>JAMAGL010000002.1:0-600000 GCA_023626215.1 Talaromyces sp. PL2406 | reverse complement strand
CCTCCGTTCTTGCTCGTCTTCGCAAAGAATTGGATGAAGCAATACCATCCTCGAGTCTTGGACACGGCAGCCTCCAGTGGAACGAACTGGAAAAACTGCCGTATCTCACTGCAGTAATTAAAGAAGCAGTTAGGTTATCATATTCCACAACTTCAAGGAATGTGCGAAGGCTACCGTATCCCGTCAAGTTCGAGGAATGGGATATTCCGGCAAGGACACCAATATCAATGACCATACCTTTCTTGAATCACGATGAAGAGATATTCCCGCAGTCGAGATCCTTTGTGCCCGAGCGGTGGCTAGGTGCACCAAAGACTAAAAACGGGGCAAGCCTTGATAAGTATTTCCTTGGCTTTGGTAAGGGAACAAGGTCGTGTTTGGGTTTGAAGTGAGTCTTCCTCGTCGTACTTTTAGAATGTACCTGCTGACCTTGTCCTCTACAGTCTTGCCTGGTGTGAGCTGTACCTGGTTTTTGCATCCGTGTTTCGCTTCTTCGACTTGGAGTTATATGAGACAGATATAACTGATGTGGAGTTTTCGCATGATTTCTTCCTGCCTTTCCCAAAGCTTGATTCAAAGGGAATAAGAGCGGTTGTGAAAGAGAGGAAGTAAGAATCTTATTTCTCATCATCAGTAAATCTCTTCTGAAAATCCTGTACCTTTCAGTCTCACCTTTTTCACTGCCGGATTGTAATCCCACGGCTTGTTCTTGAATATAGCGAGTTGTTAGTGAACCAAAACTTCATGTAACCTATGACAACTAAATATTACGGACTGGATTTGGGTATTTGATATTTTGGATCTCGCTCTAGTTTTTATTTCCAGTAAGGATCCCTGCGTTTCTTGGCCAAGGTCCTATTGGATATTGTATATCTTCATAGCATGCCGACTACCGGTAGTGACAGGGGAATAATCTTGGCAATATAGGTACATTTTCTCCCGCGACAGTGATGATTTCTGTTTCGATCGGTTTACCAGCAGTGACGGGGGGAGTTGTTTAGATATTTATCGAGACAATGGTATATCATCATATAACCAATATCCTTCAGAAGATGGTCACTCCAGGAGCCATGCGTACGATCGATCAACGCAGTCCTACTAATTCGGAAATGAATGGACGACGAAAAGAAATGATAAAATGAGGGCAACGCTCCTTATAGTTAGTATACTTAGCAGCAGATCACTGAGCATCTTAGTAAGCTTATATAACAACAGTGCTTAGAGACATGCTCAATTCTACTCAGGGAGTAAAAGCGGCAGAAGGGTGAGCACTAAAATAGAAGAAGAAAGTCCCAGGGCATCAGGGAAAATCAAGTACGTAGGTAGATATGAACCCAACATCCCAAATGATCTTGGAATTTTATAAATTGTATATACTTATTATATGAATATGCGCTGAATCAAGATCATCTATATCATGAGCTACCTAGAAACCAAGCGTCAAGCATCACCCTCAAAAACTTCACTCACAACATCCGCTATCGTATTCACCATATTTTCAACTTCCGCTGAAGTAATGGTGTATGGCGGCGCAATTAAACTAATATCTCCGTCCTTCCCATCTACAATACCACCTCCTGGCATGAGTGAGATGGAGTACTTCGCTTCCAAGCCTTTCAGATTGATTTTTGCCCCGATTTGCTCGTGTGCCGGGAATGGTTCTTTTGTTTCTTTGTTCTTGACAAATTCCACCTACACATTGTCAGTATACGACACGAGAAGGGAACAAAAGTAGGCAGACTTACTCCCCAAAGTAGCCCCCTGCCACGAATGTCTCCGACATATCTATGCCCACCAAGCCGTTCCTGCAACAACTTCCCCAACAACTCACCCTGTGCCCTCACATTCTCAAGCAGATTCTCCCTAGTGATAATGTTCTGAACCGCCAAAGCCGCCGCACAAGCAACTGGATGTCCCTGATAAGTCTGACTATGGACAAAAGCCTTGGAGCCTTTGGACAGTACATCAACCACCTTTTTATGGAGCAGAAGAGCGCCGATAGGCACGTATCCAGCCCCGAGGCCTTTGGCGACGGTCTGAAGATCCGGCACGATGCCTTCTTGCTGCCAGGCGTGTAGGGTACCGGTACGGCCCATGCCGGACATGACTTCGTCAAGAATCAATAATGCGCCGTGGCGATCGCAGACTTCTCGCATTGCTTTGAAATAGCCTGGGACTGGTGGGACGCAACCGAGGGTCTATATCGCCATTAGTCCTTACGTATTCATTCACAGCATAGAGGCAAAAGGCTGATACTTACAGTACCAGAGACGGTCTCCGCTATAAACGCGCACACAGTATCCGGACCTTGAGCCTGAAACTCATCATCGAGCTCCAGCGCAAGTCGACTGACATAAGTCTCATCACTTTCACCTTCTTTCTTACCCCTATAACTATAGCACGGCGACACATGCGAAACATTCGTCGCAAGTATAGGCTCATAAATCGCTCTGCGACCCTTATGGAAACCGGTAGCCAGAGAGCCCAGCGTATTGCCATGATATGACTGCTTCCGAGCAATGAATTTCGTTCGTGATGGTTGTCCCAGCTCAACGAAGTACTGCCTCGCCATTTTTAATGATGCTTCGACGGCCTCCGTTCCTACGCCTCCAGTCAGTTATCCATCCATGCCCAACATCCTTATCAACTTAATCATACCTGAACTAACAATGAACACCTTCTCCATTTCCCCACCCGTCGACTCCGTCAGAAACTTACAAATCCTTTCCGCCGCCGCCGAAGTAAAGAACGGCAAATAGGCATAATCCAATGTTTCTAGCTGTTCCACGATCGCAGCTTTCACTTCTGCATTGTTATGTCCCAGTGCGGCGACGGCTGCGCCGCTGGTGGCGTCGAAGATTTTGCGCCCATCGGCGGTTAGGAGGTAGTGGCCGTCGGCTTTGGTAATTTGGAGGGGAGGGTTGGCAATGTTGGAGTAGAGGACAGAGGAGGTCATTTTAATGGTTTAGGGACTGTCTCGGAGATGGAAGTTGATGTGATGTGATTATCTGAAAAAAGAAAGAGGAGGAAGTTCTCGAGGAGATTTTAGGGTATATATAGGTACTACTTTATACGTTGGAAGATATCGCTGTATCGTCTGTGTCACCACTGACGCTATCGCAAAGGTATCCCCGATATGGAAGCTTGATGGAGACTTTTTACCAGTAAGGCGATAACCCGCATGAATCCAATCCATTCTAAATGTTTCCAGAGGGCTCAGATATCACACAGCTTCTATAATACTTTCCGCCAGGAAAGTGAGATAAGAAGGCGTCTCCTTTTACCTTCCATTTCGGGACATTAGCCCTAATCCACACGTTAATCGTCGGTATCGGCGATTCCGTCCAATAGCTTTTCACGACCTCAGTCGGTGCTTATCGTAGGAGAATACGAATGTAGACAATATCAACTATTAATGGATTTTTTGCTGTATGTGATGGGGAATTATCGACTACCACTGATTTGGCTTGAGCCTGTCACTGGATAACAAGACTTATAGATATGTTCCCGAGGTCCAAGATGACTCTGGGTATATTATATTGCTCGCGTATAAATCTAATTTATTCTACCAAGTAAGTCCTATACTTCAAGTGTCTCTTAGTCGATGTAAAACTAAAACTACTGCATGGCCCTATAGTATAATTCAATTGTGCATGTGACGCTCGTCAGATAGCTCAACTACATGGAAAAGCATACTATAGGACTATGGGTAGACCACACTTCCTTCGTTCATTGGCGCCACAACCGGATCAGCCTATTTCGTTTCATACCACCGTCAGTTGTAATTGGTCCATTTAAATGTAGAGAGGTAATCTCAACATGTTGCTTACCCCCGGACCAGCCAGCTTCACGGCCTATCAAGCAAAACACCAAAAAAATGACCAAAAAGTCAGAGCAAAGAATCTTTAAGAGAGGAACCCAAAGTCAAACAGGGACCCCGAGTCAAAAAGGCATCCGAGGTCAAACAGAAAGAACACTGGGACTACGAAGAACGAGCATATTGTATTGATACGTAAGACGTAATTTTCTGTGATTAATTTGAAACAGGACAGCGATCAGAACGGCGATACCGATGATAAATCTCGTGAGTTCATTCTGTACATATAGGAAGAAACTTCAGATAATACTTACCACGTACGCGCCAATCTCAATTGGAAGACATCATACATCGAAACGTCAGATCAAACTTGAGCGCTTTAGTAAGATATAGTTTTTCACGACCTCAAATTATAGCGTCGGTGCTTATGAGAAGAGTACGAGAATATCAACCATGGATGGTGTATACTATTTCAATTTAAGATTACCACTGATTTAGCTTGAGTTTGTCACCGTACAAGAAGACTTGATTGATATGTTCTAAGATGAGTCTGGGTATATTACTCGCGTATAAATTCTAATCTATTCTACCAACATATGTTATATCATGCACTATCCTCTGCGCTCATGGCCGTCGTTCTCCGGATATGGCTCCCCAATACTATCTTGACTCGCCATCCACGGAGGAGCTGGTATACTCTCCATCACACTATCCGTGAGAAAATCCCTTGTAGAGAATAGCTTTCTCAGCGATTTGCCGGTATCCATGCTGTCGTTTTGTCGATTGAGTCTGTCCACTAGCTGCGATGACTCTACCAATACTATTGACTCGCGTACTGGTGGTGCCATTGTGTTGGATGCCGATCTGGCTGCGTCGTAAGTTCGTGTTATTGGTGAAGATTCGGGAACAACTTCGACTGATCGGCTGACAGATTCGTCTTGTGTTGGGGTTCCCATTTCGGAACCCAAGAGATCGAACCGATCTTGAGCCGCGGAAGCAGCGGGTTCTCTGGTAGATGGAACTGACGTCTGCATCGTTGAAGCCGGATCATCATTTTCGTCAATCACAGGGAAGAGTTCGGCTATCTTTTGGGTATTCATCATCGGAATAGGTTCGCTTGGATACTGAGTATACCGAGCAGGTCGACGGTAATATACAGATGAATCAGATGGGAACGCAGTGTCCGACAACAAATTACTAGTTATTTCGAGATCAGTTCCAGAATTAGGTATGGGAGGGAGACCATCTGAATAATCGCAGTTTTGAGAAGTGTGCTCTCTGCTGGAACTGTCAATCGGCTCCGCCCATTCTTGCAAGGCTTTTGCTCCGATGGAAATTTCTGGCAGATTATCGTCTTCTACGTCACCGTAGTCTGTCTCGTCATCAGTGTCATAAACGATGGTCTTCTTTGGCACTGACGATAGCGGCGGCGGCTCTGGCGGTTGTGTAGTGGGCTGTATGGCGTCTGATTCTGAATTCGTGGTTTGGTCCACAGTGCTTGCTTGCTGTAATTGCGAACTCCGCAACATGGCGGAGCCCACTATGTTATCATCGGCAAAATCGAAATCTTGTGACTTTGGGCCATTTATGCTCGCCAGTTGATCCCGCACTTTTTGAGGTGCTTCTTGAAGGGTACTCTTGGGCATATTTGTGTCGATGGAGAAGCGAGAGACTTGTCGGATACTCGGGGAAGGAACAAAAGTCTGCTGAGGAGTTTCAGGAGTTTGTGACGAAGGTATCTCAAATCGCCGCCCTTTCTGCGGCGTCTTAGGCTGAGAGCTAGGGAAATTGAGTAATGACGGTTTATTCTCGCCAGGAGAAACTTTGCTATTGATTGCGGGTGACGGAGCCACATCCTCGTCGTTCAGTTTTCTTCGTTTCCTCGGTGTCAGATCTTCAAGATCGTCCTTTTGAGTAGCCTCCTCCTTGTTCTCAGTATCTGTTTTTTTAGCCGCGGGTGGATGCTCGTATAAATTCAAATCCTCATCATCAGAATCAGGGAGTGGTATAAACCGCCGCACAAAGTCCATCTGCGTAAGCGTCTTGTTTCTTTTGGTTTCCTTTTGCCCGGACCCTTTGTTATTTCTCTTCGTCGACTTGCTAATTTTCGGCCCTCCGCTAATCAATACACTCGACTTTCGCCTCTTGAATGTAGTAGTCGGAATACTATTCGGCGAACGAGAACCACCAATGGACTGTCTTTTGGCCGCCGGCCGCCGGTTCGTCGAAGGTCTCCATGACTCGTCATTTTCGTCCGTATCTCCGCCGAGATCGATCACCTCAACGGATTTCCCATCAGTCCCATCTTCGTCATATTCGACTAGCCTAGATCCGCCATCCAGAGTTTCTGCCTCTGCCTTGGGTACCAGTTGCGTCAACGTGATCTGACTATCCCAGTCCGGAGAACTGGGATATTTGCGTCTTTTCGGATTCGTCAAAAACGATGAGGTTGTTGACGGTCGATCCTTGCGGCTCGCTTTGGACGTCGTTGCTGCGCGGCCGGTGTTCGTGGCATCTCGGGTTGTGCTTTCAACAGGGGTAGTTGGTAATTTGTCATTATCTCGAGATGGATGTTGATGAGTCTTTCGCGAATTCATTTCCACAGATATTGAATTGGATACATTGAGATATTGTACATGACGGTAGCGTATGCTTCGTTAGATGAAGGTCTAGGTTGCCGCCAGGTTCGAGGAGACGCGTCTAGACGCGTCGTGATGCGCTAACCGCTTTTGATGTTTAACGGGGAGACTTTCCGTTTTGGGCTATATTGCTTCGACGCTCAACTTTTAATGTTGCGAATAGCTACTGATTACTTGAATGTTGTATACACGGGATTTTCATTCATCAAGTTCAGATATACATGCTCATTTATACGAAATCAATCAAACATGAGCCAATCAGGTTCGGCATCTTCATCTTCAGGGTCATGAGACAATAGTGATTCCTTCTCCAAGTCCGAGTCAGAGTCGCTTTCTTCTGGCTGCACAGATTGTTCCGGTGACTTAGGTTCGTCTGGTCCTTGTGAGTCGAAATCCACGCTCGCAGGGTCTGATGGATGACCACTAGATGAATCAACTTGAATGGGCGCAACTTCCGACGATCCGTCGCCTGGGATCACAACATCAGACATGTTCATATTAACTTGTCCAACATCTTTCTCTTCCGGTACTTTGTTGGCTGACTGAATTAACGGGCTGGCTGAGCTCTCAATATTGGTTGTCTTGGGTATCACGATTAATTTGTAGCGTGGCACACTTTTCTTCAGTCTGGGCGCGTTGCGCTCAGTTACTGCTGGTGGCTGAGCATTGTCTGTGTCATCGACAAGTTTATTTTCAGGCGAAGCTCTTTCAGTAGCCAACGTATCTTCACCAACAACGAAACCACCAGCGTTATGACTTTCTAAACTTGGGTCATTCCCTTCATCCACAATGAAACCACCACCTTCATAAGTTTCGGAATTTAGATTGTTGCCAAAATCGTTACTCTTCATTGGAATGTCGTCCCCATCATCTGCCGGGATGAAGCCGCCCCCGTCCGCAAAGTCGTTTTCATCATCATCTGGAACAAAACCACCCCCTTCTGTAAAGTCTGGATCATCCGATGCATCATCACTGATAGACCCATCCTTTTCTGATGCTTCCGCTTCCGCTTCAGAATCTTCTCCTTCAATGACATAACTCTTAACTTTTTCTGCAATGCGTAGTTTCAGCAGAAAGTGCTTCCAAAGACGCAGCGCCTCCTCTGTTCTTCGACCAAGTTCCTCCTGAATCCGTTCATCTTCAATGCACCTGATAACCTCTTCCAAAGCTTCACGATACTCAGATGCTACAATTACACCATTGATCACGGCAGTACCGTGACGACCTTTGAACTCAAAACCTGTCACGGCAGCGGCGTAGTCAACGCCGAGTATCCGAGCTGCCCGGGCTGCTTCGGGGTGTTTGAAATGAAACCCTCCAGGCGGGATCATGGTAGGAACGTAGACGTCTAGATTTCCATATGCGTTCTTGGGAATCTTGCCTTTGACGACTGGCGGTGGTTTATACAGCTCGGTCTGATGTAATGCGTACAGAGTCCTCTCTGAACCAAAAACACCATCCACTTCATCACTTTCATCCCTTTTATGCGCAGCAGCAACGCGTTTGAGCGGTTGTTCTCCGATTTTGATATCTCGTCCAAGTCGATACCAGCCGTCAGCGCTTCTTACTAAGTGTACGTCTGCCCGACGATAAACAGGCTCTACCACGGAGCCCTTTTTAGAGCCTGGTTTACCAGCCTCGACCTGGCCGATCTTCCTCTTCGGATGAATCACTTCATTCTGTCGAAGGTGCCTTTCCAGTGCATAAACAGGATGATCTTTGAAGTCTTGGATATTCCGAGGCATCGGCTCAGCTGCTGATTTTGCCGTGAACTCACTGAACTCCAGCTGATCTCGGTCTTCCAAGAAAGGTTTCTCGTAATAATTCATGACGTTTGTCCACCATGTTTCCCCATCCTTAGTACTTTCCACGCGCATTTTCCGCATTTTAGCATTATACGCTTTGGCGTAACGTCTTGTAACGTCTCGGGCAGAGGCATCTTCTTCAAAGGCTACCACGTACGACATGTTGTTATGTCTGTCGCTTGCAGGAGGCTCGAATTTGGATGGCTTCGCCACGGATTTTGTGACAAGAGGATCGACAGGTATCCATTTTTGAACAGCCTCGTTGAAAACTTCAACCCAGAACACTGGGTATGGGGAGCCGGCAAAATTGCGTGGGCGCTCTATGAAGAATTAGTGAATTGCCTTCTGCTGAGTGAAAATTTAACATACGCAAGTGATTCGAAGACGACGGTCGCACCGGCGTCTTAAAAGATGGCTGCCCAAGTCTGCGCCCCTTGGCAGGTAGACTACTACTTTGCGCGACGGGTTTGTCATCGCTAGAACTCGGACTATCATCGGAGGAGATAACTATATAATCCCGTTTGGGTTTCTCGGGACTAGTGCCATTTGCGACTCCAGAGAAAGGCAGTACCTGCAGGGAGCATACGAGTCGTGCTTCAACAGCAGCTGAGCGTAACAGAGCACAGAACAGCTGAGCACCGAAATCGCGAGAACCTTGAAGCTTTTTTGCTTGTTCTCGAAATTCTTCTCTGCTCGATATGATTTCTCCATCGCGCAAAATTGATGCAGCTCTGTCCTTGCACTCCTGTGCATTCTCTGCCCAGTATGGCCGTCGCAGGCCAGGCGCCGTAACCTTGAACCGTCGTACAAAAGTCTCACTCGCCTGTTTCAAACCGTCGATAAATGTCGTGGATCGCTGAAACTGAGGCAAAGATTCTTTCGGATTCAAGAACAAGATTGTCTGTTTCGGCAACATCTGTTTCAAGTACTTTTGAACTTCATCATCGTTACACCACAAATTACGCGTATATACGTGACCCAGTAAGCAGAGTACATGAGCCTTGTGAATATGCAGTCGAAGTTTCTTCTCAGACCCAGTGACTGGTTTACGTCTTCTGACAAGTGTCCTTCGTATGGTGGGCTCTTCGAGTGTAATGTCCAGCGACTCATCGCCTCCGGCATGTACCGTGTTTTGAATATTTGTGTCTGGCTGCTGTACAATAACCTCCTCCCACTCCATATCTGACTCATCTTCGGATGAGTCTTCGGCATCGAGGTCATAAATAGTTTGCGTTTGTGTCAAATCGATAACATTATTAGAGCTCGGAGGAGCTTGAGTTCTGGTATTTGTCTGTACAAGATGTGAATCCTGTGTGCTTTCCCCGACTCTTCGACGTTTTATCGGCCTTTCGGACTGTGGTTCATCGGCAGCACGCGCATCTGCTTCTGCCAACAGCTCACGGTAAACTTGCGGGATTTCTTCGTCACGCTGGCTCCCCGTTCGATGCTTCCGGGTACCCTGAGGTCGGACCCTACCTCGTCGAGGTAGCGGTGTTCGTGGCATGGTATGTATCGTCAATGGAGGCTGTTCCAACCCCGTAGAAATTTATGTTCCTAGCATCGTTCAAAAGTCGCAGCAGAGACCGCATACACAGTCATCTCTGTTCGCAATATTCGTGAGCATATTGTCTCGAATATATAAACAGGATACTTCAGAGAAAGATTGCGACACAGTTTTGTCTCAAAAACAGACACAGGGCCCCTTGGGAGGTGAACTATGCCATTGCCTGATGTGTTTGAGTCAGTGAATGACACTGAACGTTAACGCGATCCGCGATAAGATTAGGCACGCGCCGGAAGATGGATATTCCGATCCGATGATCTTCTCATAGATTGACCAATCACGTGGCAGTGTTTGATAACCTCAGAATGACATAATGTAGACATCGACACGACATCGCGGCTTCTTTCAGCTACATGTCTCCTTCGGTATTGTGCTTTAAGATTCAACAGCCATACTGCTGTCAGGATGTCATTTTGCTCGATCCGCTTAAAAGCCGGCAGATTTCCGGTTCGCTCGATATGGACCTTCTCATACCAGCAACGAACTCTCATGGCCAGAGCTGCCGGAGGAAGCTCTCAGTCTTCGGTGTGTTCTGATTCGAGATGGTTTCTATGACTGTAAACAGGACTAATGACTGGTCATTTTAGGGAGATGACCAAACTATCAATGTCTCGATTCCCAAAGACTCGTTTGATACGTACAACATAGATCCACCACCGTACAGCTTGGAGACATCAAAAAGCGAGCTACGACAGTTATACAAAGATATGACTACTATCCGGTAAGCTCCATTGCTTTTATCTTACGTGCAAACAAGAGCCTAACAACCGTATAGGAGATTGGAACTGCTATCAGACCAACTTTACAAGGAACAAAGGATCCGAGGCTTCTGCCATCTTTCAACAGGCCAGGAAGCAGTCGCAGTTGGTATAGAGCACGCTATCACCAAATCCGATCCTTTGATTACAGCATATCGAAGCCACGGATTCACATACATGCGAGGTGGAAGCCTGCGGTCAATCATAGGTGAATTACTCGGTAAACAGGATGGAATCTCCTACGGCAAAGGGGGCTCAATGCATATGTTTGCCAAGGGGTTCTATGGCGGAAATGGAATTGTCGGTGCGCATGTACCTGTGGGCACGGGTATTTCTTTGGCTCAACAGTACTCTGAGAAGAGGAATATGACTGTTGATATATACGGGGATGGTGCGGCGAATCAAGGGCAAGTTCATGAGGCGTTTAACATGGCTAAGTTGTGGAATCTGCCGGTGCTATACGGTTGCGAGAGTAAGTTTATTTGACCTCAACGAAGTGAAGAGTATTTACTAAGCAGCAATAGATAACCAGTACGGAATGGGAACATCCGCCGAAAGATCCTCGGCCATGACAGACTACTACAAGCGCGGTCACTACTTCCCCGGCATTCGCGTCAACGGCATGGACGTCCTAGCAGTCCTGTCAGCAGTCAAATACGCCCGCCGATTGATAACCGGCGAAGAAGGCTCCCACGAAGGACCTCTCCTGTATGAATTCGTCACCTACAGATTCGCCGGACACAGCATGTCAGACCCCGGCATCGCGTACCGATCACGCGAAGAATTGAAAGACGCCAGAAAACAGGATCCCTTGACAGTACTTAAGGAGCGAATGATAGAATTGAAAGTCAACACGGAAGATGAATTGAAGGCCATGGAAAAGGAGATCAGGGCTCATGTCAATGCTGAAGCTGAAATAGCGCAGAAGATGGACGATCCGCCTCCGACACAGGATACGTTGTTCCAGGATATTTATGTCAGAGGAGCGGAGCCTCCTTATATGAGGGGTACGACGGTGAATAACACGTACTACTATGCGCATTGAGGTTCATTTGATTAGATCGTGGGCACTTAGGATTATTGTGAACTTCCTTTTCTTTTTTCAAGATCAAGGAAGCGACAAATAAACAACATAGACAATGATGATGGGGTTGGAAATTCAAGGCATGTGTGATAGTCGTACTGATCTAGTTTTGAATACAATCAATAGATAGGAAGCCATCTCTCCTTGTTCTCGTCCTTCCATCGTTTCGATTTGGGCCTCCTCTGCAAAGCTTGTTGATTTGATTCGGTCCGATTTGGATTCACTTTTCATCCTGTGCAACAAAGCCCACAAGAATTTGCTTCGCTTCTTCTGCATCCTCATCGTTCCAGGGCTTGAGTCCAAAGCTGTGACAGAATTGAGTCCAGCCACCGTACTTCTTTACAATTTCGCGCTCGGCGGGGGTAAGTGGAGGCTCTTGGAGAGGATCAGTAGTACGAACAAGACTGAGAGAAGAAGAGATTAGGAGACGTACGAAGGCCGTCGGTAGCAGGCATATTGAAGAGATTGAGTTGTGTAACTCAGGTTTTGCTTGGGAGAAGTTGACTGAGTTCCAAAGTTGGTATTGGGATAGGAGGTGTGGTAGTGAGGTTGAAACGAAGTTGCGAGAGTAGGCAAGAAACAAAGTTGCTGAGAGGCGGGGAAAGGCTTTATACCCATGTTACCCTAACTAACCCTAAACAGCCCTGCCGTTTTTGTCAACATGGTCGTCCTTGCTGATTTTATTGAGTTTCTTTTTGTTCGCAGTCCTGAGCTCTTCCTGGTGAATTTATCCATAGGAATTGACTCATTCATGGCCAACACAGGCACTTTTGTCCATCATCCCAACAGCCATAGCTGGCAAAATATTCTACAATCTCTATTTTCACCCCTTACACTCGTATCCCGGCCCGGTGCTTTGTCGAGCAACGGAGTATTATGCGATACTTTGGGAGTTGCAAGGCAGCTCTCATCTCAAGATAAACGAACCAGCTATCATGCAATTCTGGCCGGGTGTGGGAGAAGATTTGTGGTGAGTCGCCATCAATTTATACAGGGATGTCAAGTCAGTTAATGTGCTAATTCTCGAAACAGGGCATCGAACAAGCAGCAACCAATCTCTATTCGAGAAAGATCAGAGATGCTTTCTCGAGTCTCCCACAGGAGAACATAATATTGTACTTTTTCTACCCCCTCATCCGTTAGAGCAGACAGGGCTGAAACAGAATTACGGCGCAATTGGCGAGCAAGATCGTCGTCTTCGTCGTCTGCTGGCCCCAGCCTTCTCCGATCGAGCACTGAAAGCCCAGGAAGCCATTCTTCAAGGCTATGTGGACACTTTCATATCTCAGCTCCACAAAAGGGCGTTGGAGGGTGACGGTATAGTCGATATGATGCACTGGTTCAATATTATAACCTTCGACCTTATTGGTGACCTGGCATTTAGTTCGTCATTTGGATTAGGAGAACAAGGCGTATGGTCGAGATATCTTTCAACTATTTTCGGCATGATACAGTTCATTGCGTGGTACCCTGCCATCAAACGGGTGTTTCCACTGAGATGGAGGTTCTTCGTGACCAAGTTGATTACGCGGAAGCAGATGCTTGCTGATCGGGTGTATCAGTATGAACTTGCACAAAGCAAACTTAAGCAGCGGGTCTCGACTGACACTGATAGAAAAGATTTCGGTACTTAATCTCCCATTGTAGGATGGTGTGGTAGTGACTGCGAACAAGGCAAAAGTGAACTACATGTTACAAGGCTCAAAGAAGCCATCGGCCCTGATGGTCTCGGCTTTGACGAAATGGTCTCCGTAAGCGAGATTCTCATGCTTGCTGGAAGTGAAACGGTAGCCGCGGCGTTATCCAGGATGTTATACTATTCTCCTCAAAGAGCCCTCGTGCCTGGCCCGTCTGACGCAAGAAACTCGCTCATTTTCAAAACGAGAACGAGATTAACATAAACAGCGCCTCTCCGCTTCGATAATTGAATGCCGTGTTGGAAGGATCGATGCGCCTCTATCCGCCCATGCCTGCTGGTCTGCCACGCATGGTCCCAGAACCGGGGCAGATCATCTGCGGCAGATCTGTTCCTCCTGGTCCCTCTGTAGGGTTACCTCATTACTCGCGCTACCACTCCGCTCAGAATTTCTTTGAGCCAGAAGTATTTCACCCAGAACGATGGCTTGAAGGGGAGGATCCGCGATTCAAGGATGACCGAAAGGACGCCTTTCATCCATTTTCATATGGGCCGGGCAACTGTTTAGGGAATAAGTAGGCCTATTTATCCTGCCCATTACTTTGAGACAGATGGCTGACTCATGGTTCATATCAGTCTTGCATACGCCGAGATAGGCTGATAACGTGCAGATTCTTTTGTAATTTTGACGAGGACCTCCAACCAGAGAGCTACAATTGGACCAACCAAGATACAACTATGTTGTAGCTGAAGGAGTCACTTATGGTGAAGTTAATACCTCGAAACGGTATATAGCTGAGCTACGGAAAGGTATGAACGAGGAAGTAGTATTAGTAAACGAGTTGCATTCATTCAATAATTTAACATACGCTTGAATGATTCTGAAGAATTAACGTCTAGGAATATTTCCAATCATCCATCCCATTGTAGCAATGACAGCAAAAGCATCGTTGATTAACAGACCGAGTGAACTAGGCAGCCGACACATCATCTAAAGCCACCAACGATTGTCAGATCCAGCCAAACTAAGATCGCACAAACAGACGACTTACTTTATCGGATGCATAATCAGACCACACTCATGGCCTGATAATTCAATTCAGGGACACTCCCCGCAGCAGCACCAATCACCCGAAACTGCACATCAACCACAATCCCCAATGGCGAAGCATTCCTCGCCAACACCCCTCGAATCCCGCTCTCTAGATCCGCCCAATCCGTCACCGTCTCCGGGGGCACCTCAATATAGACCGTCGGCATAACCTCGATTCCGCCAACATAGGCCCAGTCAAAGGTCACATTCAAGATAGTCGTGTTTCCCAACGAAGACTCGATCAAAGCCGCGATTTGGGCGCGCACAGGATCGAAGAACGTTGCAATGTAAAAGTTGATTTTGATGTCGTATGGGTCGTGTCGAATGTAGTCCAGCCCGTGCAGGGAGACTGTTGGTTCGCGGGCAGAAAGATACAGTTCGATGGGGATGATAAAGGGGTGGTCGATTTCGGCGAGTAGGTCTGAAACGAGGCTGTTGTAAGTTGCACTGAAGAATTGCTTGACTCGCTCTTCGAAGGACTGTGTCTTTTGCATTTTTTGATTGTTGCCCGCTATGGGTGTCAAGGGGGATCTCCGTGAAGTCATTTTGCCCTGTCTTTTTGGAGTTGTTGTGTTCACGATATTGAGAGAGAGGTGTGATTTGGTAATAGAAGACTGCTCAGGATAAGATTCTAATAATTGGCGTGAGGTATATAACGACTGTGAAGTGAAGATGTCTTCCAGAGAGTCCGAGAGAGTGCAAACACGTCCAGTGATGCCTTCCTTCCCTTATTGCCTGACTTGCACCCTGCTCCTTCCCATTTAAGAACTGTCATCACGTGCTCTACCTGATTTCGTTTGACAGACTCTATATCAAAACCATGGCCTCACTGTAGAACTCTTAAGATTCCCCTGTCATTGCTCTTTGATGGCAATGCCAGCTTGTTGATGGTACGTATGACCTCCTTTGTTGGGACATTTCCTTCCTTTCTTTTTTGTTGGGCTTTCCCCCCTGTCTCTCAATCCTGCTGCTCTCAAAACTTCATCTTTCTTATATCTTCTGTGTTAACCAGGTTCTCCTATCATCAAAACTTCGCCTCTCTGAGCAATCTCTTTCTATTTCAATCTCACGATGATTGTCGATCCACAGCCAATTGTCATTCGCAAGAAAGTTGGGAAATCAGTCAAGCCACGCCCAAGAAAGCGTGAACAGTCCCTATCGTCCTCAGACACGACATGCCCCTCTGAGATGATCGCTACAACAGAGACCATGAGCCAACCTTCTCTTCGCGAGACACGTCGAAAGAAACTATCAAATAGCCCATCTCATCCCATCACAATCGAGGATTACATCAGCCACAAACCCCAGCCTAACTTCCACCAGACTCTGCCAACATCCGTCCTGAGCGCAGTTGCGACAAGCAAGGCCGTCGACGATGCCTACGATTACCTCTTCAAGCATCTCAAGGGACAATGCCACGGTCTCAACATCCTCACCTATCCACGCGTCGGCAAGAATGGCAACGGTGCGCAGTCGGAAACAGCGGTCAACAACACCGATACCAACGACGCAGTCACTCGTTTCGCGATCCTCGCCTACATCCAGCCAGGAACAATCTGCAGCAACTGGGAGAGTATTGAAGAGGGATTAGTGCGCATCTTCAAGGAGGCAGCAAGCAAGAAGAATGGTGGGGAGGAGCAAAAGTGGCATTTGGAAGGGGTGGTATTTGAGTTGTGGGCGACTAAACCTATGGCCTGGGATAACCATTCTGGACACTTTTGATTATTGAGATGTGGATGCTTTTTATTTGCATATGTGGTTGATACCACTCATGACCTATGCCCATCAAGCCAAATTGTTTCTCATCAGTTACATTTCACATTAATCATGAACATGAACATGAAACTCAAGGGAGATAATTGAGTTATTATTGAATCATCTTCACCTAACCATTATATGGCATAAAAACCCTCCTCGATAATCAGCTACTAAAAGTCGTAAGAAGCCATACTAGGAGGCAAATCCTCCGCCTTTGTCCCCCAATCACTCTCACTGCTCCCCGTCGCAATCTCCAAGACACCCCCTTTCTCAAAAAAATCATGCTGAATCCAATTCCGCGTCCACACCTGTCCGTCTCTAGTCACATTCTGAATATATATGTCCGTATAACTCGCATCAAAATTCAAGTTCCGTATCGTCGCAACCTTCCCCGTAATCCCATGCGTAATATTAACCTCTTTGAAAAACGGCGGATTGATCAGATACACATCCTGACCATGAACAGGCCAGAGACCAATCATACTCAACGTCGAGAATGAGCCCATCGCGCCGCTGTCGTCGTTTCCCGGTATACCGCTTATGCTGGTGTTGAATTGGGAGGGGATATAAGCGTGGATCTGTTTTGTGGATAGTGCTGGTCGGCCGCCGTAGTGGAATAGGTTTACGGTCAAGAAGGATTGTTCGTCGCCGACGTAGAGTAAGCCCGAGTTGTGGAAGTAGGTTAGTCGATCGATGAAGGTGTCGCGTCCGCCTAAGGTGGTGATTAGGGAGGCCATGTCTTGAGGCACGTAGAAGGTGTAGAGCCATGTGCTGCCTTCGTAGGTCTCGTGGCCGTCGGGGTTGAGATAACAGCTTGTAAAGTTCATCAGGGGTGTACAGAATTGCGGATCTTGATAGCCCCATGTTCCATTTGAGTACTTGACTTGCAAGAAACCAGTGTATCCGAGAGAAGTGGTATTCGCGTCAAACATGTTGTACCAATTCGTCGCGCGTTTGACGTATGTCTCATAGTCGTCCGATTTCCCCAGCGCTTTTGCAAGTAACGCGATACAATAATCGTCATAAGCATATTCGACAGTTCGCGAGATACTTCTTGTCAGCGGACCCTGTCCATATGGATCAAAGTCATCTGTCGGGATATAGCCCAGATTCTTCCAACTCGTCAGCCCACCACGACCCTCAACGGCCCAGTTCAGCGGCTCTACTTCTGCGTCTTGAATGACTGCCTCATAAGCGGTAGCCCAGTCGATGTCCGTGATGTTTTTGAGGTATGCTTCTGCAATTAAAACATCGGCGTTTGAGCCTCCTTGCGTAAAGCCTTTGCATAGCGACATGCGGCAGTCTGGGAGATAGCCTTCGTGTCGATAGATGTCGATCAGGCTTCGGATCATGCGCGATTGGGAGAGGGGATCGACGAGGGTGATTAGTTGGTGGATGGCTCGATATGAGTCCCAGATACTATACTTCGTTAGTTTCTTAGTCTACGTGTGAAAGATCGTACTTACCAATAATAACTATCGTAATAAGGCTCCGTGCTTTCCCAAAGAGGATTCTCGCCAGTATAATCCTGGGGACTCAACAAAGCTCTATACGCACCACTCCAGAAAACAGTCTGCAAATCCGCCGAAACACCAGTAGCATCAACACTAATCACACTCAACTTCTCCTTCCATATGTTCTGTGCAGCCTGTTTTGTGCCATCAAAATCAAAGTCTGGGATCTCCTTTTCGCCATTGGAGCATGCCTGGTCAACGCTAATGAAACTGACGCCGACTCTGGCGATGATGGAGGTAGTCCCAGCCTTGAAACGGGTAAATGCACCCGCTGAATAAGACTGGTCGTCATTTACCCCATCGGAGAAAGTCTGCACTGTTTTAGGCTCATTCCCAGCTCGATCATTTACAAACACACCAGTGTCGAAGATGTCCGCCCCCGAAAAATCAGCACAGAAATAGAGATTATAACTCCCGATTCCGAAACTGGGATTAAAAGTTCCAGAACCACTAATCCGACCAGTTTTGTCATCAACAGAAGCGGTACCGTTTGATCTCGACTGCGGCAGATCAATCAAATCGGCAAATATCATGGGCGCAGTAGTCGCGTCTGACGGGAATGTGAATCTATACAAGGCTGTATGGTTTGTGACTGTGATTTCGCCCTTGATGCCGCTGTCGAGATCGATGCTGAAGTAGCCTGCTTGCGCAATCAAGGTTGCATTGCTGAAACCGACTGAGCGGTCTTGATAGCGATAGACGCATTGGTTGAGGTCGTCTTTTGGACAGCCGGGGTTGGGGAAGATGGGGAAGTTTCCCAGTGATGCGCCCTACATGTATCGTTAGTTGTTAGAGTCTTATTTTTGTAGTGAAGTTGAGCTTACACCACCAGTTCCAGAGTCATGCATATGCGAGAATCCGCTTATACTATCACTATCTGAGGCAAACCCGCCCTGATTGTCCACCGAGGAGTCTGCAACTGCTTTTGCCATGCCTGTTTACTGTCAGCAGTAGAATCAAGATAGATGGAGTGTAGCACTCACCGAAAGGCAATGAAGCACCAGCAAAGACGTGACCTGTATAGGGATCTTAGAATCTCTCTGAATGGGGTGTACGTTTTTGGCGTCAACAAACCTCCATTTGCCGTCCCAATCAACGGATCAACATAATCCAAGACATTAAACGTGGAACTCGAATCGCGCTGACCGAGTATACGCGCATCAATACACTCCTGCAAAATCGCAGCAAGCATCAATGAAGCGAACCTCATCATGCCAACTCGCAAATTGGAAAATTCAAAATGCAATCACAACCACAACGCTTCAGCGCACTCGCGATGCGGAGGATACCTATTTATAGCCCGAAAAAAACAATCCTGCCCCTCACCAATCTACGTATCCATCATGATCCCAGTCCAATATCCAGGCAAGGATTGATCGACATCCTGGCTTCCATACTATGTGGAGAACCCCGCGCTATAGTCATAGTCATCGTGGTATGGGTACAACATTCCACAACGGCGACGCGCATCAGTGGTGTTCGATTGGACGAGATGCAAGATAAAGGGCGCTAAGGTGATGTTACACTGTTACAGTGAGATTTTGGTTTCGTTTTCTTTCGGAAGGGAATTGCCCGAGTAGAAGGACTCGAGGGTATGAAGAATTGGAACGTTGTGTGGAGAGTTGCTGTGCATTGCATATACCTAGGTATTAGCCTCATTATATATAGATGCTGCACCTGCCCGGAAAAATTAGATTAGTATAGATGCGCTTTATTCAAGGCATGATCTTTCGCAAATAAAGTGTTGCGTCATTGCGGTGAATATGAGATTTTGATTATCAGAGACAAAGAGGATAAAAATGAAAGGTTGAAGCTGAAGGATGGCGGAAGATGCCTACCAAGGAAAGGTCGCAGCCCTAACCCGTCTTTGTTCTGACGACTACCAGAGTCGAGATCTTTGCACATGGACCATGAACCTGGGCTAATCCTCTGGTCTATGTCAAAGGCATCTATATATCAATCAAGCGTAAAGGTGTTTATCGTAACGTATTAGGGACTATCTATAAATCACTTTTAAACATATGAACATGAACAGAATATTTAATGGGCAAAAGTCTCTTATAATGACGAGCTTACCAAATAACTTTACAACTTTAATGACCACATCAAAGTTGACGCGAAAGATTAGACTCATTATCGTCATCATCCAACCTATGACTCTCAACCTTCACCGTCGTCGTCGTGCGAATCTGAAACCTGTCCTCTCTAGTCGCATCATCAACATGCAACGCCGCATCGGTAATACCCCTTTGAATAATGGCTTCTTCCGATGACCTACCACCACCGTCGTTGTGACGAGTGGTAACGGTTGTAAATGCGTTCATGTCATATTGCATATCGGTGGAACCAATGGCAGAGAATTTGTCTCTTTTGCCTCCTCCTCCTCCTAGGCCGGATCCGCCACCGTTTCTGAGGGTGCTGCGTTGGGGCGTGTTGTGAGATTTCCAGGGGCGAGAGGGGCCGGAACTGGAGCCGAGGCCGGAGGCGATTGCCATTGAGCGGACGAGCGGGGCCCAGGTTGGGATGCAGGGGACGATTATCTATAGGGAAGTGAATAATGGCAATATGGTAGGGAACCACGGGGAGTGCTTACGCCTAGACTGATTTCAATCGTTGACCAGATGATGATAGCGGCGCTGTCGGTATATGATTGGAGATTTTTGATGGTAAAGATTCGGATGATTTGGATGATGGTCACAAAGAATCCGGTGGCAAACATTCCCACAAGAACCAACTAAGCAAGGCACGGCTGTGAGGATTGAGTCTGTGCCGAAGATTGATGTCTTACCTTTTGCTTGGAGTTCAACCTCAACTTCAGTAAGACCGGAATAGGGAGGATGATGATGAGCACATCGAGTGCAAGACTTGATCCTATTGTGGAATGTCAGAATTGCATATGCCGAGATGTAACATATACCATGTCCGTTCGAAGGAAGCATACCGGCAATTGCTGTACAGACGAGTTAGCAGAGCGAGATAAACAACGGACATCAAGTATATCTACCATAATAAGCCGCAACAGCATTGATGCAGTGCCCGGGAACAGCTGCGTCCCAGATTTTAGCTACCTATAGGGGCAAGCACCAGTTAGCCAACTTGGGCCAAACCATCGTTCCCACCACAGCCAACTTCGAGAAACGTACCGGAATGCATGTCAAACATATCAAAAGCGTAAATGTGATCGAGTTACATATACAAAGAATGACGAGGCCGTATAAAATCTTTCTATAGAGTTGCACGAAGCCGGCGATACGGAGGTAGGACGTTAATAGGGCTACTTTGAAACCGAGAAGAGCGAGTGTGTAGACCGGACCACCGGCATATTGAATCTGTGTCCGAATCGATTAGCATATGTCGAAACTTTGTAAAAACAGTTTTAGGCGTGCTAATCAGAGATTTACCTTTCCGAAAGGAATAATATCTTCAGGGGGAAAGGCGGCTGGATCAAGACCTTGACCCCATCGTGTTTCTGCTCGTTGTGATTAGGATCGGTTCTACCGGATCGAGCAGATAAAGCAGGTTACAACTCACGACCTATAGCCAAGCCAGAGTACACGATCAACAAGAGCTGGTTTCCCTGTCAGTTCCGTCGTCCAGTCTCCTAATCAAAACACATACCACGCTGACCAGTGCGGTATAATCATCAACCCACGGCTTCCTGTTGGTAAAGAAACGCGCATAGAATCTGAGTATGACCGCCAGGAAAGCCGCAATCGAAAATACAGACACGATGGCAATCAATCGAGGGGCGTTTGTTGGCACATTCGCAGTATCGAGGTTATATACCCAGCCCATGGTGCAAGGAGTGTAATGAGCATACCCAAGTGGACATCAAAAAAGCAACGGGTACTTCAGGACTATAAATTGTTGAAAACAGATTGGGTTTATCGAGGTTGGAACCCTTGATATAGAATGATTTCCCTATTTCTCCATACTCGATCCCAAGACAGGAAAAGGTCTGAAAACCTAGTTTGAAAGTTTGGGGCCTTTGGGCACGTCTCGGGTTTTGATCTAATCGTCCACTACCCAAGGAAAAATCTCTACAAAGGTACGCACACGGCTGATTATGGCTCGTGGAGAATGATAGTCGATAAGACTCGATGGACAGCAGCGACGCTTAAACCCCCAGCAAACTCTTACTTAGCAAAAGTCAAATTGCATGCAGCAGAAGTAACCTTTGGACATGATTGACTCTGCTATTTTCATGGATTTGCTGCTGCTCCTTGATGCGGATTTGTGTTTCCCACGGTTCGATGGATAAACTCATGGACCACCCTGCAAAGAGTCAAAGACCGATGAATTATCCACCAGGGGTTGTTGCTCTGTACGGAGTACGGAGTCGTCAGGGGCGATTTAGAAGTGGTAATGACTGCATATGTGCGTTTCTCGCGTGGACAAAGGATGCGTCGATCCGAAGCAAGTTCAAACAAAGGCATTTTTCAGATCCCGATTAGGCCTATCAGGAGCGCAGAGTCATCGTTCTACTCATGGTACGTACGCAGTGAGCGACGAGCGTGTTTATGGCGGCGGTGATCGATCCAAAGCCGACGTGACTAAGCAATCTATTTGGCATGAAGAAAATCGCTCATTGGCTGGTGCTAGTCCCAGTGCGGAATAGGCTTGCATTAGAAGTGCAAATCTTCTCCTCAAACGGCAGGCAATCCACCGGACAGCGGGCGCTGATTTGCAGATCAATGGAGGCAGGGGTTCCGATTGGCTCAATCATGCATATTCCTACATCGCATCTCCACAGCTTGCAGGCTGGGGTAACACACAACCAGAATCTCTTCTTCATGGCTCACGGAAGATTCGAAGACGACTCCCATGGTCACGAGACTATTTGAACCCTAACAAGGTCCAATGCCAGATCCAGCTGGCAAGAAGTCACTTTGTACAGATTTGGGCCCGTGTTGAACTCTGTTGAACTCAGATCCTCCCACGTCTGCGAAAGAATCGAAATGAGGAATAGTGTTTCCTGTTTATGCGCACGTTCCCACTCACTATCGCGTCACTAATGCAGCGTTTCATTTACCAGGCCGTTAGTCCCTGAATGGTGACAACTCAAATTTGTGGCGCTGGACAGGAGATTCTAACTCTCGCTCGGAACTTTATACATCCGTCGTACAGAGCATCCCCCGGAGACCTTGGAAGACAACTCAATCGACCAGAGCTTATTATTGCTTGGCGGCATCGATTATCAACTTATTATGCAGAAGAAGTTGACGAACTCTCGGCATTGAAACTTAAATTGAGTTGCATTTGACTTTATCCGAAGGCCAAAGGAAGGGCCAAAACGCAGAAGTCCGCAAGAAAGAAATAAAAAAGCAAAAAGAAAACGAAGAACGAACTTAGCTTACAACTGCAAGTACCCTTGTTTCGCTCTCACCGGGTGTCTCACTTTGCATTCGTGCAGATCGTCAACATGCGTTGGTCTGCCGTCATCTGTTCGTTCTTGCTCTCAGCTGTCCCTGCCAAGTCTGTTTCATCTACATGTCGTTGTTTTCCCGGTGATACCTGCTGGCCTTCAGCTGCCACATGGGCAAAATTCAATCAGTCTGTCGATGGGACTCTAATTGCAACTGTACCTTTGGGTACTCCCTGCCATACTCCCTCATACAATGCGGCCGAGTGTGATGTCCTTCGCAACGGATGGCTCCTACCGGAAGAGCAGTTAGTTTGACTATGAAACGCTGTTTTTGCTCATTGAGTCTGACCCGATGCTTTCCGTAGCTATGAATCATCATCGTCGATTATGGCACCATGGTTTACCAACGAGACCTGCGATCCTTTCCATCCAGTCTCGCAGCCTTGTACCCTAGGAAATTATGTTGTCTATTCGGTCAATGTTTCAAAGCCAGTACATGTTTCGAAGACACTTGCATTTGCGAAACAGAACAACATCCGTGTTGTCGTTCGTAACACTGGCCACGAGTGAGCATCTCTTTCCCTTGCTTGTTATTAGCATAGCTGACCATGTCATAGCTACAATGGAAAGTCCACAGGTGCCGGTGCCATTGCCATCTGGACTCATAACTTGAAAGATCGGGAAGTCATCGACTACAACAGCACCTACTACCAAGGCAAAGCCGTCAAACTCGGTGCCGGTGTCCAAGGTATCGAGGCGTACCAGCTAGCAGACGCAAACGGTCTTCAGGTCGTTGGTGGAGAATGCCCAACTGTCGGTCTTGCTGGCGGCTACTCTCAAGGCGGCGGCCATTCTGCTCTTTCTTCCCGCTATGGATTGGGTGCTGATCAGGTAGTGGAATGGGAAGTCATTGACGGCACGGGGGAGTTCCGAGTTGCTAATCGCGAGCAAAACTCGGACCTTTACTGGGCCCTGTCCGGTGGTGGCGGTAGCACGTATAGTGTCGTGTGGTCCATGACGTCCAAAGCTCATGCAAGCACACCAGTATCTGGTTTGAACCTGACATTCACCAATGAGGGAATCTCCCAGGATACGTACTACAAGGCGGTGGGTATCTATCACGCCAACCTCGCGTCCATTGTTGATGCTGGTGCCATGAGTGTTTGGTATTTTACCAACACCAGCTTCACGATCTCCCCGATCACCGCACCTAACATCCACCTTGCCGAGTTGATCAATCTCGTCAAGCCCTTCACCGATGCTTTGACCGAGCTCGGCATCAAATATACCACCTACTCGCAACAGTTCGATACTTACCTAGACGAGTACACCGGTATGCAGGGTGTCATCGAAGTTGGCATTGCCCAATACGGCGGCTGGCTTATCCCACGCTCAGTCGTTGAGACGAACAACGATAACTTGACTGCAGCCTATCGCTACATTACCGAAGACGGAGCTCAATTTATTGGTGTTGGTTTGAATGTTTCCAAGGCTGTTGTTGGAAGTGATATATACAATGCCGTTCTGCCTGCCTGGAGAGATACGTTGATTGACACCGTCATCACCACACCATGGAACTTTACAGCTCCCAAGTCTGATATGGTCGCGGAACAACTCAAGATGACTAATGACTATATTCCGCGCTTGAAGGCTTTGGCGCCTGATTCAGGTGCTTATATGAACGAGGTACTTTTACTTGGTTTTGTTTCTAGAAATGATAATGATAACTGACACAACTACAGGCCGACTTCCGTCAACCAGACTTCCAGCAAGCATTCTTCGGCGCCAACTACCAACAGCTGCAAGCCGTCAAAGCCAAGTACGATCCTGATGACTTGTTTTACGCCCTTACTGCCGTTAACTCGGACCAATGGACTGAGTTGGAAGACGGCCGGTTGTGTAAGGCATGATTATACTAGGACCTTTTCAGGTTATCTTGATGCCACTGACAATGTGAAAAGGATGGACATAGAAATAAATATATCTTCGTACAGAATGTACGTATCTAATTTCTCCATCTTTACTCTTCGGTGTGTCTTTTAATTAAGGTTTCGCGCTGTTGGGCCAGGTGGGATGTTGTGCATATCATTAGTTTTCAAGTCTGTGAATTAAACTGAGGCTATTATGGTACTTCTTTCCTTATGAAATCTGTCGATTTACTTAGGCCATATGCACAAAAGGTCGAAGTAGGACGTCGCATGTCTGGCAGCATGAGGGTATCTGGGGACCATATGTAGATACGCAAGCCACATGCATTGGGAAGACTCCCAAGCGCTGGGGAAGTTGCTTTTTGCCTCTTAGGTAACATTTGAGCGAAAACATGACAAACCATGTTTGGAGGCTTATTTGCTTTTGTTATAAAATCCCTTTGAAAGACTTATTTGATTTCGAAAATTCATAGATGTGAATTATAGAAAATCCAATTTCGTGAAAATTTCAAGTCATGTTATCCATAGATCATTGCCGTATGTCGTCATCTTATGCTTTGATAAAAACGGCATCTTGTCCTTCGTAGGGTCCAGAATAGCTTGCACTGGAAAACCAGGAATGATTTTTTCCATATCAGAAGCCTTCGCTTATGATGCGATCCCAGGACTTTTCTAACACATCTAACTTTGAGACTTCATTTCTGCTGGGAGGATAACTTGGAGGGGCGGAGGCACCTTGTTGTGCACTGTAGACTGGACTGTGCTGAGACTGATGAGATCCATGGGACTCTGAACCGGCTCGGTTCCGGAAAATCTCTGTCATGAGCTGCGAATTTTCACGACGCAGCTTTACTAGTTCCGTATCCTTTTGTGATGAAAGTTCAGCCTTGACTATCAGTTGTTGCAAGTCGCGAAGAAAATCCGGGGTGATGCCTTTGTTGTTGGCAAGACCGTGAGTGGCAAGAAATTTCTTTGCCATGGCGTATGCAGGATCGGAAACCGCGGCTGAGAATATATCGCTAGCAGAAGTGTCGGGGTTTCTGTCTGCCATCGATACAATGGCAGGATCAGAAAGCCGATCAGACTCAGAATGTAGAGCCGCCTGGCGTTCCTGACAGGACGGACATGACCATGACGCTGCTCCCTCTACAGATGGCGGTGATTCCAGGCAGATATAATGATAAGACCGACAGCAAGTCGAGCACCATATTAAATTTCCCGGCTTGAGGCATTGGGAGCAGATGATATTGTGCGGTCTGCCAGCACCTTTATCAATTCCACATTAGCCATCCGATCAACCAAGCTAGGTTATATTCTTGCCATGACAGTCCGGACAAGCAGAGAGAAAGACTTACTTATCCATTCTTTCTCGATGACGCTTTTTGTGCGTTCTGTCAACATAGCTTCGCGTGTCAAGCTTGGGCTTTCGACGTTGTCCATCGCCGGCTTTTTAGATGTATCCGTTTCTGGAGAGCATAGTAAATCTACTCCATCCGCATTTGTATGGTCCCAATTAGGACTCCGTTTGATTATTGATCTTCCGAGTCAACCACAGGACCCCACAAAGCCAGAGACTGGCGAGCTGCTGGGTAAAATCGATGTAATTATTGATTTCCTTCCTTTGCCTCGGACAACGCAGACACAGTCCCGCAACACCATGTAGATCCTTCTCCTCGGAAGTATTCAAACATAAGAAGTATTAGGTACTGGTATGATCTAGAGAGACAATAAAGAGGAAAAAAGGAAAGATGATTGAACTAAGTGCAAGCATGCAGTGGTATCTGATAGAGCGTAACTTTTCGGGAGAAGGAAAGAAGGCAGACCCACAATTTGATGACTGATCTGACGCTAGCCTCTTCTGGAATTTGACGTTTTGAGACTTTTTGGGACCTTCTCCTTCCCTTTCACCTCTCACCTCCACCTTCAATTGACTCACTGGACTCTCTAGCCATTATCCAAGGTCCGGATTTGCTATACTCTCTTATCTCTATTTTGGCGACTACGTATTTCAACCTAATACGACGTCTTTCATCTTATCAAAGGAGTGGCGCTCCCAGAGGAACATCTTGCGATTGCGATCTCCGGTTCCACTTTACGGCACTTGTCACCACCAATCTGCTGCTGAATATGCGTTCTTTGGGGAGCTGTCATGTCTGCTGAACAGTAGTTCAATTGGTCAAAATTTTCATATAAACTATTCTCAAATTTCCCGCTATGCCTGGAGTCCCGTCAAACAAGGCGTGCGATCGATGCAAAAAGCGCCACGTCAAGGTAAGTTTGAGTTTTTCGTTCTGTCGATACATCAAGACCTCGCTAACACTCAATTCAGTGCGATGAAGGACGCCCTGACTGTCAGCGTTGCATTGCGGCAAATGTAAAGTGTCCAGGCTATTCTCAGGATCGCAAATTCATTGATCAAGGTGCTACTGTGCGCCGCAGATACGCTCCATATCAAAGAGACGACTCCCGGAAGTCATCACAGCATTCAGCACGAGCGGGCACTGAAGAAGAAAGTAGTAATGTCCAGCCGGACAAATCCCAGCAAGAAGCTGATGTGAGAGACGTGCCGAGTCAAAACACGGCACCCCGTAGCTCTAGATCCTCCACAACAGAAGATCAAATCAATCCCTCTGGTCCAGGGCCGACTGATAGCCTATCGGGAAATCCAATGTCTCTTGATGCGGAGCCTCCCATTGCCACCACAGCTCCATATGCCAACATTGCTCTCCCTGCAAACTTTCTCGATAACGCACAACAGCCTCTTTCAGATCTCCCAAATCCGGAGAACTTGGGTTACACTAACACATTTGGGCTTTTCAATTCCCTACAGTCTCCAATATTCTTCAGCAACAGTTCGGGGAACTCCGGAAATTTGAATTCCACGTCGACCGCTAACTACGCGTATACCATACCGGATGGGCGTAATGTCAATGCTTTTGGAGATCTCTACTCGGAGTTAATGATCAATAGCGAGCGCGAAATTGCATTTCTCAAAAGACACTACGTCGAGTTCATATCTCCATGGTACGTTCTTGCTTTTTACTCCAGTATCGCACCACACTACTAACTGAATTAGGCTTGATTTACACGACTCGGATAAATTCTTCATGCTAAATATTCCAAGGAGATCTGTTCAACTTCCTTTCCTACAATACGCCACATTGGCAGTAGCTGCAAAGCATCTTGCTCGGATAAACGGCGTCAGACCTTGTGCCAATACGGCACTTAATACAACAACCACAGCAATATACCCTAATGCAGGCCAAGTTGATTGGCTCTTCAAAGCGACCAACTACTACTATCAAGCACTGTTCCATCTGAAACAATTAGTTTTTGGCCAAGCAGACTTTCAGCAATTAGATGCGACAACATCGCCAATTCAGATTCTATGCCAGGATCTGGAAATCGATCGCACATCCGAAGGGGCTCGAAAGGTCATTCTCCCCCCTCGGTTTATATCCTACATGGATGATATTCTACCTGGTGTGGTCATCTTGACTGTCTTTGATATTATTGATAAACCTGGCACGGAATGGGAAAAGTACGCTATACCCGTTTGGCTTACAATTCCAAGTTCTTTTTGCTGACTTTTGTAAACAGACGACTACTCGGATTGAGACATCTTATGCAATCCCTCCTAGCGCTGCCTACATCTCCCAGTAAGAGTTCTACCATGTCACATGCGCTCCAGGTGTCCTTCTGGAACCTGGCATACTTGGATTGTTTTGCATCATATGCCAATCGTCGACGCACCTGTATGGATGCTTATAAATTCGACCTTTTCCGTGCTGCTGGCCTTTCCATTGATGATGGGGGCAATTTCCTGTCATTCACACCGCCGTCTCCTCCACGACGAGATGATACTTTCTTACGTGGCATCACCTTTATCGTTCTGAAACTCATGAATTTCATTGCGGAATTCAAGGAGTTTCAACAGTCGGCTACTGCCATGTCATCGCCAGTCCCGGATTTTCTATCGAATATTTCGGTACCTCAGTCAAGTGGTCTTGCAGTGACATGGCATCAGTTGGTCCAGGAAGTCAGTAATTGGCATGACTCCCTGCCTGATACATTCGAACCATACATCCGCCTGGAAAATCCGCATGATGTCGTTTCCCCTACTCCTTCTTCAACATCTCTACCTTTTCCGGAAATAGTATTTAGCAGCGCCACACATGCGGCTACAGTGGCACTTTATGACTTTGCGCGCATCATTCTGCTCCTCAACAAACCTCATGACAATCAAAGCGTGGCTCGCGATAGATTGGTCGAGTACAGAGAAATAACGAAAGAAGTTGATATCCGTGTTCGCGAAATTGCTGGGATTGCAATGGGCAGAACTGCATCTGCCGTTCAGATTCACTTGGTTCAACCGCTTTATGTGGTTGGTTTGTGTGACGATCGACCTGATGCTCGTCAGAAAGTTGTCGAGCTGCTGCGCATCATTCGAGCGGAGTCTGGATGGGAGACAGAATATAAAGTCGCGCAATTGCATGAACTCTGGAAGAAGAGTTGAAATTTTATTTTCCCAGCATAAGTGAAGAGAATTACCTTTATTTAATACGCGAATTGAATGTGGCTGCTGCCAGAGGTCTTCTTCAGATGAAACAGATGCATTATGCATGCCTCCCTATGACAGCTCGACAGCAACAAAGGCCGTGCGAAAGAACACCCGCTTAGCTATTACCTCAATCCTAGCACCGCCAGACACGGTTTGATACTATCCAGCACCTGAAAATTTACGCAAAAGTAAACTCAAAAGACGGGAAGCCACTGCCGAGGTGGACACCAAGCCTCAGGACAAAACAACCCTGTTCGAGACGGTAATTGGTGAAGCGAAAAAACAATCGAGCTCAATTTCTTGACACCTGTCTCATATCATCATTATTGAAGAAATACTGCAAGCGCAAAAGTGCGAAGCAGAGTATCATAGATGGATACATGATGGAAGATCATTATCCCCATAAAACAAACACTCCTATAAGCCTTGAATGGCAGTTTGGCAAATCAGCCCGATACCAGTCCAAAAAGACGAGTTTCAAAGGAGGAAGAAACTTACAGCTGCATACATATGGCTGAGTGTCACACAATTCGTTCTGTCTTGGTTCTTGCTGAACCTTATGTTAATTCTAATACAATAAATTTTATTTGCTGATCATACTACACGTTGTAATTGATTGGTAGTATGCTCATAGTCGAACCCATCAAAATGTACCGATGCAAAAACACACAAGATGTGAAAGTTGAAATGTGCGCAATCCAGATGTCCTAAACACTTGCTGGGCCCGGTTTATGGATTAACTCACCGGAGTCGACACCCATGCAGAAGTGCATCGACATCGAGTCGATAACTAATAAATAGTTAGTTACATCAAGCACAGCTTGATAACAACAAAACAGAACTAACTCTACAATAGGCACTTGGCATTGATCATGGCCACACAATCCGGGGTCGCTGCGTTGGCTCAGGTAAATGAACCGGCCAAAAAAGCCTTGCCGGTCTGAAGTTCATATGATGCTGATAATTCTATATTCCGTTCGAAGCCAATCACGCTAAAACTTTCTGGAAAAGTGATTAAAAACCGTCTCTATCGAACGCCTCTGTGCGAATATGCGTCCACATTCGACGAAAACGACGTCGAGAAGTGCGGAATACCGCTACCACGATATGCTGAATTGTATCAAGGTAAGCAAGTACCACAATCAAACCTCGCTTTGACAAAAGAAGACACAGAAGTAACGTTCTTAAAAAACCAGAACTGGCTGACGGCTGCGCGGGCCTGATCTGCTTCGGCAACATCCCCATCCACCGCGACAACCTGGAAAATTACAACAACGCCATTCTCGACATCGATAATCCCTGGGACCTTGTCTAAGCGTTTGCGCCAGCCATCAGAGCGGCCAAGTCGCGTGGCGCCATCTGTCTGCCACAGCTGCAGTTCCCCGGTAGACAGGTTCTGGAGTTTTTGAATAAAACGCCTAGATCGGCTTCGGCAGAGCAGTTGGGTCTGTGTCTGAATAAAACGTATGGAAGGCCGGTGCCCTTGACGAAGGAGGATATTCGAGACTTGATTGGAAGGTATGTCTTGGCTGCTTCGGTGCTGGCACAGGCTGGGGCGGATGGTATTATTGTACGTTTTGATTTTTGCCACAGCTTTTTCTCTTTTTTTTTTTGAGATTATAGTGCTGATGAACTGTGAATGTTTGTCAGCCACGGGTACATCATGAATCAGTTCGTGTCGCCAAAGACCAATAAAAGGACAGACCAGGTAGAAAGTCGATGTTTATTCCTATGAAATCAAGTAACTGATCTGATCAAATACCTAGTACGGAGGAACCCTCGAGAACCGCGCACGCTTTATCCTAGAAGTCGTCAATGGCATCAAAGCCAAGCTTCCATCTGATCGGCTCGTCATCGCCGCAAAACTGAGTTGTCAAGGCTGTAAGATCGTCCTGCTCCCAAGGTAGTTAGGTGAATCTAACCTCTCACTTTTATGCAGTCATTGAAGGTGGTCAGAGCTTCGCTGAACAGTGCGTTGTGATCGAATGGCTCGAAGACGCCGGTGTCGACTTTGATATTTCCGGGGGCACGTACGAATCTCCGGCCTGGAGAGGAGATAATCATGGCCGAGTTGGCTGAGAGGCCGTCACAGAAGGAGCGTGGAAGGTTGTTTCAGCGTGTCCTTTTTCTTCATCAATGTTTTGATGGGGTGATGTTTACTGATGGCAATTGTAGCTATTTCGTGGAATGGGCGCAGGAGTTGAAGAAAGTGCTGGTGTGTAGCTAGCTGCCTTGCCCTTCTCAGGAGAGCGGAGTACTAACCATGCAATGATCCAGTCTCGGGCGGTTATTGGTACTACAGGCGGATGGCGCGACAGCTATCGCATGGCCGAGGCGGTTGCAAAAGGTGATGTGGATATGTGTGGTCTAGGAAGGCCGTTGCGCGAGGACCCGGAGTTTGTGAACAAAAGTACTACGCGGTGAAGAGAGATTGAGCCGGTTGAAAATGTAATAGAAGCAGATACCTACTTAGAAGAATGAAGCTAGGAGAGTAAAGGTACATTGCTATTGACTATGAAAAAAGGTCCGCAACTCATGTAGATGTCCGCCACACTGAAAATAGTACAAGTAGGCGCCAGATGTCATTCGATGCTAATAATAATAAAATGTAAAATTAGAATACACCTCCAAACCCCTGTCAAAAAAATTCTCGAAAAATATCCGCAAACGCCTCGCCGTTACATTCCATATCAAACGGCGTCGTCATTGGTAGAAGATAAAGATCGAAACCTGTCAGCAAGTGATTGTATGGTTGCAAATCCGTCGCCCCCAGACAATTCTCGTCCTGTTGCTGATCCATTAACGTGACTTCTTCATTGGTTTCTGGTTGAATCACCGAGTCCCTAAGACTAGCAGCTTTCGTGCGTAATATCATCAGTAAATGTTGTCCTAACATTGCAGCAATGCCGAATCTATGGGAAGGTGTGGAGCCGGCACGTTCGAGCTGGGGGGCAGTTTGACCTAGTAACGAAAGAAGCTCGACTTCGGATCCGGGTCGAGTACCATATAATAGGGGAAACAGCTGCGTACGAAATCATGGCCCAGGTGGGTGACAACATGCCCTAGAGTGGCTCTCCAACGGTCTCAAGATCCTGCACGGCAAACTCGCATGCTTTAACAGCAGCCTCAAAACAATCCTCACTAATTGCCTGGGCGTCTTCCTTATTTTGCGTGCTTTTGGAAATGTAATACAACGCATAACACAATAACCACAGGCAACCGTGGATGTATACATAGTACAGGTAGATTTGTGCAATATCTGTCTCGTATGATGACGGTGCAGACGAGTCCGAAAGTAATGGAATCCATTCCTGTATCCACGGCTGCAAAGTCGAATTAACTTGCTCCAGCACCCAGTGTGGGTTCGAATGATGAGGCAGTGCTGCTTGCGCACGCAGACCAATATGTAATGCAGCGAGCTGCCGACGTAGCAGGATGAAAGCGCAGGTGTGTCGATCCGCTAGATCTTCTAAAGGGTGTAGCCCCCAGTTTTCGATTTTTTGAGTAAGTTCTGTTTCTGGAAACGTAGTGATGCGACCGCATGCCGCGCTGTTTGCTCGCTCCCAGAGGAGGATTCGCAGCCACGTCCGCTCATGGTTCTGGGCGAGTCTTTGGGAAGTTGCATAGGTTGGATCACGAAAGAGGAATTCTCCTTCAGCAGGTTGATGATCCAAAAACTCGGCTGGTACAGGGGACGGTATTCTTGTTGCTGCTAAACTATTAACACTACTTCCGGTGTTACGTAGCGGAGCGCGTTGATCTAGGCCTAGTTCTATCGTGACACCGAAAGCGTGGTTGGTGTATAGCCATAATCGCTCCTCGGCCATGGTCTTAGCCGGGTGCGTGACAGTAGGGGGATATAGTGTCCTTGTACAATCTCGACTGATTTAAATTCTGAAGAGTGCACGTGTTTGGATAACTTCTCTCCATGCAGGCGCAGCCTCTTGGCGAGCACGCTGCATGAATGATCGAATTGTGCCGTGATTTCGGGATCCATGTGAATCAAAGGGCGGATCGATCTTTTACAAATTCTGGTGTGTGCAATAAAGGGTCGAGGATCCCATTGAAAGGGTGTAATCGAGCGAAGTAGCTAATTAATTTCAACCTTCAGTTGCAAAAAGAGAAATTAAAGAGAAAGCTTGACTTGCATTGGAAAGAGGTAGTGCGCTTCTTCCATGGTTACCAAGCCGAAATCAACTGGATCGAGGTCGGGTCCCACATCTCGAGATGGACTCGAGCCTGGAGGCTTGAAATAATTCAATTGTCAATACTCGCGTTCTGTTGCTGTTGTGAAAACGGCTTCAAACCCTTGCTCTAGACTTGCCCGTTTGGTCTGTAGCCCCAGCGAGACGTACCCTGGGCGAGACAGCAAGCGCCGCGCGAGCCAGGAGCCGGAGGAGTAAGACGAAGATTGACGCGAATGAACCGAGTCTATATTCGATACTGGTGATGCATTAGATTACACAGTTTTGGGGTGCAGCGCTTTGGCAGCGCTCGAGGCATCTGCTACTAGTGCAAGCGGATTGTTGATCGGTTCTCGACTGGCACTAACATCCTCGGTCGACCTCGGAGATGGCCGTATCTCTATCGAAGACAGCATCGAGAGTTCCATATTTGATGGTTCGGCCATTGGGGCTATAACTAGATTTTCTTTCGCATTCTGACTCTGGAGGCGATCCGCAAGTGCCATCTGTGGGATGTCGGCGCCTTCCTCGGCAAGCAACATCTGGAGGATTTTGGTCTCATCTTCTCCTGGCGTTGCATTGCTCGTTAATTCCTGAATTTGACGGGCGGTGTCACATGAACTTTTTGCTTTCCGAAGTTCCGCTTGCATTTTGCGATAGGCCTTTTCGATGCCTTGATACCGACCACGCGCACCCGGCTTTCGCCCCTGTGGCTTGCGTGGTGGGATTGTGCACGTCCGGTTGTTGCGTTTGCAGCGTTCGCATGGATCACTGGGAAGTTGTCCCGGTGGCCGGATGCATCGCATCTAGAGATGTTATCACTCCTCATTCAATGGATAACGAACAACTCGCTCGGAGCGCGTGTCTAACTTCCGACACACCTCGCAGGCAGCACCAGCGGTCGATTGCGGCGTCTCATGCTGCAGTGGTGTGTCATCCTTGGACTCAGTGACTGCTTGAGCTGCCTTCCTGGATCGAGTGGCCATAATCGATGATTAGGTGTATTATGACTCATTGAACGATACAAGGGGGTGGTTGCTAGATTTCATGGCCGATGTGTTAGGTAGTGGGTTCAACTTGCGGGGAAGCGTCGCCACAGAAAACTCCGAAAACTGTGGGGAGGCTCCATTAACCCTAATTGGAACCCTACTTGGAACCCTACTCGGAACCCTAATCCTGAGCGATTTGTTGCCTATGGTTGATTCCAGCATAGCTACTGACTTGTTATTTACAACTTTTTGTGTAAATTGAGTGACGCTAGTCTAGTACAGTGTATAGTGTCCGACCATGGCTCTATACAATCCCAAGGTCTGTTACACCCCTCGCCAGGGATATCCGGTTCCCGATATGACGCAGTCACACAATTGCCGCCTTTATCCATGTGAGCCAGCCAAATATGGCGGAACCCTGCCGGCTTTGAACGTAGCCAAGATGGTATTTGCCTTGGGTTATAGAGGCTGGGTGTCGATGGAAGTTTTTCACGTTGATTTGTGGGATGGTCGACCATCGTATGTCTTTCCATCGTTCCACTTGTTTGGAGATTTACTCTCCTTGTGCGTTGTATACAAATTCAACGGCTGACAATCAATGGTGCAGTGTTCCCGATGATTGGGCCGCGCGAGGCATGGCTGGTGGCGAGAGATTGTTGCTCGCTGTGGCTTGGAATCTAGGCAGGAATCTAAACTATGAAAAGGCCGAAAATTGAGGCTTTTATTTCTCGCAGTAACACTATCTTTTCTCGAACTCCTACGTAGATATCCCTCGGAATTGCTCCAACGTAGCTCTCTTGCTGTTAGGTGCTGCTCAAGTCGAGATTCCAAGATCTAGCATTGGTATCTTTGAATAATCGGACTGGTTGTGTGACACTTCCTAACTGCCGTCTGTATTTATATACCCAGTAGGCCCAAACGAAAGCTAAGAATAGCCAAGAATTTCATTGCATCATATCACTTGTGTAAAACCCTCTGCACTAGTAGCTAATTCCAGGTAGCCGGGGTTAATAAGTCAGGGTGCCAGGAGAGGGATAATAGTAGTACTATTTCCAGCCTTCGACTTTGTCAGCTACAGCACTTGAGGTTGTACGTAGCATCCGTTGGTTCGGCCCGATACAAAAACTACAACGGGGCCATGCGTTGTGTCAGCGATCGACTCGCCTCAAAACGGGCGCTAGAAAAGATCAGATCTAGTCAGGTAGCTTGTTGTTCTCTCAGCCTCTCAGGGCCCTCACTGGTGTGAGCCATTGCGGGCAGTTGGGTCTAGAGTTCTAGATGTCACTCTGCACCTTGGCCTTCCAACATCCAACACCAACCGAACAGATTAGTGGCTCATTCTGTTTATTGATTTATCTGCCTTCGGAAGGAGTCAACTGAGTTTAGTAACCCAAGAACAAGTAATACAAGGATGCGAATAACCAGTGCCGAGTTAGGTTTAGGATAGAGGCTTCCAAAGTTGACGCTCGAGATGGAAATTTATATACATAGAACATTGAACTGCCATATTGGATAGCATGTTTATTTACGCGGTACTTCCAGGTTGTTATTAGCATTTAGGGACCACGATTGACAGCTCCATGGATCTTGATGTCAAAAGTTCATTCATTTTTGGACAAGCTCCAGGCATATTCTTTTCAGCCCCAGGCATGCTCCCGCCAGACTTCCGTTGCCTCTGTAAGAGGAGGGTTTACTACAGCGGCAGTACTACATCTCCATACAACGTAGCTTGAAATGATGACCAACATGTACCAATTTTACCTCTGGTACCTGACATCTATTTAGAGCATTTGCCAATAGGGAAGTATGCAGCTAGGCATGTGCCCGATCTCCGACATACCAACGAATGCTTTTCTTTTAATTATGTACTTCTTGGCATACAACGTAGCTACACTTAAAGTGCACTGCATCGTTTCATTCAACAAAACAAACGTGGAGGGTATACAAGGAAAAAATGAGTATATTCTACATTGTACAGCATTTCCAGTTCACGGCCAAAGGTATAAAGCAGACCGTTCATCCCACATCAAAATGAATATTTCTTTCCTCTCTATCATCATCAATATCACCACCCAAACCAATTCTCCTGGGAGCGTCAGACCTTCTTAATAAGTCGCAAATATCTATATTCAAAATGTTCGCCTCCAAGACCATCCTCGCTGTTGTCGCCGCCGTCGCCGGTGCCGCAGCTGCCGCTCCTTCCAGTGCCTCCTCTTCTGCTGTTCCCTCTCCCTCTGGCACGCCTTATTTGACCACATTCAACCTAGGAAACGACGCCATCTCCAACGGCAGCGGCTGCGTCGTTGAGGTCGATTCATACACCGGCTGCAGCGGAGTTGCCGTTCTCAGTGGCTCCCAAAACTGCTCTGCCATCCAGGGCACGGTCTCCCAGCCGCTCTGCGGCAGCTCATCTATCACTGCCGACTTCCAGGGTGGTGACCGTGGCACTCATCTTTCCTACTATGATGAAAACAACGCGCTCGTGGCTTACTGCACTTTACCTTCAAACCCGGGAAACTCGGCCACTTGCGCCACTACCGATTAAATTGCTCTCTCCCACTGAGCCATAAGGTATGCATACCGTGTCCTCCCGACGACCAACACGAAATACTAAATTGAATTAGGGGCGGAGAGCGCGAGGCGACGCGATGCAATGGAGACATCTGGAGGTATAATTATAAATGTCAAAGCTGAGCGTGAGCGTTCACTATATGGAATTGTAGATACAAATCAAATTGTCACTTACGTCACTTCCCAATGCTGTGAGAAAATCTTACATTTTCCATGTTACGATGTATACTGGAGCTATTGTATAGATTATAACAACCTTGGAACTCTTATATCTTCGTACTATTGAGAATCTGCCCGAAATCTCCAACAACCAGGCAACCTAATTTATTTGCAGTTCTGAACAAATCATATATTCCTATATGATGACATCTATCCTTATGCATATCCTAGCAATGTCTCATAACCTTGATTACAAACGGAAAGAATGCAAGAGGGAGTTGACTTGTGCATTTTGTTTATCAGAACTTCGTTCTTAATAGAAATAAAAGTAATAAGAAGAAAGAAGATTAGGGAAGGCAATATATAGCCTTTAATTTATTTAAGTCATTATTATTGATAGTTTAGCAGTCTTTGACCCGTTTTTACATAGCCACATCGATTCTGGTGAATACCAAGACACATTGAGTGAGAAATTAGGCCCTGAAGACGCCAGAATCATATCTGCGGCTTGCTCTGTTAGTGAATAGACGCAGTTCTGGATATGGCCAGCGATAGGCTCTGGTATAATACTGGCATCAACGACGCGAAGTCTATCAACATCTTTAAACACGCAGTTCAATATCCACGACTTTGCCCATGGATACACTTCCTGCTGGATGGAACATCGTTCTATCAAGAAAATTTACTCTTTGAATATTTAGTATATATTCGTATAGGAAAACGTATCCTAAACGCCGACGGATTAAACCATTTAGCTCTCCATCAGTGGAGTCTGAAGAGACTTCTCGCCACCCTTCTCAACAGCTTCAGACACAATAAGCTCTCAACCAACCTCCGTCTCACGAAGTACTTAATAGATCTTCCGAAGACCCTCTCAGAGTACATACCGATCCGTTTCTGTCGCTAAGTAGTTGGGGTCTATCAAGGGTAAACTCTCTGGATTTGCGTCTCTCAATCGAATAGAGAAGTAGGTAATATGCACATTGTGGATGTTGTAATATGAGTATCATCTGGAATAATCAATGGGTCTCCCTCATTCTACGCCAGATACATGATGTAGATTTCGATTTGGCCGTGCTGTAACGCTACAGCATGAAGTTCCGGAGTATCGATTTTGTCAGCAGATAGTGCTTTCAATAGACCCTCCTTTGGTGCCGATTGAGTGACTATAAAGTCCAATGGAAGTCCTTTGAAATAAAAGGGGGTATTGAAATCAGGGATCCAATAGAAAGTCCATTTTCAGGCTCTCTGAGCTCCACCATTGGTTGACGCAGCCATGCAACAGGAATTGTCCCTTGAAGTGTATTATAGCCAGAAGCACTCAGGTTGAAGTTGTGCGAGTACGTGGTTCCTTCAGTGAAAGCACCGTAGGAGTCGAAAAATGACTTTCCAGTGCATAGAACGGTCTCAGGATCGGCACCACATGATGACTGAGTTGTGCTGGTGATGAGACTGGCATCGTAAATAGCTCGATCCCTAGAGCGATAGTGTGATTATACATAGTTTTCGAATGTGCATTCTACAGTTCAACATGGAAATGGCTTTCCGGTTGAGCTTCTGGAATCATACTCTCTATATACAAGCGACAGGATGACTATGCAGAACGGTTACATCCGTATCGGTTAAATGCGCGGCCGATTACCACTATCCGAAAAGGGAAAATGGGGCGAATTTGACGAGGCTCAAGTAGGGTATCAATATTATTGAATGGTCTCACCAGAGTAGATTTTCGAAGCATATGTAGTAGCAAAAGTAGCGCGAAAGGTGGAGTGAGAGCGCCACAATAATAGAAACGTGTATGAAATGATGGACGAAACTCGCGATTGACCCAAAGAGTAAGTTTATTCAATTGACAAGATATAAGCAGTAAATTTTATGGCCAAATCGAGAACTTATCTTTCCATGCACCTTGTTGGACTCCAATGCCTTTAGAGAAGATAGAGAAGAAAAACAGCCTGAAACGTAAAATTTCATGTGAAGTCCATGGTACAAAGCAGTGTAGATACATTTATGACTAGTTCATAAGCGATGAATAAGCCCTTTTTCTACTGATTTTGCATTAGGACTATTCGCCCCATATAATTGGTGTCGTTTACTCTTTGAAGAGTAACCAGACAATCAAAACGGCCACTGCCATCACAACAAGATCTGGCAAACTCTCATATACTCCACTGAATGAGTATAGACGGTCAGCTCTATATCGGGCATTCCTTCTATTTGATCCAGAATGAAATGTCGCTCCAGACGACAGTAATCGCGCCTGTGCCACTGTCGCTTGTGTAGGCTCCACACTTGTCGTAAAAGCTACCTCCAGGGGCGGTGATGTTGAATGTCTCTTCGCCATTGACATACACATAGTACAGCTGGTTATCGGCATCGTGAATAGTGTTGATAGTGACAGTCGCTCCTACAGTAGCCACGCCACTAGCAATGAGTCCGCCTCCCTCTACATCGTAAAGGTCGCCATTGCTCTTAACACCCATGATGAAATATGGCCCGGTGTTACCATTGAAGGTTTGCTTGAGCGCAATCTTGGTGCCAGTCATGGATGTAATCTGGAAATTGCCTCCGAATTGGTGCACGCCCGAGGTGTAGTCATTCAAGTACCGGCGCTCAGCCCGCAGGTGGCCGTTTGAACAGCCGCTGCCGCTTGTGCTGCCGTCCGGTGATGTGGGAAGTGAGAAAGTGTCACCTTCAACCACTCCCCCGGCACATTCTTGGACATTGAAAGTGGTGCTGCTAGTGACTGAAGTCCAGGGTCCAGTTCCTACCGTGTGGGCAGCGAGGGCTGAGGTCGCGATAGAAAGAACGACAAGAATGTTCGTGAGAACCATTTTTCCTTTTGAGGAGTAGTGAACCTTATATACGTTGCTTCTGATTGTATAAAGATGTAGGTTCGTCCAAATCGAAATCCTCGACACTTTAAATAATTTATTTACATTGACGGGGCCGTACAAACATCAGAAGTTCACGTAAGTCACATTTTCAAGGAGTAGGCGTCGTGGTTTTGGCAGCCATAAAGGGCAATTGGCCCCCAACTCATGCATGTAACACAGTCTCCTTCTAGCTGCATTTGCTCTTTGCCATAGCTCCCACGAGAGCATCGATGACTGGCCGCCATGACAAAGGTTCCACCTGATCAAGCCATTCGTTTGTTCCTGTTCTTCAATATCCATTTTTCTTCGTGAAGCCGAGATGATCATACCCCGAAGACACACGACTGTTTGGTGAAAGCGGTTCAACAAAACTGTGAAGTTGTATGCGGATTCCTAATTGGGATTTTTGATCATCATGGTTTTCCATGTCCTGGCAAATACATAAACAGTATTGACAACCTTTTGAAATACTTTCATCAGGCACATTTGGAATTGGTATGTATTTGACTCCAAAAGTGTCGTCATTGGCCACCAGGTTTTCGGGATCATTCGGCTAGAGTTAGAGAAATAATTTGTTGAAGCAGAACAGTTTATAATGTATACAAAGTATCCATACGCACTCTATGTTGTACCAATATAACCACTTTTTTTTTGTGAAGCTTCATTGCTTGTGGAGACATTTTGTTTTCTTTAAATTACAGGGTAACAACCGTGCTTAACAAACACCGCTTTCTTTAGATGAGAGACACACCGGTTATATAGCTACAGGTTGTAGTTCAATTCAGAGCCATCGAAAATAACGACTTTAAATTGGCATCTGGGAGATTGACATGTGCTGGTAGGCATCTTGCATCGCTTGTAGCCAAAATCATACTAGTGAAGCTTCTTGATGAATAGGACTTCAAATTTACAGACGAAGGAAAGCGGTCACCCAGATCAGTCATCTACGTTTTTTTTTTATATCGACCAAAGGACCAGCATCAATTGATAATGATGCGTCGCAGGAAGGACGGTCCTGGTATCCGGTACTAACTAGAAAACTGTTGTCATGCATTAGTTTTACTGAATGTCTCCATACGATTGATGTTCCTGCTACAAGGGAAATTAAATATCTATATATACTTTAAAAGCCATGTGGGAAATTACCTAGGTATTCTGTATGAAGTACTTGTTTATTAAAAATTCTTCCATGAAGTCAAGACATGACATGAATGAGTCAAGGAGTACCCAAGGAGCAGCGTACATATAAAATAGCTCCTCATCCTCTGTCACATACATCAAAATGAAGAAGGAAAATAGGATGAGATGTGAGAGAAGACAACCTATGCTTTCTCGGCAGCTTGTTTTGCAATGAGTTCCTCGTGCCCCTGGAAGGTCTTGATCCCCTTAGGCATGCCATTCGGCTGCAGTCCATACTCATCCATGTATTTATCTCTGAGCGCTATTGCTCTTTTCCATGAGTCGTGCAACCATGCAATGATGCCAAGCGCACGCCTTCGGAAAAGACCCAAAGGATCCTCCCCTGGCGGGCTAGCTAGTACTGAATTAAGACGTGTATTCAATAGCATAAATGCCAAATCAGCAAAGGTACACTTGTCACCCACTAACCAAGTCTTTCCTTCCAGATGGGACCTTTTCAGGGGGAGGAACGTTGAACTTGAGACTAATGAGATTCAAGATTATAGAGAGGGGGGAAATTTCATGTCTCACCAGCCACATTGCCCATAATAAGGGCCTTACCCATTCATCTGGAAGTGGAGCCACTGATCCAGTAGTTGTCTCCCATCAAAGGTGTCATAGGCCAGTTTTTCATCCTCGTCGTATACTTCTTCTAGGTATTGGATGATGGCTCCAGATTCCCAGAGTGTCGAGTTCCTATTTGGGTCCACGATTGCTTCTTGTGTTCAACCGGACAGAAAGACGTCAATGAGGTGCATACTAATTAAACCGCAGCAAATCAATAGTCACACCTGGTGCACGTCCGTTCGGATTGATATCAATAAAAGGCGGCTTTCTGACATCGTCGAACTTGAAGGAGTAAATAATCCCCGAGCTCTTCAAGAACGACAATCAGCTGTCCATAGGTCTTGTCAAACAGGGACTCAAAGAGCATGTAGAATGACGTACCTTCCATGGATTCAGGCCAGGAGCTTCCAGAGTGGTTTGTCGCTAGTTAATTCATTCGCAAACTAGATTGCATCCTTCTTCTTGTTTCCTCGTCCTGTGAGCATTTCATATGATTGCGAGTTTCAGCTTCCCTTCTTGATTACGACGACTATAACCGGCAAATGGCCAATAAATATAGTAAAGGCTCGAGTTACATATGTATCTTCTGCAAAGTAAACCTACCCCGAAAAGATGGGTAGTACAAATGAACAAAAAACTGAGTGGATTTGCTCGGATGAACTATTTCCATTATTTCCTAAAACAGTCCACTGGCTACACCATTCACCCCAGCCTCGACACAAATACCGGGGTGTCATTACACATTGCTGACCTCGGTGCTCCCTCGGGGTAATTATTTTAAATTTTCTTTTGTTGTTCTGCATTTTATGTGCGTTATTTTTTTTTATTATGTTTGCTGTTGCACTCATGCTGAACCCCTATTGTGGCAGATCTAGGCTGTGACCTAAACCGCTAGCTGAACCCTCGCCTAAGGCCATGGTTCTTTGATAGAAGTACATCGTAAAAATGAGGCATTACCTAGGTAAGTGCTAACCCCAACCGTATATTTACATTGGAAAAAATAATCACGTGATACGGAACGTCTCGCAACCCTGTGCAAAGCATTAACTACCAGAAAGTCCTCCTAAGGGGATCTCCTTTTGGATCTAGTGGTGTATTTGTTCCGACTATCCATGTTGGTGACTGCTTTGAACTTTTAGTCTGTTGGACATGAATGGGAGCGTAGGGTTTCGCCACTCCTCAGCCCTATCCGCTTCCCCTTTGGGTAATTTAACTCCGGATCATGATAATATTTCCCAATGCGGTAATCTGTTGGAGAGAATCCAAATCTGTCAATTTGGTGTTGGTTTCTTCTGATTATTGGGCATCGCGAATCAAGCGGTACCTTTTTGAATGGGGACGGACTTTGTTTATGTCTCTTTGGTCGGTTTGATAGGGTTGTGTGGCCTTGGGGATTAGAAGATTGCTCATGCAGTATAGTTCGGCACATCGCCAGTAGGTTGTCATCAATTTCTTCCACTTTTTTTTCCTAAATTGAGCATAGTCCACGCTGATACTCAGGTATTCTTCATTGCACTGTCACCCGGTACATTCGACTTCGACGTTCAATTTACCCTCGGTTTGATCGTAACTCACATCCAAATGGCAACCCCCCAGTCGTCTTCCATAATCGGAAGAGACGTCGAATCCGGCGCCACGACTGTCAACAGTCACATTAAGACAGAAGCAGTGACAGAACAACCACCAAAGCCCGCAGGAATCCCTCCACCACCCAATGGAGGCACGAGAGCATGGCTCCAAGTCCTGGGGGCCTTCTTCTTGAACTTCAACACTTGGGGTCTCATAAACACATTTGGCACATTTCAGTCTGAATATAGTACGGGCTTGTTGAGGGACTCGTCACAGTCTTCAATTGCTTGGATTGGATCTCTACAGGCATTTTTGATGCTAGTGATTGGAGTTCTGTGCGGACGCGCTCTTGATGCTGGATATTTCTACGTGGATATTACCATGGGTGTCTTCCTTGAGGTGTTTGGAATGATGAGTGAGCTTTTACCATCTATTTTTACAGCTAAATGTCTACTGACTCTCAACAGTGACTTCGATTTGCAAGAAGTACTGGCAGGTTATCCTAGCCCAAGGCATATGCGTCGGAATCGGTGCTGGAATGTCATTTATAACCAGTGTGACCATCGTGGGCACATATTTCTCGACACGACGCTCCACTGCCCAGGGCCTGGCTGCTACCGGCTCATGCATTGGAGGTATCGTCTATCCCATCGTTCTGAGACGTCTCATCGTCCAGATCGGACTACCCTGGGCTGTCCGAGTCATGGCGTTCATCATGCTAGGAACGCTTCTTATCTCGATCGCCGTTATGAAACCTCGTCTTCCGCCTCGCAAATCAGGTCCCCTAATCAATTTTGAGGCGCTCCGAGACACGGCCTTTGTTCTCTGGCTCTTTTCCGCCTTTTTCATCTTCACTGGCCTCTATATCCCGTTCTTCTACGTCGGTCAATATGGTCTGGACCTCGGCATGTCGGAAAATTTATCTTTCTACATGCTGATCATCATGAACGCGGGCTCGGTCCCCGGCCGTATCCTCCCGTCCATCATTGCCGACAAGATTGGTAATATGTCGGTCATGATCCCGTCCGTTCTTCTCACCGGTATCTTGATGCTCGCTTGGATCAGTGTCAAATCTCAGTCAGGTTTGATCGCCATTTCATTCTTTGTCGGTCTGACAAGCGGCTCTATTCAGGCCGTTCTTCCTGCAACGGTTCCTTTTCTCTGTCCCGATCTTTCTAAGCTAGGCACCAACATCGGCATGACACTCTTTGCGTCGGCGCTGGGATTCTTAATTGGTAGCCCTGTGGCGGGTGCAATTTTGGACCATCAGCGAACGTCTGTGGGAGACGTCTTCTGGGGTACGTTGACCTTTTCCGCGCTCTTCATATTGGCGGGAGGTATACTCTTGTTCATTGCTCGCGTGGTCAAGGTGGGATTTGCTTTGAAGAAGGCTTGAGATTGTGTAATGTCACCCGAGCAGGGTTATTTCTCATTCCAACCCTGACATATTCCGAGTATGTACATCCCGTTTCCTAAAAATACGTTTTCGCTATCTCATACGCGCTTTATTTGAGATCTCCCATTTGCTATTTCATTTCTTCATCTCTATAGGACTAAAGCCTCTTTCGTTTGTCCGCATTTAGAACACACTACTATGTAATTTAGGAAGTCTATTATAGTATATGAAGTTCTATAGAACTCATCCATCTGATTCATCTTGCGATTCAACAATCCTCCTTTTTTCTATCTTTGGTTGTGGTTTGTAATCAGCTTCGTTCCTAAGCCAATTCCTTGCGTATGGGTCAATTCATAACATGTAAGATGAGCACATGATGGACATGTCAGCATGCCTGAGGTAAGATCAGAACATAGTTTGATAGAACATATTTGAAGGCATCATAAGAGCAAATATGGATGCTTGATTTAATTGAGCACATAAAGACTGCGACAATACTTATGTTTCAATGTTCTTCTTTATAGTTCTCATCGTAAAGTTTTTTGCTCATTTGAGAATTATATCTTCCCACAAAATGTTAGGTGCCGACTCAATCGCCGAAAGAGGTTCGAATGAAGCCATGGAATATTGCAAACCTAGATCGGACTGCATACCCAAATCCGGAGCCTTTGAACCTAGGTGAAAGTCGGCGTCGCTTGGGAAAAATGTCTGCATCAAAGGATCTGTAGGTTGTGTATGGTCCATCCAGTTCGCGACTAGAGGGGTAGGAACACTTGGTCTTCCGGTGTCGTTGAACTCCAGCAGGGCGAGTGTTGAGTCTTGCTGCTCCCGCTTGAGAGAACGTTCCATTTCGGTGACTACCTCCTCTGCAGTTGTGATACCGAGTTTCATGAACTTGGAATCCTGTTGCGCACCGCCGAAGTCGCTGACCAGGTTTGAGGTGACCTTTGTTGCGACAGCAAGGACAAGCCTCGTCTTCGCGAATACAGGTCCAAGGCGATATCTTCCCGCTAGGACTTGCGATAAGGACTCGAGAGTAGTTATCAACAGCTGTTGGAACATGATCAGCGTGGCAGGAGGGCTATTAGAGACGGTGGTCTCCAGATTGATGCTCCGCAATCGACCAACCACCAGACATGCGGTCAATGCGGCGCGGCCAAGGTCAGTCCAAAGAAGATGGTAAGCCACGCTAGACAGCTCAGAGTCGCTCTGCAACACTTCTTGCACCTGGTTGAGAATAGGCACCGAGTTGTCCCAAGCTTCATAGAGATCGTCCCTATGTGATTTACGAGAGGGTACTCCGAGGATATTATTGTGTATTATAATAATCATGAAGCCGTGCACATGCGCTGTCAATAAGGCTTGCTGAAGTTTCTCGATTGGGCTACATGACGGAGCTCCCTGTTGCAGATTCGGAGGCAGCTCACGCAGAATCTTGTGGCAGGAGGCGCGCATTCGATCTCGTTCCTCGCTTGATAATTGAGGTGTTGTGGAACAAAGTCGCTGATGCAATGGAGCTCTAACTATGGCAAGCTTCATTGCAGCAATATTAAAAGCTTGGTCCGTTACTTGCTGCTCCTGGCTCAATAAGAGAAATGGCTCTCTCGCGGTTCCCGGGTCAAGGGTCTGAATGTCGATAGGGCTCGGTAAAGGACAATCCACATCTTCCAAACGAATACTGAATTGAGATCCACTTCGGATGCAATAATCAAGGTTCAGTCGAAAGAAGCACGCCCATAATCGTTTCCGAAATTCTGCATAGTACGGAGTGACATTGGGGAAGAAGGCTGGATCCCTATGCAAGCCCATACTCAGGGCCATTTGCGTAGTCAGTCCCATAATACCCATAAGGCCGTAAATACTATCAGTATCCGAGGCAGTAATGGTCTTCAAGATAATCAACAGCACTAAATCCTGCATAACGCCTATACAAGGTTTTTGGAACGGCAGCGATGAATGAATACGCCTTTCTGCTTCTTGCAGTATCAGTCTCCCACGTAATCGCTCTGACTTGTCTGTCTGCATGGCAATAGCAATAATCAAAAGAATCTTGAGGATGTACACTTCATTGGCATCCACGGATGCAACCAATACTCCCTGCAGCTGGCCGATCAAGAAGATCTGGTCGACCACATGGTAGATTCTACCATACGTCTCATAATATCGCCTGATCCATCTTTCGCAAGTAAGTCGATCAGGGAGGAGATATATTAACTTCGTATTACTATATCCATTCACTCCGGCCGATATCGAATTTGCGGCACGAAGGAGAGACTTGACTTCCGCGAAAATTCTCCACGTCGGTTGAAAGTCGGCGGTCTTCTTCAGCATGGCTTCTACCACAGGCAAATCGCTGCACACGGCCATCCAGTGGGTGCCGCCAACCAGCCTTGTTTTGAAGTCTGACCCTGTAAAGGCGCTATTGGCATGTCTGGCAGGAATTTCGCTATGAACTGACTGGACTTCCGGCTGTTCAAAAGCGAGTAGATCAATCTCCATACTTGGAGGGGATACCAATTGCCTGGCAGACTTCGCAATTGAGACTGCTGGACTTTTGGGGCGCGAGTAAGCGCACTGTGCTTCCTGTCCACGATCCCGGCATGGTTTGCATGGTGACTTGCGGTCGCAGCGGACTTTTGATTTTCAGCAATGACTACATGACACAGGTTCCCGAATACGTGGTCGTTTTCGACCGCTCCCTTTCTTGGGGTTCTCGAATGCGTCTGCGTTCAGATGGCTGAACGTCAACATCTTGTCGCCGCCAGCTGGAAAGGGTGATGTTAAGGAACAGCCGCTGTTGATTCTTGAACGGAAACTAGGCAACTAACTGGATCACTAGTCGCAACTGCAAGTCCGGCTCGTATGTCCAACCAGGACGTAGCATGTCATTGGATGTGCGATATACATAATTTTGGCCCCATACGACGTCAAGGCGTTAAAGCGGCATGAAGATATTAATAATTCAAAACCGCTAACCCTAATCTTGTCTTATCATGAACTCTGGCCCTTATCGGGATTAGGTCTAGGGCTAGGGCATAGGGCTTTTGGTCGAAAATCTAGCCTTTTTGTACTTATAACGAAATAGCGAGAAAGTTAACACTGTTTCAGTTTTATTTCCGACAGAAATTCGGGGAAATTATTGCAAAGAGTAGCTAATCTACTGCTTCTTCGTGCATTGTGTTGTTTCTCATGGAATGCTTTCGCATTGATCAGTATCGTAAGAGCAAGGACAAACAGGATATTAGTTAAGAAGAAAACATTAAGATATCCACCTACTCAAAATCAGTGCCAGATAGAAACGCGCGACCCCAAGAATGCTGGCAGCACTCAGATAAACACCATTGTGATTAAAAGCCAAAAAAGACAAGATGAACTCTGGCTCAAAATTGAGCATTCCCAAAAAAGCCCGCTGGTAAATATTCAACATTTCATAACGCATGGCACCACGCTCTTCACCATTCTATCGAAAAGTTTGATGCTGTTTCCTCTGCAGCGAGAAGGTCTGGACTCGTTCCCTCATTGGTGGTATCCGCTATTGAGAGTGATTGAGGGTCTTGATTGTCGGTCTGGCCACCAGTACCATTCCACATAGCTTCGAACTCCTCTATCGCTTTGTCTTTCTCATCGGACTTATTACCAGCACCAGCACCATTCCATATTGCTTCGATCCTCTCTTCCTCTGCATCTTTCACGGGGTCATCCGGTTCGACCCAGCGAGCCACACGCGGGTCGAAGTCATGAAAAGGACGACTCATTTTACACGAGCCTCCACCCGTGCAGCCATCGATCTGACAGTGGTGTCCGTAGATACATTTCAGTGCCCTGCAATCGCGACCTTGATGACACTGGCGCCGTTTTGCCTGGTATCTCATGATGTCGATGAATTCCGGTTCCAAGTAGCCATGGGCAAACGAACAATTGGTATCGTTGCAGCAATCCAAAAGGTGATACTTATTGCAAGGCCGCGGTGATATGTCTTTGTATCTCTGGAACGATTTGTCAGACGGCGGGGGTGTATATGTATCAATCCGACCTCCATCTTTGTCCACTGGTATCCTACTCGTGGTATTCCCGCTTGATTTAGGGAGTAGTTTTGCGTAGCTCTGTTTGCGACTGGGGATTGACAAGTTTTCTGGCCAAGATCTGAACGGACCCTCACTAAATTTGATTTTGAACACTTCCGACACATGTGATTTCGAACACGAAGCGCCAAATCTACAGGTTCCCTGGGAATAGATCAGTTTAAATTCGGGACCGCGTCAACTGGGCATGATATTACCTTGAAAAAGTGCTTGCAAACGGGCTTGTCGGGGTCAATCGGTGGCAATGGGCGATCTTCGATAGGCGTAGACATGAATACCGAAGACAGCTCCTTTAGGAATAGCCCAAGGCCCTCATATTCCGGATTCGTTTTGGCCGCCTTTATCAGAGTGATGCGACTTGTCTCATTTCGATACGGTATCAGCATAGACATGTAATACGCATCGTGACATCCTCCAAAGAAGATGTGTTTGCATTGGGGGTTATCGACGAATACACGAAACATTTCTATATATGATCAGTCGGCAGGCTTTCTTTTGGTCCCTGATACAGTTGTAACAGCGACACAGAAGGTATTGGCACGCTCTCACCTCTAATCTTCAATTTTGCTCCTTCTTTTTTGGTGTCCACATCGACAAAATCAAACAAGTCCTGCGCATGAGTAAAAGATGATGTGAACCTCGAGAAGGACCGCGCTTCCTTCCCAACAAGATTAGCACGAGCTAGAATAGCGCTCAAGCTAAAAACATCAGCATATATGCGAACCATAATGCGACAGTTATCTGGAAGTTCGGGAGGTAGTTCGGCTTTGATCGAGTCGCTCAGAAGCTGGGCAGCTCTAACTCCGCCTTCTGCACCAGCTTTGATCAAATTTTCTTTGAACTAGATATTGTCAGAGGATGTACATTTGTTGCAATTTGTTAGCATGGAATGAGAGGTTACAATGTAGTCATCACCGTCAATTAGCACCAGCACGAACGGATTACGGTCCTGGGTCACGGACTTTTCGGTCAGCTTTCGATGTCCAATTTTTCCTTCGTATCGAGTCAGTCAGACTTACTCGAGCTTTCACTTGTCTTTTATATCTCTCACGCCCAGCTTTCTCCTCTTCGTAATCACTTTTCAGGGAATTGTATCGTTCGAGAAGATCTTGGAAGCGTTCAAGGACAATCTGTAGGTTGTTTTGGTACGTCTTACTCGTTTGAGTGATGGCCGTCAAGTCATTGTTAAGCTTCTCAAGGTCGAGGTCGTTCAACATCTTGCAATAATCTGATGTAGCTCTCAGTGAGAGCTGTTGGGTAGTTGGATGTTGGGATGACCACTATATGTACGAAATATGTTTCGTCTCAAAATAGGCGATCAGTCTCCGATTGTCGCTTGTAATCTTGGCAATAGCGAATATTTTTAGCCTCATCTGACGCTTGTAGCTCGATAGGCCGTAAATAGCCAGATGGACAGTCAGACAGCAACTCAAAGGACCCCAAAACAAAGAAAACGCGATATGGCATCACGTGATGCCATCAGCTTACAGCCAACCAGAGCTCGCGCAGGCTGTCTGCCTCCTGAGTTCTTGGCAAAATCAACATCATTCTTCATCGTCCATCTTCTATCTTTTGTCTCTTGGAAATCTTCTCAGATTTGAACAACTGGGTACCAAGAAGCTATCCCTCATTGCGAACACCTCAGATTCAATACATATTGACGCGCCTCGTACCAGCACTTGCACACCCGCCTTCTTGACTGTAACAATAATCGGCACCTTCTCGCCTTCGACCTTGTCCTGCTCTATCGCCCGTTTTATGGATCTATCAACGTTGACGATATCCGAACGATAAGCGAGAATTCTGGCATACCGCAGATGGGCATGGTGAGTCAAGGGTCAATACTTTGCGTCGTCAATTTTCCTCCAAATTACCAGATCCCCCGCTGCGCCATCGAATAGCCCATGCATCGTGGAGAGATTTGTGATCTTTGGCTTGGCAGTTATCAATGCGTCCAGAGGTCCTTGATCTAGCCGTGTGCTGTGTGGTGACTCGAAGATGCCATCGTGGACTTCATTGCCATCAGCAGTGGTGTGCGTCCAGATGAGAGTGCCGACAAAATTTAGCTCATGGTGGCCGAGACATTTGGGCCACGAGGTGCTCTTCCTTTAGAGAGGTCATCACCAGTCTCAACGACCGGACGATCTCGGCCTCTAGCGTTTTAGCAGCGCGATCCGATGTCATTAAGGCATATATTATATGTCCTGGTGTATCTGATCACACGATGAAAGAATTGTAGATGTTGTCTCAATGTCCAGAGACTACTGGCCCCAGACCAGCATTTGCCGCTGACTCTGTGATTCAGCCACATGATCGGAGAGTAAGTGAAACAGGTCTTATTCATACAGCAAGATTTGAAATATGAGACGATTTTGACAACATATAAGTTACATGTCGTGACATATTACGTACTATGGTCAGAGATAACCCAGATAACCCTGAATGACTCTATATCAGTCGGAAAAGTGTGACCGTCAGGTTACGTAAAATACGGCCAATTTCAACGAGGCGTGGCCATATGCTAGCCAAATATAGTTAGCGTCTGTCATGCACTTACAGCCGGTAATATAAACTTTTCTCGTTCCTTTCTTAAACTTCCAACTTTCAACCTTCATCGGTGCACCATATTTTCATGATCGATGAGAATCTAATACATGGAAATCATTATCAAAACACCTATTCCACAATTTCTATGGCTTCCTCTCACAGACAAGGGACTTGTGGGCCTTTCGGAAATCGAAATAAAACCGTACGCTGTCTCGGATACGTACGAAGTATCATCAACAGCAAATCCCGAAACAGATTCCCGCAGCCAAGAATTCATATGAATGCTTCAGTTAGCATCATTATTAATCATTTTCTTAGCCCTACATCTGCAGTAAGCTTTTAGTGCCATCATTCTTATCCATTCCCAAAGTCAGCCAATCAACCATTGGCCATCATAAGCCCGGCGTCGCCACTGGCCGACAAGTATATTATTACCAATCACTCAGATTACTAGCGTCTCGAATGATCGAAATCACCAAAGGTTTGCGTTGCACCTCAGAGCTTCGGAGCATAGGTGATGTGAATGTTTCCGACGGACAAATCTCCGGCTTGACTATGACGCCGCTAGCTATCCGGTTTCGGTCGAAACGCCCCATCTCTAATGCATTGCACTGAACGTGTCAAGAAAGACGGACCAAAATACTACACATGTATCTTCTTGATGGATACTTAATTGATAGACTATAGAAGCTCAAATGTATAAAGAGATGCATGTGCCCCATGCAGACATGCAAGGTTGTAAACTCGCGACAAATCCATTGAAACGAGCAAGCCACACAAGGACATCACGTATCCTACAAATCAAGTCCTAACATCCATCATGCCTGCTCTACTGAAGAAATTTACAGCCCTCCAGCCCGAGGAGCGAGTGCTTGTCACCGGCGCCAACAGCTATATCGGTTCACACGTTGTCGACCTCCTCCTCTCATTAGGGTATCTTGTGCGTGGCACCATCCGTGCAGAGAAGCCCTGGCTCGACGAGTACTTTGCTTCAAAATATGGTGCTGGAAAGTACGAGAGCGTGGTTGTTCCTGATGTTGCTCAGAAAGAGTCTTTGGTCAAGGTGTTGGGTGATGTCAGCGGACTTATTCACGTGGTATGCATAGCCCTAATCTCGACGAATCGTCTTTTACTCTACGATCTTTGCGCAGGAAGTGGAACTATTATGATTGAACACATCTGTTAATCATTTCATCTAGGCATCGGATCTATCTCTGAGTACGGATACAGACAAGGTCGTCAATGGTGTCATCGCTGCCACTCGAGCTATGCTCGAAGCAGCAGCGGAGCAAAAGTCCATCAAGAGGGTCGTGCTTACTTCGTCCTCTGCAGCAGTTATTCTTCCAAAACCTAACGTGGAGGGAATCGTTCTCACAGAAGGTACACTCGCTCCCCCTGGTCTTCTATCACAGTCGCTAAATTGAGAAAATGCAGACTCGTGGAACGATGAAACCGTCAAACTCGCCTGGGAGGGCACACCCGAGACTCGCAACCCTGTACATGTCTACGGTGCCTCCAAGACCGAAGGAGAACGATTCGCGCACAATTGGGTAAAAGAAAACAACCCTCATTTCGTTTTCAACGCCGTTCTCCCTAATCTTAATGTAAGTACCATCACTCCAACTTTATCTGTTAAAGACTCTTTTGACTAAACTAAATCTAACTTTGAAATAAGATGGGAAAATTTCTTCATCCAAACTTCAACGGCTCTTCTGGGAAATATGTCTTTGGACTTCTGGATGGAAATAAATACTTCATGGACCTCGTGCCACCTCGTAAGCCTTCAGATCCCCGATTCCAAATTTTCCACTCAAGACTAATCATATTGTCATACTAGAATACTACGTCAACGTTGAAGACGTAGCCCGCATCCACGCCATCGCCCTCCTCGACCCCGAAATCAAATCCGAACGCCTCTTCGCATTTGCCAATACTTTCCGATGGACAGAGATCGTTCGTCTTCTACGCAAATATCGTCCTGACAACGAGAAAATTCCGAATCCTCCAGAGAATGAAGGCCATGATTTGAGCGTGGTTCCGCCCGCGAAAAGGGCGGAGGAGTTGCTCAAGGAGTGGTTTGGGCAGTCTGGTTGGGTTTCGTTGGAGCAGTCTATTAAGGATGGACTTGATACTTATACTTCTTAGGTTGTGCGAAGTTATGTATTTACTTTTTGAAATATTAGGTGGAGAATCATATCAGTCGACGACGATTAGACCTTCCTCTTTAGCTGCTTTAACCCCCATTCAAACCAGCTTCCATCGTAAAGCCTCTTCGGCATCTGATAACCACTCACATCTAATGCCAATCCCAATGCGGCGGCTGTCGCGCTCGAATTGCACGTCAGTATCACCGGTGTTGCCTCATCGACGCCCTTCGCTTCAAACAATTCTTTCAGTTGTGAAGCAGGAAGCAGACTTTTGTCGGCACTTAGTAACGAGTCGAGTGGCACATTCACTGCAGATGGCATATGCCCCGTGATAGCAGCCCCTCGTTTCCGATCCAGTGAACTGGCCCTCTGGTCTCGCGTCAAGGATCTGATATTGACCTCGTTCCGCTTTTGCGTCGGCTGAAAGTAATCCATGCAACTCTCCAAAGTCAATAGCATCATCCGACACGAACGTATCTCGTTCCGGATAATTCTCCCCAGCTCCCGGTGCCTCTTGCTTCTGACCCTCGAGCACTTTATATCCCTACTCCACGTACCGCGGGAAACTATTCAGAACATGAACATCGCCATGCCCAGAGTGGCGATATATCCACGCTACACGAGGCGAGAAATAGAATCCAGTTTCCAGAGTGTCATATAATACGAGTATATCGTCTGCTCGGGTCCCCAGTTCGGTCATGCAGACTGCAAAGTGGGATGGTGAAGGGAGCATAAACGGATATGGGAATTGGTGTCGCGGATTTGGTCTACGCTGAAGAAGCTATTGTTGTTTTGTTAGCTAGATGGCTCTAATTCAATCAGTTATGGGGCTTTTGAGAGTATATTCGTACACACAGAGCCTGGGATATGTTTGGCTTCGTAAGACTTCAGTCCCGATTCGACCCCGCTGTCACTGGGACGATGCGGCGGGGTGAAGAAAAAGCATTGGAAAGGGCTGAGTGAAGCTCTGAGTGAGTGACAAGCAGAGACTTGAAAGGGTTCGGCGTGGTTTCAGGCATGATGATCTCGGATGAACCAAGTTGATCAAACACGAAGATTCAATATCAATTCGATAGTTTCGATTAATTGATCCAGGCAAGTCGACTCAAAGCAAACTTTCTTTGTATAAGCTCCACCTATTGCTTTGTCGCGATAGTCCCCACAAAATATCGTCAATCAATGCAGTTCTATAACGGCGTGCATCTCCCCTCATTATCGCATCTCCGGAGTCATCGCCAGTTGACGCAAGGTAGGAAACAAAATATCCATGGATATAGTCACCGCTATTTCGGTCCTCCCCAAGTACCTAGATACCTCCGCAAAGATCCCGAGAACGGCGACTTTGTAAGAACCAGGCTTGGTTTGAAAATAAGCTCGCCGTCCGATTATCGATTTTATGCCAATAAGGACAATTGCATCCTAGCGCTATGATAGCAGGTTACAGCTCACCCGCCCCTTCGCGCGAACTTCGGCTGCCCCGCCGAGCAACTTCCGACCGCCGGATTAATGTTAATCCCCATGAAAGGTCTTAGAGGGCAGCTCAACTTTAAAAAACAGCCTATAAACTAGTTTATAACTGTAAAACAAGTTGAATAAACTGTTATTACCTCTATTTATTAAGAGTTAGGGGTTAGGGATAGAGATTGGTGGTTAGGATCAAGGAATGATTTTTAGTGTATGGTTAGGGGTGGGTGTCACTAATCTCTAGGGGTTCCTATAGGCATCGGATAAACTAAGGGGCAGCTGAGCGAGGAAAAATAGATTTCCCGGGCCGCGCGAATTCAGTGGCGGCAGCCGAAGTTGACCCGAAGGGGCAGCTCAAGTGTAGTCTCATGCATAGCATAGCAGTCGGCCGGGACAACATGTGGATCGATAAAGCCGAAGAGATACCACAAAGCTAAGGAGCAAGGATTGGTCAACCCTAAAGACGGCGCTTTTAGGCTTGGATTGGCCGCTAATCAGCCCGGCCGAGAGCGTTTCCGGGCTTCGATTTAGTGTTTGTTATTCTTAACTTCACGACCACCACTACATTCCATCGCAACAGCCCTCCGGACTACTCTACGCATCTCAGATAAAAGGTTAAATCATACCCATCATTCTGATAAACTGCAAGTCACATTCAAATTGAAACATGGCAATAGCAGCCCGCCTCCGCCAACTACTCTTCCCCAAACCCGTGCTCAACAACGGATCCCAACTACGAGATCATCTAGCCAACGAGCGCACATTTCTATCATGGACTCGCATGGGCCTCGCCTTTGCCGCCATGGCGCTTGCTCTGGGGCGTTTGGGGATGATTGATCACGTTTTTACCAAATACAATGCACAGCTGAGCAACAACACCACCACCAATATTTCTCCAGAGACGGCCACGAAAACAAAGCCGACTATCAGTGCCGACAAGGATAATCACAATAGAAAATCATTCTCTGCAGTAGGCCAGAGCGATATTCTGGCTAGCCAACTATGCTGGACAATCAGCTTTGGCTCATTTGGTTATGGGATATTTCGATATCTCTCCGTGCGAAGGACGTTGATTCAAGGACGGTTTGTGCCTGCGATATGGGGGCCGGTTTTGATGACGACTTGTTCTTTGGGATCGCTTGCTACGTTGTTGCATTCTGGGAGTGGGTTTCAGCGTTATGAATCGAAGAAATAGGAATGTCCTTTTTATTTTAAGATTTTCTTATGCTCAAGATTTTCACGTCAATAGATTGGACAGACAAGAATTTAGAAATATGACATTTGTCTATAGACTCTATCTATAGCTAATAGTACAAGATCAATTTAGTATTTGTAGACAGAAAGCATGTATTATGTAGGCAATTTGTAATTACTTCCACCGTCCGACGCCTGCATCGTTCTGACGGCACTCATCATGTATGGCATTGGGCTTGTACAATCGCTTGGACGCCGCCACAGACAGTACACCTCGTCTCTTCATACGATCGTGGTTGGTAGACTTTCGCAAAGCGAAGAAGATCTGATTGAATTAGAAGATCCAAGCGAAAAGCACAAGCTTGCTCAAGCGGAACACGCAGAAGCGGATGCACGAGTGCCACGGAGAGAGCCCGTATGAGCATTCTCCCTGCCCAAGTAAGTAGCCTCTGCACCTTGGGTCTCTGAACCGCAGCGAACGGCTCTCTCGCCTTTGGCTTTGCGATCGCTTGCAAGAACCTGAGCAAACTTGGATTTTTCTCTGATTTTTGGGCCGAACCAATAGAAGATGTAGATGGGACCAGTGATGAAGATACAGAGACAGGCTAGCAGGGTGGTCGGCCATTCCAAGCGATATGTGGTGCCCATGTTCTCGTACACTATACATAGCCGGTTAGGTTTGCCTCCTTCTCTTGACAAAGCACCATCATCTATATAACTTACTCGGAGTTGAATACATTGCAGCAATACCTGCAAGGAAGTCTCGAGCCAATGCATTTCCACCGGTAGCAGAAGCGGAATACGGTCCGTACGCTGCAACCATGTAATCAATTGTAGCCATATAAATTGCATACTAGAAAAGTCAGTAACTCTCGAAATTTTTTGTGACGTGTTTGATAACCCACATTGGCTATTGCAATGCAAGCAGAGAAGATCATCGGCGCTATCCAGTGACTGTGAGGGGGACCTATACTGGTCCAGGCGAACCCGAACAGACCTATAGTTTCTAGTGGTGCAGCTAGAAATTTCAATTTCAGTTGAACTCCTTCATGATATGTTCCATGACTTACTCCATAAGAGCCAATAGAGACGAGACTCCGGTTGAAGCGCATCTGGATCTCGTTTCCGTATCTTCGTATGTTTGTGGATCCATGGTAAGAACGAAAGATACGCGATCACATATCCAACGATGATCCTGCTTAGAGTTAGCTTTGGTCCTATGAAGGGCATCACTCATACTCACGTCACGAAGGAAAGGCCTAGTCGAACGTCTCCAAATCCCCATTGCTGGTAGACCGGAGTGTACGCCTGAAGGAAAGTGAAGATCAAAGAATCGGAGAATCCAGACAGCAAAGACAGCCACAAGACAATTGGCTCTCGCGCAAACATGAGGAACGGCCGAAGCCACACCGTGATGATGGGCCTCCATTCGAATTTTGTGTTCTTGACTTCACTGTAGCTGTAGACATTTTCACCTCTCTTGCGGCGTCTCTGGGCTTCGCGGGTCACGAGAATGCTGCAGCGTGTCTCAGGGACCCAGAAATGAATAGCTTGAACAGCACCGCCGATAATCAATTGGATCCAGAAATTCCAATGCCAGCTTAGCCATTTCGTGACTGGGCCTCCTGCAATAGGCGCAAATGCCGATCCAGCAACAGAAGACAGCACGATGAAAGCAACAGCATATTGTTGATCATCAGGCTCCCACATATCAGCGACCATACCAAGGGTGACTGAACCACCAGCAGAGGATAGACCACCGAGAGCTCTGCACACTATGATTGTACCGAAATTGGGGGCTAGAGCACAAGGTATCTGCCAGATGTTGACGAAAAACAAACTGAGCTGCATGATGGGCCACCTTCCCATCTCTTCACTCCACGGAGCCCACAATTCACTGCCAAAGCCATAGCAGACCAAGAATATCATCTGTCCCACACGTGCAGCTTGCTTCGAAATCTGAAAGTGTTTTGATAATCCACCGATTGCGCCAGCATAAAAACTAGCATTCCAGTTCATTGATACTTGGACGAGAAAAATCACGCCGAGGATGCCCCATTTCTTCCAGAAGGGGAACGTAAATCCCAACTTATCGTACACATCTGATTCTGTGAGAATCACTCCACCATCTGAGGTACGTTTGTCACCAGCCACTCGTCGGCTGGCACCGTCTAATCCATCCTCGGATTCCCGTTTCTCAAGGTCACCGTCAGCGACATGAGCACCAGTTGTTCCGTCTGGAACACCATCATGTAACGGATGAGGCATAGCGCAAGTTCAATTCAGGGAGATTATTGTATTGATAAAGTTGAGTCTGAACTCCAGAGTAGAAGACCATGCTTAGTGGAAGCTGTGTCCCGCGCATGGAAAATAGACGGTCCATCTGGGGATGCAAGTCGATAATAAACTAATCGACGAGCATCAAAGGTCCGCATCTGGGGATGTGTACATTTTGCCATTTCCCGGGGATTAGTTTGTGGGCAATGCCATGATTTGTGCGCTTTGCAACGCCGACAATGTTTGACGTCAGATCCGTAGCTCATAAAGTTTGTTGATTGACTCCTGAGGACGGAAGGATCTCCGGTGAGAATAATGATGATTATTCAGATGCAGCTATTACTCTTGTCCACTGTTCCCATTGCTGGATTGCTATCTCCGGAAGGATGTTCCATTGTGGCCAGGAGCCGTTAGACGTTGGCATCTATGGCTGGTAAAACCCGGGCCAATGATGTGACGACTTTCAAGCATCACCGGATGGCCGTTTGATTCCTTCAGAAATGAACTTGTACTGAAGACCATATGGCGGAATTGTGGGGATTGCTTGGAAGGACGGCCGTGGGCGAATGTCGATGACCACTTGAAGTCTGATAGATCATCCTAAAGTGCCACACGATGGAATCGAAAAGGTAAGATCTAGTAGAATGTCTGATAGAATAATGGGGTGAATCGAGCATAACTAAAAGTAGATGCCAAAGGGTTAGACATTTTTGAAATTCAAATTCAAAGGTTGTCCTTTACGAAGGTGAAATTCTTCGCGATGTCCCAAAAAGGAAGGACCTGCACGTGACAGATGTCTGCTAGAAAGGTCCTGCCTTCCTCGTAGGTGAGCTGAAGACCCGACAAGATGTAGCAGTCTGATCAATTAATCCCGTAAGACAATTGTTTGACTTTCAGAATATTTGTGTCTTCTGTAGACGACGCGGTGCCACATTCTCGGAAACAAGCCATAGATGGCGAAACGATCTGAATACACATCAGTCTCTCGACTTATCATCTCTTCCTATACTTGAACAGTCGCTAATCATGACTCTTTGGCAATAAGAGTCTGTTGTTGTCGTTGTCATCGTCATTATTCTTTCAAAACCCCGTCCTCTATCCGGAAGCCATCCTTTCATGCGAGAACAAAGATTCAACTTAACTCTCCGAAGTTCATTATCCGAAGCCACACAAACATACGTAAACAGCTTACCTTTTCGACATCAAGAAGAGCTAGTTTCCATAGTGCAGCTCCCGAGGGCCCAAGACCTCGACCGGGAGATGCACTATGTTTTACCTACCGTCGAGATCTGGGGTCACCACGTTGCTCAAAAGTCAAAGTGAATCAGCCACCAATGAAGAATCATCTCCGAGTAGATTGGATAAAGTGTATTGCTTGTTTTGGCCGACCGAAATCGGTGTCGGGATGAAACAGGCTGATGCGTTGAAGAAAGACCAGAAGAGTAACAGTGATTGGTCTAATGAAGCTCGGTACATCGGTGTGCCTCGCTTGACGAGTCGAGAAATGCCGATTCCTTTAGCCGAAACTCGTGGCTTGGGACAAGCCATCCGGGAATTCCTGACGCTTGGTCGGCAAATAAATATGCAAGCTTCACTAAGCAGCGATCCCATTGACCGTGGGGGGTAGACTCCGGTCGAGAGCTAAGCAACAAAGGGGAGCGGATCCGGGGAAGAAATGAGGGAACGAGGAGAAAAAGTGGACCTCTTTTGGGGTAGAGTCCCATCACGTACGGGGGCTATCAGCACTGCCAATCGCAGTCCGTCTAAACGGTGGCTATCGCTAACAGAACGGACATGCAAGTCCGTGTCAGTATAGCCTATATTCGACAAATATATTGCGCATGTGCAGTTCCTAGTCTCCGCGAGGTGATAAATACCACGTCCGCCCTCCGACATGAAGATCAACTCCGTATAGCTAGAACCTAGCTGTTGTAATCACTCTATTTTTTTTTGATCTACGGAGTATTCGTACAGCCTTAATTTTTGGTTGAGCTCAGACTGTATCAGACACAGTTCACCCTCCAACATGGAGACAAATCATGATGGTGTAAGTAACCTCAAATACATCCTTATTGAATCATTGAAGGTCCACTAACTCAACAGATTCAGGCGCTTCACCAGTAAGTCCGGGTCCGCAGGATACCATCAGAATCTATGCATTTATTGACAATTTTCTTTCCAGTCTCGAGGAGGAGCTTCACACGAAGATCTATCCCGGAACGGAGATTATGGCAGATGTTGGATCCCATCATTTCGTCAAATCTTCCCTCAATTCCAAGCAGGTTCTTGTGCCTCAACCATCTAGTGATAAGCATGACCCTCTAGTATGTTTCGCACATCTACGCTTTTCAAAGGGCTTAAATGCACAAGGGAATAGCACTAACACTGAAATGGATCAGAACTGGAATCGACGATGGAAGTTCGCCGTCATTTCGCTTTCGACCACCTTGAGTTTTGCACAGGGTCTAGGACCTCTTGCTCTTGCGCCAATGTTTGGGCAACTCATGGAGTCGTTTCATAGTGATCTAGCTTCGGTGGTGCGGTTCACAGGAGTTTGCATCCTAGTTCTAGGATTCAGTAACTTTATTTGGTGAGTCACTGGCTTCCCCAGCGTATTTCTTGCAAGTCAACTAATGAAAATTAGGGTCCCCATGTCGCAAACCATCGGCAGACGCCCGGTAGCAATCTTGTCATCTCTGATCTGTCTAGCTTCTATGATCTGGCGAGCCAAAGCGACCACATACTCGAGCTTCATGGGCGCTTGTGTTCTGAACGGTATCGGAGCTGGCCCATCTGAGGTGAGAAAGAAGTCTTTGTACCGAATATTGATCGATCTCGCGTTCTGATTTCGTATAGTCCCTTCAACCACAAGTCATTGCAGACACTCAATTTCTCCATGACCGAGGAGCATACAACACGCTCTATTTCACATTCTACTTCGGGTCATTGATGGTAAGTCTCCTCTAGCCTTATTGAAAGATTTCAAACGTGGCTAAGAAATCAGGTCGGCCCAATCATCTCAGGTCCAATGGCTTATCACGTCGGATGGCCGAATTTCTGGTGGCTCAATGTAGCTCTATTCGCAGTTCTTATTATTCTTTTGATATTCTTTTTCCCGGAAACCAAATGGCACCGCGAACAGACGCTGGAGGCGGATACGGTGACTGCTCCGCCAGCAGAGCAACTACAAGCACCTTCCAAATCAAAGGACGAGATAGCCCAGCCCACCGAGATCGAAAGTACAAAGAACGAGGTCGAACCCGTGGATGAATGGTTACATCGTGGTTCTCCATCCAAATCTCAATTCCATTTCTGGAAACTTTCCCCAGAGCCTGTGAAGACAATGGCGATCACATTATGGATTCCATGGAAACTGCATTTCTTCCCCATCGTTGAATTCGCGGCTTTTGTGGTTTCATGGTCTGCCTCGGTGTTTTTGACGGTGAATCTGACTCAAAGTCAAGTATTCGCTGCACCACCATATAACTGGTCCAGTCAGTCTATTGGTTTCACTAACTTTGCGACGTTCATCGGTGCACTTATCGGTCTGGCGACGAATGGACCTTTGTCGGATTGGATCTCCATGCGCGCAACACGCAAGAATAACGGAGTTCGTGAGCCTGAGATGCGTCTGCCTGCTATGATCCCGTACGTTCTCATTGCGATCTTGGGAAACTTTATCGTTGCGTTCGGATACCAGCATAGCTGGGATTGGAGGGTGAGTACTTGACCCAGTACAAAGTAAGCTTGCGTTGTTTGCTGATATGAAACACAGATTATTGTCATCATCGGCTACACCTGTTCCGGTATTCAAGTCGCTGCCCTGCCCGCCATCGCTAGTACCTACGCCGTCGATAGTTACAAACCCATTGCCGGGTCTCTCTTCGTGAACATCACAATCAACAAGAACCTGTGGGGATATGGTTTCAGCGAGTTCATAACCAATTGGATTGATAAGAGCGGGTACATTTCGCCAATCATGATGAATATGTGTTTGCATGTATTGTGGTGTTCGTTTGCAATTGTGTTTTATTTCTGGGGAAAGCAGTGTAGGAAGTGGACTGCAAAGTCGAATGTGCACCAGATGAGTGATATTTGAGGGATAGAAGAATCGATATCTTTGGAGGCGGGTATATATATGCAGATATGAATGCGTTCTTGATCAAGGAATGAATGCTCTTGGATTGAATGAAAAGTGTGTAAATTGGTATCATTTGGAAGGTAACATGGTCGAAACACGTAAATACATCAGTCATCATCTTCAGGATCATACAGATCCAAATCCAGCGTTGGTCTAGGCTGAGCAGGCGCCGCCGCTGCTTTCGCTGCAGGCCTCGCTACAGCATGTGCCCCAGCATTCATAGCCGCCATGCCCGCCTCGTCCGCAAGCGTCTGAGGCCGAGCCTGGGCATCTGCCAGACCACTCGCAACACCCGCAATACCCTCAGCTTCCTGCACCATACGCTCCGCCTCCTTCTCAGGATCAACATTCCCATCCACCGCAGCCAACTGCAACTGGCCCATCAATCCCATGCGTATACGGTCCTCATTAGGGTAAGGGATCATAAAGTATTGCCGATCCGCATCAGCAGACTCTTCAAGCCAGCTTGTAGCTTCTTTAGTCACAGTTCCAACTGTGACTTCTTCCTTTTCTCCGCCCGGCCGTTGTTGTTGTTCCTGCTCGGCTAGACCATTGGCATCGATCATCTTTGCATCTTCGATTTGCTTTTCTTGTAGTTTCCTTGTCGTTGAACCTGTTGTTCCTAGGACACCAGTCGCTGCATCCGCCGCTGCTTGGGTGTTGTACTTGCTGATTCTGCGCGCAAATTCAAGCAGGAGTTTGTAATCCACTTCTCTCCTTCTACCCTTTTTGGGTTTGTTCTGCTGCCCGCTTAAGTCTCCAGTCTCACTGCCCGTATCTGTGTCTGACTCATCGTCTTCCTCCTCATTATCCGTATCGATCTCGTAGTCATCATCATCGTTATCCCCAGTAGCTTGGGCTATCTCCTTCCCAGCGCCCGAGATGTCGCGTACGATGGTTTTTATGCGCTCTTCGAGGTTTTGTGCTTCGGTGCGCAAGTGTAGGATTTTGGCATAGTTGGCCTGGTGCGTTCGTAGCGTGTCTAGGGCCGAAGAGACGACATCATCGGCTTCGAGGAGTGCGATTGCTGCTGCGGGAGCTCCGGTGGCAGCTGGAGTGGTGAGAGAGGTCAAGAGAGAGTTGAGTTTGTTTTCGAGCCCGTCGAGGGCAGAGGAGAGCTGTGCGTTCATTTTGTTGACAACTCTGAGGTTTAGACTGGGGTTTGCGAAGATGCTGCAATTGTCTAGGATGAGTGACTACTGAAGGTAAGGCATCCAGGCGTTCTTTGAGGCCTTTGATCGGAGCCCCATTTTGGAGCTTTGATTGCTATGCAGCTAGTCCGCTTTGGGCCGTTAGCTTTACGCTTTATCGCAGCGGAGGTCACGTGCACTCAGCGTCAGCGAGGTCTCAGTAAAAGCCTCCGTACTTGCGACCACCAGACAGAAGTCATACGAAACAACCAAAGATTTAGAATTCTCCTTATTTTCGATCTAATCATTTATCCAGCTCAATGTGCTTTTCTAAACGAGACACAGCTCATACAGACCAGAGTAAGTAACTCGATCCGGAAACACACGTGATCGCTTAGCCCAAACAGGCCGTAGCGCATTTTCAAGCGAAGCCCTTCCACGCACCATACCCAACCCGGCTAGTCCGCACTCCATCCCACAACTAAGTCCACCGAGCGTCTTCCCTTTGACTTCCCTTTCCTTCGCACTTAGCCGTCGACAATTTCGCATCAACAACATCCGGCTACCGCGGAGCGCCATTGCCCATCATGTGTACGTGTTCAACCTTTCCTTTGTTATATGCGGCTTGATATGAGTGTGCTTGAGATTGGGTTGAAGAGATGGATGGTGGACGGGGAAGAAGAGGGAGAAAAATCAATTTAATGATGATCGCAAGGTTGGCGTTGTGAAAATATCGAGGAGAAACAAATCTCAACACGTCGAAACTCATATCAAGATGGATTCTGTGGGAAAAGCTAGTGAGAAAAGCATGGTGCTGACTTCGTTCAAATACAGCGCTCGTATCCGGCGAGAAGTCGAACTTCCAGTACATTATCCGTTTGCTCAACACCAACGTCGATGGCAAGCAGAAAATCATGTACGCCTTGACCAAGATCAAGGGTGTTGGTCGTCGTTACTCCAACTTGGTCTGCAAGAAGGCCGATGTTGACCTCAGCAAGCGGTGCGTTCTGCAATCCAGACACGGGACAAAAGTCTTCGATTGATGAAGAATAATTACTGATGGGTTTTGATAAACAGTGCTGGTGATATCACCTCCGAAGAACTCGAGCGTATCGTCACCATCATCCAGAACCCCACCCAGTACAAGATCCCCTCCTGGTTCCTCAACAGACAGCGCGACATCATCGACGGCAAGGACACCCAGGTCATCTCCAACGGTGTCGACTCCAAGCTCCGTGAGGATCTCGAGCGCCTGAAGAAGATCCGCTCTCACCGTGGTCTCCGTCACTACTGGGGTCTCCGTGTCCGTGGTCAACACACCAAGACCACTGGTCGCCGTGGCCGCACCGTCGGTGTCAGCAAGAAGAAGGGCTAACGAATTATGGAGACAACAAAAATGCGGAGTTTTTTCACAATACAAAAAAGGATTCCAATTTCATTATTTACAGTACTTTGCATCGTGTTTCCCTCTTCATGTGCGGTGTTTTATTCTTGGTTGTATGTTGCTCTGCGGGGGGTCAAACAAATGGCAAATTCATCATGATATAAAAATTGAAAGGCCAAGGCTTCTCGGTGTTTACATGTGATTTGGAACACCACAAATAAAACATTTAAAATTACTTCTCTTCGAAACATAGACTTACTTTTGTCTGGACAAGGCAGCTTGGAGTTCAACCTTTCTTACAAGTTCAGCCTGGTCCATGTCTTCATAGATGATTATCATGCTGATGTCCTCTCTTGGAAAGAAGCGTTTCAACTGCAAGCGGCCCTGCGAGTGATGGATTCTAATCATCAATTCAAAGATGCCAGTAAAAAAGAACGAAGTACTCCAAGCGATATATTGTTCTGGTCTTTACCTATGTATGTAAAAGAAACATCGCGAGCGATAGTCTGCGTTTACCGCAGGCTGACAATATTCCAGTCTATGTTCCATCTCCACCAAAGACAGATTGCGTATACATACGAATTTCAAAAAAGAAAAGAAAAAACAAATACAACCAAATGCAAGACGTAAATGAAAGGATGCTAGCTATATAAATCGTAGGGAACAACTATCCAAGTAATCAAACCAAGTACCGCTCGCTTACTGAGTCCACTCACCACCGATCCAGCGGTTGAAGAACTCGAGACTGGCCTCGGGCTGGTCGTAGGGAACCATGTGACCACCGCCAAACAGGCGCATGAAGGTGAGGTTACCAGAGGACTTGACCTGACCAATCTTCTTGCCCTTGTGCTTGTTGTCGACAATTTCGAGGTCCTCAAGCTCAGTGGCGGCATATTCTTCGTGGCCGCTCCACTCAAGAGCATCAGACCAGGCCTTGTTGCCGAGCCAGTTGCAGATGAAGTCGGCATCACCAGCGTAGATGAGGACAGGGATCTCCTCGAGGATTCCAGGGACAAGTTTGTGGAAAGGCTTCATCCAGTCACCCTTGAAAAGGAAGTTGCGGTTGATGTCAAAATTGCAAGAGTCGAAGTTGTCAACTTCGGCTCCGACAGCTTTCAAGACCTCGGCCTGGTTGAGGTAGGTGCTGATGTATTCGAGATCAGTGTAGCAGAGGCTGCCGCCCTCGCAAGGCTTGCGGACATCGTAGACGTTCTGGCCAGTGCGCTGGTATGGACCCAAAAGGGCGTTGTTGCAGTAGATGGAAGCAGGAACACAGGTCCAGGCACTTTCACTGTCGTAGCAAGATTGAATCATGGACTGGCAGCGACCGAGAGCATTGTCCATGGATCGGCAAGTGCTCTCGTCAAGAACAGCTGGGTAACCACCCTCCCCGCAAGCCATGGGGCGGTAGTACTCGTACTGAGTGAGGCCATCGGTGAGACCGTTTCCGATCAAGACAGACTTCAGATTGATGTTGCGCTTCTTGTGGGAAAGAATCTCAGAGGCAAACGAAGGAATGTAGTGACCGGCATAGGATTCACCAGCGATGTGGAAATCCTGCGTGGCGTATTCGGGAAATTGCTTGAAGAAGAGAGTAAGAAGAGCGTAGACATCTTTTGCAGCAGCGCTCGTCTCGCTGACCGAGTTACCGCTGTAGGAGAAACCGACATTAACGGGCTGGTCAAGGAAGATAACAGAGGCGTTGGAGTTCCATGAGTAGGGGTTGTAGATGGGCTTAATGTTCTTGCCGATAGAGCTGGGTCCGAGCTCGAAGAAAAGACCGGTCAAGGACGAGCATCCTGGTCCACCGTTCAACCAGAGAACGACGGGGTCAGTCTTGGGGTCGTTTCGGGACTCAAAGAACCCTATAATTGTCAGTCTGATACATTTGCTAGGTATTACGGTGTGCACATACAGTAAAAGAGATGCTTATCGTTCTCGTTGTCGTCAAGGTACCCACTGTACTGCTTGACATCGGGGTCGATTCCAAGCGAGCTGGGGTCAACAGACTTGACACGAAGGTCAAAAGCTTCGAGCCTACCACCGACTTCACGTTCCTTCTCGCCATTGGCGTTCTCAACCCAGATGTTTTGGACGTCGGCACCACGAACGATGTGGTCCCAGTGGGAGTCAGGGCGACGAGTGTGCTTCTTGGGTGAGGAAAAGAAAGGAATGTTATCCAGGGCACCTGGGAACATGTTCGAGACTTGTTCCCAGACCTCCTCGGCTTCATGGGTTAACGACTTGAGCTCTTCATTGAGGTCATGGAGAGGCTGGGCGAGGCTCTCGGCTAAAGAGGGAGAGGAGGTCTTGTGGGTGTGCTCAACAACGTCCTCTGGGGTTTTGAGCACATGCTGGGCAGGAGAAAAAGCAGCCGCAGCTCCTACGAGGAGCGTGGTAGCCAAGCCTTTCATGTTGATGGCGAGCAGTCGAATCTGGAGATGACGTCGTTATCAGCGGTGACTCAACGATAGCTGGATAGCCAGAGACGAACGAACTTACAAGATAAGTGTTGTATTTGATTCACACAAAGATTCGAACAGTACAGTTCTCTGGGGAAATCCGGAATGAGACGATGATGAAGAGATGAGTTGGGGAAGATGGGGAGATGACCACACGACTTCAGACTGGGAGTACCTTGGGTCCGCTGGTGATGCGATACCTGTTCGGCGCTAAGCCCGGCGGGGACAGTCCATCCAGGCAGCCAACCATAAGAACGGCCGCTATCGTCGCTGCCCCGTTCTCCAGGCAACCCCGAATCCGTTTTAGGCAGGAGAGGGCTTGGCAGGCACCTGACAAATCAAACCAGGGCACATGACCCGATAAGGCACGTGACGTCTTGTTCTGTGACACCTGGATAGTCAGGCACCAAGGTGGCCGAACTTTTACCCCACTGGCGTCATTTTTTAGATAAACTATTCCATATTCTTTCCACCAAGTTCTCACTATACAGCGCTCAAAGACTCAATACTAGGTGCATACAGATCGTCTTTTCTTCAAAATGCCTATTAATCAGCCCTCGAATCAGATCAAGTTCACGAACGTATCTATCGTCAGGTTAAAAAAAGGTACGAATAACATTCTTCCCACTATTGATCCTACAAGGACGCCGCTTACTTTAATACTTCCCAGGCAAAAAGCGCTTCGAACTAGCATGCTATAAGAACAAGCTCCTAGAATACCGCTCCGGTGTCGAGAAAGATCTCGACAATGTCCTCCAAATTCATACCGTTTTCCTCTCCGTGCAAAAAGCCCAAACCGCCCCTTCAGCGGATTTAGCCAAATCGTTCGGTGCCGGTGTTTCACAGGATGAGATCATTCAGGAAATTTTGCGCAAGGGAGAAGTGCAAGTAGGAGAGCGCGAACGCAAGGATATACTTGAGCGAGTGCAGAAGGAAGTTGTGGATATTGTCTCTGGACGGTTGGTCGATCCCACCACGAAGCGAGTATACACCCCGACGATGATCGAGAAGGCGCTGGATCAGTTGAGTGCCACGAGTGGGCAGCAACAACAGCATAATGGCGAGGAGTCACCAGAACATGGAGCGACACCTGGAGAGCCTCGGAAGCCGTTGTGGAAGGGCGTATCAACAACCAAGTCAGCGAAAAGCCAAGCACTCGAAGCCATGAAAGCTCTTATCGCTTGGCAACCCATTCCGGTGATGCGTGCTCGCATGCGTTTGCGAGTGACCTGTCCTGTATCATTATTGAAACAATCCGTCAAGGGCGCTGCATCAGCGGGAGGCGCACCAAAGGAAGAAGGCAAACCATCCAAAGGCGGTAATAAAAAGGGCCAAAAAGGCAAAGGCAAGAAACATCAAGAATCAGAAGATGAAGATGAAGCCGAAGACCAGGAAGCCGCCCCCAAGGCACCTTCGAACGTGAAGGAGAAGATTCTGAGCTTTATCGAATCGGTAGAGTCGCAAGAGATCGTGGGCGAAGAATGGGAGACTGTGGGCTTTGCTGAGCCCGGTGCTTTCAAAGGGTTGAGTGAGTTCGTGACTAGTGAGACGCGTGGGCGTGGAAGGGTGGAAGTGCTTGATATGGCTGTTACTCATGAAGATTAGAATAGATCTTCCTTGACGATTTGCATGGTTATTTTGGCATATGGCATGGGTTATACCCGACGATTTATGAATGTACATAGTTTGACAAAAGTTATAACACGATTTTCTATTAACAAAGCCCAAAAATACACGGTATGAAAGACAGCACGCTGGAGTATAGTACTCAGATAGGCTTCGCATATCCTTTCCCATTCCACATAGGCGGCGTCATATCAAGCCAGTAATCTCTCCCCTTGATCAACCAAACGAAGAAGCTCGGTACCCTCCAACCAAGAAACATTCCAACACCCTTCTTTCCAACGACCACCAGTTGAGTAGTCTTTGTCTCTGGCTCATATGCACGATAAGCCTCCTTTCCAGCTTGAATTTTGTTTTCTGCGGCCAAGAGGTCTTGCTTCAAGTTCTCCCCGACAACGGGGACCTGTTTCATGATGGCATGAACCGCGCGTGGGTTCGACGAGCACACATGGCCGAGTGCATAAACTCGAGGACCCGCTTTTTCTACTTGAAGTGACGAAGGTTTGACATTAACGTAGCCCTCTTTATCAAGTAGTTGAGGGTCTAAGAAGTTGGTGTTGGGCGACACACCAGTCGCTGGGATGTACAAGTCTGCTTGAAGAGTCTGATCATGATCCAGATGCACCGTCACTGAATCGGTGAGTCGCTCAAGACTTTGACCTGCACCATTGACTGCATCAGTGTCGATAGAGACCACTTTCTCGACCACCTTGTTCTTGATAACGGACACACCGAGCTTGGACAACTGCTCCTCTGCTTTTTGAGCAAGTGAAGAGGGTAGGTAGGGAAGTATCTGATTGGTTTTCGTAACGACAGTGATAGCAACCTTTGGCTTTCCGCTACCAGTCCCATTCAGATATTGTCCCAACTCACCGGCTGTCTCAACACCGGTAGGACCTCCTCCAGTAACGACAATGCTCTTAGCAGTTGAGAGCTTCTTCCGAAAGGATGTCCATGCATCTATCGTGTTCTGGTGGTCACCCGCGAGACCCATTAGAGGAGACTGGGTGGTTACTCCAGTAGCAATAACAAGAGCATGATACTCAAGACTGATCTCAGCTTTGCCTACCTCGGCTAGGACAACCGTGACTTTACTAGTCAATTGATCAAGCTTGACCACTGTACCATGGTACAGAGTTATTGCAGAATCTGGATATTGCGCAAACGCTTCACTCAGCGGTACAAAAAGTCTCTTGTCTTTTGGGAAAGCAGTTTCGGAAACGAGCGCACGTACGGAGGTAGGCCTAGTGAAGAAATGCGAAGAACTGCTGACGAGGGCAACACGATAGCTGTCTTTGTTCGGTAGAGACGGGACGACATGTTTGAGGATGTAGTGTGCTGCTCCCACGCCGGCGTAGGAGCCTCCGAGGATCAGGATGGTTTTGGTGTTGGCGCTCATTTTGACGCTTTAGGGCTCGTCGGCTTCGTCCCAAATAAGAAATTCCTGGATATCGGGGATTTTGGCAAGGCGATTCAGGTATATTCAGTTTTTTACCGCAGTAGGAGCAGTGTAGAGGCTCGAATTACAATTTGTACATTTCAAACCGGACAAACACTCTTATTTATAAACAAATTCCCCTTTCTTCCTCCTTTACGCCTTGTCGAAGCTCTGGTGATAATTGTCCCGATGGAAAACAGAGGCATCCGATGGTCCGTGCATCAGGTTTAGTCAGCATGAATACCGTTCACCGATTGGCTTGTAGACTAGGCGCTAGGAACCCGAAATTTCCGTCCTCCTGAAGTTCGTCCGAAGCAAATCTACTCCTTGTATATCTCATCAATGACAGGAGAAACCTGATGAATCGAGCCTAAAATATGGCCGAGAGCTCGAGCGCACCGGCTTTCGCGCAGACTGCGGTTAGTACAGATCCAAATGCTGTCCTTTATTGCCTAGAAGAAGTTATATTAACTTGGATGTTCTAACAGTGTGACCGATGTCATCTCAGGAAGGTAGGACTCTTAAAAGTCTGGCATTCCAAATAATGTGTGGAGAATTGACTGACCTGTTTGTATCCATGTCTATCTTATAGATCAGATGCGATAGACTAGATCCATGCAAAAACTGTGTTTCGGCCAATACAGTCTGCGGTCGATTGCGACGCAAGACCAGACCACGTAAAACGAACCCGCAAGTCATCACTTCTGTCATTTCACCCAGTAAATTCTTCTGTCTGACTGGTTTTGTAGGACTGAAAGAATCCGCTTATTGACGGAACGTATGCATCAGCTTGAGAATATGGTTCATAATTTCTCGGGCCTGGATGAGGATCTACCTGATGCATCTGCTGTTCCTGGGCAGGGATTAGGGCGTTCAATTGAGGCAAATGATGGATCTAGAGGTGCAGAGAAAGATTGGGGTTCAAATCAACAAACTTCCGACATTCTGGAAGATTTTATGACTGCAGCAGGACAGCCATCTATCAGTCAGATCTCCGAGCAAGCTAGACCTACAAATATCAATGGCGTGAGCTCTTCTGGGGATGTAAGATCGCCAGCTCCTAACACAACACGCGCAGAACCTGCACCTACGAATTTCCCAGTCTCGACACGGGAATCACAACTCAGTTTCTCAGTGGTGCAACGCGCAGCTTTGACCAAAATACTCGCCATGTTGGACGAGTTCAGTAAAGCTCCATCACTCCAAGATTGGAGCGTCGGCAGCCGTGGCGATGCAGGATTTGACAAGAGTCTCTACGACTTGACGCCTAGCGATATAATCAATGTCCTCGCTACGCCGCATATACCAATATCGAGTCTTCACTGGTCCAATACTACGCTTGCAAGGTCTCCATCAACGGAAACGATAGGCATGGAGCTGCTTGACGGAAAGGTGCAGAATGAATCAAAGATACTACCATACAAGATCATTCTGAATTTTCAGGCTGCGATGTTACTTGATCAACAAGAAGAGCTTCCAGAAGCGATACGGGAACATGTTGAATCTATCAAGAGACGAAAGTTCTTGGACGTGTTATCCAAATTGGATCAGATCACCTTCCGCACTCCACCCTCATTGCATATGCTGCGAGCACAATGTATAGGTGTAGCAATCCTTCAACTCTTTGGCAATGTGCCTGAGGCATGGAGTATGATGGTCGCTGCGTCCCGCACATTCGTCGCTCTGGGCGGCGACACTTTTCAGAAAGATGGACAAACATCGGGTGAACCAGACGAAGATCGAGAAGCATGCATTGCGTGGTGCTATCAGCTCGATCGATCAATGAGTTTGCTACTGCATCGTCCCCCGCTATTACCGAAACCTTTAACATCACCGCGGGTTTCACCAAGTCCATTAGACGATGGGAACAAGTGGAAGCTTCAGTTCATTCAATTGAGTCTGGATCTTACGCATATTCAGGGATTGATATCGTTTCTTACGAGAGACTCGGAGAAGAAAATGCAATGGAAGGATCTCGAGCCCCTGCATAACGAGTTGAAAGACCTATGGAAGCGTCTTGACACTGTAAGCGTTCTTCCCATACAATCAGGGACTTCATACTAACAGAGGAAGCAACAGTGGGAAGGTGAAAGTCCAGCCAGCGTGTCTGGATTATTCGTTCGTGATGTCGAATGTCTCCGTCTCAGTGGGTATGCAACGCAAACGTTATTACTGCAGCTATCAACGGATGTAGCCAAGAGCAGTTTATTACAACGAGTAGCCGTGGATTGTGCTCGAAAGTGTTTTGAGTCTTTTCGAGATTTGACCAAGGATGAGCCGAAAATCGAGATGATCGATTTGAGCTGGTTAGTCTTTCATCTCAGCCAGAAAAAATCTCAAGCATCTGGAGTAGAGAAAGGCCTTAACTTTTCCGATAATATAGGGACCTCCTGCTCTACTCTCTTTCTCCACTATGTGTCCTCACCTACAACATCGTGCGTACTCGCGACCCAAAAGATCTCAGATTCCTAGAAGACTTTGCCAGATTCAGTTTTACGCGCATCATCAAAAAGTCGCCAGGCGATAACCCGCTCGCTACTCGCATCTGCAATCTATTTAGATCGATCATACTTATATGCCGTCCGCTCATTTCAACTCCTCCGCCTACGACTACGGCAGGACCGCCAGTCTACCCTACGAACCACACTCCGCATAGGAAAAACTTTATGAATTTTGAGCATTTCTTTGGCGGTGATGGTTCGGCGAGGGGACAATCGTCGAGTACTACCGACGAAACCAATCAGAATCAGAGTCGAAGTGGAAATGCGGTTGTCGAGGGGGGTGCAACTCACGCCGACGACGTAATTGAAGATGCCAGCGTCATAGAAGACCGATTCATGAAGTTGCTCATGTACCGGGTCAAGATAGGATGGAGTGACTAATGCTACTTCGGTAAGTCCGGAAGTATATGATCGAGTGATCATCACAAGGGCCACGTGCTTGGCCCAGCCCTATCCGGCATGTACAAAGATCCAAGGTCGCATTCCCACATTCCAACCATCGTAACCAGCTTTCGCAAGGTTCAAAGATCTAGCCCGTCCGCCGTCGCACACGGATTCACATAGCATGCCATTCCGACGCAACGGTTACTCGGATGCAGCTACATACACATACCCAAGTTAGCATCGTGGCGAAACTGGCGACAAATATCAAGAGGATCGATCGGCTCAAATTCGTACATGGATATACATGCTATAAACAATTCCGAATAGACACACGTCTCCTTCACGCCGATCAGGCATCATTGGCAGGGGCCCATCTGGCTATTCACGTAAAAATAGTAGTAGGAAGAAAAAATGACATCAGTCCAAGAAGACTCGAAGAAGATATTCAAAGATTTGACGAGCTGAAGGGGATTACATCACTGTAATTTATCCGCTTGTTTACGGCCGGTCGTACTATAGTATTGCTTGTAATCCGTAAGTGTGTACTATATAGGTATTGCTCGTATTAATACTGTGCCGACTGCCGAGTGGCTCGCTTCGGCTCATCATCATCATCATCATTCATCTTTGATCTGATCAAGACTGACAATGACGATGGCTTCTTTTGAGTGAGTCTCTTGAAGGAATACTGAAACTCATAAATAGCCTTTTATACAAATTAAACCTCAGTCTGCTTAATAACCCAAACCCATGCCCATAACCCGACCCTAACCGATGCACAAACCCTAACTCACAATTATGCATGTACGTATGTATGTACACGTACTGTGCATCCCACGATCCAACTAGGCCTAGCTGCATCTATATCACCGCTCTATTAAAATCGCTCACCTATTTCACGGGCGCTAACAGGCTAAATCCGTGTAGTAGGCCACAAAACGGGTTTAGTGAACGCTGGTTCATGTACGGCATATTGCGCATCGGGAGCCGGCTTGCATGGATAGTCGCTTATCGCGGGATTAGCGTGGGGTGTTGAGTCAGTGTTGAATATCGATTCAATTCAATATTCAAGTCGATGAAGTAGATTGATTTGATTTCTATGTACAATATCAAGCGTAGCCGAAAAGATCAAATCTATCAATCTAGTTTGCGTTGCAAGTTAAATAAGTTCAGACAGCCTCCCATGTATTGTGAAAAAGCAAAACGCCACGCTAAATCCGTGCCCTTTCCCTTAGGCAGTGTGTAGTATGCAAGTTGTGGTTAAATGATGTAGGAAACGCCTTGAATCCTGATGCAGTGTCATGTCATGCAGTTGAGTCATTGTGAGAGTACTCGTGTGGTTATGTGGAGTAGTCGGTTGGTAGAGTGAAAATCGCCATGTCGGGACGATGGAATATAGAAGTGTAGGATGTCGAATGACTTTACGACATGATACTGACGGCATTCAGCGCCATACTCAATTCTTGAGGGTCGAATGGCAAACGCTTTTCCGGTGCCGATATGCGACGCGTCATAGGAGCGGTCATTGCAAGTGTCTCCTTCAATGAGCCGAGTGCATCTCGCTTGGTCACAGGCCAGTCCCAGCTTTCCTTAAGCGTCAATGAGGACGAATGGCAACTAGACCCGACGGCCGTCGATTGATCAGAGGTGGTGTCGAATGAGCCCGAGAGTGCAACTTCGTGGTGCGCGACGGTGATAGAACCCGAGCCTAAACACAGTCAGTTCGTCGCCCATATCGTACTCCCAGGCCTTAGGAAACGTACCAATAATCTGAATATGCTCACGTCCTACTTCCGGTTCATTCTCCGACACATCCTCCAACGTCGTAGCGTCACTGTCATTCTCATCATGAGGCTGATCCGGCAAACTCGTACAAGGCGACAAATCCAACTCGAACGAACGATCCCGATCAGCCATCGCCGTCTCAAAGTTCCAGTCGTACAATTTCCGTCTATGTTCCGGGTCAACGGGGCCGCGGTATTTGGAACGTGGGCATTCGCCTCGACGGTAGTATTCGATCTTGGGTTTGCCGTTGTTGTTGTTGTTGTTTTTGTCCTTGTCTGAATTCCGGCGGAAGGCTTTTTTGACTTTTTCGCGGAACGTCATTTCGATTGACTAAAAGGAGCTCAATTCTTCTTGGGTGGTTGAGGACTGCTTTCAGATTGATAGGTCGACTACAGCGGATAGTGACAGGTGACGGCGGCTTGATTGAACGCGAACGAGCCTTGTATGCGTGTCGACCGTGGTATCATTGTCTGCTGTAGCCGTACTGAGAACTGAAGAAGTGATGCGAATGTCGAAACCATAGGTGGGTGTGAAGGAGCAACAGAAGTGAGAGAAAAGAGAGCGGAAAGGGAAGGAGGGGGGAACAGCCGGAGTAAATAGCTAAGAGCATGCCAGCTATCGCAGATTAAGTTCAGTCGGTGAAATTAGTGTTCCTCTGACGATGGCGAAACGCCTTGAGCCAACCATTCCAGAGATGAGAGTGGATTTTCTGCTCTGGTACGACGTGGTACGTCGTCGTCGTGGGAATCGGTGGGATCGACTCTCGAAGCGGCGATGCCGCCGGAACCATGGCCGATGCGCTCGTACCGTGTATTGGTAATACGGACAGTACTAGTAGGTTACACGCACATGTACGCCCTACATACAGCAGACATACAGGAAACATACAGGAAATATACAGCTCATCGAAATGTGTATGTAACTGTGCCATCGCCGCCAAGTTTGCTGGAATGACGATTATCCTCACTGCAACCTATGAATATCCCTTAGTTAAGTGTTCACTGTGTTCACTTTCCTCGGACCAGAATTACAGTACTGGAAACGGTCAGTTGCCCACTTTTAATCTCACTAGCCATGCCTGTGTTACTGTTATCAACGCCAAAATCTAACCTTTCCCAACGATCCTCGAATCCCGGCCAATAGCTGGTACATCCAATAGTACATGGATATGGATCAAGTGGATCAAGGCAAGTTTCAAAAGGGTCTCACCGGGCTGTCAGTCCGTTCGCTCTAACTTCTGACTTACAGTTCACTCTCCAGTTTATTCCAAGACTCTCTCCATGGGGAGAAAAAGAAAAGAAAGTAAAATGGAGAACCAAGAAGTCAAGACAAGACTGACAAACCTACAAACATACGAAGCAAAGTAAAACTGGAAATGACGCATCGTGAATCGACCTGCTTGCCTCTCTTCCCAGCAGATAATTGAGCAGTTATCAAACATTTTGTCGCATCGCGCGGCTACACCAGGCTCCATACACAACGCCTTGTGCTTGTAATTGTATTTCATTCATTTAATACTTCATATTAAGCGTCCTTTGCATCCACGGTACGATCAATCTCGCTCAATTCCTTTCAAACTGTTCCTGCCACCACCACTGCCGCCACCTCTTTCATCTGTAGAAGGAGAAATGTTCCGCTCATTGTCTGCCCTAGCTCTTCAAATCCCATGAAAATTGAACGGATCTGAGGTGAAAGAGATAACTCAGTACTCCGTACTCCGTCTCCTATCCATGTATATAATTCGCGATATTTTCCGGGACATTTCGGCCGATTAGCGCTTTGATTGGCCACGTCTTGCCTCCACTCGGCAATTTTGTTCCGATCTACATATATCCATCCATCCATCCGTCTCACTATCATCTCGCTCAAGGATATGGCCGATGCGTATGTACGTAGTGAGGATCAGTGTTGGACTGTTCCTGATTGGGTTTTGTGTGTCTGTTTGCAATACAACACCAAGTGTCTCTAACAGCCAGCCATCGACTTTCAGCTGTGAGGCAGTGTCAGCTTACCTTGAAACCAAAGTCAACAAGGTCAAGCATCGTGCCCCGAGCGCTTGCAGGGTCTTGCAGGGTTCGCTCCAAACGGCCAATCGATATTAACCAGCACGCGACATATTGCTGTCAATGTGCCGTCACCACTACAAGTCATAGAACAGTACTCCGTAGATCATGGAGGTTATCTTTTGATGTCTTGGAAACGTGCCAAGTCGCGGTGAACACGATCATGATCACAGTCCACGTACTATATACATGCAAGGGGTCTCTTCCCGCAGGGCTTAGCCCTAACTCCATCTAACCTAACTCGTACGGAGTTACAAGTGTACGACTGGTACAAAGACAAGCTTCTACTTGTCGCTGATCATGAGGCATTTTCTCCTTTCTAGAAGGCCCCAACCTCTCAGCTTGAAACTACCCCAGCCAGCGACTCAGCGAATAGATAGACGCATCATTTGCATGCGTATTTATATCCTGGCAGGATCAATGATCCAATCCATGTCCACCCTCCACGTCACACCGCGTTTCTTACATCAAGGATCAATCTCTTTCTTTTCTTCCTTTACTCCGTACGAAGGAAGTCCTTTTTGAGAAAAAATACCTCGTATTCGCTCACAATATCACTATCACGCGACTATTATATTCGATTCTATTTTTGACTCTATCCTGCATTACGTACGGAGTGTTTGAGGCATATACGTACATACATACTCCGTATTCTTACATCCTTTAGTGCGCTGAAAAAGATCCGGGGTTATGCAGCTATTCCCCCCTCTTAGCTCTGTTAGGTAACTACTCTCTTATTCATACTCTGGAAATATTATAGACAAGGACCATGCGTTCAAGCCACGTAGAGGACTGGCTGAACTTTGAATGATGAAAAAACGAATATGAGCCGCCAGTGCCGCCAGTTGCCCTTCTACCTTTAGCCTTTTGAGGTATACTACGAGCACACCCCCTCAATAGGTGTAGGGGTCTAGATCGTGTCTTCTACCTGTCTAGTGTCTACCCATGAACCTGGTCGTGACCGTCGTGTCTGGTCTGGTGGTAATTCGGGAACGAGCTGAAGACTGTACTATGTAAGGTATCACAGACCATCGCAACGGTGAATAACCTAACCCAACTACTACTACTCCGGTTCAGCGTTAAATATTCAATATTCAATGTTTTGTGTTTGGCGTAAACCAAACCCAATCACTGCGTACGTACCTATGTCAGCGGTCATTTCAAGTGAGGCATTTTCTCTTCTATGTCTGTGTTTACCTGCCTAGCCCTAAGGCCTAAACACGTAGCTATTCGCCACCAGACATACCCAGATATACATATGGACCAGACAGTAACCTGGACAACCACCAAGATGAAACGAGGACGGACACGGACGTGAAAATCATGCATGCCCGACCTCGCTTCGGATCTTGGATCGAGTCATCCACCTCTACACCATGCATCTGCAGATACCTAGGTGTATTGATGGATCAGAGCTGCGCTGATTTGTTATTTGAGGGGCAGGTCGTTTCAAATGTTCCATTCATCCATGGATCTTTTAGGTAAAAGAAGTTTGTGGTCTATGTACTTAATTAATCAATTGATAGGTAGCAACAATCATGGTATATCCAATATATATCCTATGTACAGAGCATCCAAGACTCGAACATGATGAACAAACTGCGAGGTATCATAAGCACAACTTTCGCAAAAAGACAAGAGACATCAGCTCTATGCAAGATCGTTATACATATATAGAATCGCCAAGTGTAAAATCACTTGGAATCCGTCACACCAGCTGTCGACGCACTCCTTCTCCCCCAGCCAAAAAACCCACCGCCTGTCGGGGTGGGCTTGGCTGATTCGGGCGATAATTTATTCGGTGTTGCGGAAAAATTTGTCGACATCTCACCGGTCGACGTGTTCACTCGAGAGTGTCCGTTCATCAATCTTCGGAGAGAGTCAAGCTTGGCTTTTACTTCTTCCAACTCTTGTTTGGCTACTGCTTCTGCTGTCTTGGCGTTGACAAGCTCGAGTAACAACGAATCTTCTGAGCCAGAGTTTGTAGTCGTAGAAGCCCTATTGTCGGGCTCTGTTGATTGACCCGATTGACCAAGCAAACTTTGTAGCCCCAAACTACTAGACCGCTTAGGGAACTTCGCCACTTCTGTTTTCGATCGGCCAAGCTTGAATTCACGTAGACCGGTAGACGAAGTAGGCCATGCTTCATTATCGCTGGCCGCACTCGAATTGTCTTGGCTGCTATTGTCCGCAACTACGCCTTTGCGTGCACGAAGATCTTGGACCGTGCGTTCCAATTTCTGTTTCTCTCGGTATCCGTCCTGAATACGTGACCGGGCTTCGCGCAACTCCTCTTTCAGACGATTGTTCTCGCTTTCATGATCATCGAGTTGTCTAGTAAGGTCGGCACAACGTGCCACTTCCATTTCGTGTTTCTCTTTCCATCTGCTTGCCTCATCTCTCAATTGATGCTTCGTCTGTAGAATCGAGTCTCGTTTGTTCGCGGTTAAAAATCGTTCCTCCGCCTTGCTAACTAGCTCCACAGTATCCTCTTTTATCTCGGACTGCTTGATATGGCTCAGTAAAGCTTTTGAGATTTCTCGGTCTTCTTCTCGTTCTTCACGCTCTCGCTGCAAATCTCTAGCCAGCTCTGCCTGTTCCCGTTGCATGTCGCTCAATGCTGTGAGGAGATCTTCAATCTGGCCATGCAAGTCTCTATCTTTATGTGATATCGCCGACTTTGCTCGTACTTTCTGATCGCCTCCTAATGAAGCTTCTGTGGGAGCTGTAGAAGCATCGGAAACCGATGTCTCCATTGAATTGAGTGTAGACGCCATACTCTGCTTGGACGGCGAGCGTCTGACTGTACTTTCAGGTCGTGCAGCAGAAGGATTCAGTGATTTGTGAGAGCCAGCCCACAATCGACCGAGGAATCGAGATGCTGTAGCTTGCATCTGCGGGAACGAAATTCCTGTTGGCACACCCTGGGATTGGCTATAACTTGCCTCCAATGCTTGGAGGCTTTCTCTAGAGACAAGAGGAGTTAATGAGACAAAATCATTAACCAAGTCGTCGGCGTTGCACGCGTAGGTGTCCCATAAACTTCGAGACAGCAAGAATTGCAACACATCCTCGAACTCGGTAAATCCCATAATCTTCTTCTCGTTGCGCTGCATGAGTGACAGCGCGACTCTCATCAGTGTCTCGGAAGCTCCTTCCAACAACAGAACATCGTATATACGAAGCAGCATCGGTAGCGGACATGTGACTGCAAAAAATGAAAGGAACCATTGCGACACATAGATCGGCTCGATGTTCAGAGACTGAAGGTGGGTAAACAACGCTGGTATGTGGCGAGAGAGGAGGTTTTGGAATTGGTAGATGCGCAGATGTAGACCTGACAAATCTGGTAAGAAACATGAGCGCAAATCGTAATGCTCCATGAGCCTGTCACGAGTTAGCCAGGATAAACACGGCGGTAGAGTGAATAACAAACCTGATCAAAACACAAAATGACTCTGCATCCGTCATATGCATCAGCAGAGGGCCGACGACAAATCCAAGCCCTTGGCAGTATCCAATCTTTGTATCGTACAGACTGAAACATTTCAGTACTCTGGCCAGCATCTGTTGACCCTCCCCGTTGGGATCGCGGAACATCTCGACATTCGGAAAGCTGCGGCCGATATCTTTGCCAATCAGTCCTTCGTAGGGGCTCGATTCGTTACATAGTCGTGCAAACTCCTCTATCAATAAAATATCCCTAGCTCCAGCAATACTCGGCCAGACTACTCCACGTAGCGGCGGCGGAACTCCAGCGCGAATCTTGTGCGATGTCAATGTAGGCAGCCTTTGTGCCGTCGAGGGATAATCCGCCACCAAAGCAGCCCAGAATTCGAGTTCGGTCATAGGTGGTGGCTGTAATTGGGAGTATCGTAGAGACGAGTGTGGGTCGTTGACGAGTTTTTGCAAGTGTTGTATCGAAGGGGGGCGAGACTTTCGGTGGGTTTTCTTTGCGAGCCCTGATTTAGGATTCGTTGCAAGGGCATTATTCTCTTGCTCTAGGCGGGCCAGTAATAACGCCGTGGACTATAAATGTCAGTCAATTTCTTTCAATGAGAACAAGATCTTATAAAATGAACCTCGTCTGTGCCTTGTGTCCGCGGTTCCTGCTCCTCTGATTTATCCAGTTTTTCCCAGTCAACTCCTCCGGCGCTTTCCGTAGACGACGACGATTCATATCCGTCTTGGGTATTGTTCGCTGCTTCATTCGATATACTTGAACGTTTCATATCTCCGTTTATAGACGTCTCAACCACTCTACCGGTAATCTCGCTCTTTGGCGTGAGATCCACTTGTGTCGCGGTTCCCAGGAAAGAAACTTGATTCGCTTTCTTGTCGATCGGGGTCGTGGGACTATCGAACTCGGTTGCGATACTCTCGGAAAGCGATTGGCGATCTGACAACGGCACTGTCACCATTGAATCTGTTGTCACCGGAGAGATAAGCTCCTCCGCAAGAGAGGGCGAGGATATATCCTCCGTATCCACAATAACATTCGCCGGAACGGTCATATTAGATAGATAAAATCCGGACTATAAACTGTAAGGCAGTGGGATCAACCCGAAGTCGAACGATTCGCTGTGTCGCGGTGATAACAAAGCGTATTGTTGATGTTGATAAAGGAGTAAATATAGAACGCCGAGTCACAAACAAATCATTCAGTTGCCGCCTGCGACTTCTGACTGCATTCCAAGGGGAAATCCCTGGGCTGAATCATTCAAAGAATGACAACACAATCATAACCACTCACAAAATCAAAGCGAGGAGGAAAGGAATAAGGGATGGTGGTTTCATCCTTATTTTGGCGATAACCTACTAACCTAGTCAATAAAGAGGAAACCGCGCTAAGGGGGCGCCGCGCCTGGATTGGCCGGCTAGAGCCTAATGGGCTGCACGCAGGTACCAGCCGCGGCCAATCTGCATCGTTCCTTCCCAAAGGTCGCTGATCCGCTCCTGCCCCTCTCTCCATTCCCCTGACTCCTTCCACTCATCAACCTTTGACTCTTTACAACTCGTCAATCATAAAGACGTCTCTAGACTCGGCAAAGGAGATCTCTGTGATACCGCAAAATACCACCGTGTTCAATCATATTCCATATTCAAGCGGTCAGCATCAGCCTGTGAGGTGCCATCGCGTCTAACAGGCACTAAGGCTAGTCCCCTTGGCGCCCCTCTGGTGGCTTTCTAGGTGCGCACCGACAAATCCAGACTCGCCCTTCGTCTCTATCAAGGGCCATGCTGACTGAATGGCGATAGTTACAACATGAATGATACTGTCGAAGGGAGGATTACATGGCATAGAAGCAGTTGGTCAAAAATGATCTGGATTCGTGGTTAGATCTCGTCCTGGGTTGACACGTAGATCTATCTGACGTTTTTGATTTTGCACGCCGCGTACGTGCTATCCAGGGAACATTGATAAGTTTGCCTTGATGATACACGAGAGAATGGTTCATGTGGTCCACCGGTATGTACAGATATAAGTAGATATTCGATAGAAGTGCGTATGTGATTCATTCAATTGTCATGCGGGGGCCACCTGCCCAAGTGCATTTCAAATGTATATACCCGTGCGTCAACCTGATGGCTCCAGTCCCATCTACATGTTAGGCCTTCTTATGATTCGGTGTTGAGTCAGGCAATAATGAACTTACTAACCTAGAAAATTAATCATCGTGCAATTTGAAAGCCTACCTAGGTAAAGAAACGGTTGGATTGACCAAAGGAGAAAATATCAGATATACCTACCACATGTGCAGTTGTTCTGTCGGGATTGACATATTTATATTTCGTCCCAGATGCCACGTGCCGCAACTAGATCAATCAAAACTTGGAGCAACAGCCATTACAAGCAATTACAAGCAAGCCAGCTACTACTGAGATACAACTATTCGCCAGTAATTGCGCATATAGTACTATCTAACAACAGAGCACTGAATGAGACTCGACGTCGAGGCTCTCGAGGCATAGTGGAGTATGGCGGGGCGAGTTGTGATTGGCTCCAACAGCATTTGTTTTGGCATTTCAGTTTCGGGCCTAGCGCCTGTCTCATGTGCCACAGGAACAAGTTATTTCCGGCCCGCTAGTCTCAAAAAAGGAAGCCGCGACTGCAATTTCAGCGCGTTTTCATGTCAGCACAGCACCTGGCATGCCACTTTCCTTGACCATCACTCTCTTCCTACCTTGAGTATTACTCACTTTTCCTTCGTATCGACCTCTGATTGCAGTCACTCGCTCTACTATTCCTTTGATTCATCTCGCTGCGGATTATCTCTTTGAACCGGCCGAGCAGGCCTCTCGACAAGATGGATTCCTTCTTGGACGACTCTTTCAACGAAGACGAGGTCTCCGACTTCGTGCCAGATGAGGCTCCTGTACGTTTACCAAGGATTCCCAAGAATTATTAATATATTGACTAACTTCTCTCACCAGAAGCCAAAGGCCAAGGCGAAGCCAGCTGCGACCAAAACGAAGAAATTAACACAAACAACCCTCAAAACAAAACCCGCCGCAAAGGCCACGAAGAAAAAGGCCAAAGCCGATTCCGAGAACGAAGCTTCGGATCGCGATGATATCGACGATTTCCTAGACTCGGTCATGTCTACGACACCTCCCAGCAAACCAAAAGCAAAGAAAGCTCCTGCCAAAAAAGCCGGCTCTAAGCCGTTAGCAGATGTCGCCAATGAGTCCTTTGGCGGTGATGGCGCTGATGACGGGGAGGCCGAGGCTCCCGCACAAACGGGCGCTGGTGATAAGTACCAGAAGGTAAGTTGTGTGTCCTAGAACGCTGATAATTGTCGATAATCGAGCTAATGGAGTGAATCTAGCTCACGCAATACGAACACATTATTCGACGTCCAGATACATACATTGGCTCCATTGAAAAAGCCACCCAGCAGATGTGGGTTTACGATTCCGCGACCGAGTCGATGGCATTCCGAGAAGTCACTTTCGTCCCCGGTCTGTACAAAATATTCGACGAAATCGTTGTGAATGCTGCGGATAACAAACAAAATGACGAGAAGATGGACGAAATTCGAATCACCATTGATCGGGAATCTGGTGTAATCAGTGTCTGGAACAATGGACGTGGTATTCCTATCGAGATTCACTCGAAAGAGAAGATCTATGTTCCTGAGCTCATTTTCGGCCACCTTCTGACTTCGTCGAACTATGATGATGGACAGATGAAAGTAACTGGTGGTCGTAACGGTTTCGGTGCTAAACTATGTAACGTCTTCTCGACGGAATTTAGCATTGAGACCGTTGATTCTCGTCAGGGCAAAAAATATGTGCAAACATGGACGGACAATATGAGCAAGGTGGGCAAAGCCAAAATTACGTCAGCCAAAGGCGAAGATTACACCAAAGTTACCTTCAAGCCTGATTATAAGAAATTCGGCATGGAGGGCATGGACGATGACTTCGAGGCCCTGGTGAAGCGTCGAGTCTATGACTTGGCTGGAACTGCCAAGGTTGCGGTCAAGTTAAACGGCAGTCGAATCCCGGTCCGTAACTTCAAGAAATACATGGAGATGTACACAAAGGCCATCAAGAAGGAACGTGGTGAAGAGGCAGCAAATGACAAGAGCGAGATAGTCACTGCTAGCCCCGACCCTCGATGGGAAGTTGGATTCGCCGTTTCTGATGGATCGTTCCAGCAAGTGTCATTCGTCAACTCCATTGCGACTACCTCTGGTGGTAGTCATGTGAACTACATCGCCGATCAGATCTGTAATCGACTTGCAGAAGCTGTGAAAAAGAAGAACAAGCAAGGTGCAACCCTGAAGGCATCGCAGATTCGTAACCATATCTTTATTTTTGTGAACGCTCTTATCGTGAATCCTGCATTCACATCGCAGACTAAGGAACAATTGACCACTAAACCCAGTCAGTTCGGCAGCAAATGTGTCTTGGACGACGATTTCTACAAGAAAGTCTTGAAGACCGAGGTGATGACAAACATCCTTCATTTCGCCGAGAAGAAAGCAGACCAGCTACTGAAAAAGACCGACGGAGGAAAACGATCCCGAATGAACAACCCCAAACTTACTGATGCCAACAAAGCCGGTACGAAAGACGGTCATCACTGTACCCTGATCTTGACCGAGGGTGACTCCGCCAAAGGTCTTGCAATGGCTGGTCGTGCCGTCGTTGGTCCTGACTTGTTTGGCGTTTTCCCTCTTCGTGGAAAGCTGCTCAATGTTCGCGATGCTTCAATTGACCAGATCTCTAAAAACGCTGAAATCCAGAACATCAAGAGTTTCATTGGCTTGCAGCATAAGAAAGAATATACCGACACGCGCGGTCTACGTTACGGTCATCTGATGATCATGACTGATCAGGATCACGATGGAAGTCACATCAAGGGTCTGTTGATCAACTTTCTCCAGGTGCAATTCCCTAGCTTGCTCAAGATCCCAGAGTTTTTGATTGAGTTCATCACTCCAATCGTCAAGGTGTGGAAGGGTGACCCAAAGAATCCTTCAAAGTCCAAGTCCTTCTTCACCATGCCCGAATATGAACAATGGAAGGAAGAACATAAGCATGATCGTGCTTGGCAACACAAATATTACAAGGGTTTGGGTACCAGTACTACGGAGGATGCTCAAATCTATTTCCGAGATTTGGATCGCCACTTGAAAGAATTCCACACGATGCAAGATAACGAAGCTCAGCTTATTGACTTGGCTTTCTCCAAAAAGAAGGCAGACGAGCGAAAGGAATGGCTTCGCCAGTACAAGCCAGGCACATTCTTGGATCATTCCACCAAGCAGATTACATACACAGACTTTATCAACAAAGAGTTGATTCTGTTCAGTATGGCCGACAATCAGCGATCTATTCCTTCTGTTGTCGATGGTCTCAAGCCTGGTCAACGCAAGGTCTTGTACACCTGCTTCAAACGAAATATCAAAAAGGATATGAAAGTCGTGGAGTTGGCAGGTCACGTCTCTGGTATGACCGCTTATCAGCACGGTGATACATCCTTGCAACAGACGATCGTGGGTTTGGCTCAGACATTCGTCGGTTCTAACAACTTGAACTGCTTGGAGCCAAGTGGTAACTTCGGTAGTCGTCTTCAGGGTGGTGCCGATTGTGCCAGTGCTCGTTATATTTACACTCGATTGTCTCCATTTGCCCGACGTGTCTTCAACCAGCAGGATGAGCCGCTCCTCACCTACAATGAGGATGACGGAGAAAAGATTGAGCCAGAGCTCTACGTCCCCGTGGTTCCTTTGATCTTGATCAATGGCGCTGACGGTATTGGAACTGGATGGAGTTCATCTATTCCCAACTACAACCCCGAAGATATCGTTGCAAATCTCAAGCGCATGATGGACGAAGAAGAACCCGAACCCATGCAGCCCTGGTTCCGCGGCTTCCACGGTGATGTTACTCCTCAGGGTCCTGATCGATACAAGTTCAGTGGCCGAATCCAGGAACTGAATGAAAAGGAGGTGGAAATTACCGAGCTTCCCATTCGTACCTGGACCCAGGACTTTAAAGACAAACTGGAGGATATCATCAAAGCAGAAAAGACACCGTCTTTCATCAAGGATTACAAAGATTACAACACCCACACCAAAGTCCATTTCGTAATCCAGATGGATGAAAAGCACTTGAAGTCTGCAGTCGAAGAAGGCTTGGAAGAGAAATTCAAACTTTCCAAGACCATTGCGACTACAAACTTGGTGGCCTTTGATCCCGAAGGTCGCATCACCAAGTATGCAACAGTCAGCGACATTTTGAAGGAGTTTTTCGCTGTCCGCCTCAAGTATTACGAGAGACGCAAACAGCACCAGCTATCAGAACTACAGAAAGACTTGGACAAGCTTACCAATCAAGCACGCTTCGTGCAAATGATCATTGATGGAAAGCTTGTCGTTTCTAAGAAGAAGAAGTCTGTCCTCATCACCGAGTTGAAAGAGAAAGGGTTCAAGGCTTTCCCCAAGGTTGCTGAAGCTGTCAAAGCCGGTGAGACTGAACAGGTTGTCGAGGAAGAAGGCTCAGAGGAAGAAGAAGCAAAGACTGAAGTGGCTTCAAATGCTTACGATTATTTGCTCGGGGTACGTTTCGAATTCCAAAGACTAATGAACTATAACTAACTATACTCTACACAGATGGCTATCTGGTCTTTGACCCAAGAGCGTGTCGAGAAGCTTCTCCGCCAGATTGGAGAGAAGGAAACTGAAATTGATGAACTGATCAAACTCACCAAGGAGGACATCTGGCGCCGCGATCTTGATGACTTCATCAACGAATGGCGCTTCCAACTCGAAGAAGAGCATCGCCGCGAACGCAAGGTAGCAGGAATGGGTCGGCGCCAGTCATCTAAGCTCATGACTGCAGCTTCCAAGGGTGCAGGCAGGAAGCGTAAGAACGACGATGATGATGACGACTATGCTGCTCCAAAGAGCAAGAAGGCCGCGACAAACAAGAAGGCTGTGGCAAAGGGAAGCCTGTTGAGTTACCTTAAGACTTCTCCCAAGCCAAAGAAGGTCGCCCAAGAGGATGGAGCTGATGATGATATGGATCTTGATGATGACTTTGAAGCAGAGGTTATGCCAAAGAAGAGTCGTGGAGCTGCCAAGCCCAAAGCCGCCCCGAAGGAGGAGGAGGAAGATGACGATTTCAAAGTTGAAGCTGAAGTTCTACCTAAAAAGAGTCGTGCCACCTCAAAGCCTCCAGCTGCCCCAGCCGAAGACAAGAAAGAGGAAAAAGAGGACGAGGACGATGATTTGGTTGAGGTTACTGCTTCACAGCCCGCTGCAAAGAAAGCAGCAGCGAAGGAGCCAAAGGAGCCAAAGAGTCGTACCACAAGCAAGAAGCCAGTCAGCTACGTCGTGTCGAGTGAGTCAGAAAGCGAGTTTGGGGATGACCTTCTGGATGATGTGAGCAAGATGGTGAAAGGCATTGGTGATTCCAATGGAAAAACACTCATCTCGGAGTTCACTAAACCTGGATCCAGTGCAGGCTTGAAGAAGTCCACTCCTAGGGCTTCTAAGATCAGCAGTGAATTTGACCCTGACGAGACGGATTACAGCAAGCTTGTTCCACAGTCGTCGCCCCGTCGCTCACTCCTTGTCAAACAAAAAGAGAAGACCATAATGGACGACGATGCTGATGAGTCTCCCAAACCAGCCACAAAAGTCAAGCCCGCAGCCAAAGCCAAGCCAACGGCAAGCACTGCTGCGCCAAAGTCCCGCGGACGCCCGAAGAAAGATGCTGCTGCTGCCCCAGCTGCCAAGAAGGCTCAGCCCGCTGCCAAGGGAAGGGGCAAAAAGAAGGTGGACGATCTCTCTGATGATGACATCGACGCCATGGCAAATGACATCCTTGATTCCGATGGTGGAGTTGATCTGGACGACGAACCTGTCAAGGCACGCCCATCACGCCGAGCTGCTACAACTAAGGCTAAAAAGTACGTGATCGACGACGACGATAGTGAGATGGATGACCCCGCCGGTGACGATTCAGCAGATGCCTTTGATGATGATTCCGAGTGATTAATTCAAGTGACCTGACAATGTATTTATTCTAATGGCATTCGTTACTTTTCTTCAGTCTACATTTTTTACGTTTATCGATTGAGAAACGGTTGACAGGAACAGGCCCGTCTTTTACTGGGAACTGAGGGCGCAGGTAGGGATCATGACGAGAGTTACAATTGTATTTCTTGTTCCTTTGCAGTTACATTCTTCTTGTTGTACGGAGCTTTATCCTCGTTAGGCGGGTAGGAAATGAGATTCGAGTTCCTCACGCTACACAGCCGGTAATGATCCACGTAGATGAAAGGTACCACAAGAGTCACTGTGAGGACACGAGCAATCAAGTCCTCGGGTGGAATTCCTATCGCGGCCTTCTAGAGGACCATAGAAGGTACCACAGTGATACATCGGAGTAACGCCAGATGGCTCACCACGTGAGGTTGATGGCAAGACTTGAATAAGTTGTAGAATGTAGATGTACTTGGATGAATGCTACCGAAGTACGTACTTTAACTGGTGACATTGACACGGTAACAGTACGTATTACACTATCAGGCCAGACGATGCCCAAGGTTGCAAAACAAGCGAATCAAACAATCAGGGCAGATGAGACATACATCAACAATCCCCCTCTTTCATCTCTTTTTGATCTTCTTTCCATCTTCTACCTTCCAGAAGTTCTCTACAAAGGAAAGAAGCTTGCAAAGAAGACTTTTCTGAAGTCGTACCGGTACAACTCCATTTTTCTAGAGTCACCATGTTCCTTGTGTTGGTTTTGACGGTTAGATGCACCAGAACATCAACGGGGCTCTGACCAGATAGAAGATGGCGACATCAACTTATTCAAAGAAGTGGTTCTAGGCAGAAATCACTGACTCCTGCCAGGACCGTCAGTGATCAGACCAGCCCAGCCCAGCCCAGCCTCAATCGTTGGCTAACTCATCGGTTTGTGTCACCTTTTTTGAAGCCCTCAATGGAGGAGACAGGGGGGCTATTGCCCGTTGCCGCTGTTTGATGACCGTTTAATTTTCCCGTCGTCTGCTCAGGCAGCTCAGCTAGTCAGAGAGCTCGGTTAGTTTTCCTATGTATTATTGATGTATGACATGCATGCCTTTCAACGTTTCTTTTTGATACGTAGGTATATTTTCGAACCTTCTTCCCATTCTAGGATGTTTACATCCGGACCAATGCCCGTCATTCAAAATTGATTGAAATCATTGTTTCCGATTCGATCTGGTCCGTCCAATCCGATTTTGGCCAGGTCAGGGGAAAAAGAGCAGCCTCAAGATTTCAGACGAAACTGAAAGAGTTCACGTTCCGTATGCGTCTTGCCGGATCTTGATAGCGTAGGTATGTAATTGCATATGTTGATGTGCCTCATAACCCTTTTTTTTCCCCTGGTTATCGCGTCTGTTAAGCACTTATTTTTCTATTGATGGATGTTGAATTGGGTCATAGCCACAAAATAGGGCTGATGATTGATGTTGGTGGTCCGCTCATATGCAAGACATCAGGCTGCGCTAACCAAAAATCAATTATTTCTTTTACATGTAAAGAAAATAATGGATTTTGGGTTAGTGTCAAAATGATGATTGGCACTGACACTGACAGCTCGGGAATTTTCGTTTTCGAATGAGAGCTGACATGACGCGAGGCTGCTATCACTTATTTCAAATTAGCTACTACGACACTGTGTGAGTCTGTGTACCCTAGATTCATTTCTGCATGCAACGTAAAGTAGCCACGACCGACCAAGCAAGTAGTGTACGACCAGGAAAGGCGAGAACAAGAAGAAAGAGATAGAAAGCTATCTATGTATGGCTCGATAAGGATTCGCATGAGATCGGACCCATCCACCAAACGGAGTGATTCCTCATTTTTTTCTTTCTTTAAAAAGAAGAAGAAGAAACTGAAGAATGAGTACATTGCCATGTTGGTATTCTAAGTACCTAGATCCCCGTTCTATGGACAGGTAGGTGGATATTCGTTTCCTATTATGGAAAGGGACATACCTCCTTTTTGCGTGTAATGTAGCAGGTTCGCCAGTGTAGCTGTCTCTGCTATGATGTTGCAAGCGGTTATGAAACACAACGTTGCCCTCGAATTTTGAGACCCAAAAACAAGACATTCTTGTGTACGTGCAATATGTGTATCATTAGGTCCCATCCAATGACGAATGATGAATGATGCGTCAGTTTCATTTGCCTCTCTCCTCCCCCCTGTCTGTATGTCTATCTATCTCCCCCCTTGTCCCCTGAGAATACAACAGCATCGAGGACTCTTGAGGCGAGGCAAGTCATAGCTTTTTCTTAACCTAATTAACCTTTTGCGCTGCTTTGTGGGGCCAAGCTCATCTACTACACTGCTCGCAATACGCCACTGTTCCAAAGTAGGACATGCCCTTAACGGTTCCTCGGACTTCTAGCTTCTAGCCCTGCCTGTCAGTCTGTGATCTACTTGTCTCTCTCGGCCGTTGCGTGCCCAGCTACACCAGGATGGCCGTTGGTGTCGAGGCAGTCTGCAGGTGCTCCGGTCCGTTCTCTACCCTTATCGTATCGCCCGGCTCCAGAGATCGGTAGTAGAGGTGATTCAACCTCCTTTTACTTCCACTGATTCTTGTGTTGTCGTTGGACATCTTGAAACTGAGACGTTATATTTCAATAGAATCTTCTACCCCCTTGTCTGGCTCTTTGTGGTCCAGAGAACAAACAGAATGACAGCTCCACCATCTAGAAAGACCAACTTTGTTTGAAGAGATCCATACACATTTTAGGTTCTTTCATGAACGTTTGAAAGAGAACTTTGCTATTGTATACATGCCTATGTCCTTGTTGTTTGCATATTATTTTCCATTTTGATATATTACACAACACATTCTTCATCTTTTGGGTTGTTTTCGTTGTTGTTGTTTTTGTTTCGACTTTTATGTATACCATATCTACTATATTGCTTGCATAATTCTTTAAATTTGGGCAATTTACAGAAAAGGCTTTTTGTAAGTGGCTACATTTCTTCAGGATTTTGATTGAGCAAGGAACTGACTCTTATAAAAGGACCTCAAATACCCTCGTGTGGTCATTTTGGAAAATCTCAACTGCCATCTACCTAGAAATCAACACCTCAACAGGAGTCACACCCCTTGATCATCTATCTTATTATTTCGCACATACTTTTTCTTATTTCAATTTGGAGAAAAAATCACAACTATGGCTTCTATCGAATCACTCCTGAACCCGCTCCCTGACCGAACCGGGCCAAAACACCCCCACGAAGATGATGCAACCATCTCCTATTTCCATTGTTCCAGCATATCATCTCTCCCGGACCGCCAAATGAGCAACCCCTTCAGTCAATCCCAATCCCAAACTCCGCCCAACAAAAAGCCCAGGGTAGCAAAAGACGCACCCATCTTCATTCCCGGCAGTGTCAGAGGCGAAGTTCGCTACCCTCCTTGCGCAGACCAAGTTGAAGCGGCATTGACGGAAGAGCATGCAAAATTCAGCATTTTTCCACCAGTCGAAGAGATTGCGGATTATCCGAGACATATTCCGTACAGTAGTGAGAAGAAGAGTTTGATGGAGAAGACGGGGAGGGAGAGTTTTGAGGGTATGCCCCTTTTCCCATTTGTTATCTATTTGATTTTGAGCTAATGGCGAATTTGGTGCAGTGTTCCAATATACCTTCAAGTTGCCTGGAGATGAGAAGATGTGGACAATGATGTGGGATTACAATATTGGACTTGTGCGGACGACGCATTTGTTCAAGTGTCTCGATTATCCAAAGGTATGTCGCCCGATACTCCTGAAAAGCTGTCCAATGCTGACTGGAACGCTAGACTACACCCGCCAAAATGTTGAATTCCAACGAGGGTCTTCGAGACATCTGTCACAGCATCACTGGAGGTGCATTAGCCGCACAAGGTGAGCAAATTTCACGACCCCTATCTTCATATCTCACAAGACTGACTGAGAGGAAGGATACTGGATGCCATTCGAAACCGCCAAAGCCGTCGCAGCAACCTTCTGCTACAACATCCGCTTCGCGCTCACGCCCCTATTCGGCACCGACTTCCCATCTCGGTGCATCCAACCACACGAGCGAGCATTCGGTAAGATGACTATTGATCCTGAGATCATCAAGCGAGCAACCGAGCTTTCCAGGAGATATTGTCAAAGGGAGTTTGAGTCGAAGAACATTGTTCACGCGCAGAACCGGTTGATGTCGCCTGAAGATGTGGCTAGGCTACCTGGTGCTGGCGCTGGCGCTGGTGCCGTGTCGTCTGAAGGCAATACTTGTTCAAACAATACGTTCACACCAATCAACCTGTCAACAAACCAAACCGGTCTTCCGCGAGTGGCTTCTCAATCCAAGATCTTGACATCAGATACGCTTCCATCAATCAAGGAGGCATTGGGGGTTGAGAGCTTTGAGTACCTGTGCGCCAATCCACTCAAACGACGACTTTTGAATGATGTTCATGTCCATGACGCACAGGACGCAAAGATGATCTCTTCCCGGCCTCTTATCAGTATGGCGCGGTTACCGGTGTCGTTGCGTAAGCTTTGTGGAGAGGATGGCGATGATGAGGATGGCTACACTGATGAAGTGAGCCTGGACGACGATGCATCATCATCGTACAGCTCTGACTCTGACCTCGACTCTTCCGATTCGGATTCAGATGTTATATCTGAGTTGGATATTAGTTCGCAATGCTCCATATTGAGCAAGAAACATATCCGGAAAGAGGATAAAATTCACTCCAAGAAACGGAAGCGCACGAAACGGTCATCCCGACGACACCAGCACAAGCAACTGGTATCGCCCTTTTCGCCTCCACCAACTGCACCATTGTCGTCCTCTTCCGCGTCGCCAACATCAATCAGACACCACCACCACCATAAGACGAAGAAGCACAGTCGCGGCGATGATTTGACTGCCGCCGAGACACTGCTGGCTCTTCGCAGCGGATCAAGTACCCTAAGCGAAGACGAAAGCGATGATGAGAGAGTACACGTAAAGAACGCGAAGAAGCGCTCCCGTCACCAGCACCATCACCAAAAGAAGCACAAAGCTGGCGCACGAGGAGGACTGGAGCGGTTCAGTCTCCCAATCAATTCGCAGTCAGATTTACTTGAGCGGATGGCCAAGAGGTTGCGAAGGGCCAGTTTCTGATATCGGGATTGAACGAGGAATAGAAAGATGGAAGAGTCGGGTTTTGAGCGTTTTTGGAGGTTTTTTTTCTTCCCTCTGTCTCTCTTTTATTTGTTTCCTTTGTATGAATCTAATGACATCTGAGATCAATGTTGATAATGTAACTCTTGCCTATTATTTCTTTCATTCAATAGGCTGCTTGGAGAATCAGTACGTCTCGAGCTCGATTAGACGGGATGCCTATTTATTAAAAACTATATGCCAGGAGAACAACTAATAAAATAAATCAATGCATTCTTTAAACGTAACTCTTGCATAATGAACATGTCGATTAACAATAAGTACACAGGGTGAAAAAGAAAAGGAGAATCGAATCCAAAGGTGAATCGACCCATGCCTTTTCGAAGTAAACAAAAAGAATAGAAGAGAAACGGCATTTAGGAAATACCAGAAGCACCGAAAAGACGCAAGAATAAAAGTATCATAGTGTTCTTGAGGCGTCGCACAGTCAATCAACAAACCACTCTCTTGCCTCAACGTCCCCTTCACTTGAGCTTGTTCAATTTTTTGGCGGTATAGTCGTCATCGTCGTCAAACGTGAATACTTACAGAAAAGAAGAGCAACAAGATGGAAGTTCGAAAGTCCGTTCGAAAGTCAGTCAGAGCTTGTTGTCCGTCGTTCATTTGAAGATCAAGACAATTTGACACGGCGAGAGAGTGTTTCGTGTCAAATCAGAGCCCATATTTGTTTGCATTGAGAAGATCTTCGATAACAATCCTTTCGTAGCAGCCATCTCACAGAGCCAACAATGGCTCCTGCTTGTTCTCGGTGGATGAGGCAGGCTCAGGCTCGTGAGCCTCGACCACGGGCTCAGTTTTGGGAGCCTCGGGGAAGTCGGTGGTCTGGAACTTGGGTGGGCTGATTGGCTCGACCTTGACTGCTGGAGCCGGGGCCTTGACAGCCTCTGGGGATGCAGAGCGGCGGTTGCCAATGTACTCGTGAGCCTTGGAGCTGTAGTCGTTGGCATATTGCTTCACCAATCCCGTGGCACGGGCAGTCTGTTGGTTGGCGAGTTCCTTAGCATGGTTGGCCTGGGCATTGACAAGCTCCTGGATCTGGGCAATCTGCTCGTCGATGATTTCGCGGTTGCTAATGTAGATCAAGGGTCCAAGGTAAGCGACGGTTGTGCCGATCAAGGCAAGACCCCAGACAGGGACGACCTTGATGAGCCAGTAGGAAAGGAAGGCAGCAACGAAAGCCTGTTATTGTCAGTTGATGTACTTCGCTAGTCTCCACTTTCTGGGTATAAGTCGCTTACAGCAGCAGTGTGCAAGACATTCTCGGCGAACAGAATGCGCTGGAACTCAATGAGGAAGAAATCGGCGAGCTGCTCCAAATCTTCCAAGATTCCCTCGACGGTTTCCTTGGGTAGGGTGTAGTATTTGCGAGGGCGAAATGAGCTTGTCAAGCCTTGGTTGAGAATGAGCTTGCCAGCTCCTTCAGCGGCGGCGGTCACTATAGGAATATCAATTTAGTATGGCAATCACATGTATATGCCGCAACAAAATACTCACCTCCGAGCGAAATGTACAAGAACTTAAACACCCATCGCAGAAGAGGTAAGAAGCGAGCAGCAAGAATGAAAAACACGACGCTGGCGAAAGAGATAGCAGTAGCCCGGGGTCGCTCCCACTGTAAAACGTTAGCCAGACTGTATGTATTTGACTGTGGTCGGATTACTCACGCTCAAAAGGCTGTACACGAGAGAATGGTAGTCTTTCGAAATCAGTCATACTTCTTTCTTATAGTAGAATGTCCAATTATCACGTACGAGTCAATTGTTGGCCGGTTGTGGTTCTGGTGGAAGGTGTGACCTTTGCGTCCTTGAGTCCGCGAAGCTCAGCGGTTGTCTTGGAAGCTTCGGCTGCGACATTGTCGGCAACGGCTGCTATTGCGATTTGTTAGTAATTAGTTCGTTCTTTAAAATCATCGTTTGAGCGCAATATTCGAATGAATGGTTCGATTGCATTGCTCCTCTATTGTGATGCAACTGTCGTCGTGGACTCGGACACCGGAGATCAAAACAAATGGCAAGAGAGAAGGGCGAAAAAGCATCACTGTACGTCATACCAAACGTGAGCACTCTGGCTGATTTCAAGAGACATAGTCAATGCGAGAAGGAAATAAACTTGACTTACCTTACCAGGTCCGTTGACAGCTGGATACTTGACGTCGCCTGAAGAAGCCATTTTTGCGTATGAAAATTGGGTGTTGTGCGATGTCCGATGTGGTCCCAGGTGATAAAGGGGTGTAGGAAGACAATAATAAGCTGTGGGGGCCGACCAGCAACAGTGAAACTGACGAGAAAAAAAATCAATGCACTGACTCGGCGAGGTTGATGAGTAGCTTGAGAGTTGATCGTTGACAGCGATGGATTGATTGAGTGGTGATGGTGGGTTGTCGGAGATGAAAGAAAAGCAAGGTGAGTTATTCCTGCTTGGTTCTAGACAGGTGATGCAATCGATGCAATCATTGATGATTTATTTTTTTGCTGGCTGGAACCGCCGAGCCGAGACATACGGAGCCCACTGGAACTACACGCGGCCCTATCTGAAGCATCAAGGTATGATTTCCCTTCTATTTTGTTGTGGATTACTGCTTAGTGGATTTAGACAGAATAATTGGTGTCACCAGTCAATGGATTCTGGGCCATCAGAAGCACCAAACGAGTATTCTATCATGCGATACTTGGTGCTATCCATCTGCAAGCATCGTCCGTCACCTTTGGCATGTGATCGTCCGGGACTCGCAATAGTCAAATGGAAGATGAAGCTTATAATGGCTATTAAAGTAGCAGCCTAAGCTTGCTGTGTAGGCAGCTATGCCAGCCGAGTTGTAGATTGACCTTCTTATCATCAAATTATGTGTATCACATTCGCCGATGAAACTTACAAAAGAGAGGGAGACTGTCAGAGATAAGAGCATAAGCTAAGCTAAGCTGCCTAAGCTAAGTATCTAAGTTTCTGCCTGACTGCCTTGGTGCCTTATTGCCTGAATATGAAGTAAGTCACGTGACCAAGCGTGTTAGCGCGTCGCTCCTTCCGGTTGGATGTTTTGATGCCCGCCAAACACAAGCGCGACCTTCCCATCCCGACCACAACGACCAACGACAACCACCCCAGCAATTAATTATTGACAACTCTCAACTTCTCGCCATGTGTTCTCGCAAAAGTACTTCAATATAATTCTCGACTTCCTCTCAGCGACTGCTGCGATCGATCGAAGAACCGTGTTGCGCGACCCGATTGACGTGAACGCCCTCAAAACTTGACTCGGCAAGCACTCGCGATTACATAGTCATGGCTGCTGGCGGCACCAAAGCCATTGGCTCCGCTGCCTGGATTGCGGCGGAGAAGGAGAATGTCACGCGTTTGCTGGAGCAGGAGATGGAAGAAGTCGAGTATCCAGTCCGTCACGAGATGGACTGGTTGAACGAGCATATGGCTGAGATCTTCTCGACTAATCAATTGTGCGTGGCAACTATACCTGGTGTTATCTGGCATTTCGTTGCTAACAAATGACTTGTAGTAATATGACCGAAATCTTCAAAACACCTGGAAAATTACGAGGCAAAACTCCTTACACTGCGCGCAAGCGCAATCCAGATGAAGCGCGTGCGGTACGTCATCTATCTTGACTCTGGCAAACAGCATGTACTAACCTTGCAACAGCCTCTCAGCAATTTGTTTTCAACCGCGAACCAGAACCTCAAATCGCCCTCCAAGTTTTCCAAGTCGCCCGAGAAACCATCCTCTTCTCGAATGGCAAATGCCCCGACAGCTGAATTGGTATCACCGCGCAAACTTGTCGACGACCAACCGCAGGCACCGATACAGGCTCCGGTCGAGAATCCAATTGATACAGCTCCTGAAAAGCCAATATCTTATCCAGAACTCACGACAGCTGATATTAAAGGCAAACAACCTATGCGAGACCTGCCGCCTAGTAAAGCTCTTAATTCATTTTCTACATATAACACCGATTCAGGCTATCATGGCTTGAATGACGATGACGACGAGCTTGTACTACCGAGCACACAGCCGTTGCCCGAAACTCAAGTCTCGACTACTACAGACCTGCAAGTTCCATCAATGCTGCTGCTTGACACTGGTATGAACAATAGAAAGAGTCTATCTGTGGACAGACGCACAACCGAAGGCTCATTCGTCTCCGCCCAAGAAAACATTGTCTCCCGCGGACAAACCGTGGAGCCCATGGACGTTGAAGAGGACCAGCCAGACAAAGCTGACGAAGACACGCCACGTCCCCTCGTTAAATCTGGTCATGTGCCATCGGCTTCTCCGGAAAGGCCTCTTGACAACCAGGTAGCGTCTCCAGTCAAAGATGATGTCCTTGACAAAGATGGGGATGTCATGATCGATGACAATTTCGATGATATTGGATCTCCGTCCGATGGGTCAACTCCAGCTCGACCTGCCATGCGGAAAAATAGTAGTTTTGGCTTTGCATCATTACCTCCCCGCGACCCGTTGATCAAGAAAAGCATGGGTGCACGAGTTTCTCGTACCAGCCATGTTGACATGATCAAGTCGACGACGCTGGGACGCCAAAGCTACTTCACTGGCCATATGGAAGGAGCTAAATCAGTTCCTAACAATGCTGCCACAGACAAGGAGGAGGTGCAACAGGACAATACAAGAGGAAAGCAATTACAGCAGAGTGAGACTGAACAAGTATATGATACGTCTGTGCTACATAACAAGTTGAATACTCAGCGTCTTCATGACAAGATCAGCATGCTTGGCAAGACCCAGGCTCCCAGAACGACGAAAACTGCACCGTTGTCTCAGGCAGCTATACCCCAAGCCAAGTACCCCGAGTTGCCGGACATCAAAAATACCAACACAGACACGGAGCGCGTACCTACCTTGGCTTCCACTCAAGAGGATTGGATCAAGCCTCTTTCTTCTCCGCAGAAACCCGCAATGACGAAGAGTCAGACTGTAGATGTTATGGAACGAGTGGCGGACAACGAGACAATTGGGAATCCGGAGAAGGGCAGGATGACACGCACGGAGACTTTCCATGACCTCTCTGATAAAATCTCCCGCACTCCGACAAAACGTTCAATCTTTCCCGCATTCGATCAACATAAAAATGTGCCTGCAGAGACTCCTCCATCTCGTCGAATGGAGTCACCAATCCAACCAACTTCCAATACAAATGTTGAATCTACGACACCGCTTACATCTCCAAGGCGAATTGATGGTACGCCAAAGTCACGATTCCAGTCCATATTGAATTCCGCAAAGAGTCTTTTTTCGAGCAGTGCTGGTCTGTCGGCAGCGGCTAAGTTGGAGACGTTGTCATCTCCAAGCGCTCTCCGGTCTAAGCCGAATCCTCAGCACGTGGGAACTAGTCCCGAACCAAATTCTCCCAGTCCAGAAAGATTACCTGCTCGAAATCAAATCACAAACGAGTCGAAGAGCAAACAGGCTACCAGACCCATTCAGCTCGATGATCCCTTCGAGGCAGAAGAACGAATCCGCCTAGCGGCAAAAGCGATCGGACCCAACGCCAATATAGAAAGTCAACAGAAAGCGCAGTTCAAAGACCGTGACATCCCCGCATCATCGACCCGCACCAATGCTAAGATAGTCCAGCCGGTGCAATCTCAAGTCCGAAGAGACCCAGGAACTGCCGCCGACTCAGAACCCAAATTTCCTCTCCCCCCTACTTCCAACCATGGCCAATCGCAGCCTGCAAGAGCTAGGCCAGTCAAACCCACCCGAGAACCGGCTCAGAAGCAGAAACCACAACCCGTGTCGATTCGTCTTGGTAGCACGCTTCCCCGTATGCCGATACCGTCTGTGGCTCCTAATAGCCAGGAGTCTAGCGCGGCACCAGCATCTGTCCCTGTCAAGCAGCCCACGCTAGCCAAGCAAGCCAGTAGTTCTTCTTTGCATACGGCGCCGTCAAATACAAGCTTGAAGAGCTCAACTTCTACCCAGTCTCAGCGCAGGGCACAAGCGGCAGCGGCGGCGGAAGCCAAGAAACAGGTACGAGTTATTTTCAATCCACATGTCTATTCAGTTCACTGACTGCTTTTTTTAGGAGGAACGCGAGGCGATGTTACGGAAGGAAGAGCAGAAGAAACGTGCTGCTTTACTAAAACAACAACAAGAAGAAGCGCGACGTCAGGAGCGGGAACGCTCTGCTGCGGACGAGAACAAGAAACCAACACAGCGACAACAAGCTGAGCAGCGTAGACTAGAAAATGCTCGTCTGAGACAAGGAAGTCAACCACCGAAACCAGCTAATGACTTGGTGAGTTGCTAAACCCAGACAGGTAGAGTTCGACAATTAACAATGTTCCGTATAGGGATCGACATTTCAACAAGAAAAAGCAACCCACAGAACTGATATGGGACCGACACGACCACCTTCGCGATTGGGCTCGTCAATGCAGGCTTTTAATCGATCAATCAATCAGCCCCCAACCAATCCAGCAAAGCCGGCAAAGAGGCCCCCAGACGACGAACCCCAGCATCGGAGTCAGGCATCTGTGTCACAAGCCAAAAGCCAGGTAGTCGAACCGAAGAGGAGAAAGACGGAAGACGAATACAACCAGCAACAGTATAATCAAGCTGCTCCATTGAAGCAGCAGCCTATACGCAAGGTATGAACAACGCATAAATTACACTCAGATTGTACACCGAAAATGCGGGGGTATCCGCGTGACTGACAGTGTTTCTAGGAAAATGGGAAGCTTTCGCTTTTGGGACATGCTTATCCACAGGCACCTCCACCTGCAGCACATCATCACACAGGCTCAATGTATAAGACTGGGCCCGTGCCACTGGGTACAGCGGGCCAGCCACTGAAGCATGCGGCCCCGATGGACATGGCGCAGTACACCAGTGGAAAGATTCCATTCGCACCAGCCCACGCTGCACAGTCGGGTACAGCACACAAGACACCCAGTCATAAGACTCCTAAGCCTGGCCCTAGTGCTCAACGTGTACCTGCAAAACCATCCCCGCAGTACCCACCTAGCGAGAGTATTCATCTTCCCGAACCCCCGACTGACAGCGAAGAAGAGGACTCTGATGCGGACATGATACCGGCTCCAAACTGGGCACAGGGCGAAGAACTACATGCTGCATTAACTTCCCAGGAGGCTTGGGATCCGGATCGTATCTTTGGATTTGTACCAGATTTCTCACTGGAGGAGGTGTTCAAGAACGACAAGAAGATCAAGAAATTCCGCGAGCGCACAAGTAGTGCCAACTGGGGTGGTCCGGATGGCTTGACTCAAGAAGAGATCAACCGGGACTTGGCAGCACGTCGGGTAATGCGTGCAAATGGCGGGTGGTCATTCAACTTATCTTGACGACATCAGCCGACGATGTGTCCATGGCTATGCAAGCCGCTGGTTTCTAACCTTCGCGGGTTTTGTTGCTATAATGAGCCCTGTTCGAACGTTTTGTTCAGCTATCATCTGCATTGACATGGGTGCATGCGTTTTGGCTTATTGGGCTGAAGGGAGTTTGGAGTTAGCGTGGGCAAACGAAATTTTATTGGTGAAGGTGACATTGATCATTTGGAACTTGGGAGTTGACGCAATTCCAATTCAGTACCATGAGGGCCCAATTGTTGTTATTTCACCACTGATTGAGTATCTTACAAGAATATAATTACACTACGTATAAGTATAAATTTGCAAAATCCAACCCATCTTGAACCGGAGCTGCCAACTTGATTTATTACGATCGTAATACGCGAAAGATACAAGCGATGAATCAATGCATAGAAAACGTCTAGAAACAGCTGAGTAGATGGCGGCCACGAGGGCAGCACCACAAACTTTGATCTACATGATTTGTACAGAAGTTAGCGTTGAAACGTAGCGCACTGCAGGATGCAGCCCCAATCATCAGTGTTTTTCGGGGGACAAATGCATGATAAAATACCGTGCTAAATTTGGGTGCGTTTTTGTATTTCGGTGGTACCAGCCGTGTGGTTTTTACATCGATGGTACCTACATGTAGGTATTGAACTATCCTGTGTCGATTGACCGCGGTCTATCTAGGTAACAAGACGAATCATCTATTGTATATGCAATCAGGTTATTTTCAAGCGGAGTAGCCCTTAAAACTCGACTAGGATCTGTCGGATGTTAGCCTCATGGAGTCTGTGCAGCTGATGATGACTTGACATAGCAAGTTTACATAGTTAGATAGTTCAGATTTAAATCTGTTTCGTACATACGAGGGCTCAGACGGATACATACATACATTGTCGCATACGCACCTGCATACAGATGTGTACACACTCTTTGTGAAGGGCCTCGAACCAGTAATTATGTAACTAAGCCTTATTCGCATTCATCTTGAAACGCCTTACTGCGCACGCACTTCGGCAGTCATAGCTGCATACCTAGGTAATTTTGACGATACGTAGGGCATCGTGGAGGGATTTGTTGGAGAAGGAAATAATTTGCTCCATCATTCCCTATGCTGCTCATTTGAGCAGAAAGTTGGTTTCCTCGATTTGCCAATATCTTTCATTGCTTTGACTCTATACGAAGAACAAAGGAGATAAAATAGATAAATTTGACTGCTTTTGAATACTGACATGTTATTTCCGGGCCACATGAGAGTTTGCTTCGACCGGCAGTCAGCATGCTTTCAGTCCTACGGACTAGAAAAGATTCCGTCGGATCAACCAACCTCTCTAGATTTGGCTTCTTGCATTCAAACCACTGTAGGCATATAAATTAAAAATCTGCACGCTACGATACCCAAGGCGCTGGAAATGGGAAGATGTCGGGCCAAGTTGCGAATAATAACAACGAACAAGCGATCTCTATCCCTGCATATGTGGACAGGGAAACAACACAGTCTAACTGGCCATGCAAATATTTCTCCAAGGATTAAAGAAAAATGACTCGTTAATGAGATGAATGTATTTCCTATCATCTGCATGATCACAAGTGCACTGAGTCACTAAGTACGCAAGTTGCTAAGGTGTAGAAAGCGCCCTCGGTCAAGGGTCCGTTTCGACCCGATCTGCCCTCCCTACATGTAATGTAATGGATGATGTACGAGGGAAGACAGATGTGTAATGCACTACTGTCGCCCGCGGGGTATGGTGCCTAACTCGACTTGACTAGTAGCTCGTTAGTCTGGCCTGGTTGACGTGGTTAACGTGTGATTTTCGTTCTTGCTAGAGTACTCCGTATTTCCAACTGTTATGCTCGGTAACCTGACCACTTATTTGCATTTTAGCTAAGAAACAACTATGACAGGGTTTTCTTACATACGGTAGGTATGGCGAGTGGGCTACCGATGTACGAAAATACCACTCCAGTGACACTTGGGCCCCTAACTTAATGCTTAACCAACTAGTCAGTTGCTGAGCTAGGCAAGGTAAGGCAATAGATGGATCACGTATATAGTGGTGGATTAGGAACCCTACCCACTCTCCCCTCCTCCAAGCGAGCGAGCAAACGAGCGAGCTGTCGGGTAAGAACCTAAGGCATGATACATGGAGCGATATGGTGGTCTAATTCCCGAGTAGGCTCCGTGGGAAAACGCTTTCACGGGGAACGAGAGCTGGTCATACCTTCTTCTCCACTCTTTCTTTTTACAGCTGTACGGACAACGAGATAATTTCGTGCTTGGTGTTTTAGCGTGTGACCTTTCAGACTCGATGAAAGGATCCGGTTTTCTACGGTCTTCTGCTTGTCTCTGCTTCCTCTCTTTCCTACATTGATACACTCCTCTTCCTCTATATACACCTACATTTCTACAATTGACCGCATGAATCTGTATGTTCTGGGCGTAGAACTAGCAGACACGCGAGACGAACATTTGTTGAAATGTCGACCACCGCGGTTAACGAGAATGAGCTTTCTGTCTCGAGACCCTGTGACGGGCAAAATCGAGATAGATGCTCTCGTCCAACGTGGCCAGTGGAAAGACGCCGAGAATATTCTTCTACGAATGCTGGCAGATGCAAATGCAGACGCAGCAGACCAGGTCTCGCCAACGAACAGACGGACGACGCCAGTTGACGATAGCCCTGAGGTGCAGAAGAACAAGCTGATGCTGGCGCATGTATTCCGTCAAATTGGAAGACCTCAAGATGCTGAAAGTATAGATAGGAAGGTTCTTGAGACTCGCCAGCGTTCGCTTGGACCAGATGCTCAGGATACGTTGCTGGTCATGTATCACCTAGCAACTGATATCAAGCTACAGCCCGAACGGCTCCTGGAAGGACTGGCCATCGAAGAACGTGTTCTCGAAGCCGCCGCTCAGATATACTGGCCAGATGGATTCGGGGATCGTCCTACCAGAAACAGCAGAAGCCCTGCCGCAGGTCCTTCAAAATCCGGCATCGAGCATTCGCCGGCTATGGACATCCTGATTCGCATGTGCCATGTAGCTGATACATTCTTCATGCAAAACCTAGCGGAACAAGCTGCTAGGCTGCACGAGAAAGTATTACGCTTATCTACCACGGCTCTTGGACCAGGTCATCCTTATACAATCGCGGTCATGGACAGCACTGGCAGAGATTACGTCTCTCAAGGCCGCTTACCAGAAGCAGTGCGTCTACTGCAAGATGCCGCCGAGGCTGGCAGGGTGCATTTGGGATCTCAAGATTCCACAACACGCCGCTGCATTGTTCATCTAGCAGAAGCACACGGCCGCATGACCGCCGAAGGAGACGGCAAGGTACCCGACACTAAGACAATAGCTATTCTAAAACAGGCGATTGAGATACTCGAAGAAAGTATCGGCCATGATGAGACAGATACTATCTCGCTCAAATACTATCTGGCTGTTGCATATGCAAGACTAGACGGCCGATTCAGGGAATCGGAGGCCCTACAGAATCAGGTCCTGAGCTGGTGCCGTCGCCAACTGGGTAATCGGACCGTGACGGCGAATTTGATGGTACGTAATCTGGTTTTGATGTATCGTCAGCTCGGCATAATGGACAAGGCGCGCGAAATTGAGAATGAATTTGGACGCATCCGGCGGTCAATATCATGATGGAACAGCGTTGCGAGATTATTGGCCTTTTCGAGACTCTCGGCCTTTTCTTTTTATGGGGCAGTCAAAACAGTCTGGTTCCCCCAGACCGCTTTCCCTGGTCGACCGACAAAGCTTCGACGGGGGGTTTGTTGACCGAGTGTGCGCATTAGCTTCGTTTGAAGTTGAAGAGAACCCCCGACAAAATACCTCCATATAGCATTGGATTTCTTGATCCGTACGCTGTCCGGGTATAGATCCTTCGCCGCGGACCTGCGGCCTTTGATTAGGCCGCGGTTCTCCTATTCAGGGAAAACCCTGTGAATTCTGATCTGCTCTCCAGCCTCGGTCTAACAAATAAGAGCCTTGCTTTTCTCTTTTTCAAGATAAGAAACAATCTCACGACCAAAGAAGGAATGAGTTGACCGCGGAGGAAAAGCGGTTCCTGACATGAAAGCAACGGAGAACAAAATCCGCTCGTGTTAAAGCCACCTAATTGTCCGTCAATCAATATGACCAGAATTCATCCGGACCCCGAGTTCGCCGAGACCTTACAAGGGCGTATCCTCGGAACGGAGTATTGTTCGTGATCATCGATGATTACTGGGATGTGAGATTTTGTCAAACTTTTCAACAGAATTGTGGATTATATCCACCTTTTCGAAGCAAATGAAAGCATGTGTTTGGTCCCGACAGTGTGGTAAATTACTTGTGGCGTTGATTACTAGCATATTATTCATACATGTAGTAATCTGATTAGTGTATTACTGTATCAGCAAATTTCTAGCGAGGTAGTATTTGACAGCCTAATCTATTTAGGTACATCAGCGTGGAGGCTGCAGCCCTAGATTGCTATGTAGAAACCCCGGAGCCCTCCTCAAGTGCGAGGCTACGGGATCCTTCCGTGTACAAGAATCCTGCGAATGGTATTATCAGTTTCGAATTATAGTCAGCGAAAAAAATAAACCGACTAATATCTTTTAGTGCGATAGCAATTAGGTACATATCCAACTGGCCGAGAGCTGGTTGACTCTGATAAACCAGCTCACAAGCTGACCGTTACAGACTGGAACACAACCGGGATGGGAGACTTGTGCACCAGCCTACTTAACAATACAATCAGCCCCAATCACTAGTAACCTTGGCGTTTTGTGCTGTTTGGTTTTACGTATAAATACGCATGGATTAAGTTTAATATTCATAGTTGATGAGCAAACAAGTTGAAACAACTAGAGGCTCGATTTGCTATTAATTTGATTGATCAATTACTGCAAATTCGAATGCGAGACGATTGTGCTAGATAATTAATTACTTATTTAGGAAAGGCTGGGAACGGCCCGATTAGGGCAGTTAGGGCAAGCTTACATACCATTTAATGACTTGTAAGCCGCCTCATGTCAAAGCTTGCTTTCTTGTTGATAGCCAAATTAAAGATGTTGCTTTCAATTGACCTTGGTTTCAGATGATGCGTGATTCCTGAACTTCGCTAGGTGCACTTCGTACACCTACATAATCCTATGGCTACCATCATTGGCACTCAACAAAATGCCTACTGTGACCCGACTTATAAATAGAGTAAACTTAGGTAATTAGGTCCAATTTTGAACTGTAATTCACCCCGCTACGTAAATCCTTGTGTTTACCTTGCATTCAGTTCAGACGTTGCCCCGCACTTCTTGTAATATACCCTAGGTCATGTCCCCTTACGGAGCCTCGCATTTTGATACCTATTGGAACCGCGTGGGACTAGCCAATTGAGATTGATAATATCCAGTAGCTACTTGTCAGTCTTACTTTTTCCTTATGAATTGTTCGCAATTCGTATGAGTGAGTGCTCCTGTCATGAAACTCGGGAGTCCAGCTCTGAACCCCGTTAACGGAACAGTAAAGCCCTAACACTCCGCCACCTGAGTACCCAAGTTTCTTCAGGACTTTGGTAGCGAAGCTGCTTCTTAACGTATCACTATTCAAATAAATATTATAACCGAGAAGTCGGTATTCCTTTTCTTCACTCAGTCATGCTAGCCTATTTCTCCGCCAAAGAAAAGTCTGTGTGGTGTAGCTCGGCGTTTTACCACAGATGGCAATTGCCTACCAAAGTAAGCTCGCATAGTAGCTTGCATTAGCTTGGCCTATACTTGACCAACCTACGGAGTATTGCCCAAAGCTTGAGGTACTTCAGCAACAAGTTAAAGAATCAATGCTAAATGCGTAAAATGCAATCTAGATGGAGCAGTTTTTAGGATACACGCCTTGTTCCAATACTGGAGGTACAGTACGGCGCCGTTGGGTTTGTGAAATGTTTAATAGCTGACGTTGGGTAAGCAATACCCGTCTTTACGTACTGCCTATGTATGAGCTTTGACCTGCATATATGCATGGTACTAAACGAGATATAACCGACGGCTTTGGGGGCCGAATTCGTATCAAGGCAAAAAGATTGGTTGATGTCATCCAGATAGATAGATCTGATGGCGATAATTCTGAAATCTTTCGTAAAATCTTAAAAGATAGGATCCCTACGACGATTTTATCTACTATTATAGGTAGGAGAGGCGATAGAAAGGCTAAATTCAGAGGCTTGGGAGCTCGTATAGAAATACATGCGTGCGGGCTGATACAATTGATACATAGATGACTAGTCAGATGTCAATCTGACACCTCAATTATACCAGCTGAAAAGTCACTGGTACGTATGCATGTCAGCAAATTAATATGACCAGAAGACGTACCTGGGACTCCGGGTCTGGATGACAACCTTCCAACTTCCAAGGCATTGATCAGTCATCTTTTACAGGGTAAATATACCATTTGTTCTCCAAATTCGGTAAGCACTGCGAGAAGGCTAGCCAATAACTGAGGATTTTGCTTAATTGGTTCGGGGTCCGAACATTTAGCAGAGTAATTGAATATTCAGGGTATTCTGGTTATAATTAGTTATTGAGCGGAGTGTAACATGTCACAAAGTTTGACTGCCTTCTTTTATGCACATAGTTAGCGAAAAGTTCGAGAATTCATGTCATACGTACTCGAGTACATGGTTATCTCAGGTGCCAGATATAGAAAGTAAAGCAGCCATTGAGGTCACACATGAAACCTAGAATACTCCTGCCCTCTGTGATAAACCCGTAATATGTGAATACCTCTTAATACCATGCTTGTGCACACCATAATGCTTCTCCAGAAGTCGAAAATCTCCAGACTATGAGGTCCTGGTGAAGTGCCCAAAATCGATCAATCAATCAACATGTAGGAAAAGTCGAAGTCGCAATGCTTTTTGGAAGATAGATACCAATCTTTTTCATCGATGAGACTTAAGGTACGCGTCAAAACAGTGCATTCCTGGTACGCTGGATAGAAGCCGCTGTCCCAGTCAATGATACATTTACAACATTCCGGTATATTCCTTCTTCGCCATAATGTTATCAGTCCGAATGTCGCCATGCGTAACCATAGTCTCTGTTTTATTGTCCAGTCGTCGTGATTGAGAGAGAAAAGAAGGGATTGGACATAAGGATTCCCGCTATGGTGCTGTGCGGAGAATTCTCCTTTGTGATAGTGCTTTTGAATGTGGAACTTTCATCGACTTACAACTTCTTGACTCCCTCCCCCCACAAACCCCCCCGAGCGTTTTAGTAGTGGAGGAATATTGTTGAGGAATCCTCGGTCGATGGGAAATGGCATCTGGCTATGATTGTACCTGCTGCTTATCCTCATACGATAATTAAGGCCATGCTTGTGTCAAAGCCATATCTGGGATGCATTCCATGAAGATAGCCCGAAAGTGGCCGAGCTCAATGAGACCATGCGGTCAGATCAGGGACAGCAGAGTCTTTTCTGCGACATATCCCGTACTAGTGTATTCCACCCAATTTTCGTTTCTCATTGTGACTTTGGCGACAGTATTTTGGTTGCATTTGACTACTGCACCTCTAGCATAGCTCTCTCAGAGCCTTGGCAAGTCACAGAGAGCTTCTTCTTAGAGATACTAGGGACGATTGCTTGGTATTATCAAGTCCCCGTTTGCTGAATACACTGCGAACAAACCAGCCGTCTCTACTGACAAGGGAGATATAATCTGAGCCTGCCAAACAAGGTCAATTCCCTTGACGAACTAGTAATTTGGAACCATACTGGCATACGGCTTTTCATATAGATCTCAGCCTCAAAAATTTAGTCTGAAGAACGTGTCTATTAGCTAGCTATAAACAATAAGAAGAATCCGTTCAGCACGTCTCCCAGAATGCTCCTCAACTACGCTAATCGGCCACGACCACTGCGCTTTGAATAAAAAGTCCTTCAACAGCAATCTTGACCAAGAACTTCGCTACACTAGCAACACCGACGCTGTCGGTCAAGCTCATTCCATCGCCCTTACTGCCCAGCGTTCTCACGTCCCTCGCCTTAGTCGGCTTCTGACCGTCGAATTCCAGCCTCACAGCTCGCACAAGAGTCCAATCCATCTTTGTGTCCCGGATTTCCTTGTCTACGAGGCCATGATCCTCGAGCGCGTACTTGATATTGGTCCACGACATGAAAGCCTTACTCAACAACGGTAGTCTAGCCCATGAATCTCCCACACCCGCTGTCGACATGACAACCACGCGATGAATGCCGACCTGTTCCAGAACCTCGCAGATATTGGCACATGAGTCGGCTAGAAATCGAGGATGTGAAACCTGAGCTGCGAAGGGGCTGTCGGACTTGCGAACTGTGTTCAAGGTGATGATCGCCGCAGAAGGTAATAGAGAAGGTGTCGCATAAAGAGCGCTATGTATGTCCGGTTTCGATAGTACCGAGCCAGTGACAATAGTGAGGCCGGGGCGAGCGGCGAAGCTGCTAGAGGTACGCACAAGGGCTACCGCTGTGTGACCCTGAGAGAGTAATTCAGATACGACGTGCTGACCGGTCCGTCCACTGGCACCGAAGAGGAGGAAATGCATGGCTGTTGACGATGGGTGACGCCGTTGAGTAGTCGTCTGCTTGAAGGCTAGTGTTGAGAGGAATACTTGGTTACGAAAAGGTGATGGGGTAGCGCATCCCTTTATGAATTCGACCGGACCTCCAGACAGATGACCATGATCGATGAGTGAGTCTGATTTAGATACAAACTCAGCTGCTGATTGGTCTGTTCGGTCTGAGTACTGTAAATGGAAATTGACCCACTCGTCTTTCTTCTTTAATATGTTGAAGAGCACTAGACGATAGTATCTTCTTTTGCTGCTGGCATCCATTGGCTAGGGCCCAGATGCGAGGCTGAAAACGTCACCCCACTTTACTAGATATTAATGCCCCATTCTTTCGAATTTATGTACAAACCCCTGCTGCCCACTTAGGCCAGCGCAGACTTTCGGTGGCCCTCTAATATAACGTCCCTACGTGGCGACCCGGCGATGCAGTCCTGGGTATAGAGCGTGAGAATACAGGTGATTCTAAGAAATCGTGGGGGTGGATACTTGTAAAGGTTTTGTAAGGCTTCCATAAAATATATGAATTATTGACATCGTCATCCCACCCTATATTTGTAAGCGCTGACTCTCTCGCCCACGTTGTTAGCTATGGCCTGCAATCGGTCATTCTCAGTCTGCAGCTCGGCATAAACATCTTGTGAGAAGTCCAGTGCCCCCAGAAGAACGATTTTCAGTACTAGATGGAAGAGGCGTTGGAAAGACACCGAAACCGACTCAGGTCCAGAAAGCCGAGCCTCTGTCTGAATGAGTTCAAGATCAATGAGCCACTTTTCTAAAGAATCCAGCAAAGCTGCTTTCTCGGATAGTAGTTGAAGAGCAACCGCTTCTGTTTTGATTTGCGACACTCTGTCGAGGAATCTAAGCGTTGACGCGGATATCCTCGCAAGCTCTGTCCGCATTTCGGGTGCAATCGTGGGAAGATTGCGAGGTTCAGCGGATTGTTGATGATGAGGCAGCGTTTCGGTTGCATTGACTGCCGTTGGAGGTGTTGTAAATTTACATGGCGCAGCAAACATCTTGATGACGAAAACATCCAGCAGCGGCAACTGATCATGGTTTGCTGGTATCAATTTGTTCGGGGCAACAAAACTTGGCCTTGCCCGGTACTCGTGCATGATATTGAGTCCTCGAATGATATGCTGGGCCATCCCAGCAATATTTTTTCGTACTTGCTCAATGCTCATGAAGATTTGGCAGCAAAGTAATGCCGACTTCAACCCGTTGGAACTGGGTGAGGACAAGTTAGAAGCAAGACACCCCAATGCTGCAGTGTATTGCTGGAGACCATAATGATAGCTCGAGGTCTGCTGACCGTCCCCGGACCTCTCAACATCTTCCCGAAGAGTTCTTAGAGACAAAAGTGCGTGTTTTATAAGCGGATCAGTCAAGCTGGCTTGGAGGACTTGCCGGGCTTCTTCATCGCAGCCCAGATTTACGTCAAACATGGTTTTGATTGAGAAGTGACGACTGAGAAGGTCGATATCCTGAGGGGTAACCTCAATGAAGGTGTGTTGTAAAACCACACTTGATTTAATGCCGTCAGCATAGGCGTTGTTGATGGGTTGACTGGCGAAAGCCCTAAAGGGGGATTCGTAGCCGTCGCAAGTACGACCAGTGCTGACGCATTTTCGGCAAAACGGCTTATTCTCGTCGCACTTGGCCCAAGTTAGCGAGATACGGTGACCACCGATTAGTTGTCGGCACCAGTCAGGGCCAGCATAAAAAGGAATGGCAGTGAGGGGAGAACGAGGTAATCGTAAGAAATGAATGTAGCTGAACCTTTATTTTCCTAGTCCTATTTCTGGTTAGGCGCAAGAACTAATACCTAATTAAAATCACACGCGGATCTGGACATTATGAACTGACCTACAGGTAAAGCAACCGCTTTTTACCTTGGTTCCACGCTCCATGTTCCAATTATGGACGACAACGCTTCTAGACTCCGGGCAGCAGGTATATCATTCACATTGGTCGGTAGACAGTCAGAGAAACCTTCTTCGTAGAACACTTAGCACAGAAGAAAGTTACCTTCTGCCTTCGGCAACGCCTTGATTCAAAATTGCCCGAAGAGCCCGTCAATCTCGTATTGGTTGCTCGAATGGGCCCTGCTCTCCACGCTTCGTATTGAATTAGATGACCAAAGTTTTATCAAGACTGTAACAAGCAGAAAATCCGAACAGACAAATCAAAGAAGAAGAAGAAGAAGAAGAACGACGAGTCCAACGGGAGGTTAAAATATACTTAGATAGTGGAGACATTGGTGCTAACTCGATTGGGTAGCGAGAGCGAACTCACCAATCATAGCGCTCAATTACTACTACGACATATATCTACTGGGAGGTTTTTGTTTATTCTAAATGATTCGATGAAGACCAAGACAGTACATACCTAGGTATATAAAGTTCCGCAAAGCCGCTAGCTCCATGCCTTCCGCTTATATATCAAGTGGATGTCCCCATGTCTCTCAAAATGGGGGATTTGCACTATGTCGAGACTCCCACACAGCTCAGGACTCGCGTCAAAACTACTGTATAGCTTAAAAATGCCGGCTTTTACTCTATATGGCGCTCGTGGTTCGACAAACACCGACCGAGTCCGCCTGGCTCTTGCCGAAGGTGGCTTTACAGATTACGAACTCGTGTATTTCAACCTTCAGGAAGGAGAGCAAAAGGTTTGTGACCCTTTTTTTTTAAGCAACCTATGAGGCTTCTCCTCACTTCAATGTTCTTGTGACTTAAATTCTTGTTTTCCTGAACTCGATCCTCGTGGGAGCTAACGCTGTTGTATCCAGTCCAAAGAACACATGAGACGTCACCCATGGGGTAAAATACCCGTACTGACCTTACCCAATGGATTCACCCTCTACGAGAGTCGCGCAATCTGCAAATACCTCGCAAAGAAGTATTCGTTTCCTCTTCTCCCCTCGGACTCCGACGTCGAAGCTGCGGCCCTGTTCGACCAGGCGCAGTGCACAGAAATGTCCTACTTCGCAGAGCCTGCAGGTGAAGTCGCCTTCGAGATGTTTGTCAAAAAATTCATTGGACTACCCACCAATGAAGCCATTGTATTGGATGCACTGCGGTCAGTCAATAATTTTTTCGATGTTGCGGAACGTCTCTTACACGAAAGAGAGTACATGGCTGGAAATGACTTTACTCTCGTGGATATCTACTATATTCCATTGATCCAAAGACTTTTTGCATGTGGATATGGAGATATCATCGTCAGCCGCAAAGCTGTGAGTGCTTGGTGGGAGCGCTGCGTGGATCGGCCGGCCATACAGACGATGTTGGCCGCTGACAAGGAGGCTGCGGTTGCTGCTAGTAGATAGGATGATAAGCTGGGGATGTATGTAGATAGTATGGATATGAAGGGGGAAAACCACATATGGACTATATCTGCTTAATCATTCAGGAGATTCATGTGATTAGGTCTGCTATCACCCAAAGCTCGCTATGATGGTCAACCATACAGAGGGCTAGCTGCCCAAATAGCATGAAAATCTTGATTCAGCCCACTACGTAGGTAGAATTTCGAATTGAGAAAACTAATAAACCATGAAGATGTTGCAGTATTAGCGGATGAGTATTTGGGCACAGTCTGACATCGAATGGTAATCGCTCAATTCAAAATTAATTGTGTTTGAATTGAAGTGTAATTTCCCCGGATCCTAGATAGAATGTAGACCTGTGGACATTAAATACTTCTTGCTATTAGAAGGTGGCCATATCCAAGGTGGTAGTGACATTATTTTCGCAGGCGATGATTGAACTATTCGGAAGGCATTCAGGGTCGGTAAAGTCGTTAGGTAATTCACGAATTTCCAAGATTAGGCTTTTTGATCAAGTAATAAATTCAAAATCATCTAGAGTCTATTGAAAGGATAGAACATGTGCAGGTAGGCGGTGTTCGTCTGATTGTGCTAAAGATTACTCATTTGCGGCCTGTACCCCGAATTTCCTCTTCGATTCCTCCTTCTTGTGTCTTTTAGAATGTCTCAAGGGTACTGTCATTTTTCTACTCTATTGCCGATTATCCTGGCCTTGAGTGCCCTGGGTTCATTATTTTACTCATTCATATCACCTTCAACCTACAAAATGGTGCCGACTGGATTTTTAAAGCTTCAGCACCCCTGGAAAAGTCATTCTACAATGGCACGCACGCTCAGCGAAATGGAACTGCTCCCACTATCAGTTGCAGAGCTCCGAGATATGTTGAAAATTGGAGAAGTAACAAGTGCTACTTTAGTTACAAGCTTCTTAGACCAGATTGACAAACACAACTGGAAAGGACACGCCCTCCACGCAATCCTGTTCCCAGCTCGAAGGGAAATAACTTTGTCTAGAGCAAAGCAACTAGACGACGAGCGTATTTCTGGAAAAGTGCGAGGCCCACTACATGGTATTCCCATTATCGTCAAGGTAGGTTTCTCGTCTTGTGGTTGGTACTGTGTGAACTGAACAGAATTTACAAGGATGCATTCGCAACACACTCGGATCTTGGGATGCCTACGACAGCAGGCTCTTTTGCATTATTGGGATCTCGCCCGAAGAAGAATGCAGTGGTCATTGATAAGGTTAGCCAAGTCCCCAAGAAGGCTATCAAGACTTATGAGTAGTTAACAGGGTCAAAGCTTCTTGATGCTGGTGTGATTATTCTCGGAAAGGCTAGTATGACAGTAAATATCAACAGTATATATCCCCTTTTTGACAGTCAGTTAGCAGCTAAAACCCACCTACTACAAGAATTTGTAAACTATAAGTCAGTCGTTCCAAATCTAACCGCTGGACAAAATCCTCACGCTGTACAGAGACAGCAAAACCTATCCCGGATGGAACTCTATTGGAGGACAGACACAGTCTGCTTACGTAGTCGGTGGCGTCGTTAAGGGAGACTACAAACTAGCTGACAGTGTATAATCAATCCCTCTCCAACAAACCTTGCTATTGCAAGCTAATAAGTTCCCGAAAAAGTCCAGGTGGATCATCCACGGGCGTTGCGGTCGGTATCTCTGCAGGTTTCAGTCCAATCGGTGTTGGGACTGAAACTGACGGTTCTCTCAACATACCCGCCAGTCGAGCAGCTTTATTTGCTCTAAAAATCACCGTCGGCGCAGCTTCTCGAGATGGCATTATTTCAATCTCGTCCACTTTTGATTCACTAGGAGGTATGGGTAAGACAGTCGGGGATGTAGCCATTTTGACAGACGTTCTTCTTCATCCGGGGCCAAGTGCAAAGTTTCCCAATGGTCTTTCAGAGTTCTTCGTCAATAGCTGGCAAGGGGGATTCGGGTCGGGTTTGTGGATGCATCCCTATGGCAGTTACCTCCTAGGTTTCTTGTCTCGGATGATGAGTACAAGAAGCAGATGGTATTCATCCTTTCCTGTAGTCATATACATGTTCTCGCTAACGTACCTCATTGTCAGAAACAATCACTAGAAGATGCTGCTGCCAAGATCCAGGAGTTAGGTGCCACGGTTTTCAAGCCTGTCGAGCTTCCTCACGCATCTTCTTTGAAGCTCGACGATGAGGACGCAATGCCTATAATAATGCGTAAGATGCAATTTTCAGGCTTGAATATAACAATAGCTAATCAATTATAGGACATGAGTTCCGTGTCTTATTCGATGCTTATCTCACCGAGAGTGTGGAAGAAAGTCAAGTCAGCTCTCTCGAAGAGCTCGTGAAGTGGAACAAGGACCACGCGTCTCTAGAGCTTCCTCAAGGTATGGGACTTACGACTGCATTTTCTCTGGGCTAAACCATTAAACCTGAATTAATCAGATTCACCAGGACAAGATCTTTAAATCGGCTCTCTCGAAGACACAACGCCAATTGAGGAGGTGGAATGTGCCAGAGCGGCCGTGAAACAAATAGCCAAGAATGGAATTGATAGAGCACTGGCTGAAAATGGGATTGAAGCTATCATTGCGCCTACGGAGAGCCCGATATCTTCTTTGGCCTCTTCAGCTGGTAAGCTCTGCCATAAGAGTTCTACAGTCTGATTGTATTTTTAATATATTTTCCCAGGTTACCCAGTTGCAACTGTTCCCCAGTTGCAACTGTTCCTCTTGGACGTCGCACCACAAATGGCCGTCCTTTCGGAGCTTCGATCGTTACTAGAGAACACCGGGAATATATCCTGATCAAGATCATGAGCGCGTGGGAAGCAAGTTTTCCCAAACAGGAAATTCCTACTTTGTTTTCACAACCGGACATCTAGCTTTTGACCTTGCTTAGAAACGAGTAAGCTTTCAAAATCCGCTGTTCAGGTCGTAATCTTTACAGTTCTTTAGACCTTACTCACAGTAGTCACATGTGATTCCATGGAAGGACGCAATGCTTGTTCTACCGAGCATCTAAGCCCTAGCTTATACCCTAACCATATACCTCTCAGTTCAGTATGCTTGAATTGATCAGAGCGGTAGGTGACTAAAGGCTTGAATCAATCCTTCGCACAGAAATTGTCATATATTTATTGGCCTACTTGTCTGCCATTTCCATTTAGTCAATTAGACTGATGACATTGAGTGGTGAGAGCCACAGAATCTCGGGATTTGTCAGCCAAATTATACGTCATAAAGAGCCCAAAATAACGAAGCTCCGGTCTTGTAAATCTCATATTCTGGATGGGGATAGGCCTCTTATGGTGGGGATTCCTGGATTTGAGATTATTAAGCACTCGGAATTAAGTAGTGGAGTTAGGCCGAGGAAGGGATACATAAAATGATAGAATACATCCCAAGAAACCTCCTACCTTCCGACACGATCAATTTGCAATATCATCGTGAAAATGGCTCCTCAGAAGATTCTCGTTATCGGAGCCGGTGAATTGGGCTTCCAGGTGCTCCGTGCCTTGGCAACCCATCCCAGCAAACCCGCCACAGTCGCAGTGCTGCTTCGTCCTAGCAGTATCAATAGTGATTCAAGGCCAAAGCAAGAGCAGAACGATATCCTACGGAGTCTAGGTGTGCAGCTTATCACAGGCGACATCGTTAAGGACTCTGAGCAAACTCTGTCTGCAATCTTCGCTAGTTACGATACAGTAATCGGATGCAGTGGCTTCGTTTCCGATAAAGCTATCCAGATGAAGCTCGCCCGCGCAGTAATTGCAGCAGAAACGCCACGCTATATTCCGTGGCAGTTTGGTGTGGACTACGATGCCATCGGGCGTGGCTCGGCACAAGATCTCTTCGATGAGCAGCTCGATGTGCGCGATCTGTTGCGGGCAACGGAGCAAACCAAGACTCGCTGGGCGATCATTTCCACAGGCATGTTTACAAGCTTTCTGTTTGAGGCATTCTTTGGCGTCGTGGATCCGGAAAATGGTACTATCAATGCGCTGGGAAGCTTAGAGAACCGCGTCACCGTCACGACGCCAGAAGATATCGGAACTCTGACGGCAGAAATCGTGATGAGAGACTTGTTTGACAATCAGCCAATCTTTATCGGTGGCGATACAGTCAGTTATGAACGTCTGGCACAATTGATTGAAAAGAAAACCGGCAAAGCTTTCAAACGGAATGTTCTCAAAGTTGAGAATGTGCTAGCTGCTCTATCAAAGGATCCAGATAATGGACTGCTCAAATATCAGGCTGTTTTTGGCCAGGGTCGCGGAGTTGCATGGGATTTGGCTTCGACATGGAACCAGCAGCATGGAATACATATGGAATCGGTCGAGGAGTGGCTGGACAAGAACTGGGTGTAATTCTGGTTGCGCTCATTGGAACCTCATCAGCCGAGCCACAGCATTGCTATACGAGATTGATACATGTAGTACATGTATGTCAGTGGACTAGATCAGGAGCCCTAAATATACTATAAATATTTACACGCCGAGTCAGGCAGTAGCCCTAGATGAATGTGCAGGTTTGTCAAAACTAAGGTTTACATAAAAAAGAATAAATAAAAAATATTAAGCTTTGACTCAATAGAATTGAGAATTGCTAGTATCTAAGTTGAAATAGTTGACAGGCTAACAATTATCAACTTGACATGTACGGTCATGAGTCAAAGTACAAGTCCTTATTACATCGTTTTTCTTCGTAAGCTCGTATTGTCATTCAACCCGCGCAACGCTTTCAGTCTCTTGAAAAATTCTCTCTTCCCAGTTTCATCACTAATTCATAGCATCAACAGTGCTCGGCTGCTCATCGTTTCGCTGTCTTATACGAGTTTAAACGTACTTGACAACAACCTCAGAAGAGCTAGGAATAGACGCAGAGGTCAAGACCTGGCCATTCTGCTCGATGTCAATAATGTCGGCACCAGTGGTACCAACAGACTTCCCATTCGACAAACCAGCAGAAGCCGAGGTGAAAGTAACAGTGCCAAAGTTGTCAAGAGTGACAAGGCTGTTACCTTCCTCAAAGTCCTCGACAATCCATTCAGCGTTCTGACCACCAAGCTTGGCAGAGGAGTTGGGGGCAGTGAGCTTCTTGCTCACGGTTTGACCTTTGGTAAGGTTCTCAATAACGGCGGTCCCGGCAGTGGAGGAGCTAGAGACAACGGAGACGGCGATTTTGTCACCGGCGCTGATGGAGATGCCGGAGAAATCGTAGGCGTAGTCGGGGTACCACTCGTACCAGGCGTCGTAGGAAACGGCACCGCTGGCAGTGACACTGAAGTCAATACCAGTCTGGAGAATGGCATTGCCGTAGGTGTCACCATCAATACCGACCCAGGCCGATGAAGATCCAGCTTTGCCGTTAACGGGCTTGGGGGTGGGGACGGTGAATTGGGCAGAGACAGAGGTGAAGGTGGCTCCGGCGGGGGGAGAGGTCAAGACAGCTCCGGACCAGTTGGAGGAGTAGTCGACGTGGGTGGCATTGGTGGCTTCGTCGTTAAGTTCTGCGTTGAGTGTGCCAGAGGCAGGTCGACGAGGGTTGCTGAGACGACTTCGTCCAGCGGCGCGTGCCTCGGTGCGGGCAGCGAAGCCATGGCCTGAGGGAGCAGCCAAAGCGACGGCCGCAAAAAGGGCAATGATGGTTGCGGAGAACTTCATTTTGGAAGGAGGTTTACAGAAAGATCTGTTGGTTTGCTTGAGCTAGTAGAGGACTGAGAAGTGAGTTGTGATTGATTAGGACTTCGAGGGAGATTTCATGCTCTATATATAATTTTCTTGAAGCCATCTTCTTTGTCTAAAGGGTCACATCTGTGTATCTACCAGATGTCAAGTCTTTGTTCGAAATTAGAGAAATCGAGTAAATATGGCGCTAGATGTACACTTCGAATACTCGCTAGCAAATTGTCTTGTCCCAAAAGTCGTTATCTTGATTGTCTATCATCTCATACCCCTTGCAACATCATTAGCGCCTATGGCTAGTATCTACTTCGATATGTTTTATGGTGTTTTCCGAACATCGACGTGCATTAGGGACAATTGCGCCAAAATAATAGCAGGTATGGTCATCTCATTCGCTGTAAATGAGGGCCTGGACGGTGAACATGTCTGTACAACCACTAAATTTCCCATCACCGCACGCCAATCGTCGAGCACCAACAGAGCCAAGAGGTTTCATTTGGTTTGTAGCACATGACAATTTCGATTTGGTCCGTCCTCGAAAAATCGCCACTCATGCTGTTCCTGGCCTGTGGCTGCTGAATATGTACGCCTACGTAGAAGCACTCACCATCACAAGAGTAAAGGTTGCGAAATGGAGGATGGAGTCTATACAAATCGTATTTGCATATGCTAATGACGAGATGGAGAGAACCGGACCTGCCTAAATGGGCGCCCATTGAACGGCCAATGATAGAGGTGCATCGGCCCTCAAAAGCAAGCAGAATGTACTTGGCAGTGTTGGCACGATGCCATAATTATGCTTGACAATAGCCTAATCCTCCTTCTCTCCACAGCAGGCACATTTCTGACCACTCTCGCGCTGTTGGGCGGAAATGAAGATTCGGAGTGTTTAATTTGTGGCACGCGGTAGATGCTGATCGTTTTGATTAAGCTTCTCAACTGCCTAATTTGATAAAGCCCGAGAAAGTTTACTTGATAGACTTTCTTGAGGAAAAGCACTCAACTACATAGAGATTTCCATAACGACAGAATCATCAATTATTTTGTAATTTCCAAATCTGGTTCCGAGTAAGGTAGGGCATGGCCTTGCCCTTAAACCTGCAAAACTATAGCACCGTCAAGCACGACATAGTTTCCATAATAGGAAAGATTCAGGCTGAATTGACTCTGTACAAGTTTTTGAATGGCAATTCACTGGCAGATATAGCTTCAAAGGTGGACTTGTCCGGATCAATGAAACATCGTAGCCCCGCCAAGGTCTTTTGATGCTACGTGCCTATGTACATTCTTCTTCTGATTTTAGCACGAGCGCATATTTCTATTTCTTCGGTCAATGGCATTCGTGACTTGAATAAATGCTTGATTCTGAATGTAGTCTTTGGTTATCTCCCAGACATAGGATTTACGATCCCCGAAAACTTGAAGCCTCAAGTCGGCCTCATGTGAATATCAGACTGATCCGCGAGATTCCTAATCGGGTGATTGCCCTATAATTACCGTTTCTAATTTCGCCGCATGTCAAGCCCTAATTATCCTGTTTGATGCATGTACTCCTCAATAATCAGGAATAGAAGGCGACAGATGTACTTAAAATTCAGAAGAAACATCCGATGCAACGTCGGCGCCAGCCATGTTCGACTAGCGGTTCTAGACAGATGGGACTCGTAGTGAAGACCGACAACGAAACATTAAAGGCAGATTGCAACATACAAGCGTTAAATGAGTGCGTTTTCCTGTTATAGATTTCTGCAAGAATGTGTGTGTAGTGACGTGCTAGTTTGAACCCTCAATTATTGACTTGGTATTATATCATTAGATAGATGTTGTACCGCGGTGAGTTGGCGAATCCAACGAAACATGTTCCGGCTCTTGACTCGAGGACGCTCCCAATCACGTTATGCGAGATGGAGAAGGTCTGATATTTCGCGATCTGCCGGGATGTAGGCGAGGAGGACTTTGGAGTTGGTACCATTCCCAAACTCAGTTTTCTACTCGAGGCTGCGGAGTACTTCCACATATGGAAAACAGTCTATAGTAAATACAATATTGATAAGATACAGACAGACATATACGAAAAATACACGCTAAACAGACATATTCATGGCAATGGCTTTGTGGGGGTCGTATCCCTTGACCACAAACTCCTCTGCCTTCCAACCATCTATACTTCCACCCTTTTCACGTGTGATTTCCAGCTCTGGGAATAGTCGTGGCTCACGCTCCAACTGTATCTTAAGAGCATCGACATGATCAAGATAGACGTGCGCATCTCCCATGACATGCGTAAGACTGCCGGGGACAAGATCGCAAACATGAGCCAGCATATGCGTAAGTAGCGCATAACTGGCAATATTGAACGGTACCCCAAGACCCATATCGCAAGACCTTTGATACAATTGACAATGAAGGTGACCTTTCGGTTTGTTTTCGGAAGTGTTTTGTGCAAGCCCCTGCCCCGGGAAGGAGACATAAAACTGCGCAAACATATGACAAGGCGGCAGAACCATCAACTTCAAATCCTTCGGATTCCACGCCGTAAGAATCATTCGGCGATCGTACGGATTCGTGCGCAACTTGTGTATAATATCTGCAATCTGATCGACGCCCTCTCCCGTATAGTCGGCTTTTGCATCTTTATATTCCGCGCCGAAATGGCGCCATTGGAAACCGTAGACGGGGCCCAGGTCGCCAACCTCACGGTGAGTCAGACCCAGATTGTCGAGGAATTCGCGGGAGCCATTTCCGTCCCAGATCTTTACGCCGACTTCGTTGAGCGCGATGGATGATGTGTTACCCTCGATGAACCAGAGCAGTTCGGCGATGACGGCGCGGAGAAAAACTCGTTTTGTTGTGAGGAGAGGTAGGATCGGGCGTCCGTTATCGTTGAGTGAGAACTTGAATGGTCGTGGTGCAAAGATGGACAGTGTTCCTGTGCCTGTTCTGATCTTTGTTAGTTGTTTCCTTGTGGGACGTCAAGTCAAGCAGCCTACCGATCTGGTCGTCGCTCGCCGTGATCGAGGATCTCGCGAATGAGATCGAGGTATTGGTTTTCTTCGTGCGGTGCAGTCATTTTCTATGAAATCTAATGCAATGGTTGATAGGAGAGGTCTGGAGTGTTTGGTGATCTGGAAGCCGAAGTGGGATAAATTGAATGTTGGCTGACGCGACGAACGGAAGAGACGCGACGGGACGCGGTGTGGGGTAAGAGTAGGGTTATCAACAATCAGATCAACCAACTTATAATCTAACCCTAACGCAAGGCCACTATTTTCAACGAGAGGACACCTTTTCTCATTACAATTGCAATAACATCTACATCATTCCATATGTTCAGTAGTTGGCTTGATCCTCTGCATGCGCCGCGGTCTTATTGTTGATTGGCGCGAACAGCCAGGCTCTTTCAATCTTGCGGTTGACGTGATAGATCTCCAGGGGATCCATGTTCCTCGTATTAACGCCGAATAGAGCTGCAGTACCGTCTGGATTCTTCAATTCAAACGGCCACCAATAGCATCTACATTCAGGCAAAGAAGGTTAGCCAACCCATAGAGATCCACGACGATGAGCCGGTCGAGACTTACACGCATGCGCAATTCGCACAGGCATCGAACGACTTCTCTTTATCGCCCCAAACGTACTTGTTGAGTTTGGCGCCTTCTTTGATGTCGAATTTGACCTCGTCCACTTTGTAGTAACCCCAAGCGGCGGCGTAGCGCCTACAGATTGTGCATTGGCATTCGTTGATTTCCTCGGGCTGACGAGGCACGATCACGGTGATGGCGCCGCAATGGCAGGTAGATTTGAGGGGTTTGTCCGCCATTTTAACAAGGTGTCAAAGGTCAGAGTAGACAAAAGCTGAGGTTATTTGATTCCAAGGTTGTGGAGAGGTAAAGCTCTGATCGGACGTTCAACACTTGGAAACCTCTTCAACTTATCTTACCTCCTGCTAACGCTAGTGGTAGGCAGCCACCGGGGCTTGCTGAGATAGGCAAAGCACACGAGTAACAATAACCGTCTTCAGCACTGGATCGTCGTTTTGGCACGTGATTGATTATCTTCAACATCTGGGGAACGTCACGTGCCGTGTTAACCCTAGGGTCACCTGATATCCCCAACCCTATCAAATCAGCCCTAAGTCGATCAAATCCAGCTGACTCGACTCGACATGTAACGCAATCCCATCGCGCAATTACAACATGATATTACTCTTAAACTAAGCATTAAATATCCCAACAAATTCCCATATCATTGGATCATGTTCAACTGTCTCAACAACACAAACATGTCGACCTGCATACAAGCTTCGCTCAACCAGCCTCAGAAGCACGCAATCCGTCCCCAAGCACCAGCGAAAGAAATACTTATTGGCCGCACGACCGTATGAGTCTATATTGCCAAGTCTGGTATAATCGCGTTTTATATGGGTTGCGCGGAAATCTTCAAAGAAAAATGATATAACCTTGTCAATCCTGTCAAAGTCGAGAGTGGATTTTAGTTGCTTGGCTTCTGGGGGATTAGATGTATTTAAGAGCCAGCAAAATGGCTTCTCGATTATCACTACTATGGCGGTGGTGGATCAGTACCAAACGAGACTCTGTACATGAAATAGCACCGCTCTTGGAGACTCCGGAATCAAACTCGATAGTAGAAAACCCCCTACCCATCATGGCTGGTAAATCAGATCCACCGTCGAAATACGACACGATCGTATTCAGTCCCACGGAATCTTATAATGGGAATACCATTTTCTCCGAAAGGAAAAATCCATTCCAAAATCCGGATGGCGCTGAGCACTGGCGACTCACAGATGAAAAGTCGCAGTATGAGTGTCGGCATGTGTTTGATCCGTCGTTGACCGTGGTCGGAGGAAGAGGAGAAGCGGTTGATTCGGAAACTGGATTGGAGGATTTGTCTATGGGCTGTACGTATGCTGCTATAGCATCTTTAAGATATGGTAACTAGCTGACTTGAGAAAGTGCGTCATGTTCTTCAGCCTACAAGTTGATCGGAATAACCTCACCCAAGCTGTCTCTGGTACATTCCTCAAGGATCTGAAACTGAATACTAACGGTACACATCCACAATCCTCACCATATAAGTTACTCACTAATCATATGGCCAGATTATAACTAGGGCAACATAACCTTCCGCGTTAGCTTCCTCTGCATCGAACTCCGGTCCCAACTCATCTCCAAAAAGATTGGTCCAGACCGCTGGATTCCGATTCAGATTACTCTGTGGTCTGTTGTTGCGATTTCGCAGTGTGCTATACATAGTCGAGAGACGTTTCTTGTGACGAGGCCGTTGCTTGGGCTGCTTGAGGTATTGTATCTCCCTTTCATACCTAGGTATGTGAGATGTGGTGCTGACATGACTGAAGGGAGGGTTTATTCCGGACATAGTTCTCTGGCTATCATATTCCTATACCTCGAAAGAGTTGTCAATTCGTCTCAGGCAAGCACTTCCCTGCCATATATAGACGACATCCAACTAACAGTCCGAAAGCTTCTTCTGGGCCACCCTTTCCGTAACCGGCATCGTAACCTCCCTCCTCGCCTTCGCCATCTTCCACCTCGACGGCGTCCACGGTTGAGCCGGCTGGCGCTGGCTTTTTTTTGATTGAAGGCATAATCACCCTCTCCGTCGGCCTCTGCTCATTCTTTATGATGCCCGCCTCCGCCGTGCAAACCAAATCCTGGTTCCGCCCAAACGGATGGTTCAACGACCGCGAAGTCTCCATCGTCGCAAACCGCGTGCTTCAGGACGACCCATCAAAAGGGGACATGAATAACCGTCAAGCCATCACATTTCGACGGCTCTGGAATGCGGTTACAGACTATCATCTGTGGCCGATTTACGTCATTGGGTTTTTGGCGTATATCCCGCAATCGCCGCAGAATACGTATTTGACGCTGACGCTCAGGTCCGTGGGGTTTAGTACGTTTACGACGAATCTGTTGGTGATTCCGTCGAGTGTGTTTCATATTGTGACGCTGTTGTTGCTGACGAGGCTCTCGGAGTGGGTTGGTGAGAGGTCGTTGATGGCTACGTTGCAGCCTTTGTGGACTTTGCCGTGTATCGTTGCGTTGAGGTTTTGGCCGGGCATTATTAAGGATGCGTGGGGGACGTATGCTTTGGCTACTGTTTTGTTGAGTTATCCTTATTGCCATGGTTGGTCCCCTCCCCCCTTCCTGCCCGTCTTGATTAAGTGCTGACTGATTTGTAGCAATCATCGTAGGATGGATATCGCGCAACTCCAACAACGTCGGCACTCGCTCCGTGTCCGCTGCCCTATACAATGTCAGTCCTCCCTCCCTTCTCCCCCCGCCTCTCTTCCCCATATACTAACAAATAATAGATGTCCATCCAAGTAGGCGACATATATATCAGGGATACGAAGCTGCAGGGGACTAAGAGGTTGGATTTTAGGTTTGCTCATTAGTACCTACCCTACCTGGTACCTACAGTACATATGTAGGGTTTTGTACTTGGGGGTAGTAATAGATGGTAAAGATACATAACCACTTTTATATTTACACGACTCACTCGATAGATATACAACTCATCGAACCCGGAATTAGTATTTTCTAATGTACAAGTTCTTTTTAACCAAATTCGCCAGCCTAACAATCAGGCTCGGCGTCACTTCCACCATCTTCAGCACCCTCGTCCATGGCATCTGCGGTGAGATTACCCTGATCCGCTGATTCGTCTTTCTTGGGATAGTTGATCACTTTCCATCCAGCTGCTGCTGAGACGTCTTTTACGTACTCCGACATGGCGAACTAGATTTCATTAGATGTGATCGAAAGATAGATATGGGGGGATGGACTCACGTAATGATCGTTCTTTTTCATGGTCACTACCCACGGCACATTGTCAAAGGTGACTGCTCGAAGACGGAAGTATGTGTTGTCGGGGATCTTCTTGACTTCTTGGACGAAACTGTCGAGGTCATGGGTTTGGACACCGTTGACCGCAGTGATGAAATTCGTAGGCGATAATCCGTATTGGTACGCAGGCGAACCTCGGCTCTGTTCAAATTAGTAAAAGAAAGATTGTTACAAGGGGAGGGGGCGTACCCTTGCGCTGATATAGATCTCACTGTGAAGCTTGGAAATCTGCTGACGCACAGCATGATGCGGTTTCTGTAACACCGCTCCGCAAAAGACCACCGCTCGATCCGTCTCCAGATCTTCTGTCGGCACCGTGGGAACCTTGACATGCATTTCCTGGCCATTCCGGACAATCAATGCATCAAGTACTTCGTTGTCGTACATAATGTCAAACTCCGACACTCTGGTGATGAGCTTGTCGTTAAGAGTAAGAATGATATCTCCCTCTTTCAGAGCATCTGCCTCATGTGGTGTGAATTTTGGAGGCGGGCTGTCTAATTTCCTGACCATGAACAGCTGATGTCTCGATGGGTTGGCTTCTGCCACTTTGTTGATCCATTCCTCTGAAACGCCCATGATGCGTGCTTGGCTCATCTGGATAACATAGCTTTCCAAGTTCAAGATACGGAGCTTGGGAATCTCGCCTTGCTGAATCTTGCTGATTATCGGAAGTAGAGACGGGGTTGCTAGACCAAGGTGGTACTCGACATCCTTGTGTGAGTTACCCGTCCGCTCGCCAAGATAGTTTAGCCAAAGGGCTTGCACGACGCCATCTTCTCGCAGCAAAACACCAGTCGTGCATTGGCTACTCAGGCCCGTGTCCACTGTAATGGCATCAAGATTGATAGCTCGATAACGAGGAGCCGAGGCGTTGGCAGGGATAGCCACAGTTGTGATATCAGTCACAGTTGTCTTGGCAACGACAATACGGAGATTCTGGTTGAATCCAACAAAAATCGTATCTTGTCCCTGCTTTATGTTTTCTGTACTCAATCGCGCACTTTGGACAGGTGCCTGGACAAGACTTGGGTCATATTGCACAATAGTGTAGTTTTGCAATGGGTGCATGAAGATGACCTTTCCAGTAACAATGATAGAATCCGCGACAGTAATGTTGATGTCACACAAATCATACGGGACAATAGCTCGGGAAACAACGACGAGACCCTTCTCTGCATCAATGACCAAGCCATAACCGGTCTTCTTAGCTTGAGGGAAACCATCCAGCTTCAAAGGCATGGTACAAGAGACACGGACAAAGCTGCGAACAATCTCAGCGGCTGCAGTCTGGCTGATCCCATCCAACTGAATAAAGTCTGCTTTGCGAGGAACAGGCGGTTCAGCGGGTAACGGACCGGCGATGTCAGAAAAGTCCCATAGACCAGTTTCGTCATTACGAACCGCAAGAGACATCTTTGGATGCCAGTGACGGTCAAGGTAGATGATGCTTGTGCCTCTGGTGTGAAGATCCCGGATATGTCGGTAGGAGATGACAATCTTAGAACGATCGGGAATCGTCTTCATCACTTCGATAAACTCTTGTAAATTTCGAGTGGGCCGCTTGTCCACCGAATCGATGATCCAGCCGGACAATGTATTCTCAATCTTGAATGATCCTGCTGCCTCGCAGACATATACACCACGACATGCGATGGCATAGAGACGAGCCTGCTGATAAGATAGATCATGGAACGTACCGCCAGCAACACTGACGAAGCGATCTGGCGTGATAGCGTGCAAGTCGCCAACGGTGCAGTCTACTTCAAGGTCCTCGCCACCGCGTTGAATCAAAAGTCGAATAGACTTGTCGACATTCGAGTCCAAGATATCATCAAGTCGCACAAACTGAGTGAGTAGCTCGCCATTCACTTTCAGCAAGACATCTCCTTCTTGAAGCTTTCCATCAGCGGGACCTTCTGGCAAAACAATCTCCGCCACCAACATTCCGGTCTCTTTAGGTGCTGATTTTCGGACATACGCCTCCCATTCCGGCGTCAAGCCAAGACGTCGACATTCATCAAACGGCTTGATCATCCATTGTGTCTGAATCGTTCCACGTGTAACAGGTTTACCCTCTTGTATACACTGCAACGCTCGTAGTGGACGACCAAGCGGTAAAAAGTAATCCGTAGCAGCGCCATCTGCACGACCACCTGCTTGCAGAGCAACGACGTGACCGGCCACGTTGACGACGGGACTACCAGAACTTCCACCGCTAGCAGCAGCAGCAGCCTGGATGTAGTTTGTGTTGAAATCGCTGTATCCTTCGCCGTACTCTGGCGCGTTTCGGTCAAGTCGACTGATAACACCTGACAGGATACTGAGTTTCTCTCCGGCATCGTTACCGACAACCCTAATCTCGACACCGACTTGTGCTCCTTCGGGATTCAACTTGAGCTCCGTCATGTCCATGTACTTGATTGCCTTGGGATCGAATTTGAGAATACCAAAATCGTGGACGGGATCTCGGTAGACAGGTCGAACATCGCACTGCGGAATATTAGTGCTGCGTCACCCACCTAAAGGACTCATACTCACCTCTTCATGATTGTCAAAAATACAATAACCCCAAAACGGCCCCGCGCAGACCACATGCCTATTCGTAAGAATATACCCTCTCTCCGCATCAACCACAAAGCCTGTAGCCTGACTACACATAGACAAATCCGTATCAAACGAGCACGTTTGACAAAAATGAATCGACACAACACTCTTCACCACCGACTCAATAGTCGCCTGCCACTCGGGCGAATCCGCCTGAGCCGCGCCCAAAGCAACGATGGGTGTGATATTCTCGCCATTTTCGACGTCGTATACAGTGCCGTTTGCAGGTGTCTCGTCGCCGGGGGTGAGGACTGCGGATTCGGGTTTGAGGTGCTTCGCTGGTCTGTCGGATGCAGAGACTGCGCTGTGTTTGCGCTTGGGGCGAGCTTCGCCGTTCATGTTGGAGGACGTATTGGGGGATGTGTCGGGAGATTTTTCGGGAGAAGATGAAGTGCTGTAGTAACTGTGAGCTTGTAGCTGTTTCTGGCTTTGCGAGATGAGTAACTCGTGAGTCAGGGATTGCCCGGATATCGATGGTCTATAAGAAGAGGACCGAGCAAGCTTCTGGGGCGGTAAGAAATCTATACACGACCGAACTTGAGCTTTTGGAGGAGCAAAACCGAGCTTGTGACTTGCGCGACGCACAAAAGATGTGGATGCAAAACCAGGATTGGTCGATTTCGAAACCCTGATGGGTGGCGTCAATACAGCTGCAGCAGTCGAAGAGCTAAAAGTCAAAGCAGGAGCAGAATAAGAAGAAAGGATGCCCGTCGCCGTCCCGAGCGTCGTCCTGAATGAAACGGGGGACATCCACAACAATGCAGCAACCACCAAATGCCCCGTTCAGATGGAAATGGACAGAACGGATTGAATTGCCTTGTTGTCTAGATTCGCGGAGGAGGGTGAGACTAGAGCGGCGCGTGAGCGATGTAGTCAGGGTCAGCAGAGCCACCACCGCGAGCTAGCACGGCAAAATCTCTGATGGTTGATCTCCCGCCTTTGTCTGGCCATGCTGATTGGATGAGATGGGCACCTCGAGGTCATCTTTAACCAAGTAAGTCTAGCTTTAGATATGAAAAGATATGGAAGGGATATGGGAATTAAGTAAGGATAAATCATGAAATGTAGAGCGTGACTTCCATGATCGGCGCTAATGTATAAAATCAAGGATAGATCGAGAACTCCGCACCGCTTCTACGAGTGAGACAATAGATTGGAGAGAATGCAAGTTTAAATATTCACAGGATATACTGAACTTTTCAGGGTGACACCTGTTCATATATTGTACACTGTATAGAAAGCAAGTAAGTACAGATGCAAAACCTGTTCGTATATGGCTAGCCGGAGCATGATCATGTCCCGCACTTTTCGTGTGCAACACACTGGTCCGTTTCCCAACATGCAGCACTGCGCAATGTCTTGGACTCAACAGACAAGATGAAGCGCAAGTCTCTTTGTGGGGACGATATGAATGATGGATATTGGCATATTCTGGCCAGGAGGGAGCTTGACAGAACTCCCGAGTCGTGAAACCATCAAGTATTGTGGGGTTAGAATCGAACACGGCTGGCTGCCGTTGATGGTATTCGGCGTGAAGCGCGCTGCATGTGTAGTAAGAGAGGAGTGAGCTAAAAGTAGGCAATTTTTGCTATTCCCGTCACACGGCAGTCTCGGCGGCTACGGTTGACTGGCCAGGTCTTTGCTGGTGTGTTGCAACAGGCCGAGGAACACCAGCAAAGAGTTCATTCAATTTCGTGTATTGCTCGTTGAGATTGCCCATATGTGGCGGGGGAGAAAGAATGGCCGGAGCCACCGAGACTGGTTTCTTGTTGCGATCCGTAACAGAGGCGAGATAGACTAGATTGCTTTGTAGGCGCTTGAGGCACTCTACATACTCCTGACTAGGTTTCCTTGGAGCGTCACTCGAAGCGCTCGCTGGTTCTGTTGCCGACCCTGGTGACGATGACTGCTCGGGGGTTGATGTGGAAGGTGCTTGTGGGGCAGCACCAGACTTGCCTGCTGCTTGTAAATTCAGCAGTTCCTGCAAAAGAGCAGAATTTATGTCAAGAAGCGCAGTGACGCGAGCCCGTTCACGAGCAGCGGCGGCAGGAGATTGAGGAGTAGCTTGCTGCTGTTGCTGAGGTTGCTGGGGTGGTGTCTGGTTGGCTTGCGGTGTAGCTCTTTGCTGTTGCTGCTGTTGTTGCTGTTGGAGTTGTTGCTGTTGTTGTTGCTGTTGTTGTTGTTGTTGTTGCTGCTGCTGCTGCATTTGAAGTTGAAGTTGTTGCTGCTGTTGCTGTTGCGCAAGTAGCATTGCAGGATTCGAAACAGCAGTCATATTCTGAGATGGCATCTGCATTGAGACGGTGGCTGCGGGGGCAGGGCTCTGAGAGTGCGCGGGTGAAGCAGAGGTCGTTGGAATGGAAGTCGGATGGTAGGGAGAAGGCGAAGAGTAGGCCATGTTGGCATGCGGAGCTGCGGTGGAGGCCCCTCCGTTAGTTTGCGTGTTATAGCCACGAGGCACTTGGTGGATACAGATGGTGGACATAGGCCGGGATGACATTGAGGTAGCATGGTTACTTGAGACGACGCATCATGTGCATACATTGATTGGCCAGGACAAAGTTAGACAAGCCAAGCCAGTCCTATTCAAGAGGCTGTGAACATGCAAATTGACGCAACGCCATGACCACAGCGAAGAGACGAATCAAGAGAACAGGGAAGACGGAGCCGGTCGCGAGAACAACAAGTGACCAAAGACAAGAGGATCATGACTTACCAACCAAATTAGCGGGCATCATCGCTCCACCAGGGCCGGAGGTTTGGATCTGCATGGGGTTAAAGGAATGTTGTTGCATCTGGCCGGGACGTGCCTGCGACGGCTGTTGCATTTGCGGCGGATAGGCAGCCATCGGATTGCCAGCGTAGTAAGGGAACTGTTGATTGCTTGGACTTCCTGACGGGACAGGATAGCCTGCAGCGGCAGCCAACATGGGATTAGCATGTTGCTGCATGGTCGTAGGATAGCCAGTGGGGTTGGAATTCATGGCTGGCAGATGATAGATCTGGAGAGTGGATGGAGCGGGACGATCCGAGTGCTTATTCTATTTTGCTTGTTGGCAGTATATGGCGTGTATTAGGTTAGACACTCAGGTACAAGGATAGATCAGAGTTTGAGTGTGGCAACACAAAACGAGCAGACGAGCGTCGAGAAAGACAGACACGAACAGGTCAACGGTCGGGAGTCCGGCAGACTGACTCGTTGAAACTTGAGCCTAGGGGGGCAGGGGATAGGATAGAAAAGAGGGGGTGTGATTGGCGGAGGAAAAGAGACAAGGATTTTGGTTAACTTGAGTATTCTATTTTATCTGAGCAAACACGGGGCTAGCTCGTTGACACGGCGTGGGAGATGTCTGGTGGTGCCGTGGCAGGCAACAGACGCAGACAGGAAGAAATCTCGGGGCTGGCAGCGGCTAGGCTGTTTCGGGCAGTTGCAGCGCCGGCTCTTGGCGGCGTCTGCGCTTAGCCACGCTAGGGCGCGCCACTCTTGCTGATTGGTTACTAATCATATGCCAAGAGTCTATCTTTATCCTTCCCCGCCTGAATAAGTTCATATTATCGCTATCGCCGTACATAGTAAACCTCAGATCAAAAGATCAAGATCAAGTATGCTGTACAAACTGAGCTTGCTCTGCGTCTTCCCTCATGCTCTGATCGCGGAGGTGGCAACTGAAATCCCATTCGAGAACTGCCTAGTCTGATGACATCATGGGTTTGTTGCCTGAACCCTCTTCTGCTGAGCCTCAGCCTGGGGTTGCAAGACTGCTTATGATCAGTTTTGCATAAATTCAGTATAACAGAACTATGGATCAAGTGCTGCCTGTCGAGGCAAACTCAATTGCAATTATGCTCGTTCAATTGAGTTCACGTGAGCCCTGCACCAGTTGGCCAATTCAGGGCCAGGCATGAACAAGCTTCAGGCAACATCACCACCATCCATGGGTCTGCTTCTATACACACAATGCTGCCTACACCATGAACCGCGGATCATTCAACACCATCATGACAGGTATTCCTGGCAGCCTGGACTTGTCGTCTATAAGAAGAGAGAATGTTTCCCTCCCAGAGGTTTCTCTTCCTTCTTTCTCACCAGCCTGTTATATCGAGGATCTCCAAGATAATACACCACGTTTCCGCTTGAGCTTTTGACACACAATTCCAATCCTTCCGAACAAGTTTCCATTCGACATACTTCTGACTGCCAGTGGCTCAAAAGTTGCCAAGGCCAAACCAAACCCAATTCTCAGAAAATCACAACGAATTGCGAGGATAAAACCCGCCCGAAACAAATCACCCGGAACCAATCTGAATTGAAAACATACCAGCTCGCGACGCAACGTACCCTGTTTATCACAACCTCTATCAACATGGCCCGTGTCTCTCGATTCATCGAACATATCGATTTCGAAGACTACACCTCCTTCCCCGCTCTCGAAAGGTCAATTGCATTGACTGACGAGAAGACTGCCCTGATCACTTCCACCGAATCAGTGGCCAAACCAAAGACCACCACCAACGCCTTTGCGCGCGCTATCAAAGCTGCCTGGCGCCGCGGTACCAACTGTGTCACCGACTGTGCCACCAACTACAAGCACCATTTCTGCAATCTCAGTCAGAACGTCGCCCATCATGACGACAAGAGCTTCGAAGGCGCCTCGAGCTCTTCGTCTTCAATTGGTGCGCCCATGACCTCTGCAGAAGAACTCGAACAACAAGCTGAACGAAACAACCTCTCCGCTATCTTCGGTCTTCGCCTCGAGGACGGATTATCCACCTTTACTGCATACAACGCAAAGAAACAACCAGCCACCGCCATCACGAAAACGCAGGCTACTGCTGAGCCGCGGACACCTGATGCCCCCACCTTCTGGGCTCGGGCTTTTGATCAATCGGAAATTGAGAGAATTGATGACGAATTCAAGGCTACTATAGAATATCTAAAGTACCTTGGTGTCGAGTTTACCGAGAATGATACCATAGAGTACCTGAAGGCTCATGGTATTGAGATTGAGACTGAGGATTAAGTCAGCAATGACTTTGTCAATTTGGACGACGGATGAACGAACGAATGAATAGATCCCTGGTGGACTATCACAAGCCTAGAAGGCACTTTCTATTTCCGAGCTCTTTGCAATATGTTCCGGAACATTTACTCCTGTCACTGGGCCAGAATCATGTTTTCTCAATTTTGATGCGCATCAAATTTTTTGTTATGTTGAATGTTCTGTTTTGAGAGATACCCAGAGATACCCCGTCAACTAGATTGGCATGTTTGTTGGATTTGAGAACTATGTACTATGTACATGTACTGCGGATTGATAGATTAGAATGACCTGAGGCGAGGTTTGCTCCGAGTGTGCATACAAGAACCACTCGGTTTCCCTCGCTATGTGCCTTTTGCACGCCTGAATGGGCAGGTCTATGAATTGATTGTTTTCCATCTTGGAATCTAGATCTTCGTCCTGTATATAAAATTTTCCAGACGAAGGGGAAAAGATTAAGCCTTCCCCTTCCTCGCCATAAAATCCTCCACAAACTTCGTCGTCTTCCCCCTCGGCACAACAATAATCCTCACCAACTCATCCACAACCTCTACTTTTCCACCGGACAGAACTTGTAGTAACGGCAACTTCTTGCCGACTTTGATCAACCCTCCAGACACAGTCTCCATATAACAATCCACGGTCGCAGACTGATATTCTTGCCTTGCGTCCCAGGGCAGAGGCAACAAATACTCCAAATGATCATTAATACAATCCATCTCCGAAAACGATTTTATAAAATCTGTCTGCGCATCCATCGGATACAGGAACATAACGGGAAACACCAGCGTACTCTCCGGCGACAACGGGTCGGGCGTCAAGGCAACTTTTGCATCTTCCATATCCGGTTTTGCATCCGTTTTGCGCACTCTGATCCGTCTCGCTTGCAACGCTGTGGATAGTAATAATTTCTCCTTTTGTTTTATTTCTTCTTCCTTGCGTTTGCGAGCGGCGATTTTATCGAGAACTTCTTTTCGCGCGGTTATTTTTTCGGAGACTTGTTGTAAGGACTTATTGTTTGGATCGATTGCTAGCCCCCTCAGGACAGTATCTGTGGCTTCGGCGATTTTGTCGAGTGCCAACAACGCCATTGACGAGCGGTAGTAGGCCTTGACGTTGCGCGGGTTGACTTTGAGTGCTTGCGCGCAGTCGAGTGTTGTTGATCTATAATTTTCTGCTCTCCCGTTAGCCATCGTTCTACGACAAAGAAGCCGGATACGGAGAGGGCTCACTCAGTTCCAAATTACACAACGCCCTATTCGCAAAACACGCCTCCCGGGCCTCCTTCAACATCTTCTCCTCCTTTTCCAGATCGGTCGGTTTCTCCCATTTATCATCCTCCTTTTTGACGTTGAGCACCGCAATAGCTTTCGTATAAAATTCCTTCGCGTCCGTCCAATTCTTCATTTTGGCAGCTTCGTTGCCTTGTTCCCTAAAACTGAGCGTGACTTCGCCTCGTGTACCTTCGTACTGCAACGCGCGGATGGCTTCGAGCATGACGTTTTCTCCTTCTACAATCCACCCAAAGAATCAGCATAATTTTTTCATTGTCTATGACTAGGGAGGTGGAAGGGAAGGCACCCTCATCGCCAGCATTATCCAAATCCGTCATGAACAACGGCGTCTTATTCATCATGTCCGCCAATTGATCGGGCGTATAGGATCGAATGGATGCCATCGCAGGCGGTAATTCGGGAGCCAATGGATCTGCATTTTGGACTTTTTCTGGTATTATGGGGAAGGGGATGTTGTCGTTGGAGAGCAGGGATGGAGGAATTGGTTGTGACTCTTCTTTCGGAGCCGTCGATGTAGATGGTGGTGATTGGGGTTGGGAGTCGTCGTAGTCGTCGGGCAGTTCTTCTATTTGGCCCATTTTGATAATCACGGCGATATATTCTCTGCGGCGAAAAAAGCAATAGCCATTGAAAATGAGTGGAAGCTAAAGTTGAGCAGATAAAAAATGTTTGATAAGCAATTTTCCCCGCGGAAGAGATGCGGGATGCAAACAGGACAAACATGTGGCATTATCGGATCCGAGGTTCTGATTGGTTGAAACGGACTCCTTCTCAAACAATTGCATCCTGTCCAAAGAACTACGTAGTACGTATACGTACTACGGTAGTTGCCAAGTGAGAGATTCTTTAGAAACTAGAGCTTCGAACTATTTCGTGGTACCTCGTATGTCTAACACACAGTTCAACGGCGAATAGGAAGTATGGGGAAAGCAAAAAGTAGTTTGGAATTTACAATTACAGACACGGGCACGGAACAGTTATCAGGGTTGCATTAAGACTCTGACTAGCGTCAGGAACAACCAATGTGTTTCAACTTTCAAGCGGTGTATGAGGCTTTTACGTCAAGCCGGATGGGCCGAGTACGTATGATTGAGACTCCACCATCAGCGCAATTCCTTTTCGATTCCTTCTTATCCAAGACCGGCAAGAGACGATACATTGGTGATCGTTGTGTCTCTCTTTAGGCCAGGACCGTTGGCGTCGCTATTGCTCGAGATCGTCGAGGCTAAGCTTTTTCGCGCTGCACCATGTACATAGTATGGTCCACATCTACGTGGCACATACTCTGTACCCATGCTATGTAGGGGTGCTGCTATCACCTGCTGATTGATACATTAGCTGGACAACCTCATTTGTTCCGCACGGAGCCAGAAACAAGGATGTGCTGGCAGCGACCGGAGATCCAGGGAAGGCCACCAGCCACTGTTGGCGAGCGAGTGCCTTAGTGCCTGGTTGGTGCCTGGGTAGTCCCGCGGTTTGTCTGGCGTATTACGTCGGTGGAGGGGCTGCGTACACGATAATACCATAATTACTGTACTCCATCTAGTTACGGTCGCCCTATCGGGTAAATACGCGTACTAGCGTGTGCTGATAGTGAAACTGACGTGGATTCAGGCTCCCCACTGCCGTCCAAGCCACAGCGAGAGCTTTCCCTAATGATGTCTCGAGAACGTGAAGCGCAGAGAGGAACACTAACGTAGTACTACTACGCAGGAGAAGAAGAAAGGTCGCCCTATAAAGAGCTCCTGCCCCTGCTCTCCCTGCTCTCCCTGCTCTACTCTTCGTGTCCCCTCCTCCATTAATTAGTCTTCCTTTATTTACTCTTTATCTACGAATATCGTCGTCTTTTATTTCAAGATGGTCCATCTAGCAACTGTCAAAAAAGAGCACGAGGCTCCCAAATTCGAGCCCAGGGAACTTCATCGCGTCGAGACTCTCGACCTCAATGCCCCCGGAGACGATGACTTCTCTACTAGCGTCTACGGAACCCGGTATGCGGCCGAGTCGCTCCCCTCTCTGGAAATGCCAGAGCGCGAGATGCCTCGTGAAGTCGCCTACCGCATGATCAAGGATGATTTGAGTTTGGACGGGAATCCAATGCTCAAGTACGTCCGTATTGATCCGTAATTGAGAAGAGACCTAACGTGTTATAGTCTTGCTTCGTTTGTTACTACTTATATGGTAAGTAGCTTTCTCAAGCGTTGATTCTCCTTTCTGATGATTATATAGGAAGACGAAGCCGAGAAGCTCATGACCGAAGCCTTCAGCAAAAACTTCATCGACTACGAAGAATACCCCCAATCCGCCGACATCCAGAACCGATGTGTCAACATGATTGCCCGCCTGTTCAACGCCCCCACAGGCGCCGGCAGTGACAACGCCATGGGAACTTCGACTATTGGTTCTTCCGAGGCCATCATGCTTGCTACTCTCGCCATGAAGAAGCGCTGGCAAAACAAGCGCAAGGCCGAAGGTAAAGACTGGTCTCGCCCCAACATCATCATGAACAGTGCCGTCCAGGTCTGCTGGGAAAAAGCCGCTCGGTACTTTGATGTTGAGGAAAAGTACGTTTACTGTACTGATGAGCGATACGTCATTGACCCTAAGGAGGCTGTAGATTTGGTTGATGAGAATACTATTGGTATCTGTGTTATTTTGGGAACCACCTACACTGGTGAATATGAAGATGCCAAGTCTATTAATGACTTGTTGGTTGAGAAGGGCCTTGATGTTCCTATTCACATTGATGCTGCCAGTGGTGGTTTCGTCGCTCCTTTCGTCAACCCCAAGTTGGAGTGGGATTTCAGACTGGAGAAGGTTGTTTCGATCAATGTGTCGGGTCACAAATACGGTTTGGTAGGTTGCTTCTTGGGAAATAAGAGTTTACGATTGTTAATCTGTCTAGGTCTACCCTGGCGTTGGCTGGGTTGTTTGGCGTTCATCCGAATATCTCCCCCAGGAGCTGGTCTTCAACATCAACTATCTTGGAGCCGACCAAGCCAGTTTCACCCTCAACTTCTCCAAGGGTGCTTCCCAAGTTATTGGTCAGTACTATCAGATGATTCGTCTTGGTAAGCGAGGCTACCGCTCCATCATGCTCAACCTCACCCGCACCGCCGACTACCTCTCCAGCAAGCTCGAAGACCTTGGCTTCATCATCATGAGCCAAGGCCGCGGCCACGGCTTGCCTTTGGTCGCATTCCGTCTCAACCCCGACCGCGAACACTTCTACGACGAATTCGCCATTGCGCACCACCTCCGTGAACGCGGCTGGGTTGTACCCGCGTACACCATGGCCCCGCACAGCGAGGGATTGAAGATGATGCGCGTTGTCGTCCGTGAGGACTTCACTCTCCCGCGCGCAGACCTTCTCGTCAACGACATCAAGCTCGCTCTCCAGACTCTCGGTGAGATGGACAAGAGCATGATGGACAAGTACCAGAAACACGTCAAGGAACACGTTACCAACTCGCACAAGTCTCACCACAACCACCCTACATACAAGAAGGAGAAGCACTCCTTGCAGGGAAAGCATGGCAAGACCCATGCTGTTTGCTAGTTTGGTGGCGTGTATCTAAGATGTATGGTTGAATTATATAGCTACGATAGGTATGAATTATGAATATTTTGATTTACTTTCGATCGACCAACTAGCAAGACAATGATTCAGCGCATACGTACATTGGACACGTATCTCGCTTAATTCAGCCAGCTATTGAATGCTCGTCTGTTGGCGATCAACACAGCCCCGCGGCGTCACGGTAGCACAAGTACAGAGTACGTACCTACAAGTCAACCGGTGTAAACAAAGGCCCGTTTCGATTCAGCTTCCGAGGCGCCCAGCGGGTATTTTGTCTTCTCTTTGCTTTTCTGTCTGTGTGACGAGCACAGGTAAAATTGTTTCTATTGTTTGGTGTTGGTGTTGGTGTTGGAGAGGAGAGCTGAGTTGATTACAAGGACTTACTTCTATTTATAGATTCCGCCTTATTTTTGCTGGTGAATCAACCAGTTTGTATGTTTGATAGCTTCGTATTCACTGATCGAGATTATATCCATAGCCGACGTAATTACTATTCATAATAGCAAGCCTGGCTGACAGTAGCCAACAGCTGAGCTAGTTCTCAGTCTGCAGGTCGCTAGTCTGTTTGTGCAACAGGCTGAGTCGCTCCTCACTTCCATCCAAGATGCCACTCTGAACTTCCACTCTTACACCCTTCATTAAGAAATAGTTCTTGATCAGACATTTCTTTTTCTCCTCTTCTGTCTGCCTATAATCATCCATCTGGAGAGAGCTCTCTCTCCACCCATGCCCTCGTTCTTCAGCAAAAAGACCCGCTCCCAGCAGGCCTCTGCAGGTCCCGCGGGCGAGTCTCCGTCGGGCTCAGCTGTTCCTCTCCCTCCAGGACCTCCTCCACCACCGCTCCCCGACGACCCCTACCAGCTGCTCCATCAACAACAACAGTCCCTGGAAGAATTCGCCGATAGCAGGAGATTTGAAGCCAACCGTCGTCCGTCCGAGCCGTTTCCCGCTCATCAGTTCCACGGCCATCGCCCTCATTCCCCGCACAGCCCGTATCCAGCTGGCATCGATTTAAGGTACGGACGGGAAGATCAACAACAACAATACCGCCACCCTGCGCACCACAACCCCAGTCAACCCTCTCTCGACCGGCCTACGATTAGTTTAGTGACTCCCAGTCAGCAGCAACAACAACAACAACAACAACAAAATCCCAACGAGCCTCCAAATTATCAGCAAAGCCCGGACCGTGTCAGAAATTCTATTGATCAACAGTGGACCACCAGTGTACACAATACCTCAACTCCAGACTTACTTCAAGACAGCGGCAAGCTACAAAAGAAAAAGAAGGGATTCTTCAGTCGAAACCAGAGCGTTGCATCGAGTAACCCAGCTACAAAACAATCCGGCAAAAAAGAAAAATCGCTCGGTCGTTCAGCGTCAATCAAACACTCGTTCGGACGGGACAGTATCATCCATCCGCCTCAATCGTCGTCGGAGTATGGAAGAAGAGTAACGACAACATCGACGAGTGGACACTCCTTGGACCAAAATCAGAGTCGGTCGACGTTGGATAATACCAGTCAACAATACGAATCGGAGGCATCTCTACGACCGCCAACAGCGGAAACACCTGCCAGTCCGAATAGACCGAGTCAGCCGCATACGCCGCTGGAGAATACTCAATCGTCGCAACGGTTGGGGGTGGATATAAACGATCGCAGTCTTCCGGGGTGGCAGCATAGGCGGTCTGAGAGTTTTGAGTCGATTCCTAGTCAGGTGAGTCAACACCACCCCTCATTCTGCGTATATGCTAATAGTTGAAGACCTCCTCTCGTCGACCTTCTATACACACAAGTGTTGATCCATCAGTAAGTGATATGGCTACTTCACAGCAACCAATGGGCACGCGGCCGTCAGAGTCGCAGTCTCAGGTTCCAGCTCATAAGGATTCGTTGGCGGCGCCAAGCGGACAGGCGTATCTGCAGAATGCATCGCAGGGATCGTTCAAGAATGCGTCACAGCAGAATCTACATGATATGCAGGGTCGCGAGACGCCGCCGTCGGCACAGATGAACTCCAAGTTGCGAGAGGAATTGGAGAATTTGGATGTTGGTGCATTGATCATGAGACATGAAGAACTTCGTACGTTTCCTGTCCTCTCGACAATTTAGTTCGTGCTGACTAGGTATGAAGAGGCCAAATATCAAAAAGTCAAGAGGTATTATTTTGAAAAAGAAGCGCAGGTCACGGCGCTTCAAAATACAGTGGCTCATCAACGAATGGCTGTTTCCCGTACGGTTCTGGATGACAACGAGTACACGGCCAGGTTTCAACGACTTGATGGTGCTATCAAAGAACTCGCATTCTCTATACGAAAAGACTGGAGAGCCATCCCTGAATGGTTACACCCGTTTGTCAATGAAGATGCAGTTACTGTGGGTACTAAAGAGATGACTGGTGTCGGTCGCGCGGTTATTACTCGATGGGTAGTCGAGGATGTATTCAACCGATACTTCCATCCTGGTTTGGAACGCACTTTTAGCGAACGACTCAAGTCTATCGAGATGAATCTGCGCCGCCAACAAATTCAAGTCTTCAACGAAGACGACAAAGAAAATCAGGTGGCTCGGATCTCGAACTGGAGACGGACCACGCTAGATGGATTGACGGATGTGCTGCAATCCAAGACTACGCAGGAAAATCTGGACCAATTGGTAGAGTATCTGGTCGAGAAGCTCTCAGCGACGCTGCAGTGCGACTTGAAGGAGCCTGCTCCGCCGGAACTTGCTCACTATACGCGGATGATTGTTGAGAATGCAATCAACATTGCCGAGAAAATTCCACAAGAAGCTCGAGATATTGTCGTCGATTACATTCAGCCAGGTAGTCTCGTATCGGAGATTAACATGAAAGTTGAAACTGGTCTGCCACCTCTGGCACGACCAATTGCCGAAGCCAGAGATGACATTGCAAGCGAGGGCAACGAAGAATTGGAAACAGACAATCAAGAGCAATCAGCACAACCACAGCAGCCCGATCAAGCAGGCAAAAACCCAGCGCATATTCCTCAAAACCGTGAACAGCGAAAGAAGTATCCATTCGGAAGTCTAATGAGCAAGAAATCGTCGGCATCGTCAAATCCCGCACCCGCACAATCACAGAGTCAACCTCAAGGATCAGCTACATCGCCTGAAAATACCTCAAACAACAAGGAGCGAGATGAGCAATTACAGCAGCAGCAACAACAACAAGATAAGCGGCCACGGGTGCGATTCTCGACGTTCATGACAGTGGAGGTGAAGGGGCGCGGGCCGAATAATGTCCTCATTCAAGCGCCGGTATATACCATAGAGTAGTTGGCTTTTTCTACCTTTCTCTTTTTCTTTCATGATTCTTTTATTTATGAGCCTGTCTTGTTTCTTGGTGTAAATACATACACAATGACTATCCACCTGGCTGCCCAACTAGAGGATCCATCTCTTCGCGAGCCGGCTTTTGCGTGCCGAACTAACGACGTAGTTGCCGTTAGCCTCCCGCCCAAGTTTTTCTTTTTTCCTTCTCCGCAACTCAACAATGATTAATTAATTAATATATCATGACGAAAAACATGGCTTGATTCAATATGCAAGATCTATCAACTTACTGACCTAGTCATCGATGCGGTGAGCATCTATCCATCCCAATCACCGGGCACAGTCGCATGCTATTCTACAAATGCAAATGCAAGTCATCGATGTTCTGCCCGCCGCTTAACTGTGCCGACAAATCAATATTTGATTGATCTTCTTTGCGAGTCGGAGGACTGAGGAAGCAGACATTAAAATGCAGCAGATTTTTTTCTATCTTTATATTCATCGGCTATCTTTATTTCATTTTTCCTGGTGGGATGCTGTTTGACGGCCGGGAATTAGTACAAAATGCGGCCATTAGACTATATCAGGCGAGCTCTCTCGCGGTGCGATATTGATGTGCCGACTCTATTGCGAATGATGAAGTACACCTCTCTCTCTCTCTCTCTCCCCTATAAGGAATTGAATGTCAGGCTAATTAGGATATAGAGCTGCCCTCCCAGCAACAATCGCACTGGCAATGTATCAATCCGACCTCGTAGCCCACGAATACGCTACAATGGCCTATCTAATGCCCGTTGCCGCGATGTTCAGTCGTTGCAGCGCTCCTCGCGGCAAGTATTTCCATTTCTTGATTCAGGGTCTTGTGTTGGTCTGTTTTGGCGCCGCGAGTAGTCTGTTGATGGTATATTGCTGCGTGCAAGCGCGGAAACATACCTCTGGACTATTACCTGCTGGCATATCAACGGCAGAGATTCTGTCTGTGCCGTATAATACAGCTGCATCTGTCGTTGCGGCTGTTTGGTTGTTTCTTCAGACGTATATCGTGAATACGCTGCGAGGGGAGGACCCGCAACTCGGTATACCGGTGCAGATGCATTGCATGCTCTTCTTCGTGGCAGCCACCGAAGCACCTGATTTTGTCACCGTATCAGACGGCTTTGCGCTCGTCAAGAGACTTTTACTGGCCATGTTGACGGGTATGGCGTTGGCGACTGTAACGCATATAATCATCTTCCCGGATACGTGTCGCGATGCAGTGTTTGATGTGATGGGGGAGTATATTCGAGCATTGCAGCATACACTTAGGGTGCATGAGTCGTATTTTCAGTCCATGGAACGGCTGGATATGTTTGTGCGTGTGCAGACGCGGAATCCGACGGAAGAGAAGAGGCTTTATATAGCGAAAGCGCAGGCAGTCAAAAATGCGGCGAGGCGGGTATCGCAGATTCATGCGTCACTTACGAATGAATTACCATATGCGAAGCGGGAGATTGCATACGGCAAACCGGGGGTGAGTGAATTCGGCATGATCTTCAAACAGTTGCGTGCGACCATGGTGCCGATTGTGGGCTTGAGTACGGTGGTAGATGTCTTCGATCGAGTCATGGAATGGAACAATTGGATCAAACCCGTTGAAGAAGGCGGGGTTGATCCGAAGGAGGATGTGGTGCATGCGAGGATGGTGCATGATTGGAATGCGATCATGGCATCCACGCACGACCATTTTGCGCAGATTATTGATGTCATGCATGACGGGATGGAGCATGTGGCATATCAATTGAATTTGGTGAAAAGGAAGAAACATGTCGTAGAGAAGGATGCTGAGGCTGCTTCATCTCATGCAAGTCCTGGGGAAGAAGGGTTTGCGCAGTATCTTGAAGCGAAATGTGAGGTCTTTTACAAGGCGAGATTGGTTACTCTGCGCGAGTGGTGTGAGCAAAAGGGCATCGAACTTCCGGAGGATTATTTTTATCATCCTAGGGCAGATCAGCCTATACAACTTCCTGAGAATGTGCCGGGGGCCTTACCTCGGGATCGAACGGAGCGGCAGTTGTACATTCTACTCTATGTAGGTCGCCGCTTTCCATGAATCATTCACACGTGGGCTCACACATCAGGTTGAACACATGCTATACTCCTCTAGCCTCGCAATCCTCGACTTTGTCCGCTTCGCCGACCAACGCGTGGCAATTGGCAAATACTCACACAGCCGCCTAATCGTCCCCGGAAGCAAAAATTTTCGCAAATGGATCGAAAGCCTCTATCGAAATCAGGAAAATGAGAATACTGGCGAAGACGTCTACCGTCGGAGAGTAATCCTCGACCTGGGCGAAGCATACCATCGACGTAAAGACCCAGAGCATTTACCGCCCGAAAATATACTGCAGTCCATGGGTGAATGGCTGCGCGTAGTACCCAGTTTCCTGCGCTCGTCGCGATCTCTGTACGGATTCAGGGTTGCGTGTGCCGCCACTTCGATTGGGGTTATTGCTTATATTGAATCCTCGCATGCCTTCTTCGTACGTCAACGTCTCGTTTGGGCTATGGTCATGCAAACCATCAGCATGGGTCCTACAGCCGGCCAAACCGTCCTAAACTTCGCGTTGCGCTCCAGCGGCACGGTAATTGGCATGATCGGCGCCATGGTAGTCTGGTACATACCAGTTGGCCACATCGCCGGCGTAATCGTTCTATTCTTCATCTGGACAACCGGCATGTGGTGGATCCCCCTGAAAAGAACAGTCTTACAACAAGCCGGTATCGTGAGCTTGCTCACCATAATCATCATAATAGCCAGTGAAATGGAGGTTGTCAAACTCGGTGAACACGCCGTCGAAGCTGGGGGGCAACCGTACTATCCTACGTACCTGCTTGCGGTATACCGTCTTGCTGTCGTCCTGGGCGGTGTTGTGGTTGCGTTCATATGGACGATATTTCCGTATCCGATATCCGATCATTCAGTCCTGCGACGGAATCTGGGTGCTTCGTTGTATTTATTGGCCAAATATTATTCGCTGACTCACGAGACGCTTATTGCGCGTGCGAGGGGGGATGAGGGTGATATGACTCTGAAATCGTCTGCGGGCAGACGACTCGAAAAAGCCAGACATAAAGCGTACGCCAACCAATCCATGGCTATCAATGGGTTACGCTCGTACGCGGATTCGATGAAATGGGAGATTCAGGTCGGAGGACGGTTTCCAAGAGACCAATACGAGCGGATTATCGATTGTATGCAAAAGTATGATCCTTTTCCACCCCAGAAAGACGGGCCCAGTCCACTGACTTGAGCAGTATAATGAACTACATCAACCTCGCCGAATACGCCTCCAAAACCTTCTCCTCCTCTCTGTCGTTGCACACAACCTACAACGATAAACAGAGCGAATGGTACACCGATTTCACAAAACTCATAACCCAAACACACATTACCTCCCACCAAATCACATCCATCCTTGCATTATTATCGGCAAGTATAATGAACGCTCAGCCCCTCCCGCCGTATCTACAAGTCCCAGGCCCAGACGCGTTGAGTGAACGACTCAAGGAAGTCGATAAGGATATTTTGAATATTTGCCATGCGGCTGAGCCGGGGTATGCGGCGTTTAGTGTGTTGCATCTTGCGAGTAGGTGTATTGTGGGGGATTTGGAGAGGTTGATTCAGTAAGCCCCCTTTCGCTCCGTTTCTGTTTGATTAGGAGGGTACAGGTGCTAATCAATGATGACAGGAGTGTGAGAGATTTAGTTGGAGAATTGGATTTTTCGTTTCATGTAATTAGTCGCTTGTCGGAGGAGGAGGTTGAGAAGAGGATTGCCTAGTTGCATTTCAAGTCCAGCAGATGTGCTGGTTCTTGCAGAACCAGTCATGCCCGAGGCGTATGTGAGATAATATCGTGCATGAATGGAAAAGAACACCAATTGAAAGGAATCTATACTTCTTTCGGGTTTTTGGATGTGTTGATCTGGCACCACAGGAGATGCTAGCCCTAGCCCTAGCCCTAACTACATGTAGTATGAATACATGCGTATACTACCATTGAACGAATAAATGCTTCCTGATTTGAAGAACAGGTAACCATGGATCAATTGATACAGAGACAGCATGCCTCTCTCAACAGTGTTTTGTGTTTTCAGATGTGTTATCCAGAGGCATATGAAGGTGATGGGTCAGCAACCAGGTGACTTGCTTTCTTTTCCTCCCACCCGTTCCTACTTTTTTCTCTTCACTTCACTTCCTAATCCTCTAGAAGAGCGCAAAGGGCCATTTCGACAGGCAAATGTGACAATGAGTGAGCCCTGACTAGGTACTGTTCGCCATTGTGGATCTATTACTCTGCAATTGACGACTTTCTCTGCCAGGATCGAGTCACAGACCATGGAATAGAAAATGATCTCTGGACATCTACATAATATCCATTCCTCTATCTAATTGGGTGCATGAACTGTTACAGCCTTGCAGATAGTCGTCACGTGGCAGGCGGGGTTGAACGAAGGCGAGGCTGCATTAGTTATTCATTCTGTCGAGCGATTTTCTTCAACTGAGACTTATGGTGCTCTTGTGTGCCGGCTCTCTATTCGCACGATTGTGTCGCTGAACGCTGCCAGATGTCTAAAGCGGCGGGCCTGCATACACTGATTCGCAGACGAGGGGGTCTTCGAGAATGAACCCAGCAAGAGTGTGCCAATTATCCTCCTTTGAAAATGCCCAATCCCAAGGACTATACGGTCGGATGGATATGTGCTTTAGATGCGGAATATGTCGCCGCGCAAGAATTTCTCGACGACGAGCATGAGCCCCCAGGATTTGTGGCACTTAACGATACCAATCATTACACGTTAGGCAAATTGGGACAACACAATGTGGTTATAGCCGTGTTGCCCGATAGTGAATATGGGACAGCTTCAGCAGCTAGTGTAGCTACAAACATGCTTCACAGCTTTCCAAACGTTAGAATCGGCTTGATGGTGGGTATTGGCGGTGGTGCACCAACCGAGAGACATGACATCCGTCTGGGTGATATTGTTGTTAGTGCACCTCGTGACGGTGAGGGTGGTGTTATCCAATATGATTTTGGCAAAACAATACAGGAACAGGCTTTCCAATATACACGATTTCTGAATCAGCCTCCGACAGTACTACGCACCGCAATGATGGGAATCAAGACCCAACACGAGAGGAAGGGACATCGCCTTGAACAGGCCATTGAAATGATTCTTGAGAAGAACCCAAGGTTACGGAAATACCAACGACCGCAATCTAGTTCCGACAGACTCTTTCATGCTAAAGTTACCCATGACCCGAGAGGCTGCGCTGTTTTTTGTGCTAGTGATCCATCTAATTTGGTAAAAAGGCTTGAGCGGGCAGATTATGAGGACAATCCAGCTGTTCATTATGGCCTGATCGCTTCTGCGAACCAGTTGATGAAAAACGCTTTGATTCGTGATCAACTTGCGGCAGAGAAGGATGTCCTATGCTTTGAGATGGAAGCGGCTGGCTTGATGAATCACTTTCCCTGTCTAGTCATACGGGGTATCTGTGACTACTCTGATTCTCACAAGAGCAAAGAGTGGCAAGGATATGCTGCAATGGCTGCGGCTGCTTATGCTAAGGACTTTCTTTCTCATATTTCGCCAAGTAAAGTTGAAGAGGAGAAGAGGATTATCGACAGCCTTTCTTTAGGTAAGTCTGTCTATGCAAGGATTTGATTATCGTATTAATCAAGATTCAAGTCCAGAACACAATAAAAGAAGTGCAAGCCACTGTTCAGGAGACAAGCACTGTACTTCACAGCCTGCATAGTGACCAGAAGCGCGAAAGGGTCATTGCAAGACTGCCTTACGCAAAAGGTTCCACAGCCGACTGCACTGATGGGGAGCTTGATGCGAGATGCTACCCAGGAACTAGAATCGACCTACTCCGTCAAGTAGCCGAATGGGCGGATGATCGACAAGGAAAGTGTATATTCTGGCTGAATGGTATGGCTGGCACAGGGAAATCGACAATCTCTCGAACCGTGGCGGAGGCCTTCATGAAAGAAAGGATACTAGCAGCCAACTTCTTCTTCAAACGAGGCGAAGCTGATCGAAATAGTGCCACAAAGTTTTTCACCACAATTTGTGCACAGCTTCTAGTCAAAGTTCCTGCGTTGGCCGTTCAGGTAGAAACGGCCCTTGACGCAGATCCTTATATCCCAGGAAAGTCAATCACGGAGCAATTCGAGGAACTTATTTATCGACCTCTCTCCAATATTCGGGATATCCCTCTACAGGCCAACAAGCTAGTCATAGTGATCGACGCATTGGACGAATGTGAACGAAAGGAGGATATAGGAATTATCCTTCGCCTTCTGACACGGGTTAAGGATATCGGATCGGTGGAATTGCGAGTTTTTGTGACAAGCAGACCGGAGTTGCCAGTGCGCCTTGGCTTCATTGATATGTCAGGAGACATATACCAGGACCTAGTTCTTCATGAAATACCTCGGCCGATCATCGAGAGCGACATATCTACGTTTCTAGAATACAAGCTTGCGAAGATCCGAAATACTCACAATAAGCTGTTTCAAGGCAGTCGAGAACTTCCGTCTGATTGGCCAGGCCCAGAGGTGGTACGAGCTCTTGTACATATGGCTGTTCCTCTTTTCATTTTTGCCGCTACTGTCTGTCGCTTTGTTGAGGACCAAGCATGGTCGGATCCAGCAGGGCAACTGGCAAAGGTTCTCAAATATCAAACAAAGGCTGGAGAGTCTGAGATTGATAAGCTAGATGCCACCTACTCTCCAATCCTCGATCAACTTATCAGTGAACGTACTGAGAGGGCGAAGAAATCCCTAGTGGACAAGTTTCGAAACATTGTAGGGCCGATCATTCATCTAGCTGAGCCTCTCTCATGTTCTACTCTTACCTCGCTTCTGGGTATTGATAGCCAAAGCTTGAGGAGCCAGCTTGCGTCTCTCCACTCTGTTTTTAGTGTACCATCCTCTGACCATTCTCCAATCCGGATGCTCCATCTTTCATTCCGCAACTTTCTCGTTGATCCGAACAAACGCACCACTAATCCTTTCTGGATAGATGAGAGGGAGATGAACAAAATCATCGCATTTAAGTGTCTCGAGCGGGTGTCCGTATCAGGGTGCCTTCGCGGGAATATCTGCATCCTGGAAAGCCTCGGAAAGCTACGAACCAACATTGGCAGCGGACTTATAGATAGCTGTTTGCCACCAGATGTGCGATACGCCTGTTGCTATTGGGTTTATCATTTGCAACAAAGCGAGGCTAGCATTCATGACAATGATCAAGTCCACGTATTCCTACAACGGCACTTTTTACATTGGTTGGAAGCACTGAGCCTTTTGGGAAGGATCGCAGAGTGTGTCAGTCTAATCCACACTTTGCAGGCACTTGTTGTATGTGTCTCCCATTTTTCCGTTCCTTATTCCTTCAATATTATTCTAACCGCTGCATCTAGAATGACAAAGACTCTGAAATATGCCAACTTCTCCGGGATGCAGTACGTTTTATTAAAAAAAACAGTTCGATGATTGACCATGCACCTCTTCAGCTGTATTCGTCTGCGCTTATTTTCACTCCTACGACGAGTATAATAAGGAATATATTTATTGATAAGATTCCGTTTTGGGTTCAACAGTTGCCAGAAGTGGAATCAACCTGGAGCGCGGTTTTACAGACTCTTGAGGGCCACTCAGATTGGGTAGGATCTGTAGCTTTTTCACCTGATGGTCGAGTGCTGGCATCAGGGTCTGGCGACAAAACTATCAAGCTCTGGGATACTGCTACAGGGACCCTGAATCAGACGCTCAGTGGCCACTTATGGTCAGTTAGATCTGTGGCATTTTCTCCAGATGGCCGCATGTTGGCATCAGGCTCCAATGATAAGACAATCAAGCTCTGGGATGCTGCCACAGGTGCCTTGAAGCACACTTTGGAAGGTCACTCGGGATCAGTTCTAGCCGTGGCATTCTCACCGGATGGCCGAATGTTGGCGTCGGGATCTGGGGATTATAACGTGAATCTTTGGAATATCGCAACAGGATCCCTACAGCGAAGTCTTTGTTGGCACTCAAGTAGGATTACGTCCCTTGCATTCTCTAATAATAGTCAGTTATTGGCGTCTGGATCAGAAGACAAGTATGTCATGCTGTGGGATGCTGTGACACAAGCCCCAAAGCGAAGTCTCAGGGACTACGAAGGGTCAGTTCTGTCTGTGGCCTTTTCACCAGACGGACAGATGTTGGTGTCGGGCTCTAATGATAGAAAGGTCAAGCTGTGGAATACTGCCACGGGATCCCTAAAGATGATTCTTGATGGTCACTTAGGGCCAGTTACGTCAGTAGTATTTACGCCCGATGGTCGGACCATTGCATCGGGCTCTAATGATAGGATGGTAAAGCTCTGGAATGCCGCCACGGGAACCTTGAAGCAAAGCCTCCACGGACACACAGGACAAGTGACAACCGTGGCATTCTCACCAGAGAGCCAAGTCCTAGCGTCCGGCTCTTACGATACGATTGTTAGACTCTGGAACGGCACCACAAATAGCCTGCAACAGCCGCAGACTCTTGAAGGGCATTTTGGGCCCGTTACATCGCTTAGTTTCTCACCAAACGGCAAAATGCTAGCATCTGGCTCTGATGATAAGACGATCAGGCTCTGGAATACAACTACGAATTTGGGATCTCTGAAGCTGACTCTCGACGGTCATTCAGGATCAGTCAATTCTTTGATGTTCTCACCTGACAGTCAACTACTCGCATCAAGTTCCAAGGATAGGACAATAAAGCTCTGGGATACATCTACAGGGCTTCTCAAACATACACTATCCACTTACCCAGAGTGGCGCCCTAGGGTATTCTCACCAGATGGCCGGTTGCTAATTTCCTTCACTAACTATGCGAGCGATACCAATCTCGAGATCTGGAATACCGCCACGGGAACTCGTGAAGGGAAATTCATCGTCAATGTAGGGTTTCAATCAGTAGCATTTGCTCCGAATGGTCGATTGATGGCGTTGTGTCCTTATGGAAATGCCCTCAGGCTTTGGGATATAGATTCGGGCAGACTGCATGATCTTCTACACAATCCTAATGAGTATGAGGAGGAGGCCCCCGAAGGTCAATTTCGTTCAGAGCTGCCGGCGGCATTCTCGTCGGATGGCAAACTTTTGGCCGCCGGGTCCAAAAATAGCGGCATAAAACTGTGGAATTTAGATACCGGTACGGTGCAACAGGCAGTTGGAAGTCATTCTCGTGGAATCCAATCATTGGCGTTCTCGCCAGACGGTCAATATCTGGAGACCGACAAAGGTCGATTTGATATTGAAAAGGATGGTATTCCTACAGTAGCAAGTGACATACAAGTGGAGAATGAATGGATTATTCGAAACGGTACCAATGTCATCTGGTTGCCTGTTGAGTATCGAGCAACATGTTCTACCACTTATGAGAATATTCTTGTTATGGGACACGCTTCAGGTCGAGTTACTTTTATGAAGTTGATCTAGAGTTTTGATACTACAGTAGAACCCGACTTAAACGAACTGAAGGCCTTCCCACGTCCTAATGTCGTATCAAGGCATTTCGCTCTATCTGGGAAGCACTCTGGTATATCAACTCGCTCAATGAATAATGGTCAGAAACTCCCTGCATACCATCTATAGTCTGACATAAGGAGAGATATTATAGGGGTCCATACAACATTGCATGGAATGCTAGCCCTAGCCCTAGCGCTAACCGGGTAAGAATCCAAAACTCTACGAGTAGTCTAAAGGAATACCACTCTTGATTCAAAGTATCAAATCTAACATATCCAAAGGATGATTTGTAAAGTACATATTAACGGTCAGCAAAACAAAAATGGCTTCTGCTTACAGTTCCTCGCCCATCGTCCTATCCCCTTATACCTCTGCCATCGAATTACCAGCCCTAACCGATGCCCGCTTCCCCTTCCAAGTAAAGAAGTTAACCATCAAATTCACCGCAGCAACGACCAGACAAACCCTCAAACTCTTGCTAAAAGAGTCACTATACGCGATACTGACCGCCTATCGCGCAGCCTCGTCTAGCGTTCCCAGAATCTGCGTATTCCTCTGCAATCCCTCGATCTACTCCGGTGTCAAAATTCCTTGAAGGGTTTTAGCGCATGTAGCGTTGAACATGACACTGCTAGCACCAACACCAATCGACCCACCCAATACCCTTACTTGAGCTACAATCCCCTGCGCAACGGCGTGATACTTGTAAGGGGCTTCTGTAGACGTCATAATCGAAATGCCGGAGAACGTGAAGCCAAACCCAAGCCCAACAATAACTTGAAACCCGTAGCATTTATCGTCGATGGATAGACCTGATCCAAGGGTGGAGAACAGTCCGGCGCCGATTGTGATTAAACATCCCGCAGCGATGAAGGTGTAGAAAGTCCAATCTTTCTTCCTGCATATTGAGCCGTTGAGGAAAGAGCCTAATCCGCAGGCGCAGAGAAGGGGGGGTGAATGCACGCCAGTAAAAGAGGCGGATTTAAGATTAACGATCTGGAAACGAAGGGGGAGGGAGATGACGACTGTGCTGTGAAGAAGACGAATCCCGTCAGGATTGTGGAAATGATGCCTGCCAGCATACGTCGGTGAATCAGGAGTTCGAATGGGAACATGGATGCGATCCTCTCACCCATTCCGCAACGATAGACATAATATTCCCATCCGATCAGTAATACCCAACAGACGGATCCAACGACAAGAGTCCCAACAGCCACACCACTAGACCAGGCATACACTCCCGTTCCACCTTCCTGCAACCCAAAGACAACCAACCCCGACGCAGCAAGCAGCAAAAAAGAACCGGGACAATCAAACTCCCTCCATCGTCGAGCGGAATCATCATACGCATTCGTCTTATTTGGCCATCCCAACACAAAACAGAGCAACGTAACTGCGCCGCGGGGCCCACTAAGGCAAAAGATCCATCGCGACGAGGCGTATTCGGTCAAAAGACCGCCAATAATCGGCCGCAAACACTCGCGATAGCGACAACTGCACCGGTAAAGGAAGTTGTAAATGCGAAGAGTTTCACGGTACTCACTTCGATGAGCACGATGAGTGCGAGGGCGTACAGTCCGGCGCCGCCAATACCCTGAAAGGTGCGGAAGAGGATGAGTTGATTTGTATTCTGAAACCAGCCGCAACCTAGCGAAAAACCGACGAAGAAGACAAAGGCGTATGACAGCAAGTCGACGACCGATGAAGTCACCGACACGCGCAAAGACGACTGCGAAGTCCAAATAGGCAAGTTGATAGGCTAAGATGGCCCAGAACGTGCTGGCGAGGAAGTTGAAGTCGAGGGAAGTCCTATATACGGCTGTGGCCATGATGGATGTATCCAGCAGAGCGAGGAAAAGGCCAAAAATAGAGGCCGATGAAGATGAGTATTCGACGCCAGTTCTGAAGGTCAGGAATTCTGTTGAGCCTGGCGCTGCGATGGCCATCCTGTTGCTCGGGGTTAGGGACGGTTTCGTTGGTATTGGTGGTTGATATGCGGTCGATGCTGTTGCTTTCCCCTATGCGCGCAATCGAGGAAGTTGAGGAGAAGGATCGAGTGTTGTTGCTCTTAAATTCCTTAATGTCTGAGGTCTCTTCGAGTTTTTAGTTGTTGTGTTGCATCTTGTTGTTGCCGTTGTCCGCCACCTGCCCGGGCACAATACGTGAAGCTTTAATGTCAATCGATGAAGGCAATAATAGTATATAACTGTTTAAATGTTGGAATTGCCAAACTTTAAGGGGGATTTCTCTTAGAAAGATATAAAACAAAACGACTCAAGAACAGGTAGGTACCAGTTAACATGTGTACTAGAGTATCACACTAGATATTCTGGATATCAATATTTGAAGCGATGACCACAGCCCTCAGTGAGCTGTGCATTGTCTTCAAGGAGACTTCTAGCATATACTCATATTTTACCAGTGCACAGTCACTATAAGTCAATGTAGGAAGATCCATAATGAGTGAACCTTGATATGATTCTGTGGTTCTCGGTGAATACCTGCTCGGCTACATATGTAGTGTTAGTTTGAACTTCTGGCCGGACAAAGCATTCAAATCTTGGTCTACATAGTTATGCATATACATAGATACGAAGTCAGTGAAAGATCGAATATTTCATTGTATAGACTCGTAGATCAGCATATAAAGAGTGCGGCGCAACAATGGACTGATTGTAACCTTCGGATAGTTACGGCCGAGTTCTTTGTTACTTATTTTGACTACGCCCGACTTGAACAAGGTCCAATTATAGCTGATTGATCATCCTGATTATTTGATTATTTTCTATCTTTGCGCAATTATTTTGAACAATGAAGCTAAGCATACATATCAGTCCCCTGTGCGGAGTACCTCCTACAATATACCGTACCCTATCATACAGTCCTCCCACCCATCCAGACAACGCCGAAACCACTCGACTCGCGCACGAGGAGTACTAATGTACAACAAAATACAACTGGACCAAACATCATCAACTCAATTCAACTGATCAACGGCCGTTGCCATTTGTGGTAGTGGCCGACTTTTCTCCCTTGAACTTGCGCTTGATCCAGGCCATGAATCCTCCCTTTTTGGCCTCTTTTTGCGCCGCTGCTTGTGGTGCTAGCTTGGGAGTCGTCTCCTCTGCAGCTTTGGTAGCAGCGGCTTCTTGTTGTTTCTGTTGTTGCTCCGGCGTTGGTTGTGTCCGGAAAGCAGCAGCAGCTGCTGCTGCCGCCGGGCTAGTCGGCTTAGCTGTTGTATCAACTTTCTGAGGAGTGACGGGCAAGGCAGGTTCTCTCTGTGCCGAGATTTCTCCAGCTGGCGATGCGGTAGAGATTGTTGCAGTACCAGCACTAGCGCCAGTATCGCCGGTGCTGATTTGCTCTGCTTTGGTATCTTTGGTAGCGACGGGTACAGCTGCTGGTGGAGTAACGGCTGCTTCTGTTGGTCCCTTTGTCGCGGCTGGTTGAGTACTTGGAGCAGCTGTTACAGTACTGGCGGTCTCGGGCTTTTCTGCTACTGTCTCTCCTTTGCTAATGTTCTGTGCCTCTGAAGCAATGGCGCTGTCTGTTCCAGATGCCGTTGACCCAGCTACTGAAGGAGAGGGGAACCGTCCGGGAATAGCCATTTTCTGCTGAGCTTCAGCAGGCTCATCCACGCGCGGCTTCTTTGATGGTTGATCCCGCTCCTCGGTAACAAACACTGGTACTTCATGAGCACGCTTGATGTGTGGTGCGACAAGAGGAGCAGCTGTGGCAACATCAGTGCCTTGTGGTTCTTTAGCAGGATGAGCGGGTGCCTCCTTTGCCATCTCCGTTTTCTCCAAAGCAGCTGGAGCTGTATGAAGTCAGTTCAGGTCTTATAGCAATAGATGAGATACATACCTGGCTGTGTTCGGTCCTCTTCGGTAGTCTTTCCACCAGCCAATGCTGTCGCGCCAGCTGCCGTGGCAGCTCCTCCAGCCGTGACAAGACCGGCAGTCTCCTCTGTAGGTACCTGTTCCTTCTTGGCCACTTCGGCGACGCCATTCGCCGTAGGAGCAACAGCTGGCTCTGCTTTGCCTTGTGTATCGGCCACCAAATCCGCGCGCTCTGTAGAACGAGAAGTCGCTGGACGTTCGAGTTCGGGTTCGGCGATTTTGGTCTCCTTCGCTACCTCCTTTGAAGCTTCCTTGTTCGCGCCAGTGGGTGCGGTAGCGGCCAATGCTTCGGTTCTCTCGTCGCGTGGTTGTTCTTTGGTCGCTTCGGTAGGAACGATATCTACGTCAAATCTGGTTAAACAATTCGATTGGTGAAGATGTAGGAAATATGCATACCCTTTTCGCGCACTGGCAGCTCTTCCTCCTTCTCCGGTACTGCTGCAGTCGGCTCTGCCTTGGTTATATCTTGCGCCAGATCTTCCTGTGTCTCCGGAGCGGTAGCAGCTGCTGGGGCAGCAGCATCGGCGGCGGCTAATCCGCTTGCTGTTGCTGGTCCGGCAGCTGTTGTCGCTTCGGCAGCGGCTCCTTCGCCGTACATGAGCTTATCCTCTTCTTTGTGACCGGGGCTTCTATTCAAAATGTTAGACGCGCGGTCCTAAACAGCCGTAACTAACTCCGAGATATCTCCAACTTACATGATGTTTTTGACATCCGGGACTTTAGCTCCGCCTCCGCCAGCTCCCTTCTTCTTGTTGTGCTTCTTTCCTCCCTTCTTCGGCATGGCGACGGTTCGATCGACGCAATAGTGAGGTCTATTCGAGCTGTGATCGAAATTGCGATGTAACTGGTAGTATCTCTAGGTGTCGGTGGTATAGAGAAAGAGATGTAGCTTGCAAGTGAGACAATTCGCAGAGCTGTGGTAGAGGCAAAGTGGCTGGAACAGTGGGCTCTTAGCTAAGACACCTTGCTCTCTGCCAATGACAAGGGATGAATAGTGGGCTGTGGATCCGGATCCTGACGTTCGCAGCGATCAGCTGGTGCGCACGCACAAATACAATGCTAGAAGCAATGGATTTGATCGAAACGATAAACAAGGGAAGCGTCAATTGAAGGCAGTTGAGGTCCTTCCTTGTCCCTGATGTTTCCGGCCAGCTTCTTCCCGATCCACCAGTCCTTTCTTTTTTCTTTGCTTTTTCTGGCTGTTTCCGTCCCTCTTTCCTCTTTTCTACAGATCTATCATCTTACTCGTAAATATGTCTGTCTACGTCCTCACATAGTATCTACCAATCCGTTTCGACAGCTCCGTCTGGAGTATTCAGGCTGTTTGTACGTACTCGGCCACAGCATGCCGGCGCGTGGCTGACCTGTCACACCCATCCCCTGCTGCGGAATGCTCCGGAATTTGCTACATCGGTCTGCAGACGCTGTCTGTCGCGTTCCACAGCTCTCTTGTGCTCTCGGGTCCATACAGACTGTATGTTCCCTGTAACTATGGCAGAGCTGAAGTACATAGTATACACTGTTGTGGGAGAGGGGAGGGACAAAAACTGACGTCAAATCCGCGACTAGGCCGGAAGTGGAAATGTGTCTTCCGACCAATCATTTCTTCTTAAAGACTACCCCGTATGTCCTCGCTTGTGCCAGGTACGTGCTTTGTTCTATTCGATATTCGTCAATCATCAAGGACCATCTATTGATCTAAGCGATGATGGAGCACAAGATCAACATACGTACGTACTAATAAGCGACCCCTGCCAAGAGTCGCTCTGTGCCTCACTAATGTATGCAAGGCCCCATCCTTAGCGCCCCACCAGTCATCTGCCTTCAGTTGTCTACTTACTCCTTAGGGGTCGGGCTTCGAAGCAATTGCTAAGCCAGGGCATTGTGTGGTAGCTATCTTGCTACTGTCTCGATTAATACGACGTGACAAAAACCTATGGCGCGAAAGACATCCCCTTCGATCGAGGAACAATCAACATATCCCGAATATCATCATGCCGAAACACCCACGCAAGAAACCGCTCAATACCGATGCCTCAACCCACCGTCTACAACGGTTTACTTTCACGGATGTCTGCATACCACTTATACTTCTCCTTTTCGGGCACCTGGTGACGATCCAACGCATCCCGAACTTCGTCGGCAGATACGTGCTGCTCTCCAAGACCAAGGACCTCGCCTTTTCCCAAGAGCAGGTCAGCGCAGCGAGCTTTGGTCCGAGTGGAATCGGTGTAGGCTTGGTAAAATGGGACGGAGAGGTGATCAATTTCAGTCAGCCAGACGGGGCCGCCGCCGAAATATTCGAGGAGTCCCTTCTCATCGAGTGGAGTCAGCGTGCGACCGTTGCTGAGATCTGAGTCGGATACCGGTCGCCATGTAATCGCATCTTTACCGCTTTGCATCGTTGGTAGAGACAGTGCGTCATCGAGTGTGATCTGCGGGAACCTACCGCCGTGGGATTTTGCGTAGCCGTGAAGCGACGTCAAATGGTGCAGACGGCCAGTTCTGTCGGCAGTGCTCGCCTGGGTTAGCGATGCGTGATCGCGGAGGAGCGTTGCGACGAGGTTGAGAATATAGCATTCTGCAATCTTGATACCCTGCGCAAACGAGCCGCGTAGCTCGCACTCCACATGATGAAATTGATTGACATGTCTTGCATCGTGATCCTCACCACGGAAAGGCGTGCTGACATAATATACTCCGGGCACTGAGTCCCTGATGCGGAGGAAATACTCCAATGCAAATTGCATCGAGTCAGCCAAGTAGGTCGGTTGCCCTATGAGCGAGACTAAAACAGGCAATGAGTCTGACCCTAGACCCATCGGCGAACTGACGGCGTCAGTTGTGGATGGCACAAGGCAAAACTGGTAGCCATGAGTCTTGCGGAAAAAGTGTCCCCGAGTCGATGGACAGCGTGAATGTCCAATGATCAATTGATCGTCCTGATAAAGTTCGTGTGTCTGGAGCACGGGAATAGTCGTAGGATGAATGAGTGGCTCTGCGCTTGGGGAAGATGACGAACCCCATGCGACGGGAAAGTAAGTGTCGCGCATTGGACTCTACAATAGACTCTCCATTGGCATCTAGGGCTACCATCGCACAAGATGCCCCTGCTCGAGAGATAGCTGCTAACGCTTGACGAGCAGCATCACGCAGATTGTAGCCGCCAGCGTGGTACCGAGAAACTGTGGAAGCAACAGAGTGCTTCAGTATTTCGTCTCCAGCGCCGCTACTGTGGAACTGTCAGAATGACCCTCAGAAAACAGATATGCAAACTTACCAAACAACGCTTATACGGTCATCAGCATAGAGGCCTGCTCCGAGGATTGCAGTGTCTCCCAAACGCCCATCCCTTTTTCCCGTTCCTCCTCCAGTTGAACCACCCGCAGCCAACTGGCCGTGGCTGAAACACAACGGCTCCGACTGTGCCATTGCCCCCGCTTACAATCTTCTTACCTTTAGACCGCTCCCAGAGCGCTTTACGAAACGGAGTGGAAAAGTAGCTATTGGGCACTGTCTCTAGACCTCGTTTCTTGGCCATGATATCTGCCGCGCGGCCAATGATGATTGTGTGAGGACCATTGTCGAGTAACTCGTTGGCTAAACGGATAGGATTTTTGGTTGTTTCAAGCAATCTGACAGCGCCGTAGGTCTTGGACGAGCCATCTACGAGGCCAGCCTCGAGCTGTCTAATAGTGAGCACGTAGTACGGCTCACATAGGATATACGAATCGACTAACCTGATGAACTCCATCTTCATTAAGAGCAGATCCATGTCCCGCGTTAAAGGTGGGGGCAGTCCTCCAGGCCCGCAACGGCCAGAATCACCGCCTCTTTAGCTGTGGCTCCCTGACTGAGCACCTGAGACACGCTCTCAGCCACTGCTTGGAGATTCTCAATAGTCTCGTGCTGACGATCAGCATCAGCGCAGGTCTCAGAGCACCCGCCGTGTAGGACAAAGTGCAATTGCGCTTTAGTCGTCGTGGTAAGAGCCATTGTTGGAAATTTCCTTGTGATGCAGAATGAACAGAATTTGCGTGAGTCACTGTGTTTTTGTGCTGCTATCTTCTTATACCAATATGTACTACCCGCCAGCAGAGCCGCATGTTCGTGGGACACTTGACTACGTATAAATGCATCGGATAAAATGTGACTGGTGTGACTGGCCATCTGTCAGGCAGGTAAAACCGGCAAGCGTGCTTGTCTAGTGTTATGTACATCTACCGCCACCTCCTACATGAGCGTTTTATACGAGTCATACCACCAACCTTCGAATTTTTCGAGTTCAAATATTGGCGCACTAGAGCCAGCCTCTTGGGGTCAAGAATAATGATTGATATTCAACGGTGGGCCTATCAATAAGGCTGTGGGTTTATCCGTGCGGGCCGCTACCGTACTGTGCGCCACCAACATTCTTAAACCTTGGAAGGCACCCCTGGATGATTCTAATTGCATTGAAAGGATATTCGAGAACTACTTCGTACAATTTGAAGTTAACCGAGGTATATTCAGCTCAGAAAACATTGCAAGCCTGATTCTCAACTTCCTTCATGTATCGTTTGATCTAGCCTTGCCATGCCCCACTTCGAGTATGTAATCTGATCCTGTATCTATGTACCTATACCACAGATAGATGCGGCGTCGATGAGATATGAGTCATTCATGACAGAATTGATCGCTGTCTCCTCATTTCCCTTTCGTCTGAAGTTCATCGCCTTAATATCAATCCAATCATCGTATATACCAACAATCAAAAGAAGAAAAATGCACACAGCCTTGATAACAGAATCCTCCCCCCTCAAACGGCGCCGCTCCCTAATCGAGAAATCTCGCATCGACCCGACAAACCAATCGCCATAATCGAATACGACCCCATCTGGCCCCATCAATTCTCTATAGTATGCCAACGCATCCATCAAGCCCTCGGCAGGCGCGCCCTCGCAATTGAGCATATAGGCTCGACAAGCGTGCCCGTGCTCCTGGCCAAAGCAGTCATTGACATTGACCTTATCATCGCCGATCCAACTCAAGAAGCCGACTACGTTCCGGCCCTGGGGTCAACAGGCTTTCAATTCGTCTTCCGAGAACCGTTCTGGTACGACATCGCTTCTTTAGGCTAGAAGAGCCTTACGCCAATGTGCAAATCTTTGCACTGAGGTGTCCAGAACATTTGCGCCATGTCGCGTTGAGAGGGTGTGAGGAGGATAGATTGCTGTATGCGGGTGTGAAACGCGAGACTGCTGCGGTTACATGTCGAGATGGTGGAACGGTAATAGATTATAATGATCGCAAGGCTTTTGTAATTCGGGATATCTTGAGCCGCATGAGAGTAAGACGGTTGGGTCGTTGGATGCATGATATAATATCTCGCAAGGCTGTAAGTTTATACGGCTGTACATTGACCGTGGACTGGTAAGTAGTTCTGAATTTATTGAGCATGGCATTACACGATATGATTTGTAGTAGAAAAACGTTTCAAGAACGTGATTTTCAAGGAGGCATTGACAAGTTGACGTTGGTTATAGGGTTATTCGAATAAAGCCCTAACCTTGGAAGTTACCCACCCCCTTGAGAAGAGCAGCGTTAGTACCTAGGTATACGATGATACATAAAATCGGCGTACCTTTCCATCGATCATGGACTAGATTTACCAACTGTTGACCGTCTATAAATATCTTCTTCCTATATCACAAACATTGGAATCTATTTAACGAAATCATCATGCCGTAGAGGGGTGGAAGAAACATCGTGGGTGATTCTCCTTCTTGGGCCCGGTACAAAACTTAGGAACGGCTTCTGCAGCCAACGATCAAAAACGTTGGTAAAAAAAAAAAAAAAAAAAAAAAAAAGCATTGATGACAGATACGTTGTTTGATGGCATCGAATGGCGACTGTTATGGAGCTGTAGAAACAATATGGATGCGCCTTGACCAACACGGTTGAGGAGGTGACAGCTCCGGACGCTGGAGGGACAACAATTCGACGACTCCTTCGGGGTGTCAGCTAGTTTCTCGGGGTTTTGGTTTTCTTTTGGGATTGGAGGAAGTGTTAGCAGCAAGACATTTACAGAGAAAACAAAAACCATCACTACAACCAAGGAGACCAAGAGTTAGACAGTTCCCGCGCTCCTCTTTCTGGTTATATCAGAAAGTATACAAGTTCCGTACTGAGAGTTGGCTCAGGTACGGTTCGAATGGGAGTTTGGGTTTTGCAAAGAAGGATTATCCCCCTAACGGAGCGCCATTCAAACTGGATAAATCAACTCGATGTGCCAGCAGACGAATGGTACGCTACAGATGTGGAATTGACAGGAACAATGACAACGAATGTAGAGTCCAGGAAAATACTCTAGTCAAATCCCGACCTCTTCCTAGCTAGGCATTGGGGATGATGCCTATGGCTTTGCTCTGAAAATGGCTACCTCCTTTCCACCACAAATTCTGGTTCCGAATGGAAATGCTTTGCCGGAAGTTGAGGTCAAAAAATTTGAGGACGCGGTTATTCAGAAACAAAAAGAAATTCTCAACGATCCCAAAGCTAAGGAGACCTTACAGTCTGAGAAACTTCAAGAGATCATCCGTCGTTATCGCTTGAACAATGCATTCGCAGAGTGACGATTCGGCTCATTGCGATGGCTAAGGGCTTGAAGGCAGTCGATAAGCATGAACTACGTACCGTGGTGTTCTGAAGCTGGAATTGTTTTACGAACAACATTGAATTGATCATGTCTGTACAGTGTGCTTTCATCTAAAGATTCATCCCCCACCAACTGTATTCTCTCCCTTTCCAAGGTTGAGTCTAAAGATATCAAAATCAGATTTTCAGGGCAAACACTGTATACATGCAGTTAACAACCTTAGACGATATAGCACATGAGAATCATAACTGGATCGAAATAAGGAATGACTTTACAAAGTCATAAAGACCTATTCCGAAGAAACATCAATAGAGCGATGATGAATCTTGCATGTATAAGGAGGAAAATGAATCTATGAATTAAATCAAAATCAACAATTGCTAACCCTACCTATCTAGTAGGTATAGGTATGTAGTAACCCTAACCGGAATTGTTCCCCGCACTCCGCACAAGTCATGACTACATCTTCATGATGAATCCATTCGTATTTCTCTCTTTTCTACCAATAGATCCGAAAAACATCTCAATTAACATAGTCCAAAAAACAAGGAAAGATGCCTAAGAACCTCACCGTCGCCGTCGCCCAATCCCGCACCCTCGACACAACATCCTCCACCCTTGCTGCCCTCGAACGTACAACCCGGCACGCTTCATCCCGCGGCGTCCACGTCCTCCTCTTTCCCGAAGCATATCTCGGCGGATATCCACGAACATGCTCCTTTGGCACTGCAATTGGCTCTCGCGAACCTGAAGGGCGGGACCAATTCCTGGAATATTTCAACTCCGCCGTTGATCTAGGTGATACGCCGTCCGGTGCGGGGGATGAGTGGGTTGATAGGAAATTACCCTGTGCCAAGGGCAAAGAGTACCGTGGGGATGGCACGAGGAAATTTTTGGAGCGTGTGGCGAGTGAGACGAATGTGTTTATTGGCGTGGGATTGATTGAGAGGGCTGGTGGGAGTTTGTATTGTTCTGTGGTCTACGTTGATCCGAAACGGGGCACGTTGGGGAAGAGAAGGAAAGTCATGCCAGTAAGTCCTTACCTCTCTCTCCAAATATTTAATGACGGTCGACTGACAGTAAGATAGACAGCCACAGAACGCTTAATTTGGGCCCAAGGCTCCCCTTCAACCCTCAAAGCTGTGACTACCGAAATCAACGGCGTGAATCTGACCATCGGTTCTGCAATCTGCTGGGAAAACTACATGCCACTACTCCGCCAGAGTCTGTATTCACAAAACGTCAATTTATATCTTGCCCCCACGGCTGATGGGAGAGATACATGGCTCCCTCTGATGCGGACAGTGGCCTTTGAGGGTCGTGCTGTGGTGTTATCTGCAAATCAATGCGTGCGAAAGACCGAGTTGCCGAGTTGGATTACCAGATCTTCTTCTGCGGATGGTACGGTGACGAAGGAACCCACTAAAGAACCTCAAGAAATCACCTGGCCACAATCTGCAGGCGAACAACTCCATCCAGACAAGAAGCGAGATCAGATGTACGCTAGTCTAGCCGTCGAAGATAAAGCAGGCGCCATATCCGAGTTGAAGAAAAAGGGTCTCGCGCAGCAATCTATATTGTCAAATTCAGCTTCAAAGAAAGACCCAGCAACGGAAGAATATATCTCCCACGGCGGATCATGCATAATCGGTCCTCTGGGACAGATCTGCGGCGGACCGATTTGGGACGTTTCTACCGACGACAATGATGATTCGAGTACTGTTGGAGATGGCCTCGTCATTGCCGAAATCGACTTTGAGGATTGTGCCAGAGGAAGATTGGATCTGGATGTCGGGGGAAGTTATTCCCGGAACGATGCTTTTAAGCTTACGGTTGAAGGGTTGGATTTGAATCCACCTCCTTTATAGGCTACACATTTAGGACATCGAGCAAGAAGATATAACATAACATACATAGATTGATTCAGATATGAATTCATTCAGTCGTGATATTTGGTTGTACCGATGGATAAATTACGATGAATATCCGTAGGGCATAACAGATAAAATCGTACTCAAAGATCATCGATTAGTTTGTTCTTGTCTCATACAGCTGTTATTCCCGAGGGAGTAATGGTGTATCCAGCTCAAAATCAGTTGATGAAATAACAGCTGATCGAGCGAGGTAAGAGACGTTCTATGAATGGCTGGTTATAATGGAGCGAAAGGAGGGGATATATCTCGATTAGTCGTTCATTGATATCATAAGGTTAAGTAGGTAAATATCAGGCGCTCACAATCCCTTGAAACGCCTGCCGAGACTCCGTTACATGTACAAATAGACAATAAACGATGGACGTTCAGTAAGCCACACGGGTTCTCATATCCTATAATTGAAGAGTTAGCATTGTATCATATTCAAGGAAGGTACTTGAGACATACCGAGATCTTGCGTTCAATCTCCCGAACGCTCCGATCAAGTTCACCCGCGATCATGAGTTTCTTGTCGGTGGGAAGCAAAAAGTAAGTCTCGCAAAGATCACCGTCAATTACGCCCTTTGAAGGCACATAGTAGCTTCGGTAGATCAGATGATCACGTCCAGCCAACGGCGGGTTTTGGGAAGCGAGCTGAGTCTCCAGATTTTGGAAGAAATCAACATCTTCACGACTGATGAATGGGATCATGATACCGATAGTGCCTTGCAGACCAGTCCATACAAGAATATCTCTTCCTCCGACAACCAGGTTAGTTTTGTGGAGGCTTGTAGGGATATCCTGGGTATAATAATGGACCATAAGATTCAATCGATTTGCTGTACCCTGGAGGTATGAACGCTCGTGGATGAGATGGGCACCGGAACCATCTTCGTCTGATTCATCGGACACCTTTTTTGGGCAACGAACAAGCCATAGGTTACCGAATTTATCACCTCCCGCTGTTGTTTCGTAATCCACCATTGTCGTGGCGGTAGTCCAGCGTGCAATAACATCATCCACAAACGGAATGAGTTGGTTCTCTTGATATTTATACACCACATATGTGACGCTCTCCTGAACGTCGCTGACAATGATGCGGCTACCTTGCGTCTGTAAGCCCATGATGAGATTTGGCGCAGCTTCGACCTGACACTTTCGAAGCATTTGCTTCATACCAAGGTCGTAGATCCTCAGATTCTTGCCGATACCGGCAAGCAAGCGTCCCTGAAATGCGAGAAGGGCAAGTGGAGGCTCCTCAATCTTGGTCTTGTGAATAAACTCCAGTTCTCGGCCATCTTCTTGAAAGCGGTAGATGTGAATGAAACCAGCCGAGAAGGATCTTGGGTATGTCACAACATCTTTACCTGTGCCGACGACAAGGAAGGTCTCATTGTCTTGACTTGCGAAGGAGACAGCTGCAATGCTAACAGCAGATTCATTTTCTTCAAGTTCAAGGCGCGAAAGGACAGCTTTAGCATTGACAGGATCTACAACTTCAATGCAAGAAGCCCAATGTCCGGTAGCTCGTGGATAGCCGAAGGTCTCTGCTGGAGGAATCACGGCTTCGCCATTTTGTACTTTTGAGTCTTCCAATAGGCGAGCTTGTGTAGCCGGAGCGAGAATATTGTTCTCTGACTCGATGACGTAGAATAGAGGCTGTTCTGGATGTTTCACAAAGTGTCGTGGTGTGTATGCTAGAGGAATTGACTCTTGTAACACGTTGTTGTCTAGTTTCTCAATGGAGAAAATCCTAATCTCAATTAGCAAGTGACTTATCAGTTGCCATGAAGGGTGATGGTGGAATGGACAAGTATCTCAGTAGGAACAATTGGATATAAAAATTTTTTTTTTCTTCCACACGAAAGTTCGGATTCCTTTTTCATCATGATACGAGGGAATGGAATGAAACTGAAGAAAGATTACGTACCGTAAGTTTTGACCCTGTATTCCAACCATACCTTCCAGGCATTGCTCACTGGAAAAGTTCCATCCCCATTCGAGACTGACGTAGTCTAAGGATGTAAGCATAAAACTCTTTGTCTGCACGTCGGAGTATCCTAGCCATGGGCGAGAGCTGAGAGCAAGAACTGCAGGCTGGCCTTTGACAGAAACAGTGAACAGCTTGACTGGCTTTGCGCCTAGGAATCGAGTTCGGGTATCGGAAAGTTCACCAGTAACTTCGTCAAGCACTGTTCTGAGGTAGACACCAGAGTACAGTCCGATGTGCAAATACAAAGTCGAGCCACCGGATGTCGAATCGACCATAGACATTATGTTCAAGGCAGATGGCGCAGATGTCAGTGCCTGGACGGACTTGTTCTCCAGCGTTGAGTCAGGATCCAAGCTCAAAATCCTGACTGTCGAGTCATCACACCCAACAGCAAGGAAAGAACTTCGTACGCGGCCTTCGGGAACCTCGCCCAGGCTCAGAGATGTAACTGTACCTGACATCTGACGTTTCTCATCATACTCGGCTAGCGAGCCATCCGTGTCCATCTCAAAGTACACAATCTCACCAGAACTCAAAGCAACTGCAACTTGACGCTCGTTGGTGGCAGCAGCAACAATAGTTCGATGTTGAGGCGCAGGCCATTCATTGACTCGATGGTCAGCGAGAATGTGTCGAATACCCTTTGGATGAACTTGGATCAAAGAGTCTTCGCCAAGTTGTTGAACGGCCAGAGTAGGTGCTGTGGACAAAAAGCCAGTATCTGTGACCTCTTCAACTGTTTCACCGATACTGAGAACCAAGGTTCCATTTGTGAACGAGAGCACAATATAGGCATCGAACTCATCGTTGCGGGTCAGTTTCGTTGTCCAGACAGCGGACGGAACGCTAGGAAGTTCGGACTCAACAATTTCGGAGACCTCCAGACCGTGCTTGAGTGTTCTGAAAGAACTGCGAGCTCCTGTACCGCAAATGGTATAAATTTGGGGGGCGTCTTCTCCAATAGCATCTGTGATTTTGCAGTCCATGATGGGATTCAGCGAATTGATGCTTTCAACCAGGTTCAAATTCTCGGCGCCTCTCAAGTTGAAGTAAACAGGGGTAATAGAGTCGGCTGGATCGGCGGAAACATCATCACTAGAGAACTCTGTTTCTTCATCGTCATCGCCAAGCTTCTCAAATTGATAGAAGTGATGGTTGCCTGTTTCGCTTGCAACAAACAAGAAACCACTCTTCAAGATAAGCAGATTCGATGCAACCGGGACGGTGTCAAAGTATTTGATCTTTAGTCTCTTGACTTCACCTGTGAGTTGACCATTCTCATCCTCGACCATGTCGATTGTCAACTTGAACAGGTCACCGTCTTCTGTCTGCAACAAAAAGAAGAAAGCACCCCTCATTTTGTGCATAACACCAGCTACGATAGATCGTTTCCGTTCGGGATTCTCCGTAGGACCGTTGCGACGAGGGATCGGCACACGGAATGCATCCTGGTTGGAGTGTCGATATGTGATACTGTCTTCTGCGCAAACAAGGACACCACTCGGGCCATCGGCGCCTCCAGGCACTTGAAACAATATGTTGGAAGTCCGATCTATGACATCTGACCATCTGCGAACCACGTGGTTCAGACCCAAATCAAGCTCATAGTATACAAGTTGTTTTTCAACTTCCTCGTATGCTCGACCAGTGGGATCCTGATCTGACTCGGAATAATCAACCTCAATAGCGGCGAAGATCGGATTGTCGTAGCCGACATCTAAAGCAGTGAGAGCAAAGACAAGTGTCTGTGCCTTGTGTGCCTCGAGAGGTGAAGAGATTGTCAATTCTGCTTGGGAATTACGATTCAGAACATAGACAAGCTTGTTCTTTTCCACCGAAGAAATGAGACAAGCTCGTCCCTTGGGATCTACTGCAAGGTACTGGCCAGGAATCACTCGCCGAACACCCGACTTTCCAAATGTCTCCAAATGGATGCGGTTGAATCTGTTCTGTGACGGTACGTACTCAATGATGGTGATACGACCCGAATCCGACCCAATGATGATGTAATCTGTACACTTTTCAGTACGGATCAACGATATCATTGCAGAGCTTTCAACGCTTCGATGCTTCCGACCGAGGCACATCCGACAATAGTGGCTGGTTCCCGGGAGCTTCACGAATCACTAAAATGACTCTTTTAGGGGGAAGTAGAGCGCAACATACCTTTGTTGCTTCCGGCTAGCCGGAAAGCTGCGAGAGACCTTATGATACCAAAGACGTCCTGCGTATATATCGGAGTGACTTTGCCTTGGGCGGCGTCCGGCCGATGAATGGTAAGCTTCGAACCGGAAGCCGTCACGATCTGTTGTTCCTTCGTGCCTGCAAATTGCCCAAGTATAGCTTGCGTTACAGCTGTAGGATTCTGTAACGTCAAGGAATACATGAACATATTCGATGTGGTCGCCATGGTGGGCAGTTACTATGCTCCAATCGAGCTGTGAACTGGGGGTGTCGCGTTGCCGAGGACAAGATTGGTCGAGATCAAGTTTCCATCTCCAAACTGAAAAGATAGTATGGAAGTCTTGAAAGTCAAGACCAGTTGATGATAGAATAGCCTTGTATTATTTGGCTGATCAAGGACGACGCGTCCTGCCGTCAAAGTGGGAGAAGAAGGACTGTGGTGTGAGAGCTTGCAAAACTTGCACGAAGAAAAGAAAAGCTGTGGCTTTAGCGTGCCAAGCGCCAAGACTTAAGGCAACCAGGCAACAAGGCAGCGACAGACTGCCTTAATCGATTGGTTTCTGCCAGCTTCCGGACGGGCTGACATTCTCCCGTTGATTGTCCTACTGATTGCTGAGACATTACGGCTGTTTCCAACTTCATGATCACCCACTTAGCTGTGGCATATCTGTCGCATTTCTATTAAAAGTATCAGAACTTGCTACTTACCTCAAATACTTTACTTCAAACTCGGAGTGCTGGCGATTGATCGAACAACCTCACGAATCTACCCCTCTTGCGTGTGATATCATGGCGGACGACGCTCCGGCAGCGGAATCTGCCTCCATCACCTTCAGCGTCAAGGCATCCAACGACGCCAAATATACCTTCACATTACCTGATTCAACGACCGTTCTGGACCTGAAAGAAAAACTGTCCGGCTCTGAGCACGCTGACACACCTGCAGAGCGCCAGCGACTGATTTACTCTGGTCGGGTGCTCAAAGATAACGAAACTCTTGCCTCCTACAAGATCAAAGATGGACACACCATTCACCTAGTCAAGAGTGCGGCTAGCAATCAACGACAGAACGCCCCTCCTCAGCCTGCCAGCACTGCTGCTGGTACGACATCTTCATCTGTACCTGGAGTACCTACAAATATTGCCGCTGGCACAGGAAACAACCCTTTGGCTGGCTTGACTGGAGCACGATATGCTGGTTTTGCGCAACTCCCTGGAGCAGGGATGTTTGGACCAGACGGTGGCGTAAGTAGCTGTTGAGAAGCGTGCTGTAGTTTCATGACTGACAGATTATAGATGGGGCCTCCTCCAGATCCGGACCAGATGCTCAGTATGCTTGAGAATCCTCAAGTGCAGGCTACTATGAACGAGGCGCTCCAGAATCCCGCTCTTATTGATTTAATGATACAACAAAACCCTATGTTGCGAGAGATGGGCCCTGGTGTCCGACAAATGATGCAAAGTCCAGAATTCCGAAGAATGCTGACTGACCCTGCGTCGATCCGCCAAATGGCACAGATGCAACGCGCTTTCGGCGGTGGCGGTATGGGGTTTGGAGCCGGCAACGCAGCGTTTCCCGCTCCTGGCGTCACAAACACTACCCCAGAGGAAAATCGTGGTCAACAGCAGGACACCCAAACAACTCCGCCTATCAACCCGTTCGCCGCTGGTGCAAACCCTCTCGCCGGTCTGTTTGGTATGCCCCCTCAACCGCCATCAGCAACTGCACAACCGAGTACTACCACCACCGAGTCGACCACGACTGGTGGACAGGCTGCGACAGATTCCGCCGCACAGAATCAACAAGCTCAAAATCCGTTTGCCGCTCTTTTCAATCCTGCATTGTTCGGAGCACCTCCAGGCCAGGCCGGCGCAGGTGGTGCGGCACAGCCGAACTTCAACAACATGTTCAACCCTCAGAATAACCCATTCATGCGAGACCCTGCGTTGCTGCAGAATGTCATGCAAGCCATGAACGGCGGTGCCGGCGCTGGCGCAGAGAACCCTTGGGCATCTTTATTTGGTGCTCCTCCAGCTGCTCCTAGCCCAGTAGACAACCGGCCCCCTGAGGAACGTTATGCAGAGCAATTGCGCCAACTGAATGACATGGGTTTTTACGACTTTGATCAGAATATTGCAGCTTTACGAAGAAGCGGTGGCAGCGTGCAAGGCGCTGTTAACTTTCTCTTGGGCGGTTAACCAATGAGTTGCGAGCAGAATTCTGGTTTGGTTTGATATTCCCTGAGATGTCTTTTATTCTATTCCTCTGGTCGATGCTTGGCGACCAGGACAGCTTCATTGATTCTTCTATGTGCATAACTTGGTAGGAATGTATAATGAATTATGTCTGGCTATTAAGCAGCCTCAATGATAACAGAGTGACTGATGACACTATTTGATTCCTAGTAACTACCTATGTACGTAAATTGAAGCTATCCGGACCTCGAGAATAAGCTCCCCTACACGCTAAACCCAATGCGTAAAACTGCCAGCCCGTGGATCTAGTTAGCGCGGAGTTATGGGAGCATACCTCACTCCACTGTTTTCCCCTTGAATCGATCAATCGTTTTCCAATATTGAGGATGCTGGGCGATCGTGCTGATCTTTAGGATTATTTGAGAATTGACGACGAAGAAGCCGAGTATCAGTTGAAGGTACTTTGTACCGTTTACATTTGTTATCGAAGTGTTCGGGGTTTATCCCTCGTCGAGCGCTTGTCCACGTTTACGACGGATCGCGAATATTTCTCTCCTCAGACTCGCCAATTGATATCGATTTAGAGGTTCATGTATACGCGGTAGGAAGGGGTCTGTTGAGAGAACCACGCTCTGTCGAAGATGAGGTCTACATCTTACAGCTACAGCTGGCGGTTAATGCCATGGGTCCTGCTATTCTCCGTCTGCCAATCATTCTACATCCCAGGTGAGTTACCCTCATTAAGTCGCAGGGTATCAGTGCTAATATGATGTGTTTCTGCAGGCTACTCGGTCGTCAGCTACCAAGACAACGAACCTATACCCTTGCTAGTCAACAAGATCTTCTCTGACCACACCCAACTACAATATGCCTACTTTGACCTCCCTTTCGTTTGCCCACCGACCGGCCAGAAACACGGAAACTCTCCATTCGCATCTGGACACAGCTTATCCCTTAACCTAGGCGAGATTTTGCGCGGCGACCGTATCATGACATCAGACTACGAGCTGGTAATGAAGCAAGACGTCGGATGTCACGCGCTTTGCACACGCGAGGTAGATCGGAAGGCTGTCAAATGGGGTCGTCAACTCATCAAGGATGGATACGTGGCCGAATGGATTGTCGATAACCTCCCTGCGGCAACCAGCTTTGTGACGGTAGATCGCAGCCGAAAGTACTACTCGAGCGGATTCAAGTTAGGGTATCAAGACTTTTCTCCAGCTGAGGGCCTGGGTCGGATTTATATCCACAACCATTTCACAATCGTTATCCGTTGGCGCAAAGCTCCCGGAAAGGCAGGCGAGGAGGGAAAAAGTGTGATTCTCGGGTTTGAGGTCTACCCAAAGAGCATAGGATATGAGAATCGAGACGAAGACGGATGTCCGTACAACGTGCATGCGGAAAATTCACATCTGGAGCTTTTCATTGAACCGAACAATAAGGAGGTTGAGGAAAAGTACAGCGATTCATCATATATCCCTCAGCGTGGTGAGGACGCGGATGACGGTGCCACGATGAAGATCCCTTATACTTACTCGGTCTACTTCCGGGAAGAAACATCTATTGAATGGTCGAACCGGTGGGATTTGTTCTTTACCGATCAAGTTGACAGCTCGATGACACATTGGCTGGCGATTATTAATTCTTTGACGATATCAGGTGTGCTTGGTGTGACGGTCATTGTCATTTGGGGCCGAACTGTCCAGAGCAATGCCAAACGGGATGACGGTGTCTTGGAAGAGGGAAAACTGAAGAAACGTCGCTCCAAGACACCGAATAAGGATAAAAAGTCAAGCGAAGGCGTGCTGACTCAGGATGGCGAGGGCGATCCGCTGTCTGACGATGAACTAGAGGATGTTGCCGGGTGGAAACTGCTTCATGCGGATGTTTTCCGTCTTCCGGCTCGCAGTGGACTGCTCGCACCGTTGGTAGGCTCAGGAACACAATTACTATTCGTTGCGATTGGTCTACTCATTCTCAGTTCTTTGGGAGTGCTGAATCCTAGCTTCCGAGGTGGTTTCGTTACGGTTGGGTTTGGTCTGTTTGTTTTTGCTGGATTGTTCTCTGGTTACTTTTCCGCTAGATTGTATAAAACATTGGGAGGACAGAATTGGCGAAAGAACACCATCATCGTAAGTATACTGCCACTACTATGCTGTCTGTATGCTAATTTTATAATAGACTGCCTCCCTCTTCCCTGGACTAACATTCTGCCTGCTCTTCGTACTGAATCTGTTTGTCTGGGCTCAAGCATCCAGTACAGCACTCCCATTCGGCACGTTGGTAGGACTGGTCGCACTCTGGCTTCTAGTCCAGGTACCTTTATGTTATGCCGGCAGCTGGTTCGGATACGTACGCGCAGAGCCATGGCAGCATCCAACAAAAACATCACCTATTCCGCGACAAATCCCACGACAACCGTGGTATTTCCGGGGCATCAATGGAGTACTTTTGACCGGCTTGATTCCATTTGCCGTTCTCTTTATCGAGCTGTTGTTTGTTTTCAAGAACCTCTGGCAAGATAAGAGTGGCTATTACTACGTGTTTGGCTTTTTGAGTGTGGTCAGCACGATATTGATTGTCACAGTGAGCGAAGTGACGATCATCGCGATATATAACCAATTATGCGCCGAGGTAATCCTCCCCCTCTCTCCTATCAGATTCAGTTCCTTGCCTAACGTCTACAGAACTACCACTGGTGGTGGCAGAGCTTCCTCACGGGCGGCAGCAGCTCCATCTGGATCTTCGCCTACTGCATCTGGTACTATACATACAAACTACACATAACGGGTTTTGTGTCGAGTTTGCTTTTCTTCAGCTACAGTTTTCTAGCGTGCGCAGTGTATGGCCTTTTGACTGGGACGGTGGGATTTTTGACGGCGTATGCTTTTATTCGGAGGATATATAGGTATGTTCCTTCCCTCTCTATTTCCTAGCAAACAATGATGCTGACTTTATAAAAGTGCTGTTAAGGCTGATTGATCAAAGCGAAAACATGCATCGACATACGGATTGTACTTCTACCGCACACTATACTTTGGTTCTTTTCTTATCATACTTAGCATACTATGAAATTATACTAATGCGAGACGGATGTAACTTTACATTATATGCTGACTACTTTTCATGCTTCTCTGTTCAAAGAGGGTAAGAATATCCATAGCCATCGGTGATCTCCACATAAGTCAGGACTCCTCAAGAGCATCACACGTCAAACTGGTTAGGGTCAGATCATCACGTGGCTAACCACGATGTATGACAAGTCAGCCGGTCCGCGACGGAAGGCCGGTGGCGAGCCCTCAGTCTCATGTCTTACTATGTATTGTTTCAATACACTCGTGGATCTGCGCGGATTGTATTTTTCATGTTGGTACTAGATTACTAGTACTCTAGCGGTGACTCAGAATCGTGCCATCGTTGTGTAACATAGAGTCATCTATCCACTAGGTAGATCCATGTAGATACATTCTACATTGCAGTAAGAAGTGTTATGGCGGGAGAGTCTCCATTGTATTCACGATGGAGAGTAAGGCGAGTATGATGGCCATCTCGATCAGCATGAAGTCACTACATAGTACGTACTCTCGCTCAAATACAGCAGCAACAGCAGTGCTCATCGAAACACTGCGTACAGAGTATGTATGGAGCTAGTCTCCATATAGATTGGCGCGCTCCATCTCGGCGAAACTTTTAGCTCATCCGGGATCCCGTCCAATCAGGCTCTACCAAAATGGCGTGCGAGGAACAACAGAAAAACCATCGCGGATAAGTGGATCTCCATAACCGCGACAGTCACGCAATGCGCGGGCCCCTATGAGCATCTGCTCGAACTTGGAAGTTGGACTGCCACATGTCATTGGAGGGCTTGTCGCCGTTGAAAGCGTAAGGAGAGGAGTGTGATGCTATTGGCGGAGTAGACGGATATCCATCTGCACAATTTGAATAGTACTACGTATACTATGTATACGTACGGACGTGTTAGAATGGTTACTATTAAATACATGTGGGCCTGGGGCGTCTCTTATCGCTCAGTTCGATTCCATATGGTTCTTTTTTCTCTGGCTGCTGGCTGCGACGGCGACCCCTCTGCACCGTACGCCGAGTTGCCAACAAGCCTTGTTAGCGTATGTGGGGTTTGAAGTTTTTGTCTTTTTTTTTTCTCTGATAAGCTGTGTATTATTGGGTCAAATACTCGTACGGACTGCGAAATACTCAGAAATACGCTGTAATTCAACAGTTTGACAAAATGATCACGCGATGTTTGTCCTGTTTAGTTATCAGGAGGATTTTCTTGCTGAATCAGGGAGTGCCATCCATCGTCTTCTCTTCAGAGGTCAATACATGTTCTGACAAGGAGATGTACATGAGTAACGACGTGAATCGAGCGGTATTAACCACGCCGGATAGTTTACCTCGTCTTATCAACTTGGCTGCTGCTCCCCTGAAAATCCAACGCCATAACTGTACGTATGGCGCATTTACTCCCCCAGCGGGCATCATAATTCGACCAAACGGAGCCACTTATATGTGTATAGGGGAGTGTACTATGTGTTACATGTGTATAAAGGAGTAGTAGATGACTAACCCACAATCACGACATCGCACGACATCGCCCCAGAGAATGACTCTACATTCCTTCGGCGCGGGCGGTGTCATCGCTGTACTCGTGTGGTACATGTACTGCCTGCTGTTGCACGTAATTTATCAGTATTCGGTACTAGATAAGCCCTCGTAACGATACACACATACACGTACCATACACGTAATTTTCGATACGCCCTCCTTCCCGTTCCAGCCTGCCCCCGGAAAGGCTAAGAACACAGAAAAAGAGAGGGAGACCTTTCCTGGCATCATTTAAAAAAGCCCGCCTCTTCCACTTCATTTATACTTTCCCCCTTTGCTCGTTTCTTTTTCTCAACCATACTTTCAGCGTGCTTTGTTTGTTTCTTCATCTGTCAACCGTTGATTTGCAAAGAGCCAATATATTTTTCTGCTTCTTCTCTTTGTAATCCAGTAGCCAGGCGAGTCCTGGTTGAACACAGCCCAACGACCTGTCCATACTGTGTGGCTGGTGTTCTCATAGATAATTCGAACTTCAACTTCTGAGCAAACCGACAGACCGAAAGCAACACAACATGGCTGCCAAACGACCCAACATCCTCTATATCATGGCCGACCAGATGGCCGCGCCACTCCTGTCCATCCACGACTCCAGCTCGCGCATCAAAACTCCCAACCTGGACCGGTTGGCAAAGGAGGGTGTCACTTTCGACAATGCCTATTGTAATTCTCCTCTGTGTGCGCCCTCCCGCTTTGTCATGGTGACTGGCCAGCTTCCATCTAAAATTGGCGCATATGACAATGCGGCTGATTTGCCTGCTGATGTTCCCACTTATGCGCACTATCTGCGTCGTGAGGGTTACCACACGGCTCTTGCGGGGAAGATGCACTTTTGTGGTCCGGACCAGCTGCATGGATATGAGCAGCGATTGACCAGTGATATCTATCCTGGGGACTATGGCTGGTCTGTGAACTGGGATGAGCCTGTATGTTGCTTTCCCCTCAAAAGAAGATCTGTCCACTGATAAATTTGTAGGAGGTTCGCCCTGATTACTACCACAACATGTCTTCTGTCCTAGATGCTGGCCCAGTTGTGCGTACCAACCAGCTCGACTATGACGAGGAGGTCATCTATAAATCGACCCAGTACCTGTACGACCACGTTCGACACCGCGGTGATCAGCCTTTTTGCCTAACAGTCTCCATGACTCACCCCCACGATCCGTATGCCATGACCAAGGAATTCTGGGACTTGTACGACGATGTCGAAATTCCCCTGCCCAAGACACCTGCAATTCCACACGACCAGCAAGACCCTCACTCACAGCGCGTGTTGAAGTGTATCGATCTCTGGGGCAAAGAGATGCCCGAAGACCGCATCAAGGCCGCTCGTCGCGCATACTACGGAGCATGCACCTATGTCGATACCAACATTGGCAAGCTATTGAAAGCGCTCGATAACTGCGGTTTGACCGACGACACCATTATCGTTTTCACTGGAGATCATGGCGATATGCTAGGTGAGCGTGGTTTGTGGTACAAAATGACCTGGTTCGAGAACTCTGCGCGCGTTCCGTTTATCGTTCACGCTCCGAACCGATTCACTCCCAAGCGCATCAAGGAGAATGTCTCGACTATGGATATTCTTCCCACATTCGCCGGTTTGGTCGGGGCTCAGTTAGAGCCTAGCCTGCCCATGGACGGAGTTTCGTTGGTTCCCTATCTGACTGGCGGCGAAGGACTCAAGACCGACACTGTTTTTGGCGAGTATATGGCCGAAGGATCCCAAACTCCAGTGATTATGATTCGTCGCGGAAAGTGGAAATTCATCTATTCATTGATCGACCCACCCATGCTGTTTGATCTTGAAGCCGATCCTCTGGAAACCACGAACTTGGCTGCAGGTCTCCTAATCCCAGCGCCAAAGACCAAAGAAATCAAGATTAAAGCAACAGGATTGCCTACTCCTCCTAACGGCGAGGCACCGGATGCAGTCACTTTTGTGAGCACCGAAAAGTCATTCTTCCCAAAGATCCCAGCTGAAGTGGTTCCTACGCCTCCTCGCACACCCAGCCCCAGTTTGCCTCTGATCCTCCCCGAGCAAGATGACCCAGCCACTGTTTATGAACATTTCCTCGAAGAAGTCCACTCCCGCTGGAACCTGCGCGCCATCCACGAGGATGTCGTCCGTTCACAGCGTCGTCGCCGTATCGTGTATTCCGCATTGATCAAAGGCACCCCAACGGTGTGGGACTACGAACCTCGCATCGACCCCAGCACCCAATACGTCCGCAACCAAAGTAAAGGCAACCTCGACAACGTCGAATACCTCTCTCGCTGGCCGCGTGTCGCAAACGCACCCGCACCCACAAACCAATACTAGCCTCAAGCAAGCTCCAATTAAAAATCAACCGACCATATAAAGCCCCATGACTCACGATTTTTTATTTTATTTCTTTCTTTTGTTGTTGCACGATTCAGCGAGCAATTTGTGTTTTTATACCCTTAGATCTGCTTGGTCTGATTTGCCCCTCACATGTCTGTTCTGTTTTCTTATCATGCATCGCACGCAATTGTTTTAGTTTGCCGGGTATAGCGCTGCATGGGCCTATGAGGATGGGTTGATAAAACAGGGTTTAGTTATGTGTCTGATGACCTTGGCTTGGAAAGGAAACTTGATTGTACAGATAGATATGATTTGTCTGTTCATGTCTATAGTTCATGTCTTTCAGCAAGAATAAATCCTGTAAATAATCACTTTCAAATAAATACTTGTCTATTAGGTTTTGCCCACTGCTAGATTTCGTATAATGAATTGCTACGGAGGACATGACGGCAGAAATAATATCGACTTCTGTTTCTGATACGTAACCACATTCTGGAATTATATCCATAACAAAACTGTAGCCAGAAGGCGCAAAAACCAACGTTTCGCTCTCTCTGCCCCATGTGGTGGAGTCCACATGCAATTGGATACCTCAAGAATTAGGCAGCAGTCCTCGCCCACCAGTCGCAACGATTAATGTTCGGAGTTCAGAATACAAAATACGGAGTAGATTTACGGGGTAGCTGATTAATCAAGACAACCAAGTCCTGCCTTGGTCAAATTATGCGATATTTGACTGACTGACTGACAGAATCGAGGACAGAATCTGGAGACAAGGTCCAGATTAGTAATACGACAGAAAACCTGACAACTAGTCTAGTCAAGTCGAGTTGTAGGATAGGGCATTGATGGGTGGTGGATGACTCGATCCATCCATTCAATCAAGTTCGTTCTCGGATGATTCGCCTCCAACGGTTAGCATTCATCCAAACCATCAAAGCGCGGAGAAACGTTCCTATGTACCTCCGTAGGATAGAATGAGCAATGGAATTACGTACGCCCTCGCTTCTTATATACCTACAGGGTAGGTTGTGGAGGTTCAAAGGTTAAATAGATTGTTTGACATGACCCTCTCTCGTGTGGACATTCTGGAGCTCGTTTTGAATGTAGTCATAAGGCGCGAAAAAATGAATCCACTACTTGACGAGACCAACAGAGGGACCCATTTGTATAAAAGTTTAAGTTTGGCGCCTTATGACATGACCCATTGACCATACCGACATTGGTAGACCATGTGGAAACCAGATCTGGAAATATCTAGGTAGTCTTCAAGGAATCAAAGAGAATTGACTCTATACTTCTACAGAAATCTACGTTCCGTCTTAATTGTATACGTACTCGGATGATGATTCTACAGTCCATCCATTCATCGACTCCGGATCCAGCCTCCGGACACTTAAATAGTAAGTAAGGACAAGCATTCCCGAAGAAAGCCCTAACATACTAGTTAGTCTAGTACTATAGTGGGCTATAGTTGGCTGTAATTGGTCAATTCCAGGTCAGTTGAATGAACGGTGACTCAACGGCAACACGGCTAAAGTGCCGAACATGAATAGCGGGTCTGTCGTTCAACTTCGTTCAACTCGCATACTTCAAATGTACCCTCTTTAGTCTTTATGTCTAGTCAAAGAGAGTGGGAACCTGTATAGTGAGTCACCAGGGACTCTCCTAGCGTCTACTTCTATGTACTACTATATTTTTTAGTGGATGTATAGTTACAGCCATACCGTACCGTAGATGGCGGGTCGAAAGTAGCTTCGGAGTAACTCCGCCCTAACTTCAAAGACCGCCGGAATGGATTGAGCACGTTTTATTCCGAGCCATGAATATTTACTCCGCAGCGACATCGGTTCAACTTCACATGTCTGAGACATACAACAAAAACGTGCTCGTATAGTCGGCTGTTAGAAATCAATAGAATCCTTCCGTTTAGGTCATTAGCATCATTGTCGCGAATTTCAATGATCAGATATCTATACGAAGCATTGAATCGAAGCTGATGGATTGTCGCAGGGCGGGATACATGTAGGGCTATGCCCCAGCGGTCTGCCTGAGCTAAATGCGTATTTATAATCAATCTTCGTCATCCACGTAGTTAGTTACCTAGTCAGTGGTCACTCAAGCCACAAAAGCTAAAGCACATGCCATGGGGAAGTTAGAACCTTTGGACTCCCGGAGTCGAGCTCCAACCATGACTTGTCCGAGTCTTTGGTCTAACCCAATCCGTGAATACATCTACCAACATGTACCAGACGTGAATGGTCAGGCTAACACTTAGAGGCAGGTTATAGCCAGTCGAGTCATACAATTATGGAGCTTTGCACCTCCAAGAGTGCTAGTAGTTGGCCGTTCCCCTTAGTTTGCTGGATGATCTAAGGACTGGAACCTTGTGGTCCAAGTTTGGCAGATTGTTGCAGATGACTCAGGCTTAAACTTTTTGAACACGAGGATCCATTATTCTTTTCTACACGTCTTTCTATAGTTGAGGAGTATATATTGAGGCTACAGGATTGCGTTTTTGATTTATAAGTTTTTGATTTCTAATTCATACTGTGTACTTCATCTCGCCATTTTGGGGTCGTTGACTTGAATCGTCTGGTCTTGTATAAAAAGGCTGTTCATGAGATTGTGATAATCTCGTCTGGTCATCTACGCATTACCGATATACTCATATCACCGAATTGCAGATATCGATCCTGACTCGCCGTCCGTTCCTTGCATCTACTACGTTTTGAACAATGCCATCTCTGCCAATGCGGAACCCTCGTCTCAAGGTCGACATTGCCCTAACCGGGCAAGTCAAGGGTCTCGTCCCATCGTATACTACATTCGACAAGATCGAGGGCGAGGTCCATATCCAAGCAGAACGAGATACAGAGTTTGATCATGTGCAGATTACATTCGAAGGTCCGTTACTGTTCAATCCTAGGATTGAATGAAGCTGACTCAAGATACAGGTACCTCTAAAACAATCATGCAACGACAATCACCAGTCGCACATGTAACAGACAACCTCAACGCCTTTCACCCCTTCCTCAAATTGCGCCAACCCATCGACCCAAGCACATACCCCGAACCACGAGAATTCAAACCCCTCGAAACATACATCTTCCCATTCACATTCGTCGTGCCCGAAAATTTACTTCTACATGCCTGCAACCACTTCACAGACAACCCGCACTTGAAAGCGGCACATACGCAACTGCCCCCAACCCTTGGCGACGCAATACTCTCCGACGACGGCAAAACAATGATCAACGACATGGCGCCCATGATGAGCGAAATCGCATACAAACTCAAAGTCGCCATTATGAAGAAGAATCCACCTGCAAGTCCCAGGCCGTTTTATGCCATTGCCTCTGTGGCCAAGAAAATACGCATCATCCCTGCGACAAGTGAGCAGCCACCGCTGGAGATCGGATGTAACAATGCAGATGGATACCGAGTTCGACGAGAAAAGCATGTCCGGAAAGCGTTGCTGGGAGGGAAGACGGGCCGATTGGTGGTTTCTGCTGCACAGCCGAAGCCTTTGCAGTTATCTGCACCTGGCACCACGGGCTTCAAAGCGCCGGTTAGCAGTCATGTCAAGCTTCATGTTAGATTCGATCCGGAGACGGAAGATGAGCAGCCGCCGCGACTCAAGTCGACTTGGAGTAAGTTGAAAGTATCGACTTTCTACGCCACGCAGCCGTGGACGAATTTTCCGTCCAAGGAGATTGCGGAGGCGTATAACCATACAGCTCACGGGGTATATTCTGAGACGCTCAATCTGTCATCGCTATGCGTGGCATCAGCGCAGTGGAAGAAGCACGACGGCACAGAAGCTTCGCTGGATGGCTCACGACGAAGTTCGCTGGTATCAGAATCCTCGTCCTCGTTGGCAGACAGTTTGAGCCATCATCCATCGGCATCATCTTCATACTGCGGAAAGACATTCTATACAGCATCTATACTCGTCCCTGTGACTCTTCCTGCAAACCGCACTTTCGTACCCACGTTCCACTCCTGTCTCGTGTCACGAGTGTACACTCTCGACCTGTCGCTATCCTACCAACCTGCCACCACAAAACTGCCCCTCGCACCGAGCATCTCTCTCAACATCCCCATCCAAATCACCTCCGCGCCTGGCAACGGCCTCGCCGCTCTGGATGTATCCGATCTTCTCCTCCCCGAAACCCAAATCGAGGAAGAATACTATCATCCACGAACCATTGCGCCGCCAAGTGAAGAGGATTATCAAGATCGCTATTCGTCAGACTCCCCACGGCGGTCGTCCAGGGGCTCATTCCAGGATCATGCCGAGTCTCATACCGGCAGTAGTGATAGTCATGCGCCTCCGGAGTACTCGACGGTCACGCAGCAGTCGGGGGGTGGGGTGCGGACGTCGAACCCGTTGTCGCCGGGGTGGATGCTTGATAGTCTTCACTGATATTTCTTTCTCGTCCTTTTGGGTCTGTTCTTTGGGTTTATTGCATTGCATATGAAAAATGGTTAATATAATGGTGTAAAAGATGACCGTGCTGTGAGGATATCCAGACGGTGTTATGACTTGGGACGACTACCATCTTGCCAAAGAATGTTTTTGTTTTGAGTATATGATAATATATAATTTTGTTAGAAACTTGTTTATGAGGAGTTGGTGAATATAATAGAATCTTGCTATAACGACCTGAATTTCTCTAGATATCTCATCAATGACATCTAACATCATGTCGATCTGGTAATGTTAGTACTCTCAATTCAATGTTACAAACAGCCATATAGATTAGTCTACTACATATGTAGAGTACTCTGCATACCATACTGTATGGAATCTTTAACCCTAACCCAACAATATCCTATCAACCCCTTCGTTTCTCAAGACGTCGGTGACTCTGTGCCATACTATACCCAATGAGGCCGCGGCGGTGCATCATGCATAAACAGCTTCGGTCTAGCCCGAAGTGGCGTGTCAAATCCGTGTTGTCGCGGCTCAGCCTCGTTCATGGTGATTTTAACAACTCCAGACATCGAAGCTAAAGGACATGAGGCAATGGCTGGAAATAGTCTACAATCTGTGTTGCTGCCGACTTTCCGATATCATTATGTGACGAACAGAAAGATCAAGTAATGCTCGTCTGATAAACGATCCATTGTCGCGGGGTTCACCCAGTCTAAACTCCGGCCTCATCATGGCATTGGCGTTGGCAACCGCTTCGCGACTGAAGCCGGAGATCCGGCTTGCGCAAGCCGTATCCGAATTCGAGGCCGATCTTACCATGGAACAAAAACTTCGATTCAATTCATATAAGGCCCAAGTTCACAGAACCCCGCCGGAGATCCACGATGTCATGCGACTCACGGCTGAGATCGATCAGAAAATCTCGCCCAAGATCGGTAGAGGTCGTTGCTACGGTCCGCGACTTACCAACTTTCTACAGGGTGTTCAACAATTCGTTAGTTTGGGCGATATTCTAGTCGGCGGCTCTCAGAATCTGGTCGCATGCAGTGTGTGGTCGCTCGTGCGAATGTCTTTAATGGTGAGTGATGCCACTCCATGACCGGGCTTTTTGCTCTGTGGGTCCGCTTCGCGTTGAGTCAAATCACTGCTCGAACATGCTCCGGACATGGATTTGTATGGTCATTAATTTGTATGTGAGCATGTATTTGTATGGGTTCTGGACATGTATCTGATATAGATCCGTGCCCTTATACAAACCCATGACCGGAGCACGTACGTGTATTGATTTGCATGGCATGATTTGTATCCAGGACATGCCAGCGTCCCATACCTGTCTTGTCCGTACAAGAATACGTACGGGTTCCGTTGACTGAATCCGGGCGAGGTAGATATGAGATCCGGTACAAATCAATACCTGAATCCCGCCGCACCCTATGCAAATCAATGACCCCCTACAATGGAATACGACTGACACGCTTTAGTCGCTAGTCAACTCTGCTTCATATCTCGAGAAAGTATCCCGACTTCTCATGATTATTGGTCGAGGGGCGCCCCGATACCACACTCTAGCAGCCATATACCCTCGTTCAAAAGAACTGCAAGCAAACCTCTGCGAATATTTTATCGTGGTAGTCCGTCTCTGCCATCATATTCTCAAATATACCCAAAAGTCGGCCGTTATGCAGTTCACCTCTACTCTGAATGCCTCAAACCTGGAATCCTTCCAACCGGAACTTGAGATTTGGGCTACGGCAATTAAGGAAGAAGTGAATATCTTGATGGCTAAGAGATCTGAAGATGAAGCGGACAAGAATTCAAAATTCAGAGATTGGTCTCTCGGTTTTAGATCTCTCGAATCCCATCAAAAACAGCTTGCGGCAACTCGACGAGTGCTTGATTTGTGCTCGACGTACGATTATCAAGTTAAATGGAAGCAAACCCGAAAGATCGGAAACGCAACGGTATTTCAGTCAGATGACAAGTATCGGTTTTGGAAAAGCCTCCAAACTTCAGCCACTCTCATGTATACGGGACGATTAGGGTCTGGCAAATCCGTTTTAATGGCGAATATTGTTGATGATCTGAACCTGCAGAACGACACAATAGTGGCATATTTCTTTTGCCGGCATGATGAAGCAGAAAGTTTGCAGGCCAAGACGATCATCGGCTCTTTGACTCGACAACTTTTAGTCGCCGCGAAAACTCCCGGTCTTGATCTGAAGAGATTCGATGAGAACGAACTAAAAGATGTAGAAGGTCTTATAAAAATGCTAGACAAAGCTTTACCGATCAAACACAAGGCATTTTTTGTGTTGGATGGCCTTGATGAATGTGGCCATTCAGTGGCAAAGGAAGTTATTCGATATCTTCGAATAATGCAAGAAAGTCTCAACTTGCATCTATGCGTTTCGCTGAGGTTGGACCCGAATAAACTACTGCGGTACCCTCCCGAACTATTTGTTCAATGTACCGTGACTTCGATACCAGTGGAAAATCCAGATATCGAAGACTTTATTGAGCGCGAATTGGAGAATCGTATCCAATCAAATGAGCTGACAATAGGCGACCCAGAGCTGATCCTCGTCATCCGAGATAGCCTCATGGCCGGATCCCAGGGCATGTTCCTCTGGGTGGCCCTCCAGATCGACATTCTTTGCACCATGAAGACAGATAATGGTATTCGCCAAGCGCTGGCTAATCTCCCCAAAGATCTATCAGATACCTTCATAAGTATATTAAAGAAAAACGAACCGAAGTCGAGACCAGATCAGCGAACGATTCTAGAGGTGATCGCGACAGCTCAGCGCCCTCTCACTAGCGAAGAACTTCGTGAAGTTCTAAGCATAACACCTGGTGATACCACTTGGGATCCTGGGAAAGTGCTCAATGATGTCAAATCGGTCTTGGCATGTTGTGGAAGTCTTGTCACTATTGATGAGGAGGACTCGACGGTCCAATTCATACATCATAGTGTCAAGCAATTTCTCATTGAAGAGTATCGTGATCCGAGCGGCATCCAGTTTGATATCGATGATGCCAATCTGAATATGGCAAGGTTTATTCTCACCTATCTCAGTTACGGCCAATTTGACAGGCAGCTATCGACATCGGTTGTTCCTCGCATGAATGTTGCGCCGTATAATATCGTCAAATCGACAGCGTCCTATTCTCACAGCAGCAGCGTTCAAAGTGTTGCTCTGGGGCTCCTCAGACTCAAAAAGACAAGGGGAGCCCTGGATATAGGAAGAACGATACAAGCAATGAATCCACACCATCATAAAGCCCATGAGCATGCCTTTCACTTTCTGAACTATGCGAAGCTATATTGGATATACCACTTGTGTGCAACGTCAGCAAATGAAATACCAGAATTAAATTTGCTGGCCAAGATCCTTGAGAGGAATGTTGTCTCCATTGATGGAGCGGTTGCGTACTCTGAATTATCCTCTGATGGCCAGTTACTAAAACTACTGTCCGAAACGTCGTCGGACTTAATCAAAATCGCAGTCACTCCTGGCGATGAAAATCTTTTTTTACGATCAAAGCATTGGCGAGGAAGAGCGTTACTTTTCTGGGCCTGTAGCCTAAACGATTCGTCCCTTTTACGACGATTGATCCAGGTCGATCGTATTGACCCCAATCAACAAAATCTGCAAGGACAAACTCCGTTCTTACAGGCCGCTATGTGTGGATATGCCAGCGCTGTTCGGGAGTTGGTACGTACCGGCAATGGCAATACTAATTTAAAAGATACGACTGGTTGCACACCACTTATATGGGCTGTGCGGGGCGATCATACATCCGTCGTGCGTGAAATTCTCAGTGGACAAGTACCGTCCACACCATGGGGAGAACGAAATGGTATCCGAAGTCTTGATGTCAATTTGGTTGATCCGCACGGGCGTACGGCACTATCATATGCTGCTCAGGGTGGTTCATCCGAATGCGTTCGTTTATTACTTGATTTCAAGGCAGACCCTTATATAGCTGACGACATGAAACGAACACCGTTGATGTATGCTGCAATGTCTTGCAAGGCAGACGTTGTTCAGATGCTCTGTGAATCTCCCTCTTGGTCTACGTACGTCAACGTTGATAACATCATAGATGGTGACGGACGGACAGCTCTATCCTACGCTGCTGAGCGAGGAACATTAGAGATTCTCCGAATCTTGCTGTCAAATCGACGTATTGACCCAGATTTACGAGATATCAAGAATCGATCACCCTTATCCTATGCAGCTCAGTATGGGACACTTGATATGGTTGAGAGTTTTTTGCTCCCACATAAGGGTGTTGACCCAGATTCATCGTGTTCCGGTGGGCTCTCGCCTCTATCATGGGCCATCGAAAGGAAAGTTCATTCAGTGAAAAGCGGCGCCCCCTCAAAGGACGAAGACACGCAGCGCTCAATAGTCCGAGCTCTTCTTGATACTGGGCGTGTTAACATCAATACAAAGGACAACGCAGGCCGGACGCCGCTGATTAGGGCGGTCTTTCATCAGCGCTACTCTATCGTTGCACTTCTCCTCGACTATGGCTGCGACATTCATATACAAGACAATGGAGGAAAGACTGCGATGGATTGGGCTCATTGGAATGGAAACAAGAAAATCATTCAGTTGTTAAGTGAGCATGCCCCAAGTGCGATTAGAAAGCATATATCCACGTCGTATGGCCACTTAACGCACCGATTCAACGACTAGGTTGGTTTGGTTAAGAGTGTCCTATCATGATAGTGCTGAACATCTACAAGATTTGGGTTTACAGTTGCTACCTACTGGTGGTACAGATGCGCATATGTTAGGGTTAGATTATCTTTACCCTAACCATGTTCAGAAAATGGAGTTGAATTCAAAATTCGTGGGTATAATTATATATTTATTAACATTTATTAACAAGATTCCATGGTCTAACAACAAGAATAGATATTATTACATATTCAAAACGTTTTCTAGCAGGATGCATGCCAATCCAGGTCCTTAAACAGCACGCATTCTGTTCGGTATCGCTGGGCTCTACTGCTAATTGGGTTGACAAGTGAAAATCAACTTTTAATTGCTAACATAACCAATCTCCAATCCAAATAATCCAACTAGTAAAAACGCCAATCATGCCTATTATCATCTCAGAGTCACAACATGGTACACCAATATACACAAATCTAAGTCAACATATCATCAAGCTTTTCTCCAAGTATGTCTTCAATACCCTTGACCCACTTCCTCGTCTCCCGTTCAACCATCTCATCCTCATCTTCCATCAACTCACTGATGTATGGTAACATCTCCGGCAACAAGGTAAGCCATTCTTCGCCTAGTCGGTCGGTCAATGCCTGCTCAGCCTTGAGGGCGGCGAGTCGGGTATGTGCGCTGTCGCCGCCTTCTGTGACTGTGCTGGTTGAGGGGCGGAGGTATTTCATCAGGGCGGTGTTCATTTCTTTGTAGTTGTCGGGTGAGTCGGTGGCGACTGCAAGTTCGGAGAGCGCTGGGACCACTTCATCGATGATGATTGTTGCGGTGCTTGAGTTTGTGGCCCGTGGGAGCTGAGAGATGAGAGCTTTGGAGATGCCGCTGAAGTGAGATGGAGATTGCCAGAATGCTATAAAATGAGATGTGTCAGCGATGTTATGTGCGATACTTTTTCTAGACTTACCGTCTTGGTCATGCTCAAACGCCGCATTAAGGGTCCGAACTGCAGATAACCACAAATCCTTGGACTCCTTGATGTTTGGCTTGGCAAATTCAAGAACTTCAATGACATTCTCAATAATGTAACTTGAATAGCTAGTGACGATCGATTTGAGCGTGCCAAAGAACTTTTGCAAGAACTTGTAGAAGGAAGTCAATCGGAGAATTCGGCCCTTGGCATCGTTCTTGGAGACCCCGTTCGTCGCCCATTCTACAATCTCCATGAAGAGAGGTCGGAAGATAGTGTCGTTCAATTTGAAGATCATCTTGATAGCAACATTATTGACGAGGTCCTCGATTGCTTGGAGTTGACTTTCCTCGAATTGAGCACCTGTCTCCTCGGACTGCTGTTCCCGACGCAAGTCGAAAGCACGGTATAGTAGCTTCGAGAGAATTCCAACGTTCTTTGATGTAGCAGACTTGGGATGCTTTTCAATTGCAAGAATGACAATGTCAAGAATTTCCTTGGTGGCGATTGGTCCGGAAGAGACTGCAACGGACCAGTTTCTTTCGACAGCGCCATATGATTCCTTGACATCGAACTTCTTTGCAACGAGCTTCAAGGCATCACGGCGAGTCTCATTTCCTTCTTCGGACAGTTCAAGCTCGGCGGACTTGAAAGATAGTCGAAGGATTGTGTCGAGTGTCTTGCCAGACAGCATGAACGGAACTTGTACGAGGAGAGCAGACATCAAGGAGTAGACGGCATTGTGAAGTTGCTCGTTGACGGTTCCTTCGATACTGCTTTCCAAGAGCGCGAGGGATTTCTTGAGTATTTCTGGGAGAGCAGGAATGATGCCTTCTCCAAGGACGTCTGCCATCGATGCAAGGCACAACAAACCCATGACACGTACTCTGTTGTCTTCCTGGCCAAGGCATGAATCGCTACTAATGACCATAGCCGCCGGGAGTACCATGTCTGGGTTCTTGCGGCCATACTTCTCAGCAATACGGTCGATGCAGGCGATAGCGGCATGTTTGAGGAGTATATCATCAGAGGTTTCAACGACCTGGTTAAGAAAGGAGATGAACTCTAGGACCCTATTCTGAGCCGCGCCTTCGCGTTCGGGTTGTTGACGGAGTCGGGTTTCCAGTAATCGAAGAACCTTGCGACGGAGATCTGGGCTAGGTCTCTGCAAGAGCTGCTCGACAGTGTCAAGAAGATCAACAAGAGACAATACTCCGAGGACTGATCCAAGACTCTCGCTGCATGCGTTGCTCAAAGGCTTGATATCTTGGACGGCATCGGACATGACCAAGACTTGTTCAAGAATCTGAGAGAAAAGACCAGCCACTTGGGTAACGGTCTCCTCCGCATCAGAATTGAAGATGACCGCCATCTGCGCTTTCAAGCTAGAATGCTTCAAGCAGTATGAAAGCGATCGTAAAAGACCCTCCGCAATGACGTGCTTGTCCTTTGCACCCTCGTTTCCAACTCCCAACAGTATCTGAGAAATGCCGGGCTTTGGTTTCAAAGCATCGCTGACCAGGCTTAGATACTTTTGATAAGTGATGAGCTGGTCTTGAGGATCAAGATTAGAAGCTAGGTAAGTCATCAAGCTAGATACGTTCTTGTCTAGGCCATGAAGGTTTGCAAGCATGGCCAAGACTGCGAACAATAAGTCCTTGGCGCCTAGTTTAGTAACCAATGCTTGGAACAAGCGCTGTCTGCGATGAGATGGGATGTGCTCAAAGGCAGCTGTGAAGCTGAGAAGAAGTTCAGAAGTTCCAGCAACGACATCGCGCTTTTGGTTACGCAATGATTGAACAAGAACGGGCACAACTTGGTCGATTGTCTGATCAATGACCATAACCGAGTAGTCATCGTCTTTCTTGAGCACACTGGATCCCATGAACGTGAAGATTGGCATGACGCTGTGAAGTACCTGTTCAGGAGCAATAACAGCAAGACCGGATACCAAGAGCAGAGCGGTATTCTGTACTTGAGGGCTCTCGGAGCTTCTAACACAGTCAACAACCAGGTCAGTACGGATAGCTGAAGTGTCAAAGGATGGCTTGGACGATTTCTTGGCTTTCTTAACAATGGCCAACAAGCTGCCGAGTACCAGACTGAGTAGATACCCGAGACTGGATTGGATTCTGGTTTTGAGGTGATGTAGAGCTGCTAGTGATTTGAAGAGGCCGGCGGCAAGGTCTGGATGGTCCTCGGGAACGGAATTGTCGACAAGTTCAAGGATGAACGTTACCTTGCCCATGACTTCGTCCAACTCGGGCGAGTCGGATAAGGTAGCAACGGCATTGTTGTTATTTGTGCGCCGCCTTTTCGGAGAGGGGCTGTGGCTCTCCAAAGTAGCAACAAACTCGGGTATCCTGTTGAGAAAATCAACGAAAACAGGCCCACTGAGAGACACATTTCGCAGTGTTTCCTTTGCGTAGCTTTGTACGGATTCAGGACCCTTGAATGAAAAGTGAAAGATCTGCTGTGCGGATGCATTCTGTCTGTCTTCACCGAGCTTATTCCAAATATGTTGAACGCGGGTGAAAACAGCAGAAACGAATGTAGGCCTGACGTTCGATTTGTCGAGGCTACTGAACAACAGTTTCTCAGCATCTGAATCCTTGGGACTGATAATGGCAGCAACTTCTTGCTCCAACTCAGACAAAGTGATATTTTCTCTTTCGCAAATCTGAGACACTTGCGCTTCAGAAAGAGCTCGCCATGAATCAATGAAGGGTGCCAATAGCTTGGTTCGCGTTACAGAACCAACCTTGCCCACGCCATTGACAATTTTGAGGAGGCTAAGCTTGACTTGAAAGATTGGAGTAGCAATGATATGGTAGCACAGGAACTGCATGAGATGCTGTCTCAGATTCCTCTTCAACTCAGTATTAGCATCTTTGTCAGAATCGGAGCTAGAGCCCTTGAGCGACTTTTGAAGTGTGGAAATAACATGACGGGAATCGTGGACAAAGCCCTCTAAGCCATCAAGTAGTAGGCGCTCAACGATCTTTTGTGCATCAGAAGTTGACAACCAGACCGGCTGAACCTCCTTTTGTTGGTCGTAGAGGCTGTCTTTGCCCCATGGGATGATAGTATCGCTCTCTTTCTTTGCCTTGCGTTGTATCCAAATGAGATTGCTGAAAAGCTTTGCAGCCTCAGTCCTGATGGCTTGTGATGGGTCGGCAAAAGCTGCGATTATATATGGGAGTAAAGCTTGCAAATCTGCTGTTGGCTTTTCTGTGCTGAGAGTGGAAGACATCATCTGGATAGCAGCAACTCTAGTGCGAATTGCATATGGTCCGGAGAATACCCGGACAAGGAAGGACAGATATTGAGTCTTCTGCACCAGTTGAGGCTTTCCAATCAATGGCAAGTTGGAAATTTGCTTCAGCTTGTCGGAAGAACAACTGGCAATTGTGAAAGCTTGCATGATCTGCTCAAAAGTACGCAAAATTTCTCCAGAAAGGAACGACGAGCCGGCAAGAGGCTCCTTGGCTAAAGAAGCTAATAATGGAGAGAAGGTATCAACTTCTTCTTGTTGTTCCAGGTCTAACATGACAACATCTTCGCTGGCCGTAATAGCAGGTTGAGTGCTGATGGTAGTTTGTAGACTGTGCTCTAGAGTGTCTATGTCCATGTCTGTCTCGGTAGCCACAGCTTGTAGGAGTGGTCGATAAGTCTGGGAGGCGTTGAGGGTCTGCACCAATTCGGACACTCGAGTTTGCACATCCAACGACAAACTACCGCTTTTCTGCGCATCCATGGTGGATTGAAATAGCATCTTCAAAGCCTGCTTGCTAGCGGCTTCATCTAGAAGTCCTTGTTGAAAAATCTGTGACACTAAGGCAAGGCTTTTCTGAGAATTATCCTTTTGCAAGCTCTCAAGACAGCCATTAATCAAGCCTAGAGAGAGCCGAGAGGCTCTATGCTGGGAAGCAACGTCCGCCAGGAGATTGAAAGGGTTATCGAGCTTCGTGATAGAGCGAATAACTCTCTTGGGTAGTGTTGGATTGGTTTTCTGCTCGGCTACAACTGCCAGGGTGACAGCTGCAGAATTAACGGTTTCTTGAGTCCAGGAGCCCGCCACCGCGGTCATCAAAGTATCAAGAACATCTTCTGTAAGAGCCGCTTTCGTGACAAACACGACAATGATCATGTAGCAGCCGATAACCAATTCCGATATTTTCTTCATTGCCAAGCCATCGTTCAGAACCGGTAAAAGTCGGATAAAGATGTCTTCGTGATTCTTCTTTTCGACGTCACGACGTCCGGCGCGTCCAGCCACTAGCATTTCCGAACATGCCTGTGTCATCACTCCGGACCAGAATGCTAATAATCCATGGTAATGCGCCCTTTGTTTCGAAACTTGAAGGGTATAATTGTTGAGAGCCGATGAGAAAGAAGGAGTTTTTGATGCAGTGCGAACTATGGCTTCCATGGGGGGATTCACCCGCTCTGTCTTGTAGGGCTGGAGAAAATTGAAGGTCGGCGTCAGATCGTCCGGTAATATATTCAAAAGATTGAGAAAGATCGGCAACGAGTGGTAAGGAAGGAAGGTTAGGATAAGAAAAGCAGTATTGAATTCGTGGACGCTATAACGAGATTAGCAGAACATCGCCAAATGATTGGAGGTCCAACGCACCGAAATCGTCTGATAAGCCACTCTAATGCCTTGACTGCTGGAGTCAGTTGCAATTTCCCTCCTACTAAGCCCATGAATGATTCCAATGCAATATCGAGTTCTTTATTTTGTGCCGCAGTCATTTCCGTACGATCTTCGGTCTTACTGTGGATGCTGAATATCGTTCGCTCGAACGTTTGGAATCGTGCGTCCAGCCGACATAGCTCCTGGAAAGCATCATTGCATATTTGGTATAATGTGTCAAAATCTTGCGATTTTGCAACTTTATACTCGAAGATCAGAGATTTCGAATGCGCAACCCGTTGCGCCTTGAGGTCGAGAGGATTCGTCGACTTGGCGGCAACCTGTGCCAACTGGGCGGCAAGAGAGGATGCCATGGTCATTGATTGATTAGTGCGCTTAATCGTCTCAAGACCCCATCCCGTGGTGAAATGCGTTGTGGGATTGCGCGAGGCAAGACGAGATGTTGTTGTAGGAAAATGGAGTTGTCGAGTCTGCGGATTGAAGAATCTAAAAATTGTTTTTTTTCGGGAGGGAAGTTTTTCCCGGGCCCGCGGAGCTCCAAGTGGCGGCGAGAGCAACTCTAACCGAGGTGGACATAAAGACGGAAGCCGTAGCTCATCTTCGATCTCGACAACATGGACTTCGACAAGCTCAACATCTGGGAAGTGTCGCCCAAGGGTAATTATTGATACGCTTGAATGCAAGAAGCAAAGCCGGTCCCGAAGTTCGCCAGCTTCAAGGCGAAGCCAACCCCGGCGATCGAAGATGTGAAGAAATCGCGTCGCGCGGATGACGAACGCCGAAACGAAAGAGGCCGACATCGATCCAGACATGATAGTCATCGCCATCGCTCAAAGTCTAGAGATGGACACCGCAGTCGCAGGGCCTATAAAGAGGACAGACCAGCTCGGGAAGCTTCTCCAGCGCCGCCTTCGACAAAAGACGAATCGCAGGACATCTATGTAATCGACCGAAAGGGAGATATTCACAATGTGGTCTACGGGACAATCCATCGATACAGCATACCTCAGTATCGCCGCGCAGGACGCGGTAGCATTGTCGGACTACCTTTACGATTCAAAATCGATCGCGCATACGACGGAGAAGACTATGTCATAATACGGACAGGTGGTTGGGTTCCTGATGGCGCACGCCACAAGACCAAGAGCATACTTGCAAAGGCAGACACCAAAGAAAGAAACGTTTTTCGAGTTCGGCAGAAGCTCATCGTGGATGACGAAGATGACGTTTTCAACGGCTTCATTCCGCTCAGTCACGATGGTAGTCGAAAGAGACGAAAGATGTCGGGTGGATATATTCCTAGTGACATTTCTGATGATGACGTTGAGAATTACGGATATCGGTCGATTCATGGAAAAGCGAAACCCGAAGAAGACATTCCGAGTGACATGGAAGCATCTTTGGAGTCGGATACAGACGAAGAAGGCGTTTCGGTCAGATGGGATAGAGAGGCGAATAAGAAGAATTCAGAGCTTCTGAGGCGAGCTGAAGACAATCCCCGTGATGTTGATGCCTGGCTTGAAGTGATCGAATATCAAAATACTCTTCTGACTGGGTCAGATAGTAGTAGGCAACTGACCGCAGCTGAAAAACGCAGTCTTGCTGATATCAAATTATCACTATACGAAAAAGCGTTGAAGAAGGTTGGAAAGAATACTGCAAAAGACCGCTTACTTTTGGGGTACTTGGAGGAAGGGGCTACTCTATGGGAGTCGAAGAGACTGGCTGAACAATGGCATACCATCCTCAAACACAATCCAAACTACATTAATTTATGGGTTCGTTACATAGACTTTCGACAGACGGCCTTTCTTGAATTCAGCTTTGAGCGATGCAAGAGTGTTTATCTGGAGTGCATGAATCTGAACGCATCGAGCGAACGTAACAATGAGCAAGAAGCCATACAGGCGTATCTCTTTTTGCGCTTGACGTTGTTTATGCGCGAAACAGGGTATGCTGAACTCGGTGTTGGCCTCTGGCAGGCCGTCCTTGAATTCACATTGTTCCGTCCCGAGATGTATTCGGCTTCATCAAAAGCTACTGATATACTGAACGGCTTCGCCTCATACTGGGAGTCAGAGGTCGCACGTATCGGAGAGCCTGGATCGAAAGGCTGGAATAGTGGCAAAAGCTCCGATTTAGAGTCTGCCACAAATGATGCTCAAACACGACTTATGGTAGAGGGATTATTTTCATCATGGTGTGTGGAAGAGCAACGATTGAGTTATAGGGCTCGTTTACCTGCAAGAACCGTGGACACTGTTGAGAATGACGACCCATTTCGTGTAGTTCTGTGGTCTGACGTTGAACCTTTCCTTTCATTCTTCACCAAGTGGAAAGACAAAAGCATACTGATCGAGGAATTCCTGAAATTTTGTTATTTGCCCCCATTACGGCAGACAGCTACTTCAGCTTCAGGAGGAAGCGCCTTTTTGCGTACCGAGCTACTCCACTGGTCAGATTCGTCTATTGTCAGCTTGGTGAATGTTGGTCTGGACGAAGCGACAAAGCTAATCCCTTCTACGGTATTCAATACGGCCCTGTTGCAAAATATTATGCACTCGGTCGATACGTTATTTGCAGACGATAACTGGTTTCAGTCAATGGCAACCTGGAAAGAGATCACTATGCATGACAAGACACTGATCGACGCTGATTGGGTTCGATGCTCTTTGAGGCTTCTAGTCGGAGCATTTCCTCGAGATGACGAATTAGCCGAGCTTGCGCTGGCCGTTGAATATGCCACAAATTCAACTGAGGGCAAGAAGTATGCTAAGTCATTACTCAAAAAGCGATCCTCTAGTCTACGGCTCTATAATGCCTTTGCATTGATGGAGAGCCGTTCTGGCAATTTTACGACAGCCTCGCATGTATGGGCCACTACATTTTCCATGGCTGCAACCTTGTCTGAGGCTCAAAGACTGGAGTACGGAACTCTTATACGCAGCTGGGTGTGGGAGTATCTAGCCCAAAGCAAACCCGAATTAGCCGTAGAAGTGTTGGGATCAATTCCGGACTTTACTATCAATCTGGAAACTCTGCAGCAGACCAAGCAAATCAGTATGAGCCCAGCGCAGCGTCTCAAGACGGATCGGTTTCTGATCGAGTCTTGTGATCGCTCCTTATCCCTTCAGGATATGGCATCTTTTACCTCTTGGACGGATCTGACAGCCATGCTACACTACCTCCTAGGCTCATTTGATCTGAAATCTGCTCTTGAGGTTTATAACAGTGCCTTCAGCCGCCTGGCATCATCGTCACTTGTCTCCGGAAACTTCAAGTCCTCCGCTCTAGAACTTCTCCACCAATCCCGCTCTCGCTACATATACTCTCACATCACAAATGAACACACCTACAAACCGTCCGCTATACGCGAACTACTCATAGAAAGCACAACCCTCTTTCCGCACAACACTCTACTCCTCTCATTATTCACCTGGAACGAATCCCGTTTCCGCGTCGATGAACGTATTCGCAGTGCCATCCAACCAACATCATTATCAACAACAGAAACACCAATAACGACATCCCTCCTCACAATTCTAACCGAACTCACTCGCCCTATTTATACAGGCTCAACAATCCACTCCGCCCGCGCCGCATTCGAGCGTGCTTTACAACCTTCTTCGGGACATGCAACACCATCCCCCTCCCTGTGGAAACTATACATTCTCTTCGAACAGCATCGCACCAAAGACATTTCCGCAGCACAAAGACTGTTTTACAGGGCTATGAGGGCTTGTCCCTGGTCAAGGGATATACTCATGCTCGCCTTCCCTTCCATTCCATCATCCAACAAACAAGAGAAAAGTGGATTGTTCGTCGACGAAAGTGGTGAGGAAGATTGTTGGGAACTGCGCAGGATATACAATGTCCTTCTTGATAAGGAGTTAAGGGTCCATGTTGAGATTGATGATGAACTGCTCGGAGAAGGGGAGCGGAGGTGGATTGAGAGGGAGCAGCGGCGAATCGCCACTGAGGGCCGAGGCGGCAAGGAGAAAGGGAAGGGGAAGAGGAAGAGTAAAGCGAGGGAAGTGATTGATTTACCTGATGATGCTGATACGGATCATTCAGTATAGTTCATATAAATAGTATGCATAAATTGATGAATCAATTCCTCTTGAAATTGAACTACATACATAGCTAGATACACACGTAGCGAATGAGAAAAATCCATGACAAAAGTCGATACATACATACATTCACATCGCAAAAGAGTAAAAAAATCAAAAATGCTCCTTCCAAAAGTTAAACTTCACCTCCCTCGACGACGACTCCTGCGCCGCCTGCCGAATCTGTCTTGCCGCCGAATTGGGCCCACAGAAATAAACACCTACCTTCGTCGTGATGTTGCTCTCCAACCCGGACAGGTAAGTCTGATCCATCAATCCGTCACGCATTGCGCCGAACAAGCGCTTAAAGTCTGGACGGCCGAAGTTTGTGCGCGATTTTAGTTCGGTGAGGGGATCGAGTTCGGTGCCTACGGAGTTCAGGTAGATGTTGGTGGCGGTGTCCTGGTCGAGGCGTTGAGTCAGATAGGTGTGGATGCGTAAGAATTCGGGGCCGCCTTGGGCTCCGGCGGTGATGGAGGATTGTTGTTCGAGAGACGAAAGAAGGTCTTGGAACCATTCAAAGGATGAGGTGTCTTTGCAAATCCAGATGAATTCGACTCGGCGGAGACGTTGGGGTGGGTTGGGACCGGCGCGTAAGTGCCAGATGTTTTTAAGGATGGATGCCCAGGGTGTGACGCCGATACCTGTTCCGATCAAGACGGCAATTTCGTTGTCAAAGACGTCTTCGGCCGGAGCTCCATAGGGTCCGTCGATGCGCAATTTGGGCATTGTTTGCCCGTTTTGCATGGCGATTTCGTACATGCCCATTGGGTCGAGGCCTTCGAGATCTTTGGCCTGGGCGGGACCACAACCTAGTGCGTCACCGAGGGCGCGAGTGAAGTCACCGACCTGACGGACATGCACACTGATATAGGGGTCAAAAGGGCAGGAAGTGATTGTGAATGGATGCCATTGCGTGCTGGAGACTTCGGGTACTTGAAGGAAGAGCCATTGACCGGCTTTGTATTTCATACTGGGCTTGCGGAATTGAATTTCCATGGCATCGTATGGGTGACGGATGACGTTGGTGATTTCTGTTTCACGGCGTGCTCTGACTTCACGGTACAGTCGTTCAATCAGATAGATTCCACCTCCCCAGAGCTCCCATCGCCATCCCTCATACCCTAGACAATGCTGCCAGAAGACACTTCCGGCAAAAGGAGAGAAAGGTTGGGCTGTATCTCGGACGAAGCAGCCCGTTGCATGGGTGTAAAGTCCCAACATAAAAGGGATAAAGAGATGATGCGTGTACCAAAAGGTTTCGAACGATTGCTGTCGGATTTTGTGGTGGGCGGTTGTATACATCAGCAGCATACATAGCAGCATGATATGCCCTGTGATACCTCCCGCCTGGGTATAATGAATTTGAATGGCGGTCTCTGGTCGTAGTTGTGCCTTTTCAACATTGAAAAAGTTGACATAATGGCCTGACGTGTGAATGATAGAAAATATGAGTAGAGAGTATGCAACCTGACGATGGAACCACTGCGATTCGTCGAGAGGAAGCCATTTAATCTTCGGGCGTATATACCGCAGTAACGTCCTGCACATGGGCAGCAGAATCAACGCCCCGTCCACACTCAGACACAAACCAGCACCTCGTGAAATCCATACCGAGAATTTCAATTTGTTCAGCGGCGCAAGTTTTGGATTAACTTCTTGAAGATACCATCCGAGGGCGAAAAGACCGATATGCCCTCCCCAGAAGATGGTGTAAAAGAACAATTTTGACGGCGCCAAATGCGATTTCCAATTGACATCCATTTTTTGATGAAGAAAAACCGACCAGCGATTAACACATAAAGTGAGTGTGTATTAAAGAGCGAATAGTGATAAAATGGCGCCGTAGAAGCGAAGAAACGAAAGAAATACTGGCTGGGAATGACCTGCAAACCCTGTGGTAGAATGAAGAGGGAGAGAAAGAGAGTAAATGGGGCCTGCGGCTCTTTTGATCGCGCCCAGGTGGACGATGAAGAACCACAGGGAATCTAAGCTTTTCGTCGGTCCTCTATCTCTTCCACGAACCGTATGGAGCAGAGCCCCTGATCAGCCCTCTTCGAGACCCGGTGCGTTCGAAATCAGATAAGTAGAGTTTGCGAACTAGGACGTAGCCATTTTGAGATGTATTTCCGCAGAATTGCTTGTCCGGAGATTATCTCGGGATGTAAGTGTTGCAGCGATTTAATCTTTTTGAGGCTCTGTGGTGTTCCAAACTGCGACAGTGTCAGAGTAGGCTGAGATTTTGCGTTGCAAGACGAGACGATGGCGGTTGGATGTGCGCTCGAACAGGGGACGTTTTAGGATTGCGGCAAGTATATGAGCGGCTAGATGAGGGCGGCTTGGCGGGAACTTCGGTGCGATGCGACGAGTACGTATGCGAATTCTTCAAATCGAGAGAGCGGAAAAGGATGTGTAAAGTCTATTTTGTTGCTGGTATCGTTCAATGTTGAGTGTTGTTGGTGTTGGGACGAGATGTTGTGTGGTGTGGTATGGTGTGAGGTGATGAGGAAGGTCAGTTTGGAGGTGAGTGGCAGGTGCAGCACACTAACTCTGCAGCACATAGTGGGCCTATTCTTAGAGGCCACTACGCCGTTTTCTGTAAATACTCCGGCCTTACTGACGACGATGTACCCAATAGCCTCGAGGCCTCGTCGCTGAAGAGTTCTCGATCTATTTTTACGATCCCTGCGCTGCATGCTGGCCATGGATGGCGTGGGTTCCAACAGTATATTTAGCATCCAGAATCTCGCTTCGAGAATGTACTACGTAGTAGATATATTTAACACCGCATATCCAGTCGTTGCTCGAGTGCTGTTTCTATTCCAGTCTTCTTGGAAGTGTTCCCGTGCATATGCCATATTATCATTTCCACCCTCAATGGCGGCCAGCCACTACCAACACCTCGCTATACGAAGTGTTGTTTGTACCTTGTGATGGGCTCGATGGTGTCTATCTCTCGGTCTTAGCGAAATGAACTGAAGGCTTGCGAGTCAATCAGGTACGTACTACCAGAGAAGTATTCCGAGGTATCGCCAACAGCAGAGGAAGAGCGGGAAGAGGAAAGAGCAAATCAACGTGCGGGGGCGGGCAAATCATAACCAACGATCGAACTCTAAAGAAAAGATCCGCGATTCCGAGCTCTGATTGGCCGAGGAGCTGCCAATCGGCCCGGCCCATCCCAAGCGAGGCTGCCTTTTGCTTTTTAGTTCAACCAATCAGAGAGCCTGAACAAGCGCTTTTTGTGCTTAGGGTTACTATATTTACTCTCCCGCCTGAAGAATCGAAGCACGTGTATACGTAGTAAGTAATACGTAGTCAGTATAGGCGAGTTATCTTAGCATACATACATGGTAGTATGTACTTTCAACCCGGGAAAAGGTCCATCCGGTGACTGTCCGAGCAGCGTGATGGTGATGTGATGGCGATCGAGTATCCGTGCGTACCTATGTACCTACGTATCTTGTCATACTCCGTACATACATAGTAATCTGATAAATCAATCGGGCTTTATTCCTCTTTGCAGTCTCGAGTAAGCATTGACGTGGTAGAATTACGAGAATAACAATCCTCGACTGATCTAACATCTGATATAAGAGCATAATAATAATAGAATTACTCCGCCGAGGATTTTGTAGCAGTCCGTGTCTGAAGTGCCCGTCTGATGCATCTCCGGCCTCACCATCACGCCAAGGCTATGCTGCATGCACGGCGGATCACCCTCGGCACGGACTCTCTCTGTGCTGACTGGCCCGTCGGCTGCACCGTAGCGCCCGCCATCACCTCTAGACTCGGTATTTTATGCATCTTCAAGGTCTGACTGGCTGACACCTCACCACACTAACTTCAACACGGCAATGCCCGATTTTCGCTCTGCAAGTCACAGGTTGCATGATCTAGCGAAGATGGACTTGATCAATTTGATCCATTTGATCGCGGGGGTGCCGCCGACTCGAAGCTCAGATAAAACCGTCTCCGTGTGACCGGTCCCCTTGATACTTGCTACTTACTGTACCTGGTTTATCTGATGAGGCATAAACTATCCCACTATTCTGGAACACATAATACCAAATAATCAACTTGACGCCATAACGAAACTGACGATTGTCTCGAGCCTCATCTTAATACCCGCCGACGGATTCAGAGATCAGAGCTCACGAATATATCATTCATGTCTGCGACCCGGTCGACTCGATACTGAAGGAGGATTGGAATCGGTGACGGCGACAATAATCAAGTCGTGCGCCCATTTCTTTCGTCTACTTTCTTCGCTTTCGTTAGACCTTCGCTGGCCGAGGGGTATATTCTTTCCTTCGATTCAATTCAATTCAGTTCTCCCTATATTTCGTGTCGCCGGTCGATACACACAATAATCCACAATGGGTCGTCTGATCAAAAACCATTGGGCTCGTCTCATCATCCTGTCCGCCGCAGGCTGTAAGTCTAGCCTCATCTCATCTCATCCCAATTCTTTCTTCTGGTTTATGTATCTAACTCTCGGTCTACAGGGCAAGTCGGCGCCTCGATAGAAGGCTTCTTCTGGCCCAAAATCTTCTGGGACTTTATCACCCACAACCTCGACGCCGCCGTCAAACCCGTTCCCATTCTCCAAATCATCAACCTGATCCTAGGCATCGCGGCGCTGGCATGGGAATGGCCACTCAAACCACTGGCCGGCACACCGCCGCATCGGAGTATCGAGTTGAGGCTTTTGGTATACCCACTGAGTGCGCTGACGTGTGCGCTTATGTATCAGTCGGGTGACGTTGCGATTTATTACCTGATTGGCATGGGGGCTTATTTCTGGGCTTATAGTGAGGGAGAGGTTTGTCTTCTTTTCTCTCTCTCGTATTGTTGGAATTTTTGCTAATGAAGTATAGGTGGTATGTCCTGTTCCATGGACACTACCGAAGAGATCGATGGTGGGGAAGGTGTGATTATGTTATTGTTTGCATTGATTCTTAGCGGATGGCGTTGCGATTGGAAATGGGTTAGCATAGCACGATGACATTTGAGTCTTGCATGAATAAAAAATGAAGCCTTGGACACAAGGAATTATTTGCATCGTAACCCGAACCCTTCATATCCGGACAATTGTCCGAGCGTCCCCACCATTCCATACTTTCTCTTAACAGTCTGTGTATTGGGGTGGGATCTTCGTAGTTGACATCCACAAGAAAGAGGAATTTGACGATAGATAGAATGGCAAAAGGAATACTATACATACTGGTCTCTCCAGGCCGTGATGTCTCAACCGAGCAAGTCAACGCCTGGTTCACCAACATCAAAACCCTCATCCCCAGCCTTCTCGCCACAACAACATACTCGGCCCTTGACGACCAAAAACCAGAACATTTAGCCGTGTATGAACTGTCGGACTCTTTAGACATCAGCCTTGCTCAAATTATTAAAAATCCCGAAACCTCACATTTCGACTCGGTGGAGTTGAGAATATACAACATCTTCAGCGAAAAGACATCCCCCAAACACGCCCATGCCGATGTCGCCGGCGACAATGGAGAAAGAGTCTTCCGCAGCCTGGCCTTACAACCCGGCCCTAATCTCCCGGTACAGGACTTCAACGACTGGTACGAACAAGAGCACATCCCGTTGCTCTCAGTTGTGCCGGGATGGCTCAAGTCGACTCGCTGGGTTTTGAAAGAGGCAACATCTTCTAGCCACGGTAAAGAGCAAAAGACGAAGAAGCTATCGGATTTTCTGGCCATTCATGAATGGGAGAGTATGGCGTCCCTCAAGACGGAGGAGTTTAAGCAAGCTACGAATACGCCGTGGAGGGATCGGATTATTCCCAAGATTGATACGAAGCTGGAAGAGAGGAGGAATTTTGGCAATGGGAAGAGGATATGATTTTTTTTTTTGATATTTTAGACTCGAAATCAGTGCCTATAATATGCAATAAAAGATTATATGCCGTTTATTCAAATTTTGTATAATGCAATATTGAAAGCCCAAATGAAAATGAGCTTCTCTGGTATATAGGTAACCGTCATCAATCTACCTGGACACCTACCTAGGTAGGTTCAATGTTGCATGTGCCCAGGTGGATCTTTATATATTGACATAAATATATCCATCCGTTTCACGGTCTGGGATATCAAAACCTTGCATTTTCAGATTTCCACCCGTTAACCACCTGATTACATGGATACATATATCCGACAGAAAGCGGGTTGATCAAGAGAGCCCTGTATCAAGAATACGTTGTACGTCAAGTTCGGCGAGCGCTGGCATAAGAATAACTTGAAATATTTCAAAAATAGAATTCCTTCGTCCCAGGCTTTGCGAGACTAGAATCAACGCGCATCCTACCATTGATCGATGAACCAAGATGACTCTTTTTGCCAGATGCAAAGAGTGCTGGGTTCTGCCTTTGATGAATACGAGTGACGATGCACCAGGAAGCGGCGCAGAGGACTGTGTTGACGTTAAGTGGAGAATTTGTGTGTTTTGCTAGTTTTGCCCTGAGCTGTTCGATTTTAGGTATGCTCACCGTGAAGACGGTGGAGGTGTGACCTGCGACGCCGGTTTGTGCGTTGCGTCATTTGTCGACTAGAGGACTTTTCCTCTAAGCCAGGGTATGCTTGTTTAAATATTTCGTCAAGGCTGGTTTGAAGTTTTCTGAGGATAATAGACTTGGTAGATGCGGATGTGCAGAAGGACAGAGCTAGGCGGGTGTAGTACCTTGGTGGTATTAGGTCTAGGGGCGAGAGCTCTAGCCTGCGAGAATGCATCAACATTGTGATACCTACCTAACATCTCGTGACACTTACACCCGTCTAGGGCTATGATATAAGTTTCTGGGAATAATGTATATGGCGTTATGTCCAGGTTCTTCCTGGCAAGAGCTCGGTATCCGTATACCGTAAGCTTTCATGTAACCATGTTGTACTACGGATCTCAACCTATTTATTTTCTTGAAGAACAAATCTTGTAATAGCCAGATGAGCATATTGTTGCTGATGGTATCGAGACATTCGTGGCTTACGGCAAGATCAGATAGCTCATTATCTCCCGATTGGAAGCTTTCTACCATTACAGCGAATGTCACCTTTGCGATATACACGATTGAAGACGGACAATACGCCCTTATGTTCCATGACATACTTCAAACCTTTGCTGGAGAATACAGTCCTGTCTGGTTTTACAATGGCGGGGTACCTTTTCCTCTCTTCGAAATCGAAGACATAGACTGGTTTCCGTCACCATGTGTTACAAATGTGATCCGCTTCAACAGTAGCGAACTTACTCCGAAACGATAACGGCACCTGCTACCACATTCTACAATGATATTCTTGTTCCTTGGAATGATCCTGACTCTTGAGTGGTTTTTTTGTTGAGAATCCGGAACAAGCTATCTCATTTATATTTTTTGGCCCTTCATTATCAATTGTTTGTTTCTTTTTTCAGAGAGAGGGGTTTGAGGGTTGCCCCGTACTCTGTTCCTCAGGTAACAACTATGGATAAAACCTAGCTTTATACTAATAATACTAGGGCTCATGGCTCATGCGTGTGGTGTAGTGTATACTCTGATCCTGCGTCCATTTGATCGTACTGAAATACACCAATCAGAAGTGTGCAGCCTGTTTCATGAAATGAGATTCTCCGCAGCAGGATGTTGGAACAGATGTAAGCCAGGCAGGCAAGGACTTCACGATGATAACATCGCAAATCTAGGCAGCTTCTTGAGGAAATCAAAGAGGCTGGCCTAAATGGAACCCTCGTCGTAGCCCTAACCCTAGACCCTACGGTCAACCATTGCAACCAAGATAACAAAGACTTCCTAAACCGGAACCAATCAGAGTGCCGGATTTGAAGAAGGTCCTAGGCAGAATCTCAGCACGTGACGCAGCACCTCATATACGGCGGATATTTTTACCATTCATTTTCCATTCAGGCACTACGGAGTATTGACAATTTGTGCTCGCTATGGAATGAATGAGTCGCCAAGTCCTGATCGAGAATCACGGTCCACAGAAAAAAGCTTGTATGTATCGTATCCGTCACTATCCGAGCCCAAAGTGGAACTACCTAACTTCATATGGTTACGGAGCACGAGACGGTGGCCACCAAGAAGTCGCCGATACTACACTACTACAGCCACAGTCTCCGAAACCAATCGTTGTGAACGGCTTTGTATGTATTTACAAGAAGACAGGTTTTAGCTGCTGCTAGTAATCTACTTGGATTTTACGGAAAGTTGTCTCGGGAGAGGAGACTGAAGACTGACTTGATCTAGCCAGGGCCAGACGTGCAATATAGCACGAGGTACAGTCGTCAGCTGTTGTAGGAGAAGTAAATTGTTGGGACATAGTGCAAGTCATTGTGTGAGAAATTCGAGCTAGTAAAAGGGGTGTTGGTCCGGGGGACACGAATCAAAGTCATGCAAGTTAGCGCATAAAAGTGAGCAATTTTTTTGTCAAATACATACAAACATTACGAAGAGATAGGCTGTATAAAGCCACCAATAGATGTACTTCTTATCTGATTCAGTTCCCAACTGAGTGTAGCATAAGGCTGACCAAATTTACCTATCATATCATTCGTGCGCTTAGCTAGAACGTTGGTTTTTGAAACGTACACCTGACCGACAACAATTGATGTGTTCTTTTAAAGACAAATAACCGGAAAACGCTCGCATTACGATTCTTTGATATTGGCATCGCCCGTAAGTCGAAGCTATGGCAAGGCTCGCCTGGATATTATATCTCCTTATGGCACCGATGGTTAGGCGTTCCCTGCTCGGCAGCGCTGCCTTTTTAATGCTACTGTATATGGCATGGGAGTTGTATATGCTGCGGCCACCCAGCCAGAAGGAATACCCAGTGATCTCCGAGCCGCTCAATATGGAGATCCTTGGATCATTAAGCGATTGGGCGATACCCAATAGGCGACCAGAATTTACAGATTTTCTTGCCATGAGAACCCTAGATCCTACTTTCTTGCCAAACGACGAACAAAGTTTCTTTTCGTTTCGCCGTCGACGGCTTGTTTTTGTCGGCGATGTACATGGCTGCTTTGATGAACGTAGGTTTTCGGACTTGCGAAAGCATCGCTCTCGCTGACTCCTTCATAGTTGAAGAACTGCTGGGGGTGATCTCTTTGACCCGGCGAGATCACTTGATCTTCACTGGTGATATGATTAACAAAGGTCCCCAAAGCGGCAAAGTCGTTGACCTTGCACAACAGCTAGGCGCTTCATGCGTCCGGGGAAATCATGAAGACCGCATCTTACTCATTCGATCAGATTTACAATCTCGTGGGATTCTGTATTCGGAATCTGTGAACGAATACGATCTACCCGCATATGATCGGAATGATCGTCAGCTAGCCGGGTCTCTGACCGATGACCAGGCTGCATGGTTACAAGAGTGTCCTGTGATCCTCAAGGTCGGACAGGTCAAGGACATAGGCGAGGTGATTGTTGTTCACAGCGGGCTGCATCCTGCTGTGCCCCTCGATGAGCAAGAACTGACAAGTGTAATGTCAATGCGAACAATGTTCTATGGAGCGGTTCCATGGTTCAGAGTAATTATTTCATCTCTCTCTTAAGTAAGGGACAACTCGGATTCTGACAATCTTCTAGATTTACAACCAGTTCAATATGCTCCTCTCACAAGGCTCAATTGTGCCTGCACCTCCGTACTCTAACCTGACGACTGTCATATATGGCGGCCAGTCCTTCGAAATTCGACAGTACACCAAGGGACTTAACTCTGGATGTGTTCATGGTGGTGATCTAAGTGCACTTATTATTGAGGATGGTGGCAAGAGTAAGGTTGTGCAGGTGAGCTGCAAAAAACATGTAGGATCTTGATTTCGCAATTTGTCATAATATGAGCTTGGGTGGTTCATCATTAGGCCTGAAGGATCTTGAAGGATAAGTGACTTTGACATCAAGGCTCCTGGTGAAGTACATGGTGATTCATACTTATTGAAGGATATCTGGATATCTTGTAGCTAGAGATTTAATATTTATGCCATCTTTCCTTATATACCTCCAGCATCGATAAGTATCTGCTGTATCGCCGGACTAAATTATGTGGCGTGACCGAGACCTAGAGGCGTGCGCCCCTTAGCATCCAGCGCATTGAGGTCTGCACCCCTTCGGATCAGGCACCGCACAATTTCCCTCTGGTGCGTCCTCTTCGACATTGTAATTCATACACGTAGGTGAGACTCGCTGCTGTAGACGCTTTATTTACTCACCAGATTCTCCTTACCTGGTCGGCGACATACAGTGGCACTGCCGGCCATTCTCATCGGAGGTTCTGAAGATATACAGCGAAGAACGGCCTCGTGGAGAAAAGAGCGTTCATCCATCGTACCTTTTATTTTCAGATCCACACCGTAGCCAATGAAGGGCTGCAAGATGTCTCCCCGCTGAGCCGTTACCACAATCTTCAGCATCTCGAGATTCCGCGCATAGCCGTATTCGACAAACAGATCTCGTTGCACCCGCCAACCCATGTCTCAAACCATCTCACAAATTTTTCCGGCTGGCGGTTCACTTCGCGGTCAAGCAATAGACAGAGGGTGCCAATTGTGCCGTGGATCGCTTGGTCTAAGAGGATGCCAGGATTACAATTCGCCAAACCTATATCTGTGCCATCGTCCAGCTGGAACTGAATTACCTCTGTTGAGAGGTGGGAGACGATAAAACTCGTTTAAAGGATGCGCCCCCGTCAGGGAATGTTGACATCTGCTCCAAGCTCGACCAATAATTTGAGGAGATTTGTCTCTCCCTCGGCAATTGCGCAATTTACCAAGCCTCCGAGCTCCATGCTAGGCCTTTGTATAGGAAATTCATGCATGAAAAGCTCGCATGGCCCGATTACAGTGCATTTAAAACGGCCACTTGGGTTGTGCCCCAGCCAGGATAGGAAATCTATCAACATTGGCCCCATGCTCCGGAGGAAATGGCATATCCTTACTAGTTGATACAGTCAATTCCATACAAAACTACAAAAAAACTTGTTCCCATGCATCGTTCGTTTCATTATTTACTCGGTAAGGATCAATGGGGTTAAGAGCTTGCATCTCTGTCAACGGATAGTGAAGATGGGGATGACACTGATAAAACAGATGCTGGACGATTATCGAGCTCTGCGAGTTGTCGAACTTGCACAAACCCGTGTCAATGTTCAGAATTTATGAGTCAGCCGACTCAAGTCCCTCATCAGCTTGTAAAGTCTGTTTACACTATTGACGCCAGAAAAACAAGCTAGTTATGCTTTGGAAAATGTCTGGTCCAGCCAGAAGGCCTGGAACCATCAAAATCTCCACTGTTCCTACTGGGTACACTATTAGTCTACATAGCAGGTATGCCCCAAGCCATCCACCAATTCTAGAGCACAAATGTAGTGGGCCTGATGTATGCACTTCTGCCCTTGATCTAATACCCAACGCGTAAACAATTTTTGCTAGGGTTCCTGGAATCCCCCAAACCTCTGATGTACTTACTGCGCCTGTTCCGTATCTTTTTCTCTCTTTGCACCAACGATCGTCTATTCTAGCTATTCTGTCCTGTCTAGCTATGAAAATGTCTCCAAACTTCTCTAACCATATCTAAGTATTTCACTAAGCCCGCGGGTGGATGAATTGATATGGACTTACCAGTGAGCATCTTCTTGAAAGCAAGCTCCACAGAAGTAGCATCCAGTGCAGATGACTCCATAAACAACAAGTTATTATCAGCTAGACAGAGTCAATTGCTGTAAAGAATCTAGCCACAGGGGAGGAAATACCTGCAAACTTGCTTGCCTCCTCCATCGTAACAGCCCGTTCGCACCCCAGATCACCCTTATTCCCAACCAACATACCCACAACATCCGATCTAACATTGCCACGCAATTCTTTCAACAACTCGTCTTTGATATACTCGTAACTCTGCCTCCTGCTAATATCGTAAACCAACATTACACCGACAGCTCCCTGGTAGTAAGAAGCTACAATGTTGCGAAATCGCTGCAGTCCTGGAGTATCCCATATATTCGCTATAACCTCTCTTGATCCGATCTTGGTAGAATAGCGGCCGAATTCGAGGCCTATTGTTGGATGAGAGTTTGTATTGAAGTCTCTTCCGGCGCATCGGTCCATGAGACTGGATTTGCCGACGCCGGAGTCACCGATTACCACCACTGGTTGAAGACTCTATAAGTTAGCCGTTGAATAGAAAACAAAGCGAAATGAATTGATTTTCTTCCTAGCCTAACAAAAGACATACGTTTGGCTAGGATCTATATAGCGGCTTGTTAGATTCTGTCTTTGATCAATTGATGAAATAATAAGCTGTAAACCGAGGAACTTACGGGGTACGTCTTATCCATCGCACCAGTCGGAGGCAAACGGTGTCCTTCGATATATCTGTGGACTTCATCAAGATAAGAGAGTGATTTCATCCAAAGGTGTTGGGGTACATTTCAAAAATAGTTTGATTGCTGCCTAATGATTCCCACCATCGGAATGTATCAATTGATAAACTCTAAATAGTTTCGTCCTGTATTTCGACAAAGCGCCGTTATTCTGGAGCCTACACTTGTTGTAGTACTGTTCGTTGAGGCAGAAAAATTAGGGCTTAACTGGATCAGGTGGCTTTAAACCCTGACGGTTGGGTTTTTGATACGCCGATAGGTTTTCAAAGCTTGAAATAATCGCTGTGTTTCTCCTACTAACATGCGTAGCGATCCCAGTAACCCTCATCTACTTTACGATGCAGCCTCAATCCGCTTCACCCATATATACGTCTCCACATACTTCATACAGCTCAAAGGCATAACTTCCTAGCTGGCTTCGCCTTGACTTAAACTCAGCCAACGTCATCCACTCCAACCAGATGGGAGCGGACCGGTTGTCATCACCCTCAAAGTTCAAATTGCTAGCATGATACACAAGCTTGTGCCGAGTACTCATAATCCACCCAGGCCGTTTGAACATATGTCTATTGTATTCCTCGCCATGCCACTTTTCTAGTTCAGCTAATGCATTATGCGTTAAGCCTTTCATTTGCACAGCCATCATATGCCTTGCAGGAGATTCTGGATTGCACTGGTCACAAACGAACAGCACAATCATCCACGCTACGTTTCAGCTTTCTACGTTCGGTGTCAACTTATTTGCAGATCCTGCCAGATCTGGAATGAAGATTTCAATATGGTTGCAGATGTTCTTAAAGCTTATCTATTCGAGTATGAACTGTCTTACAACTCGTCGATATGTCTGTTCCCTTTACCTGAGCCACCCAAGATGAATTATGAATGCCTGAATATTGAGGATGGTGGGAAGAATAAGGTTGCACAGGCGAGATGTAAAAAATATGTGCAAGCTTGGTTTCATACTCTATTATAATATAAGCTTAGATAAATTCATCACTAGGCTTGACGGATCAAATTTTCAAGATATGTGACTATGACAATGCCCAGCTTGGAGGCCCAGAACCACCACTAGATACACTACCTTTGTCTACATAGCAGGTGTGACCCAAGCCATCCACCAGTTCTAGAGCCTCATAGTACTCCATACAAAGGTAGTGGGCCTGGTGCACTTCTGCCTATGGCCTTATAGTTTCGTTTGTAAGACCTAAACAATTCATGCACACATTCCTGAAATTCAGACTTTATCTCTGATGTACTCTTTCTTATAGCAAAATTTGTGACACTGATTCTTGTTCGTTTTATTCTTGCTCGCAACGATGTTCTATTAAGCTAAGTTGCTGTGTTTGACTGTAACAAGCTTTGCAAATTGCTACAACTGTATCTAAGCATTTCGTTTAGGCCGGATGGACAAATTGATGTAGCCTTACAAGCAGTACCTAGATATGCAACAGGTGTATGGCAAGCTGTGCAATTCTTTTTTTTTTTAAAAAAAAAAAGAAAAGAAAAGAAACCTGTTTTGGAGACCATAAAAAGCAAGACCAGCTGAACAAGAATGAAAGGGTACCTAGGTAGAAAAAAAGCAAAACCGAAATAGTAAGAAATATCCTCTAGTATGCTCATACATACAGAAATCAAGCCGTTGTATGTCTTGACATCTTGGACCTTTTGGCATCATCGACAATCAGTCATCTGTTGGCTTATTTTCATGTATTCTTCCTTGGCTTGTTTCCTGATACATGAATCCGAACCTCCACCTCCACGCAACCAAGCAACGATAATCTGATCACATCCTTCAATCCATGGCCTGCTTTTGATATCGATCTTTTGCCATATATCAAGCTTTCGTAACGTTCCTCCCAGATTGAAAAGTTCCACTATCTCTTCCGGGGCAGTTGCAATCACAGGTCGTAGCTCATGTATGGAGAAACCGTAGGTTTTCTTGAATCCAATAGATGCATTTTTAGCCCGGCCGATATCGCCCCGTCTTTCAAGAAATGCAATTGTTCTGATAGAAAGTTTGATATCACCACCATGGGTAATTTCGTTCCTTTTGTAGCGAGTCTCCGAGTCGTGCAATCCAACTGTCCATTCCAGCTCATTTGCATGAACCATTAATAGGTTATACTCGTTCTCCTCGAGCCTCTTATCGAGCTTTTGCGTCTCCTCCCCAAGCCTCTTGTCGAACTTTCGCGTCTCCTCCTCGAGCTTTTGCTGCAGCCCCTCAACAGTTTTTTGGTGTTCTTTTTCCGAATCCTCCAATTGTTTTTCAACTTTCGTCATGCGATCTAGAAGTTCAAGTAGGTTGAACCCTCCACTGTTTCTAATTCGCTTTGACTCCGGCTCCATTATGATTTCGTCTGTTGGGAATAATGTCTTGATGAACTTTTCGAGCTCGCTCTTGTTTGTAGGGTCCGATACTAGCTGATAGGGAGGAGAAAAGGCGGATTTATAGAGACTTCCAGTCCATTCCTATGTACCGTCGTATTTGTTAACACCTCCGGAGCAAAAGAATAATAGATGTCTCATGACTTACTTCTGCAACTCCAATCTTTCTCCTCTTTCGAGGCCGATCTTCATTCACCGCAATCGCTCGACTTTCACGCTGAATCGTCATTTTGAAACCGATGACTTTGGCCTTGGATTGTCCGTTTTGTTCTTTGTGTTGGATACTTTGATCGAGTGTCTCAGAAATGTTTCTAGATCACGGGCGGATTGAGAAATGATTGAAAAATGATACTTTGGGCGTTTAGCTTTGGGTAATTCTATATATTTATAAGCGAAAATTGGATTGAATCCATGTCTCTTCATGGATCTTGTAAGAAGGGATCTCCAATTCTTTGTTACATAGCTTCCGTCCATGCCAGATGGATATTTCTTCTTCTGCATGTGGTTTGCGAATTCACAAAGAGATCTTTGACACTTTTGATTGATGCAAATATCAAAGCATTGTACTACTAAGCTAGATATAAAGAAAGGATCAAAAGGGTTTCGTTGGTATACTTTGACTATTACCCATTGAACTCGGATATACTACCTTCCTTGCCCTTTTCCACCATCAGCCTATCATTAGCTCGATCTTTTTAGGAAACACAGCAACGACGTACCGGGATAATACTTACGAGGGGTGTACATGAAACTAAGCTACCTTTTTGAAATCTCGCCCTGTCGCAAGATCGAGTTCTAAAAGAAAACCCGTCCTATGGACGAAAGGACCTATCCAACTTCTTCGCTTCCTCCACCGCTACAATGTTGCGATATCGCTGCAGGCAGTGTCCCACGTATTTTCTATGACATCTCGTTTCTCAATCATGGCCTAATAGTGGCGGACTTTGGACACATAGAGAACGTCAAGCAATACCTATAGCAAGGCCGTGTCAGTGTTAATGGTTTCGGCTTTCTACTTCATACCCCCGTTCTGCAGATTCACGCCAGATCTCAGGAATGAACAATATAACCTATGGCAAACATGTCAGAAGCGCATTTGTTGCGGTGTACAAGTGTCTCAGATGACTTGCCTACAAATCTATTCTACACACTCAACTAAGTCACGATGAATACTCACGCAGCCATGTTCGAGAAGTTAGGGCTACACAAGTCGGCTGACCCGATTCGATTGGTTGAAAAGTGTCCCACCGCGGTCCGCCAATCGCCAGCGCGTCCCTGGCCGTCCAAACTTTTGGACCTACAAAATCTTTGTCCCAGCAGAAGCACAAGTGGCGAGGCATCTAGATTTGGATAGATTTGCCGAGTATCTTTGAACTGGTTGGGAGACTAACTGGGACAGTGAACAGCAGGAAAAGTCAAGTCGTGCGAGGCTGAAGATTGTTGGATGCGATGAGCATGGCAGCTATGGATGTTACTAATCTTGAAGCAGACCCCAGTGCAGACGTTGACATCAAGAATGAATATGATCACGATGTGGATAGAGCGCGAAGCTTCGAAGGTCGATTAAATCAGTTTCTTCACAAATCCGAGACAACGACCACAACCACCGAGATGTCAAGCACAACAGCACCAGTCCTTCAACGAAGGATAACTCGCTCGCAGTCCTCATCCCTCTCTCCATCTATCACCACGCCGAATGAATTCAACGAATTCAAAAAATCACCATCCTCCTCACCCAGCAAAACACCGATTCTACAAGAATATGCCCGCTCTCCAATCCGCAAACGCAAATCCAAACCCAAGGCCACCCGATCGACAACTACAACCACCATCACATCTACAACAACAATCTACTCTCCCCCATCCCGCCTCCGCGATTCCATAACCCCAAACCTAATACTTCTCCTCATTGGTGTAAACCCTGGTCTGTTGACCGGCTCAACGGGCTACGCTTACGCACACCCATCAAATCTTTTCTGGAAGCTCCTGCATTCTTCAGGGATAACTTCCATCCGCCATCCACCCAGCGATACCTACAAACTTCCGGAGCTATACAGTGTCGGGAATACGAATATCGTCGAAAGACCGACGAGGGATGCAAGTATGCTCTCCAAGGCGGAGATGGATGCCGGCGTACCCATTCTCGAGGCCAAAATCGCAGCCTCGAGACCAGAAGCAGTGGCCTTGGTAGGGAAGAGTATATGGGAAAGTGTATGGAGGGCTCGGCATGGCCGAAATATAAAAAAAGAAGAGTTTAGTTATGGATGGCAAGGCGACGAGGAGAATATGGGGAGATGTGAAGGATGGGATGGAGCGAGGGTGTTTGTGGCTACGACGACGAGTGGGCTGGCGGCCACGATGAGTATGCAGGAGAAGCAGGAGGTGTGGAATGAGTTGGGGACGTGGGTGAAAAGACGAAGAGAGGAGCGTAGTCTTAGTTAATCTTAGTCATAGCTTAATTATGTTACCGAGTTTACGATCTATCCAATGAGAAGTAGATGTCATCGTCATTCATTCCCATTTCACGAGAAAACGTTCAATGCATGCTAACTAAAAATACAAAACCCCTTCGATCCATTGAATGACCCATTCCATTGCACGCCAAATCTGGTAAATGTCGTAGCCAGATATCATCATCATCTTGAGGAATTTAAACCTGAAAAGTGTTTACGAAGTTACCGCCGTTCATGACGTTGCGATCAGCCTGGCGTTCGCGGTTCTACAAAAATCAATATCAGCATAATTCAATATGGTCAAGAGAGGAAGGGGAATCGACGTACGGTAGCTTCCTGAATCTCACCCTTCTCCAAAATCTGCTGCACAACATCTTCGTCCCGATGTGTGCCGAATTCGTTCTCGAGCATGGCTTTGCTGGCGCCGTCGAGGATGCCTTGTGCTCCTTGCCTATCACCCAACGTGTCAGCACAGCCGTTCTTTTTCCTCTAGGGGGGAAGCGGACATACTTGTGAGTAACAAAGACCTTCCAGCCAGACACAACCTGTGCTAGGGGGACGGTGCGATCATGGCGCCATTGCTGGGCAGCAGCGACGTCGTCAACGAAGATGACGAAGTCGTCGGCTTTGCCGTGGTAGAAGACTTTGGTGACTTGGTCGTTTCCGCGAGGCATTTTGATGTTCGTAGTGGTAGGTGGTGTGGTGTTGTTGTGTCGTAGGGTCTGGAGTGATGTTAGTACTATCTCTAAAGAAGATGAACAGAGACCGTACTTGATGAATGTAGCAAAGTATCACGAGACTGTTGATGGTAGATGAAGTTGTAGCTGAGGAGTGAGAGGTGCACAGCTTATATACTCAGCATGACGGCGATGATGTAGGTATGCCAACGTCGACGTCATAGGGCCCGCTCACTGCGGATCTCCCCCAGGGACCCGCCGGTCATACATTCTCTCCGTACACTACTATGTACTATGTACACCTACAACATCCCTACGAATATTATTGCTTTCGATGTTATTCTGTTGCCCGGACTCAATTGGTTGTGTTGCTAACGATAATCGGCTCTTCTATCATGAGGCTTTTCTATTCCGAAGGTAGCTAATACAGGGGTTCTCCTCATCCTCCAGCTCGACTCCAATATCAATTACGTCGCTTCCCAGCCAGGACCCACTCCTTCGCTTTCATCCCATTCTAGAGCATGCTCTCCAGAGACCCATCATGCCACCTCTCTTGTTGTATCCAAATAGCCGACTATTGACGGGGGCAGCCATCTCTTCCACAGCACCCGCGGCTTGTTCTTACTCTTGACCACGTTATCTTCGTCGATAGCATTGTTAGAAGAAGATCTGGCCTTCTTCTGTCGATTGGAGCCGAATGCTGTCTTTGTAACCATGGGTTGCTCATCTCCCATCACATCCTTCGATTTGCATAACGTTTCACAAGGTTCCTTTGTTGCACCAGCTTTCTCCAACCCTATTCCTCCGCCTTCTTCGTCTTGTTCTAGGCTGTCATCCAAAGAAATCGATGTCGCTTTACTAAGAGATGCAGAGCGCCTGCTGTGAAAAACACCCCGGATCGACAATCCACGCATGACGGTTTTGCCCACCATAGTCTGACTCATATACTCACCCCGTCCCAGAGTCATTCCTGGATATGGAAGCAGCTCTTGACTGTATATACCCGAAATGTTGCGCTCAAGTTTGACCCGGTGCGCTCTTGCTGGCGTTAGGATGGTCGGTGTACTTGCAGCCTCTTTAACAAGAGAACGGGAGCGTAATGGTTCTGCGTCTTGGAGAAGCCGAACCTCGGTATCGTAGATAGGATTGTGGGTCTTTTTGATAGTCACTTGATTTTGTTGGTTTCGAAGAGGGCGTGGCGATGGAATTCGAAGAGAACCTCGTCGCTTGAGGAGTAACGATCGGCCATCGGCTTCCAGTGGCTGCAAGGCCATGCATAAACAAGAAAACCGTCGTGGCTCTAGAGATATATTTGGCACTTCATTCGGCGGCATGACAGATGCTTTCAGAATCTCTGTCTTCCAGCCCCGTTCCTCTGCCGATGAAGAGGCGCTAAAGATAAGTTCGTAGTGCTTCTGATTGTACTGGAAGATGACTTTCCATGTAAATGGGGTGTCCAAGCAAGCAAGTCCTAGCAGTGTTAGCCACCATTAGATACGTCCAGAGCAAAGCCGGGAGCTACCTACCTTGTCCGTTCATTGAACTGTCGACGGTCATATCCGATAGGTAGATGGATACAATGAGAGCCAGCCTCCGTGAATCGCTTCCAGGTTTAGCCAGAACCATGTAACCCGGGAACAGTATGCACGCTAGGTACTGTCCTGTTATGCCACTGGGCGACTGATATGCCACGTGAAGGACTCCGCAGAGAATAAGTGGTCCCAATTCTTGGTAAACGTTCTCGAGAACAGTCTGCAAACGTCAGATATGAAAATATCATGAAGTTTCAGTTGACTAACTTGATCACCATAATCCAGACGGTCGTGTAAAGAGATGGTCTTTTTTATCCGAATTCGCAGATTAGGGTCTCCAACAACGGTATTGATACGATCGACTGCCTGCGCATTGTTATCCAAGACTTTCTTGATCTCCGAATACGTCAGCGGATAAGCGGTCTCCGGAATAGTTCTGAGCAACTCAGTCAGAAGAAGTTGATATTTGCAGACGCGTTGTACAGGCTACTCAGGTCAGTCATCGCTAATTACAAAACTCGATATACGTACCTTGGCAATAAGATCGTCCAGTGTCATTGCCTTCTTATGGTTCTCTTTCTTCTTCTGGGTTGAGTGTACAGACTTCTGCAATGCTTCAATGCCCTCGGTCCAGAATCCATCGGCTGGGTGGCTTTGTCTCAAAAGAGTGAGGTCTTCGGAAAGCACATCATATGATCTGATAAAAGCTTCGTAGAGATGGAATTTGGCGGTCTAGTACTGTCAGAAGACTAAAAGAAATCAGGAAGATGACAATTACCAGATTATCAATCTCTTTCGCAACCAACAAAGCCTCAGATGGATCCGCCCCCTCTTTTCCGATTTGAGAATTTACTCGCCGTCTAGTCAATAGCGACTGATTCTGGAACTTTTGCAGAATGGTTGACTTTCGGAATGGGGTGCCATCTAGCCAGGCTTCTGCTGATTGCGGGCTAACGGATTCCAATTGCTTCTTGAAGGCATCATGCATGTCGTACAACCGTTGCAAGTCGCGTAGTATAGCAGGCCTCATTGTAAGATAAGTCGACAAAATCTAACACCATCAGTACCTCCAACCACACATCATGGTTTCAGGACACTTACTTGAACCACAGTTTGCAAGCCATCAACATAATGTGCCTCAGAACTGTATATCTCACGTAGTACATGCCGGCGTCGGATAGCCATGACCCTACTCGCCTGTGTCATTGCATCGTAGATACTGGACCGCGTGCTCTCCATCGAATGTCTCGGAGCCGCGATACTGTTGCTGGTAATCGTATTCGTTCTCGACCGAGGAGCACTCGAGGGCGGTATACTCATGCTTGCCGTTTTCATCGTTCCGAGTATCGACGCTGTTCCACCCGATACCTGATCCCAAGTTCTTTTGTTGCCAAGTGTCGACGCAATATCATCTCGATCAACTGAGGGCCCATCAAACCATCCATCGACGTAGGCTCCTGGCTGGTAGCCTCGTTTCTTTAGGCGAAGGCTATCAACCCACTTTGACCACGGATAAGTTGCGCTGGATTCAAGCGAAGGCGTGAGCGGAGGGTAACCTGAGGGGGGAGAGTGCAGTAATTCGCAAGGTTCTGTCTCTGCGTCCGAATCAAAGTCTTTGGATGTCTGTTCCTCTCCCTCCGGGTCCGTGATGGCTGGGGGATCCTCCGTGCATTCAGACATTTTTCGAAGGTGATGACATTTGCTATAGATACTTGAGATACATGGGTTAAAAAAAGACGGCCATCTTTCCAGCAATGTGATGAGCATTGTGAAGTGTCCTCTGAGGTAGGTAGGGAGAGATAACAGGTTGACGTCCATGGGCAGTGTGCAGAAAGGGAAGGCACGATGGCCACCTCAGGCCCGCTCCACTCTCATCCTCAGCACAATGCAAACATTACATCCTGGGTTGGATCCTGCTACTAAGAGCAAGATATCAAATATATTTCCAAGGTTCTCTTTGTCCATGAGTTAGGCCCGATTTGTGCATATGTGTGTCCTCCTGGCATAGAAGTATATATTCAGATTCATGAATCACTAAGATTCCATATCCATGGCTGTTCTGGATACCTAGGTAGGCATCCACATCCCATTTTCTCGCGTGACAATCCATTTTGGTTCTTCATCTATCAACTCAGAATGCGTAGTCGATTGTCGAAATTCTTGGTGTTGCTTGTTGGGATGGAGTGGCAACTTACCTAACATTTCCAGTTTATATGGAACCGTAGTAGCTGCCGTCTCGACTCCGCCACTTCCTCCGCCAGAGCTTCCTCCTTGCTATCAGCCAACATATCACCGCCGTTGATTCAACGGTAATGCATCCACAAATTTCGATCAGCCCTTCGTGATAAAGGCGTCAAAATGAACAGAGATATCCATGCGCCAACTGTCCCCTCCGGACCAACGACCGCGGGGACGGGATTCCGCGACTTGTCAAAGTTATCTATGGTCGAGCTCATGAGCGAGAAGGACCGTATTGAAGCAGAGTTATCAGCTTATAGCAGCGTTTTGACATCTGTAAGATAGCTATATTTACATCTTAGTTTTTGTGTCTCAAGCTGATTCAACTTCAACTCTAGCAAGGCGTTACTATGGATACGAGCTTGACAACCTTTGACGGATTTCCTCGCGACGATATTGATGTGGCACAAAGTACGATTACCCTGATGAAATGAATGATGCATGGTCTGACGATCGATGAATAGTCCGGACTACGCGCGCTCGGATTATCCACCTCCGAAACGATCACAAGGAAGTCATGAAACATCTAGAGAAGGGTCTACACGCACACTTTGAAGCTCTACAACAGGCACAAGCTTCCTCCACAGCACCCGCTACTACTACCCCTACCCAGCAACAGAATGGCACACATGCCACACAAAACGGAATAACCGAAACACCTTTCGCACGAGTTAACAGCGTTGCGCCTGGCAGTCCCGCCGATCAAGCTGGCTTGAAAGCGGGGGATGTCATTCGGAGTTTCGGAACTGTCAACTGGGTAAACCACGAGCGATTGACAAAGATTGGAGAGGTTGTGCAGCAGAACGAAGGGGTAAGAAGATCACATCTGCCACGTAGGTGAAGTTGTGCTGACAAATGGCTGTTGTAGCGTCCTCTCGTGGTGAAGGTATCCCGACCAAACGAATCGGGCCAGGGTACTCGAGAATTGAGCGTCAGTCTGATACCGCGTCGAAACTGGGGAGGACGTGGTCTTTTGGGCTGCCACTTGGTGCCTTTATAAGGGGATTATGAGATAAGAAATCAAAAAATGAGTTATGAGACAACATTCATGGAGTTCCGGACCGGTTAGGCATGAATTACAAGGCTACGCGAACGAAATTTGGGAGATATGTTGGTAATTTCAAAGAGTACAGAATTGATTACGATCATGGCTATCTGACGAGAGCGATATTGCGCTGCCAAGTGGTCAGCCTTAGTCGACGTCATTGGCTTTGTTCCGCCTTGGTGACAGCAAAGGCTGCCCAAAGTGAGAAGACTCATAAGCTATGAAAGATCCTAATATGAGACAACAATATATGTCTGTATGGCGTCAAGGCGATATTTTTTCGGGTGGTTGATGTGTAAAAACATTCATGACCTGTATTGCCCTTAGCAAAATATACCCCGCCAACCAATCTGTATGCTGACACTCGGAGGATTGGGCCGCGGTGAAGTTGTAGAGCGCATCCAAGAATCAGGCAATATTCTGTAACCTGCTGAAACTAACACATCAATGAATAGCTGAAAGAATCTCCATCCTTGACAGCATCAGCCTTGTCGACTGTGTCTTGGCGGGGCTTTGTTCCTCTTGGATGGCGGAGGGGCAAAATTTGTCTGCGCATCACGTGACCGTGCCGGTTGTTGTGGTCACCGCCCTGGCAAAGTCGAAAATTCCATCCCCAAAAGGAATCCATTCGATTTTCTCCTCTCCCCTTCTTTAAAACCCATCATCAACCCTTGCTTCCACGGGCTCTGAGACACGCTCTGCATCTTGCTCGTCTACTAGAATCTATACGCATCGTTTGATTTCAGAACACACAAGGTTGCGATTTTCAGGTCTTGTGTTGTTGTTTATTTTTTCAGTTTCTTCACCCCTCTCACGTCATCAAACATGGCCGAACAAATTCCCACCTTTAAGCTTGTCCTTGTCGGCGACGGTGGTACTGGAAAGGCAAGTTCACCTGGATATACGCGTCTTTCTCTCTGGCCAACCATCGAATCGTGCTCTTCGATATTTGACGATGCGATAATCGCGTGACCCCGCAATCTGCTCGATGCCCTTGAATCCCGTCTACATCCTAGCGACATTCTCGTCAATATCGATATCATCATCATCATCGCTATTCGCGTTTCCGAATATTATACTAACGAACGAGTTGAATAGACCACCTTCGTCAAGCGCCACTTGACTGGAGAATTCGAGAAGAAGTACATTGCCACTTTGGGTGTGGAAGTTCACCCTCTTGGCTTCACCACCGTATGTTGCTCACTATCGCGAGAAATTCGGAGTATATGACTAACTCGGCATAGAACTTGGGGCCTATTCAGTTCGACGTCTGGGACACTGCTGGTCAGGAGAAGTTTGGCGGTCTTCGTGATGGATACTACATCAACGGCCAGTGCGGTATTATCATGTTCGACGTGACGTCTCGTATTACCTACAAGAACGTTCCCAACTGGCACCGTGCGTCCCCTCATTCCCGAAGTCTTGATTTTCATACAGGCTAACGAGTTGACAGGTGATTTGGTCCGAGTCTGCGAGAACATTCCCATCGTTCTCTGCGGTAACAAGGTCGACGTCAAGGAGCGCAAGGTCAAGGCCAAGACCATCACATTCCACCGCAAGAAGAACCTCCAATACTACGATATCTCTGCCAAGTCCAACTACAACTTTGAGAAGCCTTTCTTGTGGCTTGCTCGCAAGCTTGTCGGTAACCAGACTTTGGTACTTCCCCCCTTCCCCTCTTCTGGGCGTTTCGATCAAAGCTAATCTCTTAATTGTAGGAATTCGTCGCCGCTCCCGCTTTGGCTCCTCCCGAAGTCCAGGTCGACCCCGAAGTCATGGCCAAGTACCAGCAGGAACTCACAGACGCCGCTGCTCAACCTCTGCCCGATGAAGAGGACGCCGACCTTTAGATTATTGATTGACGGATTGATTGCACGAAACTCTTTCCCCTTAAATCGTCAGATTGCTTTGGTCTTGTTCTTTTTCATTTAAAAATGCCCCACCCTCTATCCCTCTGTGTTATGCCATAAATGAATGCCAGTCAGTGCTTAGTTGCACGAGAAATCGAATTTGCAATGCAAAGTAGAATATAATTGTTTTACCTACCGCATCTCATGACAGTTGGTTTACGCAATAGAGGAAGATTATGAAAATAATGAAAGGATCTCCGAAATAGAATCTCATTTAGCTTGCACCGAGCACCTGACATCTCTTTTTGCAACATAGTCAACATTCTTCACGAAAACCCTCCCTGAGAGATTTGACAAATTAATACATCGAAGGGAATAAAAAAAAAACCATCAACAAATGAAGCGAAAGAAAAGAAAGAAGAAAGAGAGAAAGCCGCCCCGTCCCATTCTGTAGCGAGCCATGCCATACCATAAAACGCCTCCTCTTTAGTTCTTCTAGGGTATCAAGCCAAATCAAGATGATATAGGAAAATTGCTCCTCCGGACATTGGTAAAACAGCAAATATTCCTCTCGGGGTAGTAAAAATTAGACAAGAATCGAATACAGCGAAGCAAAGACGCTGAGATGGGTCTCTACTGCACATTCTGCAATACCAGTCAGTACTTGCTGTCAACGATGTCAGGAGGGACAAGGGGGACTCACAAAAAGAAACTTCAACTCTCTAACGCCCAATCTACTAATCTGACTGGCCGCATGCTCATCCAACGCCCCCTCAATAACCTCTCTTTTCTTATCCTGCAACTCGAGTATGCGGTCCTCAACCGTCTTCTCAACTAGGATCCTATGAACTTGCACAGGACGCGTTTGACCCAATCGATGCGCGCGATCGATGGCTTGTTCTTCAATGTAGGGGTTCCAGAAGGGATCGAAGATGATGACTTGTGATGCCGCAACGAGATTTAGGCCGGCGTTGCCAGCCTTCAAGGAGACGAGCATGATATCGCAGTCCGACTTGTCGGTGAATTCGAGAACGGACTCGTTACGATCACGCGGGTTCATGCTACCGTCATAACGGCGATACTTCCATCCACGACGGTTGATTGGTACTTCCAGCAAATCCAGCAGGGACGTAAACTGGCTGAAGATGATTGTCTTTTCGCCTTTGCTGGACTCCTTGATCCCTTCCAGGATTTCGATGGCCTTTTCAATTTTGGCGCTTGTTATCCAGTTCTTCTCCAAGCGTTTGAAGTATTTGCGTTTGGCGGATGCATTCTTTTGACCTTCGCGGCGGAGGACAGCGAGGGTCTTTTTCTCCTTCTTCTTGCCCTTGCCCTTGCCCTTGGACTTTTGGGGTTTGGAAGGTTTGGACGGTTTGGAATTTTTGGATTTGGGTTTGTATTCGGAGTCATCGTCCTTCTTTGAAGTTTTCTTCTCCGCATCTTCGTCTTCTTCTTCGTCGTAGTCATCAGGGACGATGAAGCCGTCAAGGTCCGAGTCCTCATCGTCATCATCTTCTTCGTCATCACTATCGTCGTCCGAATCAGAGTCAGAGTCTTCCGGACCAGAAGCAATTTCCGGAAGCTCTTCGCCATCGATAGCTAGTTCAGGAAAATGAACTTTTCGGAAAGAGGAATAATCCGTAACCTTCTTGGGATCAACTTTGCCGCGACAATTGGGACACTTTGCTTCGGTTGACCCGTCGACTCCTTGCTGGACGGCGAGAGCCGGATCTGAAATTCTAGCAAAGCATTCAGCACAAGTAGCGTGACCGCAAGGAAAGAAAATGACCGCATTCTGGACGGCATCAATGCAAACAGGACATTCAAGAGGCGGATCCTCCCTGAGACGTCGCACAACATCAGGACTGAAATGTTTCGCATTCTCCGTGAAGTCGGCTTGTTCTGTAATACCAGAGATATCCACGCTTAAATCTCGGATCAAATGAGGATGGCAGCAAGCTTGGCGAAGACGAAGCAATAGCACAAGGATGTTGGAATAGTTTTTGCCAACGGAATTTGCCTTGAGATACCTATTGAACTGGATTTGCGTTTTGTTCTCTAGGGCTTCGTATAGCGACTGTTCATCCTCGCTGAAAACTGCATGGACTTTTTCGGTGGTACGTGGTGGAAGCTGAATGAGAGGTTTGCCATCTAGTTTTGAAAATTTTGTACGTCGAAGGAGAATCGCTTTGAGCACAACGCGGAGTTGTATAAGGGCTGTTTCTCGGTCATTCTTGCATGCGCCTTTTAGAGGTCGAGTGAAGGTCTATATCAGTCAGTAAACACACTCCAAGTGATGCTTCTCAGATTCCGACTCACGTTGTTGAACATTTGCAGACTATTGTACGGTCCAATTCTCAAGAACCGAAGCAATGAATGAAGTTCGTGCACACCGTTCATCATAGGGGTGCCACTCATACACCACCGATAACTAGCATTCAGCAAGCAACAAGCCAGTGCAGCCTTTGTGTTTCGGTTCTTGATACACTGCGCCTCATCGATAATGACACGGTACCATGTGCTATCGGGCCCAAGAAGGGGAAGACTGCGGGCTTCGGCAATCAGGTTGTTATTGTTTTGTGCAAATCGCCTCATTTCATCAAATTGCTCCCTCTTTTTCAATTCTGTGCCCATGCTACCGAATGTAGTCAAAACCACGTCATACCGTTTCAGCTTATCGAAACCAGTCTTTCGCTTTTCGCCGTGAAGAATAAAAACGCTGAGTTTGTGTTCGGGTTTGATTAGCCTGTCAATCTCTCGTTTCCACTGCTGCATCAATGCGACAGGCGCAATGATCAATGTAGTCTTTCGTGAAGGATCCGTAGAGGGTCGCGCGACAACCAGTGACAAAGCCTGCACGGTTTTACCGAGACCCATGTCATCGGCCAGAATTCCACCCTTGTTCTTGCCTTCTTCCATAGCTTTCATCCACGCCAGCCCCAGCTTTTGATGTTCAAAGAGCGGAAAGTTCAATTGCTCAGGTGTTGTCTCGAGGGTTATATCGAAATCAGGCCGGAGACCCTCTAGTAAGGACTTTAGTTCCTGGTTGGCCTGCTTGCTGTCCACCGTTTCGTCTCTACAAAGCATTAGTCCACGTCAAAAGCAAACTGCGATTATGAGGATGCACTTACTCAACGTTTAGCCACGGGGCTGGAACAGGCAAGTCAGTCAAATTCTCCATCCATGCCTTAGGAGAGCGACCATTGGGCAAGTAGTCTAGCGCACTCTTCCGGTTCAACATCTCCGAGCCATATTTACCAATACCAGTCGCCATGCTTGGTTTGGTCTTCTCGCTATTGAAAATTGGAAACCGGCCATTCCCGTAGAAATCATTCGGCCCGATTTCAGCAAAATCTTCATCTTCATCACTGCTATCAATGACCTGATAGGCCGATGGAGCTCCCAGTATCGGGTTTTGTGGTTTTTTGGATGGGAAACCAAATGACGAAGATCCATTAGAAGGATACTGATAAGAAGAGGGGTGGCCGAAACCCGTCGTACCAAAGGCTGGATGATCGCGTGAAGACGATGGGGCTGTTGGTTTCTGCATGAACGGAGACTGCGTGCCCAACACTGGCTTGAGAGGATTCGTACTGCTAGTGGAATATGGGTTGTGTGATCCTGGGTGAGAAGGCTGTGCTTGCTTCGATGGCACGTACGACAGCTCCTCTTCGAACGATTCTTGAAGACGTCTAGCGAATTCTTCATCCTTGAGCTCCTGTAGACGACGTTCTTCCAACCATTTCTCAGCCTCGTATTGTCCCTCTCGAAAGTCGATGTCATCGTCTTGAAAGTAGTCATCGAGGGGATCGTAATCATTTCTCGAGACGCTGGAACTGGAGGGGCCACTTGGGATTGGCGATCTTGAGTGGCGGGAGCGAGCTCGTTTCGAAACTGGAGAACCAGAATAGTTGCCAATATCGGAGGGATCGAGATTGCGCTTGCGATGAGGTGTTTCACGGTGCGGCAAAGAAAATGCAGCGTCATTATCGTCGTAATGATTGTTGACTCCTAACCCCTGAGATGAATATGCTCCATCATATTGATGAGTGGCTCGAGAAATGGACTGAGGTGGTTGCGCAGTTGGGGGGTTGTACGGCACCCCTCGACGCTCAGCTAACTTCCTTTCGAGATCCATCACTGTCGCTTGGAGCTCTTCCCTTTCTTCTAGCTCGTCAGGGCGGGTTTCGATGAGGCTCTCGAGAAGGGCTTTGTTCAGATCGAGTTCGTCGATAATGTCCTCAGTGGACATATCGTCAGAGGAGGAAGCCATGATGCGAGCTTTTATGAGATGGCCAGCGGCGAGGCGGCGTCGACTTGCTGGCAGGACCAGCCCGGTAAAAAATGCGACAAGGCTCGAAGTCGGAGGAGACCGGTCGAATGGCAGGAGGCGGTTGGTCGAAGTTCAGACGGATGTTGACTCCTTTGTGCCGTTGGCGGTCCTGCCACTCCTCGCACGCTGCAGGTCTGTACAGAGTCTGCGTCCAGGGTCGTCGACGAGCAAGAGCAATATTTCATCGCGTCACAATTCCTCTTCCACGCGGCGGTGGGGCATCTTTTCGCCGAGAGATCGCGGCTGTGATTGGCCGAAATGGACGTCCCTGGCAACGACATAAAATCCCATTAATCCAAAAGAGGCATAGCGCGTCAAACTGATATCGTTTGTCCTGGCTCTTACCGTTTGCTGAATTATCAGGATACTCTTAACATTCTCTAGTGTATTTGTCCTAGAAGACAAACATAGGTGCCTCTTGCAAAGGTCCTGTAAGCAGTCACTCGGCGGCCTCACAATAATACCCAGCACAAGGCTCTGCTGGGTCAATTTGATAGAATCTGCGTATATCCGCACATGATCCATCCCGCCTCGGAAACGGAATGCTTGATTGTCCAGCTGCGACTTTGTATTTGTAGTACGTATCATGCAACATAGATTACACTCTTCTGATACCCGCATTGGTCAAGCGTGTCATCAATACAGAATCCATACCAGGGACGGCCAGGTTCTCCGCAGGCGCTAACCGCGTCCAGCCTAGGACGCCATCAGCCACGATTGCTTACACGGAGTACGGAGAAAGTCTGTCTCACGAGCGCCTCTGTCTCATTTCGCACTTAATAAGGGGCACACTTTTTGAGGCATTCCACCACATATCCGATATCCCAACACACTCCTTATTCGCACCTTACGCTCCTTTTGATGTGATATGCTTTTGACCTGCGACTCATTGCACGATACACTCCTTGCGGTATCTCTGATTCTTCTGTTTACGAGGAAGGTCCACGTCGCTGTCCTGTAGTCCCTCGTTACAGACGCACACACACTCACTTAACTGCGCTTTCAACTTCCGACCGTCTTTCGCATTACCGACATACACTCCATCGTTAATCCTTCATTTTCTACAGCAAACATGGATATGATTACGAATCTCTACCGACGGGCCTGCGACGAGTCCGACCCCAATTCCGCCGCATGCGACAAACCCACCAGCAAGGTTCTTCTCGATGCTGTCCCAGCGGCGATTGTCGGAGTGTTAGTATTTCTGAGAAAGACTTGATTGTATAAAGGTCTAAATTGAGTATAGTATGCTCGTCGTCGCCGGTGTCGTATTCTTCATCATCGCCCGAAAGCGGCGCAGACAATTCGACGCCGAAGAAGCAAAAGAACGCGAATCCTTCGAAATCGACATCTACGAACCCACTGCAAACAACCGCAACCGCAATCCCGCCGCGTACGCCGATCCCTTCAGTGATCCACACGGATTGAGTCGCGATCCGGATTATAACGAGTTCTCTTTGGCACCACCCCAATCACGACGAGACCACTCCCCTTCTAAATCCTCCGTCGCGACGGAGTCAACATATGCACCGCACTCGGAAATGTCGGCGCCACCACCAGCATACCATGAAGGCAGTGTTGGCGCTTCAGTGAGGAGACCCAGCGATAACAAGGTATGAGGCAGAAAGCGGTGGTTTTCGATGGAGTTCCGGATGACTGAGACGCGGGTTCGTCTCTACCACAGAGCAACAACGTTTTGCATGTACTGCGTGTACATTAGTAGCATACCAATACTTGTCATTCAATTTGATTTCTATCAGCGTTAATCAGCCCTCAACAGTAACTAGATCATATGCTGTACCATTGCCAAGAAGTGACAGACACTGTTAGCGCTGGCAATCAGGTGGAACGGCGGGGGCGGGTAGGCTGGCTGTCCTCATTGGTCAATCTGCCGTCGCGCAAGTCATCGACGACATCAAAGAATCTCAGAACTGTTCACTCCATGTGAATGGAATCACCCTTCTACTTACGCCAACTAGTCAATTATACAAGCGCTTTATCTGCAGGAATTGTTTTATTTTTATCATTCCATTACACTTCTGTCTCCAACACCTGCTCATTCTTCTCAGTCCCGACCGTCAGTTGCTGATAAACTGCTGAGTACTACTGCTTAGGGCTTCTCTACAACTCCACGGCTTTTGCCAACATGGCTCCTTAGAAGCAGAGTCTCATTATCTCCGTCAAGAGTCTGGAATACAACCGGACTTTATACCGCCATCAACACCACGATCGATACCTTCCCATCACCTACCGCGAACTCATGAAGACCGAAATGCAAGTGGCAGAACCGTACTGGCTGCAGAGGCAGATGTCAAGGCACATCGAACAGTCAGACAGCGACGAGAACAACAGCAGTGGCACAGCAACAAGCAGCGATTCCAAATGCCCTCCAATACCGCGTCTGTCCCCGAAGTCGCGCTCGTTGTCTGATGCTTCCAAACACGGAGCTTTGCAACCTTCGGCATTACGGGACGTTCCACCCTCATCCAAAGATGACATAGGACTTACAAACACCACCAACAACAATAAGAACAATAGCCCGTCAACACCACAAAGGACCCCACAGCCACGTCTTTCGACTCTGAATGGTCTTTCTCTTCAACTTCCACGACAGTCTACACCGTCCTTTTCTACACCTTCTGCCAACAGAACACCTCTCTCTCCAAAGCTTGATGCTGCGCAGATTTATGGCTCGCCAGCATCTGCAATTCCTCGCCGATCACGAGGTCTAGATTTCGCCCGTGCCTGTACGAATTTACATCATTCTACCCTCGCTGAATCTTCACCTGATTCATCACCCAACGTGGGTGGCCGTGGTGTCAATATTCCTCAACGACGAGGAGGAACTTCATCTGCCTTTGGCTCGCCTGGAACAAGCCTTGTCCAACCATCAGGCATAGGATCGGCAAACCAGACAACAATGTCCAGCTCTCTCTCAAGCGTGAACATGCTAGAATCCGACACCAGCAGCAGCGAAGAAGATGACGACGAGCCAATGAACGGAGACCGCGACGAGATGATGATTACCTCCACACCACAAGCGAGCAAAATGCACAACGGCCTATTATCTAATCCCTTTGGGGGCGCAGTTCCCAGTCCGGGGAACGACTGGATGGGTACTTATTCTTCAGCCGCTGCCAGTCTGGCTAGTTTCCAGCGAGCACGGTTTCGCAAGTCGCGAAACAGTCGCCATAGCTCTAGTAGTGCTAGCGGGAATAGTAACAAGCCAAGTCCGGGGCCACTATCTCCGCCAGTACTGAAGAGCATCGAGGCGTCAAATGGGGGGTATTTTGCTCGTGAAATGTCCAAAAGTGCTTTGCAATCGAGGCGCGAAAGTCTGAGTCTTGGAACTGGTGATCTTCAGCTGTCAGATTTGAGTGACGATGGTGAAGCTCGTGCGTTGCGAGCAGACAGTCCTGGGACTAATGCAGAGACTGGTCCGCGCGGAGTAGTTCGTCGCGCTGTTACTCGACGAGGCAATTTACTCGTATGTTCAACCCTTGTCAAGCAGTTTTTGTGCTTTACTGACTTGTGTAGCCCAAAACAAAAACATTCGCCCGCATTCGCGCGGCTCTAATGGAAGAAAGCGCGCCTCTTGATACAGAAGCCAAGAAGGAAGCCGAGGTCATTCGCCAGGTTCGCGAAAGCGATCCAACAAGCGAGACGAAGACACCTAGCTTTCCTCTAAAGCAACTAGAAGAACTTACTTCCACTACTTCTGTGTCTGAAACCCCAATTAGGAGTGTTCCCGAAACTGCCTTTTCCAATCAAGCTTCGCTGAATTCAGGAGGTGCCAAATTCTGGGAGACGTTTGATGGCCGTTACCGCACGCCGCCTCCTCCAGGTCGTCTATCAACACAATCTTCCGTCATAAGCGAAGACACAAACATGGACACACCGGTATCAAATATCGGACGAGAAGGCCGCTGGCGATCTCCTACCCCGCAAGCCGTCACATCTGCACTGGCAACTGAGATACGTCGCAAACGCCGCCGTGACGACGGCTTTGATGCCGAATCATTCAAGCGCCGCGCCGTATCGCCTGGTATGAGCGTTCAGAGCAGTCCTGTTTTGCAATCAACTACCAAGGACAACAACGGCCTTAACGGATCATGGATCATCCCTTCAAAAGCGGCGTCGGCTTTGTTGACGGAGCAAACACACAGCTCGTCAAGCAACTCAACGCCGACGGGAATCAAGCGAGTTGGTCTGCAGGGGATGAATGAGACTCATGATGGATTGATGAATATGAGTATTGAGTGATTGATGTTTCCTTCTTTCTTTTCTATGACTTGGATTATTTTGCAGATTGCGAAGGCTTTATTTCTTATTCACTTTCTGTATGCACATATACCCATTAATATGTTTAGCGCTACCTACGAAGTATGATAATCTCAATTTTCGGTTTTCTTCTTGACAATATATGAGCCGGAGTTAGGGCTGATGCCTACATATACCAGTGAAACACCCGATGGATGAGTGATACTGTAATTCAGATCTAGTATATCTTATCCATACAGAAAAACTTCGTCTCCATCTCCGCCCAATGACACTGCAACTCCTTCTCCAACCTGCCGGCAACCGAATACCCACTGGACCTAATCGATTCCACGACAGCTAGCACTCTATCGCGTTCCATATGATCCGCCGAGAATTGGTGGGCGATGATATGCAGAATCGGGGCGTAGGCAACAGCCTCCAGTTTAAAAGTGTGGATATTACTCTCGACGTATTCGAAGGCTCTTTCGGCCTGTTGGCGGGCGAGGGATTGAGTCATGACGGGTAGCGGAATGGCCAGAGTGCGCCATGATGGATGGGTGAAGATATGGGACAAGCTGGTGAGAAGCCAATAGTAATACGGTAGTAGGGAGCGGCAGAATATGTCTTCGGAGTAGAAGGTTGAGTAGAGCACGATGCTGGAGATGATGCGTTGTTGGATGTGGGTGGCGTGGGTGACGAGTTCGATGCCATTGAGTCTGTGTAAGGCGTTTGCGGTACATGTAGCATCTGGGGTAGTGTTTAACGAGTCTTTGATCCAGAGCAGTAGTCTAGGAGAACGTGAGCTCGCGGAACCACTACTATCAAGGGGAAGACTTACTTGTATTGCATACTCCCACACTCTTCTAAAGCCGATGCTATATCGTCCCAATGTTTATCCACATTGTCCAACATATTATTCATCGTTGAATCCCGCTCCTCCGGCGGTAGATTGCTATGCAATTTTTGGTCTGACGTCGCCCAAAAACAATCTTGATCAAAACAAATCGCCCAAAGGGCACCACTCGTTCTCAGAAACAGGCGCAGTCGACGATTCAGAGACGAGAAGTAGTGATCACCTGATGTGGAATCATTATCTTTCGGCGGAGCAGTCGACAAAATCTGATACACCAATGAGCCCCATGTACTTCCACTATCGTACAACAACAACTCCACAAACTGCAACAAACACGCCGCCACCAACGAAGCAGTGGAATCCTGCGGCGTCGGCGATGGCGATTTCAGAAGTTCCAGCATATTCACTCTCAGCCGAGCAAGTAATTTGCGCGAATCGTATTTGAGTCGCGAAGTCGGTTCCCAGGGTGTATTCCCGTACGAGCTCTGTGAGACATAGGCTTTGCCCACAAGGTTGACTGTATCTTGCACCAGTTCATTGGTATGAAGCAGTTTCCCAATCGACGCAAATGAGAACAGCTGTATAAATGGCGAAACGGAGGATTTCACAAGGTCAAAAAAGCAGGAGATGTATTTCGCGTTGGTGTCTATTAGTGGTGGGTTCATGGGCATGAAATGGTGGATTATGGAGGGGTGTTGGTAGGAGACTATGTTGAATTTGGAGGGCTGCAGGGAGGAGGTGCAAGTCATGCCTCGTTTGAGGCATGTTGAGCATGGTCGAGCGCCATCGCACTGTCAATTAGTTACTTCATCCTTTTTATTGAGACTGGTGGTTCATCTCTCCGATGACAGCAGGGAGAAAACAAATACCTTTGCATGTTCACGCTGACAATATACGCATCGCCGTCTTCTGAGTCGACGGTCTGCCTGTCCGACGGGCATGATATATCAAGCTTCTATCAAAGGATTTAAAATATCGTTTTCTAGAGAAATACAAAGAAAAATGTAAAAGTCTACGTCAATTCAAGGTTCTGATGGATGATGAAGAATGCATCCTTCTTCTAGTTAGTTAGGCTCTGCCACTCTGGTATCAGGGCTGCTAAACCCGAGACTTTTACGGAGTAGACTGAAATAGGAAGTCTTCGTGCGCCTAGCGCGACTTGACGCTCGTATGGTACGGTATGTAATGACGTTGCCGATGAGTACCGGTATGGGTGGGCCCGATTTTTGTATGTTGTTCGGCGTACGATACGGTATTAAACTGACCGTTGTATTTGATACGAGGACTGTATCTTATTACCCTATGTCTAGGGTTAGGGCTAAACACTCACTGACCGCCTTCATGCTGTACGAGTGTCAACATGGCATAACCCCGCAAGATCAGCATCAACATAACTTGCGAGCTACCGCCACCTTCGTTTCTGCGCATCTTTGATTCTCTAAACTATCCACTCATTGCGCGATTTTTATTGAACAATCAGAATGAGCGCGGTTGAGATTGCTTCCTCGTTCATTGAGGGAGCTCCTCCGGGAGAGGTACGTTGTTCTAGACTCTCTGCAAACATCACGACCTAGAATTACCCGCTGACTCTTAACACATTGAATAGTTGTCCGATGTCGTCGCCGGTATACCTAAGCCCAATTTCTCCGAAATAGGCTCTGAGTCTTGAACTCATCCATCTTGAACGCATCGTTCCTAACTGTGACATAGACATCAAAGCCCTCACCTCAGACGGCCCTGACATCCTCCCTGACCTCGAGCCCGCCTTCAGAAACTATAACGAGAAGCAATTGGCGACCGTGAAGCTTCCCGGAAGTAGTCAGCAGGTGATTTTCCCTGCCCTATATACCACCTAGTTGTTGATGTTGACATTGTTCCGCCGGAATAGGTGATTGTGAGCGAGTTTAATAGACTGGATGGAGATCGGTACTTTGATGTTGAGAGTTCGACGTCGTTTGAGTTTGATCATATTACACAGGTACTTTGTCTCGCGATCGACAAATGGGGTTAGAGATGCTGATATTGTGTGCTTGACAGACCGCTTCAGCCGCGCAATCATATCCCCTCGACTCGCAAAATGCAGACCTTGTGTATGTCACATTCGAACCTTTGAAATGGAGTGACTTGCTGATGGTGGATAGGAAATCTCTCCTTCGATCCCTCTCTACGCATGCCAAGGAACACTACCCTAGCTCTTCCTACGGAGTCTATCCCATCGAAAATGATTCCGCAGTCGCTGTTGTCCTGGTTGCTAACCGCTACTCCCCGAATAATTTCTGGTATGCCCTTCCCCCATCCAAACGATACGTGGAAGACTTGATGCTAATACTGCTGTAATAGGAACGGCCGCTACCGCTCCATCTACCAAATCCCCATCTCCTCATCTTCCACCACAATCACCGGCACCATCCACGTCGACGTACACTACTACGAGGATGGCAACGTGGCCCTGAGCACTACAAAGCCCATTTCTCTCTCCCTATCGAATATATCCGCTGAATCAATCATGGCCAAGGTCGGTGCTGCGGAGCGCGATCATCAGGAAGAGTTGAACAGGGCGTTTAGCCGTCTGGCGGAGGGCGCGTTTAAAAGTTTGAGACGACAATTGCCAATTACGAGGCAGAAGGTGGAGTGGGAGAGGGTTGGGGGATATCGGTTGGGACAGGATATTTCTGGCGGGAAGGGAAGGTGATTGTCCGAGCCAGCCTGAAAGTTGAATGGGGGGTTGCAGTCACTCTATCGTTTTTTCGCGTGTATATGATGCTTAGTCGAACATATCAGTCGATATCTTGACTACTATACGGTGGTTCGGTGCGTACCTAGCCTGCCCGTTGGGTTCCAAGGTTATCCCATTACTACGATATTTAGGTAAATGATCCCATGAGATGGAACTCACCATATATTGCCCTGATTAGAAATAAGAATTCATACATGAAGCCATACCACATGAAATTCACAGATTGCAATGCCATGATTGGCGATGATCAGGCAAAGTCCATAACCATTTAGGTAAGGTGAGGTGGATCCTCTCGATAAGCATATCTCCATCTCATCTCCAAATATCACCTCTCATTTCTTCTCTTGTCATACGTACCGGCATAGTAGGATCAATCAAGATCCTGCTACCCGCTTACTAAAAGCGCGATTCCACCAATTCTCCGTGAGAAAAAATCAATTCAAACAAAATGGCAACACTACAGAAACCAACCACTACCACCACCACCACAGTGACCAAACCTTCCCCACCGCCAGTATGGAAACAATTCTCAAACTTCACAAACGCTCACCCACTCGGCATCGAAAAGACTCTCCGCTTTATCCAAGCTGTCTGCACAATTCTCTCTTCTAGCATCTTCATTTCCTACGTACCCAATTCCGTGTACGCCTTCAAATCTGCCTCGGCAAAGAATCAGATTGCTCTCGGTCCGCTCTCCCTATCTACCCTACTAATTTAGTAGAGAGGATGCTAACTGATTTATAGCTCGTCGGTATCTAAGATTCTTCAAATTCATTGACTGCTTCGACGCAGGCTACAAAGCATGGCTTGTCCCCGCGCCGCTTGAGGCTGACGCCGTAAAAAAGATCGCCAATGTCGGGAAATGGTCTTTTCTGGGCGTGTATTTCTTTATGGAGGATTTGACTATTGTAAGTCCTCACCCAGTCCTTTTGAGGAGGGGATATTGTTGCTCATAGGGGATAGTTGGATGCAATGGGTATATGGCCGACCACCTGGGCCCAAGAAGTCTTCCTCGAGTGCCATAAATGGTGGTTCTTTGGCCTTGCGTTGAGTGTCATGGGTTCTACTGTTAATCTCTTCTTTCCTGCTTCTGGGCCAGTGCCAGCTTCTGGCGCAAAGCAGTCGGAGAAGAAGCCTGCTGAGAAGCAGAAAAAGCCGGATTTGACGCCCCTGGTCAAGAGTCTCATTGTTGATGCGTGCGATCTTGTGATACCAGGTAGTGTACTCGGATGGATTCCGGCTTCGTCGACGCAGGTGGGTATTGTGATGATTGTTAGTACGTTGGTTGCTTCGGGGGATATTTGGGCTCAGGCCAATAGGACTTGATTGATGGAGATTTGGGATATGGGTTGGTGGTATATAGGATGGTATATACAGTTCTCTGCATGTGGAGGTTACGGTCTGTGTATATAGTGATGGGATTCTTGAATTGTTGAGGAAAATATGAATAGAATGGAGATGTGCTGGCATTGAATACTATACTACGTATCGATATACACCTTCAATATACTTACAATTATTTCCCCACCGCCTTATCAATAACACCCACCGTATGCTCCCACACTGTCTTCACAATGCCCCTCTCCAAATACTCCTTAATCAAATCCTGCTTCGACTCCACAATCGAGCTGTCAAAATGAACCCTATACGCTCCAGTCCCTTTCTCCCCATCCGCACCCACAGTCTCAACATTCTGGTCTTTCGGCGCAAATCCCGAATATGTAGAGGCATAAACATGCCTTTCACCACTCTCCTTGATGCCAATAAGCCCAATCTTTGACCCGATAGGCGATAGTAACGCAAAAGCGCCGTGTGCGAGCCCCTTGGCGAGCGGATTAAAATCTCGCATGATATTTGTCTTTACGCCTCCAGGGGCGCTATGGATGAAACTAATGGTGGGATTTGAGGCTGCGAGATGGATCATAGACAATGATGTCATGGTAACCGCGTGAGTAGCGGCGTTGGGGAGACTGTAGTTCTTTTGAAGATCGAGGTCGTCTTCATTTAGTTTGCCCTCTGTGCTGGGACCTAGGACGGAGACGACGCGCGCTAGGCCGCCGGATGATGCTGCTTGACCTAGTTGGGGTAGGAGGTTTTGGATGAAGCGCATGCGGGAGTAGTAGTGTAGACTTAGCTTTTTGTCGATGCCCTCGCTTGTTTCTGTTTCATACCATTAGTGACAATACACGAATGCGAAAAGGGTGACTTACCGGTCCGTCCTTTAGTAGTCAAAATACCAGCACTCAAAAACAGTAGATTGACCTTCGCTTCTTTCTTGGAAATCTCTTGACAAGCTTCATCGACATTTTTGAGTAGAGAGACATCACTCTTAATGAAGCTCACTGTCGCAGATTTATTGATGGTCTGTAGCTCAGATATGATCTCAGATGCTTGAGCCTCATTTCGCCCAATCAAGTAGATGTGAGGAGCAGCGGCGTAGCGCGTGAATTCTCGCGCGGTTGAGAGGCCGATGCCGCTTGTTCCACCAACTGTTTCCGGTCGTTAGCTAAAGTCATCTTGATATGAAAGAGGGATTGTACCGAATACAGCGACCAGGCCAGAACCGAGGTCCTTGACGCTTGTAATCTGCTGACGAATTTCTGAGATTGCAACCATCTTGAAGCTATTGCTGATTTCCCGAATATCCACTCTTTGGCATGAAGAAAAATGTAGCCTAGAATGCCTCCTTGGATAGTGATTGATCTCCGTTTCGGTTGTTTTTGCGATCGTATAACGTTCTCAGCCAAATGAAACAACACAGCTGTCCCTCAATGATATACCTTCAGCCAAATTCGTCAAAATGATGAGACAGGCAGAATAATGAAGTGAGTTTCTTGATTTTGCAAGATAGTGACGATAAATAGGTAGAAGCTCCTCGAGATGGCGTGAAGCAAGTTGAGCTTGACGATTGGCCAGAATGCTTGTGATGTGACCCCACTTCGCTGCGCCTCGTCGTCGGATGAATTTCGTCCGAATTCAAGGATATATAATACAATGAAACTTGGTTATAAGGATATGGAAAATTAGTATGGCAGCCTTTTCGAAATTATCGTTATATAGTAGAGTATCCTTATATCAGGTGTACTTTAGTATGTATTTCTACATTTTCGGGAATTTCCAAAATCCTTTTGTAATGATTTTTTGTTTGACATCCTTATAACAAACATCCTTATAACCAAGTTTTACTGTATAGCCCTAGCCCTAGATCTAGCCCTAACATCATTCCGAGGTCAATCAGTTACTTGTGGAAGGACTGCGACCTGAGTTGATTTGATTTTCATTTGAATCTTAATCTTTACTTCTATAAAAGTGCATCTTCGACGAGATAGCACTCTGACTGGAAGCAGTTTGTATGGCCATTAATCGAATACAGGCTGGTCAGAGGATATCAGAGCTGAGGGAAACGACTGTCTATGCCTTTACCACTCTGCAATCATCGATACATTTATGAAGTGTTTCTGGGTCCGTCTTTTGTGGTGTCTATCTAGGATAACATTCTAAGTAAAGATATTCACAGTATTGACGAAGATATCAACCAAATTCCCAGCCAGGGATGTCGTCGAAGTAATAAAATCGCTATTATCAAGGACAGAGACTCCGATACATCAAAGTGCTGCATGATACATGGGCTGTGCTTTACTCTAGCGCTATATACCAATATATCTAGGGTACGCTGATAAATTCACTTCTCAACGTCATTGGCGCCGCCCGTGATCTTCCCTAGGCCCTTCTCCGCCGTCTCCCATTCTTGTCTAATGACATCCACAGCCCAATTGTCCCTTGGCCGTAGCTTGAATTTCACCTCGCCTGGCATCGTCATGAATCCGGCTACAGTCATTTCCAACGGGTTCACGGCCACCCCATCAACAGGCTCGATGTCAAATGCCCATATCAAGCACGCAATCAGCATAAAGGCTCCATCCATGGCAACTCTCTTCCCTTGGCAAATTCGCCTACCCTGTCCAAAAACTGGCACCGGCAGGTCTGTTCGTAATTTTGTCTCGCCATCTTCAACTCGCTGCAGCCATCTTTCTGGCACAAAGTCGTGGAGATCGCCTAATGAAGGATCAAAAACTCTATCATCTCTCCCGATAGCCCATGCGCTTGCCATGACAGTCCAGCCCTTGCCGATTTTGACACCGTTAAACTCATCCTCCTTGTCAGCGCGACGCGGAATCGAGCCTGGGGCAATTGGTCTCCACCGAAACAGCTCGTGCGCAATAGCATCAATAAACGCAAGGTTGGGTCTGTCTGAAAATCGCGGAAGTCGCTCGCGGCCTACAACTTCATCGACTACAGCATTTGCTTTTCTCATGAAAGCAGGTCTGTGAATAGCCGCTATAAAGAGCCATAAAATCTGTCGTGGGGATGTCTCCATGCCACCCTGTACTGATGTTCCAAGAGTAAAGGCGATATCAAGTTCCGGAATCTCATTTGCAGCGTGTTTTCTTGCTGTAGCTAGTGCTCGGTCGCATTCCAACCAGCTGAGTCCTTGCCGAGTTTGAAAGGCCGCATGTTTAGGTCGAATTGTGCAGCATAAAGCTTCTCTGCAAACCGCTTCCAGGGCGATATAAATGCTGGTAGGTGCCGAAGGGGCGGAATCATGTCTGGTAGCCCTGGGTTAGCCGCGAGATGAGTGACTTGGGTTTGAACATCGATGACTTCGTGGAGGATTTTTTCCTCGTAGCTTGGAATATGAAGTCCCTAATGCAGGGCAAGAATTACACTGGACTGAGTGTGTTCTAGAAGTGGGTACACTGCTTTAGTGCTGGTAATGCCATCTATAGACTCTCTCCTAGCAGTGTCACAAAGGTCAGATAACAATTGCTTGGACTCGAGTTCCATTAATGATTGATAGTGTGCAGCAGCTGGGACCCCGAGGCTGGGTGAAAGTATACGGTGGTGTAATTTTAGTTGATTATCATAGTCGTGCATCAGAGTAAATTTGGACTTCCCTGGTTTGGAGTCTGTGATCATCTCCATATTTACTGATGCTGGGCGGTTGTTGTACCATTGGCTGCGACGACTGAACAACTCTGTCGCTGCATCAAAGGAGTTCAAAACGACAATTGGGATGAGCCCAAATAGCCTGGGGACAGCAATTGGACCATTTTCCTTGGCCCAGGGATCCCACTTGCTAAGAGGTGTCTCGATAGGCGAACTATGAAGATCTCCGATGAGGGGTAGTTTCAGGAGGATTTTCTTGTTCTTCCCTTTTGATCTCGACACCGTGTAGAGAGCCGTGAATAGGCCTATAGCGATGACAATTATGACTGGTATATTAATATCCATTTGATGGACAAAAGGATGCCGAAAAAGAAAAGGATCAACCCATAGCAATATTGGAAGAAAATCTGGAAAATTTACTACTACCTACAAAGTGGGTGGACTAGATCCCTGTCCATATGAATTTAGTTGTTATACCCTACAGTTTGCCGTAGACCAAGTACTCGCTATAAATTGATGGAAATCCTCGCTATTGACTGGACTTTCTATACATGTGCAACATAGAGCCCAAGAAATGACGGCCTCACAAAAATTGTTTGTTTCCAAAATGAGACACCAAAATCCCGTTGTTGGCGTTAATGGTAGCCTTGTCCACTACTTGAAGGACATCCTTGACTGCATCCTCAACAGGCGCCGGACCTGTGAAATGAGGGGCATATTTGGTAAGCTTTTGAAACATGGCACCCGCTTTAGTTTCTTGTTCGGGTGTAACTTTAAGGAAGACAATGAAAGAACATTAGTATAGGTCCTGAAGTATTTCAACAAGAAGTAAAGACTTACGATTATCAAAGTGACCCGTAGCCATAGACCCTGGACAAATAACCATAAAAAGAATTCCTTCGTCGGCATACTGAGCATGGAACTTGGCCACAACCATATTCAAGGCCGCCTTGGTAATCGAGTATGGTGCACCATTGGCAATTCGTAGTTCTCTGATTAAATCCAGGTCCGACAATCCAGACGAGATAGCAACGACCTTTTTGAGATTGCCATTACGGATCAATGGAACAAAGAGATTGAATAGGTTGATGTTGCCCATGACGTTCGATTCAAAATGCTAGCGCATGTCTGCACCTAGAGGCTCTATATCCCTTAATTGCAACTGACGTGATATTTAACTAAAATTTGAAATAAAAATATCGCCAAGTTTCACTGACAGATCTCTGAGCCCATCAAAGCGGGAGTATTTGCCCATATAGGCGGCATTGGCAATCAACATCGAGAGAGCCTCCAGTGATTCTGCTCGTCTCTTCGACGGCAGTCTGTATTGGGGATGTTGGCCGGATTTGATGATAATTTTTTGAACCATGTTTCACTGACTTTGAGTGACTGGACGTCCGTCAAGAAAGTCAATTTTTGCAACTGGATTCCGCTGGTGAATGACTAACAACCTGTGTATACTAGATGGAGACAGGGACAAAGATCAGTTGTGCAACCTGTAAAGGTATGATCGTATATTTAATCACCTCGTTTTCCCTCAAGCTGGCTTTCGACGACCCTGCCTAGAAAAAGTAGTGAGAAACTTAGTCTACAAAGTTGCTCTGTTACGAAGAGAACTTGTCTAACAATATGGTTGTCATTTGAACTGAACAGATCGCAAAATTGCAGGTGATGCATCTCAGCCTATCTGCAAGAACTGCATCCAATCGAATCGCTCTTGCAAATATCACAAACTACGATTGCCTTGGCCCAAGGCCAGTGATAGACGAAGGGCTTTGAGTGTCGCTCGTCCCACTGCATCATATAAATGCACCAATTGGAAATTCATAAACACGAGCTTCCGGGACGTTAACGTTCATCTAGGTCGCATTGACCCTAGTGAGTACTACCTTAAGTTGACTGGCTCTATGTATCGAATATCAGCTTTTATATCCTTTGCATTAAAGTGTGTTGGCTTTGATTACTGACTACTCCGTGCTCATAAGGAACCATTATTCACAGTCATAACATTGTCACGCCGTTAGCATTTCTACTTCGAGTTCCATCCTCAAAATATATGCACATGCAGTCTCGATTAGTGGAGGAGAATATAAACCTTGTCCCATACTGTAAGGCCTTAGCGATTGTTCTCTCTCCAGTTTGGATTGAACACTACGGCGATATACTAACATCGAGAAGTCTCTTCAGCTGTTCTGTCAGCTTTGCCCCCATTTGACATCAACATTAGCCAATTGAGCGGTATAGTCTCACGATTAACATTCTCAGATGACTCCACTTCATCTCAGGCTGTACTTCAGAGTCTTTTAGCCCTGGCCACATTTTATCGGACCGGAGATAGACAACAGACCACCGAACTAACCATTGCGGCGTTGAAATCTCTTCGTCTCTCAGCGCAATACTGTTTGAGCCGAGTTATGAGTTTGCAGCATATCGTTGCTAGTATGCTTATTTGCTCTGTCGAGGTATGAACCAAACTTTTTCTTCACAGATTTCGGCAAACATACTAACGAAGAGTAGATGCACCTATTTGCTTTGGATTCTTCCACATGGTATTTGCATTTATCAAATGCAAAAGAAATCATTTCTCGATTCTATGAAGAGAATTCTTTTCAAGATAAGGATAAATCACTATTGTTTCAGTGGGTATTTTACTACGACACGATGGCTCGTCTAGGAGTCAGTCACTGGCGTGGAAACGGCATTTCAGAAACACCTACAGAAAGAGGTTGGCTTCGATTGTCTGGTGCTTGATGAGGTATGTTACCTAAATCTTTAGTGTGTGTGTGTCGCAAAAAAATTCTAAGGAGTTATTAAATCACTATCTCAGATCACAAATTTTTCTACCTTTGGCCACGATGTCTTGAACCTGCTTCATGAATTCTGCACCCATCGAGCGCCGATCAGTCATATACATGCCCATTCCGCGGAGTATATATCGTGGATTAACGGTATGGAAGACAAGTTCCTCAATATACGACCCCAACTTCAGCAAAAAGATGCAGAAATGTGCACAACCACAACACAACCGGAATCAAACCTCTTCAAGGAATTATTCATAATCGCAGCCGCGCTTTATATCGAACAAACATCCACCAGCCACGGCCCCTCGATGGAAAAGACCGAATGGATCAACGATGCATCGGGAATCTTCTCTCGCATTGCTTATTGCAACAAACCCTTTGCATACATTATATTTGGTTGCAAGGCCCGCACAGATCGAGACCGAGCGGGCGTTTTGGACGTTCTGGATCGAACCATAGCGTCCAAATCACATGGATTGTTGCACCCTTGGAGGGATATATTGCTCAAGACTTTGGGTACACGATGATCTAAATACGGGGGCGATGCAGACTCACATATCAGCAGAGACATACTACAATAACTCCTGTTTGATTTTGAGTACCGCCCACTCTGTTACGTGTTTAGTGTAAATTATTTGCTACTTATGAGCATTTGATCGTATTGCATGTCAATCTTTCATGTCACATAGATTACAAACTGGATCCTATCTCAAGGATACACAGCCTACACCTGTCGGTCGTACCTCCACACAGCTTCCCAAATAGGTATAGAACCTCGCTTTCCTTTCTGGGAATGCGAGTGCGAGCGAGCTATGCCTAGGATGGCTTAGCCCCATTTTCTTTTCAGCTTAAGTGAACAACCACCGACTACTCCTTTTCATCTAACATACACTTACCACCAAGAATATACCGAAGAAACGCTTGCTTAATCTGCATGCTCCGAAGAAAACAGGCGAAATAAGCGCCATCTGCATCGCGAGGGTTCCATCGTGCGATCGATGCCTGGTCTTCCCAAGACCTCCGATCAGAACATGACTTCTTCCCCAGATTTTTCTCCGGAATATTTCATAAATACTTTTATTGCTACGGATAAATCTGGCTTCGAACGCTGGTGCAGAGACTCGTCGGCTGCTAAACAAAAGAAAACGCATTACAAGTCACGGACCGGTTGCCATAATTGTAGAGAGCGAAAAGTCAAGGTTGGTAGTAAACAGCATACGCAAATATTTCTTGATACAACAGCTTCCTAAAAAAAGAGTTCTAATTTGTCGTGTAGTGTGATGAGAACTTACCAACCTGTCAACGCTGCATGAAGAGAGGAGATGTATGTCGCCGACGTCCGGCACCGTCGCAGCAACAACCACCCAAGTATGATGAGAAGAATCACCAAGGGAAAACAAAGCCGTCGCCTTGTCTTCCACCTTCACCAATACCAACACCTCTATTGCCTGGAGATGGAGTCTTGAACATGGAACAGTTAAGACTATTTCATCACTTCCAATCAACAACCCAACATACCCTTCCGGTGATAGGCCAGATTTGGGAAAGTATTCTTCCCAAGGCATTCGAATATGAATATCTGATGAATGCAGCCTTGTGCTTGGCCGCTAGGCATCTTGAGTACTTGTGTCAACACAAAGAAGGAGTGGGAGAAATAATTCTATCTCGGAAGTATCTCTCTTACACATTACAACTTTTCCGAGAGGCACTGTCATCTGACATTACGGACGCAAACCGGGATGCTGTTTTATGTACGTCGTTCATGCTTTACTTCGAAGCATGGTCTGATACTGCTTTCTTACCGCCGGAGCTTAATTCGGGAAAAAACGATACTACAACTCCTACCTCGACATATAGTGCATCTGAAGATCAGCTCTTTGCGTTGTGCAATGGCATGAGACAGGTCTGCATGTACGCCATGTCGAATTTGGCACAAAACTCAGCTGTCCTGAAGAATGTCATGCTATATCGACCTATATGGTCTGTTTACGAGACACTGTCATTTGTTGGGCGAGTCTGTAATGAATATCACGTATTCTTCGAACACTTATGGCACGATCAAGGTGATCAGGTCGTTTCTAAGAATTTTTCTGAAACCCCATCACCACAACATTTCAGATATGGAAACACTCTACAGGATGCCCAGATCCTACAATGGTTAGATTATCAGTCCGCGGACGAGCATGCCGCCTACACGCATGTGACCAATCGTCTTTCAGCACTTCTCTCATTGCTGCCAATTGATTCCCAAGAGACATCGGAGCCATCCGTCTTGGAAATCTGTCCAGACCTGCTTCCCGATGTCGCGAGGGTAGTATACACATTTCCGATGATGTTTCATCCAAAATTTACCGATATGCTGTTTGAAAGTGATACAAGAATTCTAGTTCTTTTATACCATTTCTTCCGAATGATTAGCCAACTGTTACCAAAGGAGGAGTGCTGGTGGGCCACCCGACGGGCGGAGTCTTTTGAAGTTTTTTTGAAACAGAAGCTATGGGGGTGATTTTCAGACCACTGTACTTAAAGGCAACGCAATCCATGTATCATTAGCTGTCATCCCTATGTATCACATCAAGTCGTTAAAATGGTTCAGATAGTCTACGAGAATGAATCAAGGCACCGTCTCCTTCAACGACCGCCCAGCAACATACACCTTTGCAATATTACGATCATCGCCAGTCATGAGAAACTTCTCAAAAATAACATGGATAGAATCCTCGTCCTCAATCGGACTCATCACTCCGAGACTACTATACGGATCTGAACCAATGGTATGAATTTCCAGCGCATCGAATTCCTTGCCTTCGACAAAATTACCGACCTTATCCTCTAGACCACAGACCTGCGCACCACCCAGTGTAGCCAGAAAGAATCCTTCGTGCAGTTTCAGTGCTGGATCAGCACCCTTTGTCATTGTCTCGCGTGCCTTTGATATGATGAACGCATGTCTCATGATCTCTAGCATGCTACTCGAGAATCCACCACCAACATCCGTACCCAAGCCGACTTTGATACCTCGACGCAGATACTCTCGGATTGGTGCCATCATAAACTCACCCAAAGTCGCAGTCGAGATTGGGCAATGCGCGATTCCGCATCCTTTGGATTTTATTCTGTCCATTTCTTCTTCTTCCAGAAAGATGCTATGCGCTAGAATCGTGTTTGGACCTAACAGGCCGAATTCGTCGTAGAGGTCCGCCTCATGTTTGAATTGTGGGTATAGCTGACGGGTAAAGTCCATCTCATCAGCCGCTTCGTTGAAATGTGTCTGGACATGGATCGTGTTCGGAGCCTCATGTTTGACTATGTTACCTAATCCCGAGAGTAGTTTGTCGTCGCACGTAATGGCGAATCTGGGCGTGAGCACCGGTTTCACCAGTTTCCCCTCACTATCGATCTGCCGTACATGCGCTACCAGTTCCTTGGTATGTTTAAGCGACTCCTCAGCCGATGCATCTTGATACCATTCCGGCGAGCTGCGATTCATGTTGCATTTCCCCACTAACGCGCGCTGATTCTGCTCTAGACAAATCTCGGCCAGGATCTTGGTTGCTTCCACATGCACGCTGCCATAGTACGACGTGGTAGTCACACCCTGCCTGATTCCGGCCTGCACACATGCCGTGTACATTTTTCTGGCGTATTCGACATCCTCGAATTTCCGCTCATGCGCGAATGTAACATTATTCAGCCAGTCCAGCAATGTCTGGTCCCGGCCCATACCCCGCTGAGCCCATTGCGGCGCATGATGGTGAGTATCAATAAACCCGGGGATCAAGAATTCTCCTCTCTTGAGATATTTCACGGGAAACACGTCGGGCGTGTGACCGGCTTCAGAAATAAAGTCGTTCACTTTCTCGGCAGGAACTTCTTTGTACATCTTCTCGATTTTGCCTTCGTTGTCGATTATGAGAAGACAGTCTTGCAGAATCTCGAGCTGTGCGACGTCCAGTGTGTGGATCATGGTGCCGTGGAAGGCTATTGGAAGACCGCGCATTTGCGGGATTGTGGTTTCTTGTGACATTTTGACTTCTCAACAGTTGATTATTGAGAAAGGTCCTTGGGTGAAAAGAGCAATGTTAAAGGTGAGGTTGAAGGTAAGCATTCCATCGCGGGGAAGGCCGATTTGATAAGCTTATCGCTCACTCTCACAAAAGGTACCTGAACCAATACATTTTCCTTTTCCCATCTTCCCCGAGCTCGGCCGAGCACTCTGAGATATGATTAGAGCTGATTACGGCTTTTCGAGGCTTGAAGGTAAATATTATGCCTCATTTTTGTCCTTACAATACGTGGAGGCACCATAGATTTTGTTTCAAGATTGTTATTTTATGAAAACTGCTGGCTACTCTACGCTCAACTACTCCCAATTCGATAAATAGATTACGCGGCAAGTGCGAAAATACGCTCCAAAATCTCATCATCATTGGGATTTCCCTCTCCAATGATAGTCTGAGCGGCAGGCCAGAGAACGGCCTTTTCAATCTCTGTGTATTTTCCATCCGACACATAGATCACTTCTCCATGCCTGGATGTGTTGACCATGAGATAAGTAGCACAGCGAGCAACTATCAAACCTGGTTGTGCCTCGTGAGAGATGCCCTGCATCAGGCCGTCCAGGTTTGGAAGAATGTTTGTCGAGGTCCATGATGGCATGAGAGTGTTGACGCGAATGGGCAGTCCTGCTGCCTCCACAAGTCGTGCAATGCCTCTGCCAAATCCGAGGACGCCGTGTTTGGCGGTGGCTATAATACAGTCAGCTCTGAACTCATTCACCGCAAGGATTTACCGAGGCTTACAGTAATCTGGAGCACGGAGCGGCTGCAATCCAGTACTGGAGCCCATGAGCACAATACTACCACCCTCGGGTTGCTGCTTCAAGTAATGAACAGCAAGTGTCGCCGTGTTCATAACGCTCTTCAAATTGACATCCAAAACTTCATATGATGGCTCCTTTGGTTCTCCAGCTTCGTCCGTCTCGAGGGCGAGGTAGTTGGCGCGGGGCCCAATGCCGGCATTGGCGAAAACATAGTCGATCCGTCCAAAATGTTCCTTTGCTTTCTTGAACAGATTGCTGAGATCAGACCAGATTGTCACATTGCTTTGCACGAACAACCAGTTAGGAGAAGACTCGGTAAGTGTAGAAGGTTGGATATCAGCGCCGACGACAGAGGCTCCTAAGGAGAGGAGTAATTTGGCGGTTGCGAGACCTATACCAGACGAGGTACCTGCAAGGATAAAAACGTTTAATTAGCACGAGTCACCAAGCACAGACAGCGAATAATCGAACTTTCGTACCTGTCACAATCACAACTTTGCCCTTGGCACTGCTCAACTCCTCATCCTTGATAACAAATTCCGCCATTGTCGGTCGTTTGCGTAGGCACTATACGGGCTGATGTAAAGGAGAAAGCTACAAATTATCGCCGCATATAATAGTCTTTATTATATACTTATAGGTTTTAACGCAGCAGATCCAAGAGTAGTAATGCTTTCTTATATGTTTTGACTTGCCAGTAAATGTTACGCACCGTAACCCAATAAACTCGGCGCTATAATGGTCTCAAAGGAGCAACTGACAGCGAAATCCCTGCTAGCGTCAGAGGACTACGGAGTAAGTTCTGCTTTCGGTCCATCAACTCATTTCGGGATCTGGGCTCGACGGCTCGTGGATACCTCCTGGGTCACCCAACAGTCTGGCCAGTGAAAACGAGTTCGAAAGTTGGCTGTGCAGTGCCGCTTGTTGAAATAGGTCCGTTAAACCGTTATAGGTACGTACTGTACTTTCCCGACAATTCGTCTCGCCCTGTTCAAGGGCCCGTCAACGGTTCGACGTGTATATTAAAAATGTAAGTCTAACTTCTAACTGCTGATGAATTTGGGACTCCAAGTAAATTTCCGCCGCTCAGACTGTCAATGATCCAATGGAAAGATCTGCAGAGACACGGGTGTGAATAGTTTCAAATTAAAAACGGCCCAACGGCTGGGTCCATCCAGTGGAGTCAAAACCGGTTGATCAGCATAATTTTTAACCCGACTCTTGCTTTGACACATCGACATGGCGTTTGACTTTAGTTTCTCCACACATTATCCAACTACCGAGTGCTTACCGTGCCGTGCTCATGGCATGACATTTGCTCTCGAAATTTACCCCCCATGGGAAAGGGACGATGTTCTTAGGATTTCAATGTTGATCATATATAAATTCTACCCATCGCATTCTTCACGTTATTCTTTCCTCCGGAGTAACATGAATCAGATCATTCAACTGCGCTGCAATCATGGTTAAGCCGGCAGGAGACGGTGTACCACTCCTCTATACTTCAATCGTCCTGTTAACCCTAAGTTGGGCTGTTTTCGTTCCACGAGTTGGAGTGCGAGTATGGAGGAAAGCGTTGGGTCTGGATGACTACTTGATGTTCTGTGGTCTGGTGAGTCTGGTGCTTTTGAAATTGCCGAGTCGCGAATGCTAAAGCCATAGTAGCTACTTTACACCGTGACCGCCAGCCTGTGTATCGTGTGTTCCTTCCTAGGCTCAGGCCAGCTGGCCGCCGCGCTGACACCTGCCATTATAATGAAAGGAACCAAGGTATGTACCTCCTACTCTCCAGAAATTGGCCTTCGAACCTGACATTCGACAAAGCTCTTCTTCATTGCCGAGTTCTTCTATGCCTCCGGCGCAGCAGTCATCAAATGTAGCATCGCCGTCACTCTACTACGCATTGCAGGCTCAAGAGCAATTTTCACGTGGTCGATAATAGGCATCATGGTTGCTAGTGGTGCAGCCGCTATCATCTTCATGGCTGGCGTTGCCAATATCTGTCACCCTATCACGACATTATGGGGTGAAACTACGACTGGATCATGCAATCTCAAGCTCAACAGTGACATTAGTTTCTTCTTCTCGGCCATTGAGATTGTGACTGATTTTGCTCTGGCAATTTTGCCAGCGGTCTTGTTGTGGAACATTCAGATGAAGAGGAAGGTCAAGCTTTCGGTCAGCGTCATTCTCGGAATGGCTGCTTTGTGAGTTCCCTTATACGAGTATGAATGCATGGATTCTAACGTCCCCCAAGTGCCAGCTGCGCAACAATCGTCCGACTCCGCTATCTCAGCCTCTACAGTAACCCAGCCGAATTCATGTTCAGTACGGGCGCCATCGGTCTCTGGTCTATCATTGAAGAAGGCATTGGTATTATAGCCGGCTCACTTCCCGCCCTTCGTCCACTCCTCTCCCTCCCAATCTTCAGCCGTTCTTCCGCAGGCGAAAGTAACGGCACTCCTTACGCCCCTTACGCCAACAGCAACAACCAGAGACGATCCAGAAGTGGACATCACCCATTGGGTTCAGGCGTCAAGATGGATACCCTTCAGCGAATCAACTCCACCGATGGGGATGGAGACGGGGATGGGGGAAGCGAGAGACACATTTTGAAGCAGACGGAGGTCGCAGTCACATCGAAAGTACGATCCACTACACCGGGTGCCTGGGAGAGAAGCCAGGTGTTGGGATTTAAGCCTCGAAACTAGCAGGCTTCTTTGTATCATGACAAACTTTTCTTATGTATCATTGTAAAAAAGTTTGTTTTCTTAGCTGGATAGCAATATAGCCGACATTTCTAGCATTGGATTAGTCTCCGTATGTCAGATGCCATGTCTCATAACTAACGTGGACCCATTAAATGGGTATCGGGAATTTATATGCCCCACTGAGAGGATTTTCATCCCGGCATTCCTTAAGATTCTTATTCTTATCGAGACTTAATAAGACTCGAGTAACCCGAAGTGTTTCAGTGGGGACTACGTAGCCCCCCAGAGGCCGGAAGCCCTAGCTCCAGCCGGTGTCGGCTAGACTACACTACAAATTAGGGCAACCGGCTGGCATCTGACATCTGTACATCAAACACTAGGTTGTTGATGTTCTCAATTGAGGATGATAAGCATCAAGACAGTGCAAGATATCATATCAGCGCTATACGCGGATATCCTTGATAACTATGTTGGAAGCCGACGATATCCAACCTTGGAATCCATAAATGTAGACTTCAACGTTGAAATAATCTGCACTCTATATAGGCATGCTCTGCCGTTATATATTAATATAAGAACAATTGCTGGATACAGGTTGAAATTCGAAGGTTAAAGTCATACGGGTATTTTGATTAATAAAGATCCGGCTTCAAGGTCGGAATGACTGAATTCTTCTCGTTTACTGCGGGTATTGCCAAAGTTCATTATAGCAGAGGTTGGGAGCTCCCAGTTATATATAATAGAAGGAGCTGTGTAAGAGAAAGATGACCATTTCATACCCACCAGACAGCCGTATCTAAATTATGGTAACATAATTTCACCCCGCCATGGGACAGCCATATGTATGAAAGGCATTTGGCTGTAATCCGAGTCATGTTCGGTGATTGCACCACAATCATATGACAGACCGCGACAAATGACAAAAGCTCTTACCACTACCTAGGTATCTATATATATTCTCTCTATTAAACTTATTAATAATTTTAAAAGATTGACTAAGAAAAGGTAAAATAATAGATTGCAATTCAAGAACGTGTTAAGGGCTACCATATGGACCCCCTCTCCATCAGCGCGTCCGCTGCGGGACTACTGACAACATGCGTCCAAGCCGTGAAGATTATCTGGAGAACGATCGAAACAATAAAGGGAGCCAAAGAATTTCTCGCGGAGCTGTTGACCCAGACCAAGCGGGTCGGTCTTTTTCTGGAGCAGCTTCGTAGCCTTACGAAGCAACTAGGACATCGCAGCAAAGTCCTTCTGACATATGATGTTCGCGGCCCTCGCGAGACATTGGATGAGCTCGAGGAGTTTGTACACAGTATAGATCAAAGCAAAACGTGGTTTCGATTGAAGGTTTTGCTGTATCAAAATGTGACTGATAAACTCGTCAAGAGGCTCCATCGTCACGAGGAAGAGATCATGCAGGTAATGCTATCCATTGTAACGTAAGTTTCTTGCAAAGTGGCTTATTCAGTCATTCTCATAATGCTTTTAGAGCATCGTCTATCAGAACAGAGCACGATATTCAAGAGATATACGAAGCCGTTGTTCTTAATTCCACAGTCGCCTCGCCGTTTAGCTTCAACGTACCGGGACTTATTACCAACCAGAACCCCCCAGCTTCCCACACAGGCGCAATAATTGATGTGTCAAGTCAATCAAGCCACTTAATCAACAAGAAGCTCTCCGAGTCATCGCATACCGCTAAGAGACTTCAGATCTGGTTCGGAGACTTGTCGCGGTCTGGATTTGACACCAAATACCTCTCACTTAGAGATGAATTGGCAGATACTGCATACTGGGGTGACTTTGATAAGGTTTTTAAAGTACTAGACGAAGCAAAACGAGAATTTGGACAGTCTTGGGCAAATGTACCGCGTCTTCGTAAGCAATATACTTTCATTGAAGCTTTCTCGTCACCAAATTGACATTGACACTAATAGCTTCTCCGCCGGAACACTCTTATGGCTGGACGCCGCTTCACCAGGCTGTCGTAACAGGGGCATCTAAAGCGGATATTACGCGCCTAATTCAAGACTATGGAGCACTGCGTATGACCTTTCCTGTTCATTCTAGCCCGAGTCTCTCCTACTCGTTACATAAAGCTTTACAGTATCAAAGCTAATAGCCCACTCTAGGACTCCTTCGTACCGCCACGACAGATCCCGCGGAACTTCCCTATAGTGACATGACTGCTGCAGAAATAGCCTGCGAGCTCGGCTACACCCATCTCTGTGGAATCCTCGCGCCTTTTGTCTACCACTGCATCCCGCATCGCGTCCTTGCAAGTCTGCAGAAGCAATTTCACAATCTCATCCGCAAGGATCTACAAAAGCAGGAGTGTAGGATAGCAGATTTCCGCCTGCCGGATTTAGTCGTGTTGACGGAGCTGAAAGAACCGTTGATGTGGTTCCCACTGAAGCCGAGCCCCGTGAAGGGCGTCAGAGTAAGTCTGCTTTCATTCATCTATGGCGGTTGCGGGTTAATTAAGCATGGTGTAGGGATATTTGTATCTGCTTGATGGAAGAAATCTACTTGTCAAAAGTTTTGGTGTCAGTGATGATGGAGACGCGAAACTGTATCGGATATCAAGAAGTCGTGTTCTGGAGATTGAGGAAGCAATTACTTTTGTTCGTACTTGAATGTTGAGTAGATCAGACCAACATATGAGACCATGTTCTGATCGTGTTAAAGATAAAATTGCAGGACATGCAAGTTGCACGAGTCATCCCAGCTTCGTGTTCGGTCAAGGAATGATTCTTTGTATTCGTACTTGTCCGAGGGAAAGGATCCCACACAATAGGCCTGAAAGGCATGAGACAGCCAAGAAATCTTGACAAAGCCTAGTATGGAATATTGATGTTATAATATCGATCGCAAGTGTCGAGGTTCAGACACGTAAAAGACTTGAAACATTCATATTCGAGCATTCAACTCCTACATATGTATGTATAAATACAATTGTTTTTTTCCGTTCTCACTTTTACAGCGATAGCTTGAGGAAGGAACTCGGCAAAGGTTATTCAATAAGAACACTCAAACACGACAACTGTTCAGTTACGCGCTCTTAACTAATAGAACAGGCCCCAAAATGACCGGATGTCAAGCGGGGTTCAGTATACTCCAGATGATGAACGAGCTACGCAAGGAAGCAGAGGATCAAGGCAGAAAAGTCGAGGAAGATCATAGCCAGGAGATCGATAGCAGAAGTCTGAAGATAATTGAGAGTCTCTACGAAGCAAGGATGACTATATGTGTCTCTGGGCAGCTTAATGGAAGCGAGAAGAAAATCATATTTCAAGAATTTCAACCACCACATGAAGATGCAAATATCTGCAACGACGAAGACCCTGAGTTGGAGGTAAAGATCCTTGATTGGCTGCCTGCTGTCCAAAGGATTGAGGTGGTATATGGCTTGTCTTTAGGTAAGTAAATGTGTCTCGCTCATTCATACAGCCCCAGAAGAGATTACTGAAATTGCGAACCTAAAAAGTGACCTCGGCTTTTTTGCTTGCTACGGCTACGGTTTTAATGGCAAGACGAAACTGAGAGCATGAGAGAAATTTGCTCGGATATTGCCGGTCTGTAAATAGCTGTCGAAGCGCTGACTATCACAATCCACAACCTTGGAGGAGCTCAGACACTCGCGCAAATCCGGGCAAGAACAAGAAGAATATCAGCGTTCAACGAGTCCAGCAAGATAATCAAAACTGTGATCGAAGAACCTTGGAAACTTAGACCTCAGGCGTTAAGTAGAGCCTCTAAAAATCACTGCTCAACACTAAACACCCTATACTCCCTCCAAATCTTAAATCCCACCTTCTCGTAAAAATTATCCAACACCACCGAATCTATGAAAACGCCATCAATCCCTCCTCTCCTCCTCATCTCCTCCATAGCAGCACATATCAGCCCCAATCCGGCTCCCTTTCCTCGAACATCATCCCTTACACCAACCGCAGCAATCAATCCCGTCTTTCCATTACCACCAGTCCCTCCGTTGGCATCAACATCGCCAACAACTGGCAAAAAAGCAAACCCCTGCCACAGTCTGGATTTACCCGGTGACAGCATCAAGGTCCATCCAACTTGTCTCCTGCCATTCTGGTCAAATGCAACCATGATCTCGTCATGGAGGTTTTCGGAATGAAGCAGCTTATACCCTCCGGCCCATTGAGGGAAGATTGATCCTTGAGCATTTAAGCATTCTTCAGCGCCAGATGATGTGAGAGGCGCGAAGGTGATGCCGCTGGAGCTGGCGCGGTCGAGGAGGTATTGAGGTGCTTTGAACGTGGAGAGTGGCTGGTAGAGATCTTTGCATTTTGTGCCTTCTTTGAAGCCTGACACCGAACTTAGATAAGTATAGTATAGGAGATTGTGACTAGCTTACCTCTCTTCACAAAAAACTCTTGATCCTTAATACTCAAATCCGTCGGAACACCAGGCCAAAACCTGGGAATCGAGCTTCCCACTTTGATCTTTTTGAAGGATTTCCTTAGATGCCCCGCTGCGTGATCAAGTAGCTTTGTCCCGTGGCCGTTGCTCCGAAACTCAGAATGGATTGCAATAATCGCCAAATACCCAGTTTCTCCTTCTTTCAATGGTTCTCTATAAGTCGCGCAAAAGCCTATCAACTGATTGTCGATCAACGCAACAAAGTGCGTTCCCAGATTTACGGTTAGAAGTGTTTCTAGATGTCGCGGGGAAATAGGGTATTGCGGGAATGTCTCTTGCCAGAGTGTTGATACTTTAGCTGAGTCGAGGGCATTGTCGTAGAGTCTTATTGTCAATTCGCCCATGGTCGTCTGTATACGGAGTAATTTTGAAATCTTTTTAGGATGAGACTTCTAGCGAACGATGGGATATGAGAAATGAGATTCTTAAATGCAGAGGTAAAAGTTAAATAACGCTGCCTAGAGTAGATGCTAGCCGTAATAGTATTAAGTCATTCTGGTACGTTACATATCGCCATATACAATCATTTTGATATCAAATAAACAAGAACAGAAATATTATCCTAGAAGAGATGTACTATTAACGCGGAGATGCAATGATCTAGTTATACCTTACCAACAACTCTCTAGCCTCCAGATATCTCTCCAAATTATCCACATTCTGATCATACATTCCCCCAATATACTCTTCAACACCATACCCCATATGCGGCGAAAGCAGCACTTCACTACGCCCATTCTTCCCCCACTCCGTCGTCCTCCATTCACTATCCGCTGGCAGTGGCTCAACATCAAATACGTCCAGCCCGGCACCGCGAATCTTTCCTGCCTTGAGCGTCTCCAACAGCGCTTCTTGGTCAATCAGCGGTCCTCGAGAGGTGTTTATAAGCAACGCAGTAGGTTTCATAGCCGCCAATTCTTCGCGGCCAATCAACCCCCGACTCCGATCCGAAAGCACATAATGCAACGAAACAATATCCGCTTGCTTCAACAAATCCAGCTTCGACGCAGTCACCTGGATGCTTCCAGCCGGCAGCCCACTCTCCGCCGCAGCCTGATCAGCTCTTTCTTGCGTCAAACTCGAACTCCACGCCACAACCTTCATTCCAAACGCCAAAATCGCGATCTTTGCCGACGCAGTCCCCAATCTTCCCAACCCGACAAGTCCAAGGGTCTTACCGGGGAGATGGATCGCGAGACTATCTCCCTGCCAATAATTCTTGTCAGATTTGAGTGCAATATCGTCACGGGCGATATGTTTCGACAATCCCAGGATGAGAGCCCAGGTTTGCTGGGTGGTTGGATCGGGACCTGCGCCACCACCAGCAGCGCCGTCTTGGGCTGTTCGATCTGTGCCCGCGACGACAATGCCTTTTGTTGCGGCGAATTCATGATCAATTGAGAAATTTCGCTTGCCCGTCGTCAACAACAATTTCAAGTTTGGTAAAGCGCCAATCAAATCGGCATTGAAGAGGCTGCGTTCTCTCATCGTCGAAATTACCTCAAACGGCTGCAACCGCTTGATTTGAGCTTCTCGTTCATCGGCATTGCGGATGTTGAGGGTTTGCGGGAATAGCGTCAGAGAGATTTTGTTGGATTTGACTAAATGCGCAAATTTGGGTGTTGCGATGTCTTGGTAGTCGTCTAGGATGGCGACTTTGATTGGGGATGACATTTTTCCAATTCTTGATCTTGTAGAGGTTGTAGAGGTTGTAGAAGGGCTACAGAAGTGGTGATGTGCTTTGAGGCCGATGTCGGGATGTCGCGGTATGGAGCGTGAGAGACGTAGCATAGGTCACTCTTTACAGAGCAATGAGAGGTACTGTTATGTACTGTCGAGAAAACCGTTGTATTATAGACTTCTTTTCGATTTACCTAGGTAAGAGTGTCAACGACAAGTTGAAGAATAGTTGTGGTCAAGAAGATCTAGAATCGATGCGGAGATATTAGTTCCGATAACTGTGGGGTATCACGGACCTTCTCAGAGCGTTTGGAGTTGACAAATTTGATCGATGTGAGTGGCACAAAAGTCACCAGTAAATGTTGAAAATGGCGCAGAAATAGATTCTGTGACTCACTTTTGTGTCGAAAGTATAACGGAGTCGCTAGTCAATGGTTGTGTGGTGTTAAAAGTCTACGTAGGTCTAGCATGGATAATCTCATACCCGAGCGGATCTTCCATTATCCTTCCAAGGTTACTGCCATAAGATTGACATTGTATATATTCATTATTCGATAATATGTACGGTGCAGGTATATACACTGAGCATATACAATAGAAACAAATAAAGCCAGACGTAATATCATGATCCTCTCTCGCCAGCCCGCAAATGATGGTATCCCAAAAGATGAAAACGCTGATCCGCCGATATAAACAGAAAACAAAAGACCGACAATGTGCCGTGGTGCCGGATATCCCTCCGCTCTATAACGTGAAATAGACAAAAAGGAAATTATAGGCCGTAGAAAGATGCAATTTCCTGCCCAGCCCACCCGTAATTATAAAACATAGGATGGACCATCATCGACGGATCAACAGCCGCCGGGATGAAAATTTGCTGCTGTATTCGTTGCACAGATTCTATCTGCTGTTGCCGTTGAAGCTCAGCAGTTGCTAGCGCCATGCGTCGAGTAACTTCTTGACTTTGAGTTTTGAATTGAATGGCTAGTCGATCTGCGCCCTTTCGTTTTGCGCAGAATTCGTCAAGGAGAGTGTGAACGAATTCGAGGGATGAATATACCCGTGTATTGCCCCATAAAGGTGACATGCCCTGTTGAATAGCACGGATGTCTTGCTCTAGACACCAGAGCATTGTGACCCCGGCAGAGTAAATATGGCATAAGGTAATCCAGAGCCATTTTATCTTGTTTGCTGAATAATTGTCCCAGTAGGACTGAATGATCAATATACTAGCGTCACCGCATCCTATGATGCAGTTGGTGTCTGGGTGAGGATTGAGAACGGAGGGGCGGTAGAGGAGTAGCAAAGCTCCGTAATAAAGAAAGTCGTAATACGCGGTTGAGTAATGCAGGCAAGTCTGTATAACGGGCGCAGACGTGCGCCAATCGTGAAGCTCTTGCGCGAATCCTTGTATGAGGGAAACGACATCTACGGTAGGTTTCGCATGCGGATTGTAAACTGCTAAACCGTTAGTGATGTTCTTGTCAAATTGGGAGAAGAGATACTGACAACATCGATATATCCTTGAATAAATCCGACGTAGTTTAACCACCTGAACAGAAATCGACATCTGACAGTTTCTAGGTGCTTCAACCCAGTTTTCATCATATTCAATAGGAATATCAACGGTAATGTCATCGTCCGATATTCCCAACGGCCGACTGAGTGTAACGGAGATTAGTCGATCGAGATTGTAAAGACTCCAAAAGGCACGTTTGTCCATTTCATGATCAACCATATCCTTTGTTGACGTTGAGGCTGGTCGCGCTTTGTGCAAGCCCAAACTAGTGGCGAGTTTCACGGCTGTGCCCAATACCTGCCAAATACTGGGCCCTGCAGGGGATGAACAAGAATACAAAGCCAGACTTAAAAGCGCCTGAAGCGATACCCGATCTTCATTCTGCAGTGTGGGAGTCAGTGTCTCCCTGGCAATTCGATAAAAGGCAGTGGCTTGTTGGATATCGTTGGAAGTTGTTAAAAGAGCCACCGCCATGGTGATGTGATATGAATTCTGCACGTCCGGCGGAACAGACTTGTTTTGATAGATCGCTCTCATTCCCCGCATGAACTCGGTTTTGTGTATGAATGGATACTGTGTTCCTATTCCTTCGAAATATTTGCTGGCCAATTGTTCTGCTTCCTCCCATGAGGATAGTCGACGTACAGGCGGAATGCCTGACGATGCAGGTCGCGGAACAATACTTCGTCTGTTTTCCAATTTATCGCGAAAAATCTCTGCAATGTTGGGCAGTTGCCCGCCATCTAGAGATGGCAGCGTTGTCGGACTATTCGTTCCGTTGACGCTATCAATTGTGTCATCCACAGCTGTCAATCCTATGCCAGCTCGTGGTTGTGACAGCATGACAGGGACAGTAAACCACTGTTCTGCAACGGGTGATTCAACCTGGTGGTCATCAACTGTAGAGCCTGTTGACTTGCCAGAGACATCTATGTTCGCCTGCGTCCGCAACAATTCCTCCAGCCATTCCACTCGTTTCTCAAGGTTCTCTATTTGATCTCTGGGCACCGGTTGATGCGCAACGGATTGACCGAGGGTGAGTACTGTGCACACTACACCAGCGCGGGTGCAAGCGGAACAATTCGGGTATCGAAAATCACATTTCTTCTTCCTTTTCCTGCAAAACTCACACGCCGTCGAGACTCGTTTACTTTTTGAAACATGTCCATCCCGATCATTTCCCGCAGCGCCAGTCTCTGGACTGTCCGACCTCGACGCCCTTCTTCTTATAGTCGCGGTACTCGTCGACGATACCGAACTCGCACTCGGTTCTGTTCGCTGGGAAGCGACCGTCGTAGGACGGCCATTACTCGGTTGTGCTTGCGATTGCGACGACGGCGGCGATACTTGTGAAGCGGATACAGTGGGATTCAGGCGAAATCGGCCAAGCTGGCCACGAAAGTTGGCGCCCTTGTCCGACGGGCGTCTAGCAGCGGCGCCGCTATTTGTCATGATGCGGTTTGATCGTTCGTTGATCGCCGCGCCCTCAATCTACCACGCCAGCGATGCCTTGTCTCCGCATATGGAGTTCGGTCACGGGCGGTTGGTTGTACAAGATCACGGTCAGACGATTACAATCCGGGCCAGAACATTATGTCGAGACTCGACTTGACCAACGGTTTGTTCGGGAATGTGTGGGGACGGGGAGGGGAGGATCTTCTGTCGGGAGATGAACAAGTTCCCTGGCGAGTCGCGACGTCGGACTGATGGATATATGTTTATTTCGGTGTTTCACAGGTACGTAGGATGTGATAATCGAATCGGCGTCTGACGAGACTCACAAAATTGTGAGACGGTGAGTGGGACAGAAAAACTGCGAGGTCGCTTGATCACGCAGCGCGAAGTAGCAGAGGGAAGAGAAGGAGTGAGTGCTCTCGCTCCTTCTCAAAGTGGTTCATGGTGGCGCATCCGTGATTCCTTCCATGAGGAGGCTGACCCGCGACTAGACGATCTGCGACGGGCTGGGCTGCCTTCTGATTGGCTGATTGAATCCACTTGTGTATTGAACAGAATATTACTGTATTTTCGGTTGAAATACAATGTTTCAAGAAGAGTTCCACGTATTTGAGTACTGGATTCGGGCGGTGGCCGTTTCATGCTGCATACAGAAAGTGAGGCTGGTCATCAACGGTATTCATTCATGATTGTCCTTGTACTCTTCGTGCCTAGGCAGACGTCTCTTTGGGAATACGTAAGTCCCTCAATGGCCACGTCGTTAGTGCTAGTACTTGGGTGAGTAACTAACTGTTTACTGCTAGTAGCAGTACACTAGCAAAACATTGGGAAAGGATCTTCGCCTGGAAGTTGCAGCATCCGATTCCAAATGAATTGCATACATACTTAATGCACACAATTGTTTTATTTCTGCTGTCTCAAAGTACCCATTTCCCCGTCGCACATCCTGTAATAAGAAAGGACTGGACAGACCCTCACGTTTCAAACGTAGTGCTTATGCTCAAGTAAACAACAGACACAATACGACGATAAGATACTTCTGTAACTTACTCGTGTTTTAGTATTTACAGGCTCCGTTGGCCGCGTGGGTTTTGTTACACTGCATTATCTGTTCTGGGGATAGCGGCACGCACTAGAGACGGATACACGTGCCGTGTATTGTCATATCATGCTAAACACCGAGTACAATACCGTACGATACACAATCACTCTCATCGACATATTCTATCGACATTACACAACCTGACCATGAATCTGTTCATCCGTGGACGGCGGCTTTAGCTCGACGTTGGTTGTTCATGGTTAATACCAACATGAATAATCACGGCCTGTCGCACAACCAAATAAGCCGGAATAACCACTATTCCCCAAATCGCACCCCTCAACGACGCAATCAATGGTGCAGACGTCGAGCTTATACCGGAAGCAATGCATTATCCAGCAGCCTCCAACGCCCGAGCAATAGATGTGTATCGCGCGATCTCAGCAGGTTCCTTGGCCATGAAGCCAACTAGCCAGTAGCCGAAATTGTACAGCAACGAAAGTTGATTTGTCAAAGGATGTACAACGCCCATCCTCGACCAAAGCCACTATCAACCCAATCCAGGGCGGGCTTGTGTTTTTGGTAACCGGTCTGAACGACGGTGCCCCAGATCCAGCACCCACCGACGAGAGACATGATGAGAATATATCCGATTTGTGCGCGTTTGTTCGGTGAGATTCTTTTCTGGTCGAGGAGGGCGCCAAAGGCGAGTGTGGTCACTACCTAGGCAACGGCAGAGACAAGAGTGGCAAAGGCACGAGCTCGTACGCTAAAGTATAGCAAGAGATATGCGCTCGAATGAGGGAGCTTCAGGTGACATGAAAAAGGGAAATCTGCTGTTGTCAGCCTCAGCAACCTGGAAACTAAGGAGCAGGTATTTTCACTAGAATAAATTCTTTGCGGAGAGCGAGTCTGCCCAGAGCTTTCATTCGGCAATATCAGAGATTCGCTCAGGAGCTTGTACACGGGTTTTGTTTCGCCGTAGAACCTTTTCAGGCGGAGAGAGCATGCATGCAACTGCGGGGCCAAAGCATTCTAATATGTTTTCAGAATCTGACCAAAGAACAGGTACTACTCACGCAAAACAACAAACACGATATAGGTACGCCAGTCCAGTTTGCCCGTCTTGACGCCGGTATAGTTAAATGCCGACTGGATGATACCACCCAAGATCGAACCACTATTCCGATATGCCAGCCAATAGGACAGATATCGGCCTCTGGTCTCGACACTCGGATAGCTCAGCATGATGGCGCCTTCAGCAGCCCAAAAGACTCCGGCCGTGATACCGCAGGCCGCAGAGCCGAAATATATGAACCAGACCGTTCCATATGTGTTATTCGTGTACAAAGCTGCGGAATATAGCGCGTATCCAGTTGTACCGAAGATCAGAGCAGCCTTTAACCCGAAACGGTTCGCGATCAGACTGCCAGTGAGACAGTAGATAACCATGAGAGCAAATAGAATTGCATTTCCCTCCCTGAAAACAAAAAGTGTCAGCCATACAGTGTGAATCGGGAGTAAGACTGGGATATTAACATGACAAGATACGGACTTTGCTGACCACCAGCACCAACCGAATTCATTGCATTCCACAGACCAGGCGCTACAAAGGCAGTAATTCCTACAACGGTAGCCTGGAAAAACACGCCTCTATGCCATTTGTATCCGGCAACATTGTCTGAAGCACGGTCGTGTTCGGTGATGACCGAATCCTTGGCTGTGTTTGACACTCTAGTCATTTTACCAAGCCTGATGACAATCTCAACTCTACTGCTTAGTGATTGAATAATCTACAGGACTATTGGCCGACATCTCAGCTTTTATAAGAATCTCGAGGTAGCCTGCACCCGAGATTCGGATCACGCCGCCGTAAGATATTGCTCCATCAGGCGAAAAGAGAAAAAGTCAAACTGACAATTGCAGCAGTAGCGGACCATAATACTGGGTCTTTCTTGATCTAGTCTGCAGGTAAATCATTCGAAGTGGTATTTACTATGGCTGTCCACGCGTGCCCTAAGCACCGAGAGCATGTCGTTATGCTTGGCGAGAGCAAAGCACGTCATCGTGGAATAGCATATCGTCAAGAATGGGCTGGGATTGCGAGATATTTTTCGGCGACAACTCCGATTGAAAAAAAACTTCTTGCAGTAAAACGGTAAGAATAGATGAGTTGAAAGTATGCGAAATGTAAATAGTTGAGGTCTTATCGGGGGTAGTCCGGAGTCTGTCATCCGATGCTGGTCTCATATCAAAAAGAAGTATTCGCACAGAAGTGCCTAGAAATTGCATTTTAGTATTCAAGAAAGACAATTTTTTATTTGTTTTCTTTGCCTGTTGTATTTGATTTATCTCATATTAGAAAAATAGTCATGACCGCGAACAATTTCGAGCCCTTCACACACGAAAGTCAACGAAAAAGTCCTGACGGCCTATCTTTTCCCCTCGCCTTTAAAACAAAGGACACTTGGGCCCCAACCTTCCAACAAGCAGTGGCCGCAATCCAAGAACTGCGCTCAAACAACAAAATCTTTGACCTTGCCCAACAACATGGAGGGGCAATTTTGTTTCATGGGTTACCGATCAAGACGCCGGATGACTATAGCCAGATAGGTCATGCGTTCGGCTTCAAGGCACACGAGGAAGTGGGCAGGCCGCCTTTACGCACTGTGTTGGCACCAAATATTAAGATTGCTAATAAAGGGTATGTATCTCTTCTCGCTCTTTATAAGAGTAGTGTGACTGACAATGAAAAGTCCACCGGAACTTCCAATCTGGCCGCATAATGAATACGGATGGTCAACCATCAATACGGCATGGATCATGTTCTCTGCCCTAAAGACACCCAACTCAGGTGCGCCCCTCAAATATCTATCATATCAATACCTCATCTAATCTGATCTAGGTGGCCAAACCCTCATCAATTCAAGCATCGACCTCGCAGCCTCAATCCAATCCCAAGCCCCCGAATTCTACCAAAAACTGCTCGATAAGGGCGCAAAATACGTCTATCTCTACGGTGTCAAAGAAGTAAAATCTAACACTGGGACAAGTTTATTTGATGCATACGGACAACATGTCCTACCTACAGACGACCCGGAGGCTGTGCGTCAGAAAGTTGAGGCTGAAGTGAGACGGCATAGTAGTCGCTTTGAGTGGCATGACGATGGATCGATTAGTGTTACGCATATCGTTCCTAGTATTACCGCCCCTACCTCTACCTATCCTCTTTTCTCGTCTGCTGACTGATTCAGTGATCCGGAAACACAAATCGACCGGCCGAACAACATTCGTCAGCAACGTCACCAGTGCCTACGGGCGAAGTAAATACCACAGCGCGACGGAGCCACCATATCTGGGTGATGATGGCTCATATCATTCATTACCAACATACGGAGATGGAAAACCCATCGAGAACAAATACCTTGGCTTGGCGCTTTCATTGGCAGAATCATCGCAGGTTCTGGTGAAATGGCAGGAGGGGGATATTGTATTACTTGACGTATGCCCGCGCCCATTTCCAGCTATTTTGAGTATTTGTGCTAACGGTGTAGGATATAATTATGCAGTCATGCACTCTCGGTCTCCATGGACCGGTCAGAGAACTGTCCTGGCGGCTTTGTTGGATGAAGATGGAAGAATTGATGACTTTGAGGAAGGAAGGAGATTTTGAAATTAAGTCCTAGAGTTCCCCCGGTCTCTTAGACGGGCCATACTATAGGGTGGTTGCTAATAAGATCTAGTCGGAAAGAACCAGATCATGGTATAGTTGTACGCAGATACATAAAATAGAGCATACTAAAGATTTTTGCATACTCCGTATTACTAAGGAGCGGTATAAATCGAAACAGAAGGTACGTACTATGTAATTTGCCTCTCCACCTCCATAGCATCCACACCAAACTCTGTCATGGAGAAAGCCCACTCCAGATCGACGCTTATCCTTATAATAAGAATACAGTTATAGGATCTAGTGGCGTACTGTAATTTACTGTGTTTCTCATTCTCATGCTAGTTCGTGCTTTAGACGTAGTTAGTGCAGTCCCAAGACTGTGTATATAAAAAGTGCTATATGCAGACTCAAAAACGCGTTTAAATGCATCAAAAATCCTCCCTAATCTTCAGAATCATTCATGACCCCCGGAAATCATTCAGGCAAGATCACATTGTCAAACTCCGCCTGCTGCACCATCTTCACCAACGCATCCCCAATGCCATAACTAAAAGCATAACCACCACCCGCAAACCCGTACGCTGAGAGCACAATTCTATTTCCAATCTTTTGTGAATCAAGTCGAAATCCGCCTTCTCGTGCCGGTCGAATGCCGATGATGTAGCTGATGTCTTCCTCCGCGGGTTCGGCAGGCACAAGGTCCGGAACGAGGTTGTGGGCGCGTCGAATTTCGTCACGGACGACGTCCATGTCTGGTTCGCCGCTCCTTTCGCCTTATTAGTGCCATCCAGTTCTCCGGATAATTGAGTGAACTCACAAGTTATCTCTTGAATTATGTCCTCCCAGCACAAGATGTCCCGACATAGGCCTCGGAATAATATATGTATACTCCTTGCCATTCCTAAAATACATCGTATCATGTACAGGACTTCTCAACCGCACATTCTGCCCTCTGTCGGGGAAACATTTCGAATCCAGGACATCCGTAAGATCTCTACTGCCCCAACCACTAGCATTGATAAAGATGCTTGACTCCGGGTACATATTGTATAGGTCGCCCAAAGATGAAACCTTTTGACGGACGAATTTACCTCCTAAAGCCTCTACTTTGGCACCGATCCAGGGCATGTGCAGTGTTGGATCGACTACGAGGCAGTCGTATTCCCAGGCTGTGGCAAAGGTAGATGGGTACTCGCCTTGCTTGAGGGTGCGGAACTGTTGACTTGTCAGAAGGGGTCAATTGAACAAAAGAAGGGAGAGGCTTACATTCTTCAACACGGTCTTCCCCCATGCCGACGAGTTCTTTCCCGGTACCTGATCAAGATACTCCCGGCCCTTTACAATGCAAACGCCTGACGAGGAATCATCCAGTGCCATCTTCAGCAAATGTCGATGCGTGACGGCTTGAATATATCTCTGGTCTCCGTCCAAACCTGCAGCAGCATGCCATGCTGCGCCTGCCCATGCCGAGGCATATAATATACTCTTGTCACCTGGTAGGTACTCGCCTACCAGTGTTACCTGAAAGCCATTCTGGAGCAGTTGGTAAGCTGCTGCACAGCCGATGATGCCTGCTCCGAGGATTATGATGGGTCGTTGCGCAAACGGGGTTGTCATGACTGGCCTAATCGCCATAGAATTGACTCTGTGGCAGGTCAGATGAAGCCAGGTGAGTGCTGGCCTTTCTTTGCTGATTTTCCGGTGTTCGGATCGTGAAGAATTCAGTTGTCCTTGCTGATATAAAATCTTTCTTGAAGATCTATAAATTGGCCACCCTGTCGTCTGTATGACGAGATCTTATATATACCTCCGGAACCTCTCAAAAAGGATCACACAGTTGCAAGCAAGTCGTATATAGATAGAAATGAGTATGAATAATGCAAACCCCCTTCAGAAACACTCGGATGCAAATTGCAGTCCTTTATATCCCTCCCTCAAGCCCAACCATGAGCTCTATGGCCCGTCGGCTCTACCCGCCGTTCCACGAAAGGCTGCCGAGAAATCGAGCAAAACGCTCCAACCCACTTTCGTCGGCCTTGTCCTTTTCATTGACCCCGCGCTTCAATCTTTTACCGGGCATTCCGTCGTGGCTTATTACTTGCCTATAAATACTATATGGTGGGATTCATCATCTACTGCTTAAAATCTGGCGACATTGCCAAAGGTTGCTGTCGTCTTGGTTGGTAGGTATCTGGAGAGTGTGCCTTTACCCGAGCCGATAAAAGCCATGGAACGCATCCTCAACGTTAAACCTAACTTTATCTCGGTCTTCGTTTCATTGGTCAATCTCGAAGGGTCGATTGATCATTTCCTCACAGCTCAAGCCTTAGGGCTTCGCAAACGCTAACAGACAGCGGCTTGGGCCGCCTGATGTGCACAGGCAAGCCGCACAGATCACACTTGGTCATCCCTGCGCATGTGTCCATCCTCTGAATTATTACCAGATGTAGTAATATCTGAAAATCATGACTGGACCTTGAAATATACGAGTCGGCACGGCCTTCTTTACCTATGATGAGCGACACGGGCGGGAAAGAGATTGGGGCCGAGCGAGTGGTCTTGACCGGTATGTAATGTAGATACATGTATATATATACATATATATATACGGAGTATATGAACTCTTATAAAGCGTCAAGACTGAACAAAGTGTTGGACGCAATTTATTCGAAAATGCGCCGAAAGACCGAAGACAATTACTAGGTATCCGTCCTTACCTACATCTGTAGGTTTTCGGGTACGAAATATGCTCTCTGGTGAGTAAGCCATAACTAACGACGTACTCATGATGTGGCAGTACTACTATATATGTATGAGCAGGACTACGTACTAACTAGTATATACTCGGGAAAACAGCCGAGAAGCAGACCCTACCTAGGAAGATTACTCCATCTTGATAGGCTACGAATCAATCCAAGCATTCTCGGAGCTAAAGATTGAGAATCGAAGGATCTTGACACAAAGCGGTGACACCCGCTACCAACATCCATAGATGGCAACTTCTATCTATGTACGTTCTAAGGGCGTGCACCGTTCATTCGTACGCGCAGGGCCCTGCGTGATTAATCCGCGGAGTAAAGACCCTAAAGAGCAGGTGCGAGGAGCGAAAACAGAACAACGGAAGCGAGGGCAAAATCCCTGTATGGACGCCGCCACAGCCGATGCATGTCATATTAAACATTTCAATGATTTCCACCCGATGTTGCCGTCGAAGCAGGGATTCAGGATTTTCCGTCGAGTAGGAATAAAGAACTGTAGAGATGGAGTGTTGAGATAAATTGCTGGGTTGTATTGTTCTACTGTCGTTGCGTAAGTGACTGGGTATGCACGTCCTGCGGAAATCGAAATCGGGAATCTTTCCGTCGAATGTTTGATAACATCATAACAATGATAATTCGGTGATACTCCACCGTTTCTATACAATCCGCTGTACGTAGAAGTATACTCCGTAGTATGTCTGGTCGGTTTCAAAATCGTCGGAGTTAAACTGTTTCCTGTTTCATGTGTGGTTGGTTTCTCAGAAGCCTGAGGCACCGCTTTTATGCATGAACCTCAACTGGGAAGTCATGTGACTGTTGGTGATACGTGGACAGCCCTAGTACACATCCGGCCTAGTAAGGAGTGACGGTGGAGCGTTTTATCTGCACCCGGCTCCAGCCCGCCATGACCCGCATTGAGCCGTAGTGGAGCAGAAAGAGCGGCCGGGACAAGATATGATTGGACAATCCGGACAACGTCGGCCGATCGTTCGAGTCCGATTCATGTTTCGTCCAATCAGCACAGTCAGATGTATCAAGACCCACTTAATCTCTCGTTCTGCAGGCTCGTGTATCGTCTTGTACGCGTATTACTGGCTCCTTCATGCCAATACCGTATCGAACAGTAGGCTAGTACGGAGGAGCTGGGCTTAAACCACCCGCGTGTTCGGGGTGAGCTAGAACACCATCCGCCAGAATTCAATCCTGGCTGCAGTTTCACCCTTTTAACACCACTGCTATTAATCTGCTCGTTCTCAAAGAACTCGAGCTGCGTCGCATTTTTATGCGTATGATTTAAGTGCTCCGTCCTGCCCTGGTGGTAGTTTTGTACTTGCCAGTTTGTTCTATTTCTTTTTCCCTACCCTGCTTTCAGGCGGATGGACTGTAACGGTCCGGTCACGCATTGAATATATTGCTGTATACGTATAACGTATATAAATACTCGAAGTCGGACGCCAGTTCGAGTAACGAACTCTGATGTTGCACAACATACGAGCTGTGTGACCAACCATGGATGAGAAAATCGATCCGCAGGCGATTGTGACGCCTCAGTCACAAGAAAAAGGCATCCGGGACAATGCAGATCAGGTATGGCAAGCTTCCCTCTTCTTTTGTCTGATTCGCAGCTGCAGATACTAGTTCGCAGCTTGCATTGCATCTACCGCGCCGGAAATATCAAGAACAATGCATTTGATTGACACGTTTCTTTGTATTTAACTTTCAGGAACACACGAGTCATGAAGCGACTTCGCCAACCGACAAGAACGATCTCAACAGCAGCAGCGACGAGATGATCATCGATGATGACGAGGCTCGCAAAACCCTCGATTACGATGCGAACGATTCGCCATACCCAGAAGTGCGCGCTGTAGTGCCGGCTAAAGATGATCCAACTACGCCTACGAACACAGTGCGCATGTGGGTGATTGGTCTTTTGTTCACTATCGTGAGTATATCGCGCTAGAACAAGAAAAACGCTAATAGTTGAAAAGATTGGAAGTGTTTTGAATCAGTTGTTCAGTCTGCGCCAGCCGAGTGTCACCATCTCCGCATTTGTCGGCCAACTGCTCGCGTACCCCGTGGGTGTCGCCTGGGCTCGCGTGATGCCCATCGGTATTTTGAACCCGGATCGCCACTTCAATGTCAAAGAGCATGCTCTCATCACTATCATGGCCAATGTCTCATTCGGATCCGCTTCCGCAACCCAAGTCATTGAAGCAATGGTCAAATTCTACAATCTCGGCAACAATCCTGGCTTCGGCATCTTGTTCACAATTGCGACGCAGTTGTTCGGTTTCGGTCTCGCGGGTCTATTTCAACGATGGCTCGTTCAGCCAGCTGCCATGATCTGGCCTAGTGTGCTATCGAACTCCGCGCTTTTGATGGCACTTCATTCTAGGACCAATGCTCTTGCCGATGGGTGGACGATCTCTCGCCGGAAATTCTTCCTTATCGTGTTTTCGGCAGGATTTGTGTGGTATTTCGTGCCTGGATTCTTGTTCAAGGCATTGAGTTATTTCAGCTTCATCTGCTGGATCGTTCCTCACAACGTAGTGGTCAACCAGCTCTTTGGCCAGGTGAGCGGATTAGGAATGTCTGTCTTGACGTTCGATTGGGCTCAGGTTGTCTATGCCAACGCAAACCCTCTATTGACCCCTTTCTGGGCTGGCGTTAACGTTATCTTTGGATTTGTCTTCTTCTACTGGCTGATTTGCCCTATTATTTACTATACCAATACCTGGTATTCCGCGTACATGCCCATGATGAGCTCCAACACGTTCGACAATACCGGAAAATCTTACAACACATCCAGAATTATGAACCACGACGCCACGGTCAACGTTGAGAAGTACGAAAGCTATTCGCCCATGTTCCTTCCTGCCGGCTATGCTTTGACTTATGGTATCGCCTTTGCCAACTTGACTGGAATCTTTGTGCATATCGCCCTTTATCACGGCAAGGAGATCTGGACTATCTGGAAAGGCAACGGGAAGAAGGATGTCCATGCGCGTATTAACGAGGGCTATCGACAGGTCCCATGGTGGTGGTTCGCTAGCATTACATTGGTGATGTGGGTTTTGAGTATCATTGTCAACGAAGTCTGGCACACAGGTCTGCCTGTTTGGGCCGTTCTTCTAGGCTTTTTGTTGCCTCTGGTCTATTTCTTGCCCATTGGAATCATCAAGGCGTTGACCAACATCAGCACCAATGAAATCAACCTCATTACCGAGTTCATTGGAGGATATGCCTTCCTGGGCACTCCTATTGCTAACATGTCGTTCAAGTTCCTTGGTTATGCTGGTGTTGCGCAAGGACTAGAGTAAGTCTTTCAGTCCTATTCATTGCTGGGGCGTTCTGACATGTGTAGATTCATTGCCGACCAAAAGCTTGGCCATTACTTCCATATCCCCCCTCGAACAGTCTTTTTCGCCCAAGGCATTGCCACCCTAGTCGGAGCCCTAGTCCAATCTGGCCTCACAATCGGTGTTCTCGAAGGCGTCGACAATGTCTGCACCTCCAAACAATCCGGCGGATACACCTGTCCCCACGGAACGGTCACCTACTCCTCCTCTCTCATTTGGGGTGCTCTAGGTCCTGGTCGTAATTTCTCACCTGGTCAGATTTACGGAAACCTGCTTTGGTTTTTCCTTGTTGGACCTCTCGTTGTCCTTTTGACGTGGGCTCTTGGACGGAAATGGAAGTTCTTCAACTACATTGCCTGGCCTGTGGTGTTTGGTGGTATGAGTCTTGTGCCGCCTGCTACGGGAATCAATTTCTCGTCGTGGTTTGCATTCAATGCGATATTCAATGGTATCGTCAAGCGTCGCCGAGGAGCTTGGTGGTCCAAGTACAGTAAGTTATTCTCTTTCCACCAACACTCGCTTTCGTATAACTAACGAGAAAATGCAGACTACATCCTCGCATCAGCACTCGACTGCGGCGTCGCAGTCTCAACAGTCATCATCTTCCTCTGCATCATTCTCCCCGGCGGAAAACTGGAATGGTGGGGAAACACCGTCTATGCGAAGACCGCAGATGGGCTTGGTACTCCCTGGAAAAAACTGCCGGCCGGTCAAACTTTTGGGCCGTCCACATGGCATTGATTCGTTTATTTGATTTAATTCTACTTTCGCTTCTGGAGCGCTTTCTGTTTTCGAATATCCTCATCGTTTGGATTGAACATTTTTAGCCGATTTTTTCTGTTATATATTATTCATTTATAGACTATTTGTTGTTAATATGGTATTTTGCCTGGGTATGGAATGGAACATATGGACTTTTTTTTTAACATCTTTCACTTCTCGATTGGAAAATTCACAATGATTGTTTTTTTTTCAGTACTTGGTTGATCCAAGTTAGACAAGCAATGCCTGCGTAAATCTCATTGAAACACTTATCCGTGACCCCTTTCATCTACCATTTCAAATCCCGAGCTGATAACAGAACTTACAGGAAGCGTAAACATCAGGATAAACACTACGTACCTAGGTAAATATCGAATGAACCAAAGCATCTGCATTGAAACGTTCCTCGCATATTATTGAAGCAAATACTACATCACTTTACCCCATCCGGTGATTGACTCTTATCTACCTTCCTTATGTAGCATAGCTTCCAATGTTTCAAAGAACAAGGCTGTGTTTACCTGCGCTCTCAAAACAAAACATCACCGGTCATCGAAGACATCGTATTCTTGCTCAAGAGATTGGAGGACCGTCACTTTCTGATTTCGGCTTGATAATGACTTTGAAGATACATCCCGAATTGATCACCGATATGATCATCTGGAATATGCTTTGAGTTTGTGACATCAACAACGGGCCAATGATATGTTTGATAGGTAGACGTATCTCATTAGCAACTAGATGATCACCTCGTATTGCAAGGCTATCTCGTATGTCCCCGTAAAGCTGACGATCCATGAATTCCATGGCTGATTCTTACCATCTTTAAGCATATCTCTACCTATGGACCAACTAACTCATGTGGAGCAACCCTGAACCATTAAACATCGAACCTGAGGTAGACCGGTGGTAGGGTAATGGATAAACTTTGAGCCCCAAACTGATCGTCACCTTTAATCTATGATGGTACACTCCATATGCCGAAATGATTGGATAGTCGTTGTTTGCATCTCGTACTTTCTAGCTAGGTACATCATTCACAACCAAACAGATTCGAGAATCTTTCAGGTCCTGTTACATGGTGAAGTTTTCATAAGCGAGTGGCGTTGTCGATCGGGGTGTACTTGTAGATGTGTTGATGCAATTTCTCGCAGAATGGGTGGCTTTTTGGGTAAGGGCTGGTTTTCCTTGAGGGGAAGGATGATTTAGATCTTGGATTTGCGGATGGATTGCCCACATGAGTAGCTTATTCAGAGCTGGGGGTCTGGTGGTTGGAGATGTGTATAAATAGAGATCCGGATCACCTTCATGACTTCAATATCAGTTCTACAGTTCCCATCTACTCAAAGTCAATCTTACAATCTGTAAATCGAGATGAATATGCTTGTATCTACTCTGGCCGTCTCGGCCTCCCTTGTCGGCCTTGCAAAGGCTACCGTTCAAGGATTCGATATCAGCAGCTATCAGCCCAACGTCGATTTCAGCGCTGCCTATAGCTCTGGTGCCCGCTTCGTCATTATCAAGGTACCACCCTTTCCTAACGCCGCAACAGAGCTTTCAAACTAATGGATTGAATAGGCAACCGAAGGCACAACCTACATCGACTCAACTTTCTCCAACCACTACATCGGCGCCACAAACGCCGGCTTCATCCGGGGTGGATACCACTTCGCGCATCCCGACACCAGCTCCGGCGCAACTCAAGCAAAATACTTCATCGCCCACGGCGGCGGCTGGTCAGGCGACGGTATCACTCTGCCTGGAATGCTGGACATCGAATACAACCCCAGCGGCGCAACATGCTACGGTCTCTCGGCTAGCGAGATGGTGAGCTGGATCAGTGATTTTGTCAATACCTATCATTCCTCGGAAGGTGTTTATCCGTTGATTTATACCACGAATGATTGGTGGACGACTTGTACCGGTGACTCGACGGCGTTTAGTTCCACTTGCCCCTTGGTGCTGGCTAGGTACAGTAGTTCTCCAGGCACTATTCCTGGTAATTGGGGTTATGAGACTATCTGGCAGAATGCGGATAGCTATGCCTATGGAGGTGATTCGGATATCTTCAATGGTGATTTGAGTCGACTCAAGGCTCTTGCGCTTGGTTAAGTCTTTGTTCGAATCTTCTCGAATCTTGGTTGATGGCTTGTGTCGTTGATGTCATGTATGTATGAGATGTGATTTGTGTGGTGTGAATATAAGTATCATGATATAAATCGCAGTCGCAGGTAAAGCTTGCGTAGATCATTAAGATGGCGCTTTGTTTCTCTCCAGTTCCCACAGCCTCTCAGCAATCGCTTGCTGACCAACAAAGTACGCACGTTGATATGCTGTCCAATGCTTATTGCCCGATCTTTGCAACACATCAGCCCCAGCATCAAGCAGCCTTTCAACGATATCAGCATGTCCCTGCTCAGCAGCCGCCGCCAGTGCCGTATAGCCATTGTAGTGACAGCCTTCTGCATTCACATCGGCGCCAGCCTTGAGTAAGCTCTCCACGGCCTCCATATGACCATGATACGCAGCTGCCTGAAGAGGAGTCAGACCCTTATATCGCATCAACGGGGGATTCACATCGGCGCCCTTCTCGATAAGCATATCAATCAATGCAACATGTCCGCCCGCAGCTGCGCCCGTCAAAACTGTCACGCCGGCATTGTTTGCCACGGGCGCATTAATATCAGCTCCTTTGCCGATGAGAAACTTGAAAATTTCGAGATGTCCATGCTCGGCGGCTCCCTGTAAAGGTGTCCTGCCATGGTATTTATGTGGAGGAATATTCACATTGGCACCAGCCTCCACCAGCCGCTCAACGATATCCAAATGGCCGTTCAGGGCGGCTAGGGTTAAGGCAGTACGGCCGCCATTATTTCCGCCTGGGGCATCAACTTCGGCACCAGCTTCTAGTAACAGATGTACGATAGCCAAATGTCCATTGGCACAGGCGGCTTGTAATGCTGTCTGGCCGTACCAGCCATGCGGTGACTCGTTGATAATATCTGTTTTATTATCAACTGATGCCGATGCAATCAGTTGGCGGGCCTCTTCGAGATTGCCATCGCGCGAGGCGATCTGGAGTGGTGACCAGATATTCTCGTCGTCTTCTAACGTCTCATCTTCGAGAATTTCTGATTGTGAGGGCGGATTTAGAATGACTTTTCCACCTTTACGAGCGGGCATTTTGCAACCCTTAAGCAATATTTGAATCTTCAAATGTTTCTCGTATCGTCCGATGATAAACAATGAGGCGATACAAACAAGCGAGACGATTGTGGTGGGGTGCCAAGGCCAAATAAGGTATAGCTTGGCAAGCCAATGACTAACAGCCGACTAACCAATCACGATGCTTAGAGATCGCCCCAACCGAGGCGATCAATCACCAGCCTATGATTGGCTGAGAGCCCGGTTGGCTCCTTCCTTCCTTGGGCTGGCGTCCTGGCTGGCCGAACCTTCCTTGGTTACAATTTATGCCACATCCTCTCTCTCCGCCCAGCTTGTTCCTGGACAAATTCACAAACTGCCAACTTCAGATCGACCGTTCTCGTGTTTTTGGAGAGCAATCTCGCTAGATTACTCCCTTCTATCCTTTCCTCCTGTTTAGCCAGAGGAAGCCCAGCCAAGCCGCCCTAGCAGATCACCCTGCACGCTTAGAGAGCGCCCAAAAAGGGCTTAAGTCGATCCGCGCGTGGGGTAGCGCTAGGCTCAACAGCGGAAAGACCTGGAATGCTCGAAGCTCAATCTCGACACTCTCGCACCAATCACAGACTGTTTTGTTATCACATGTTTATCATGGATCAGCCTCTGATGCAAGATGCGACCATGCGCATTTTGTTCACGTTGCAACTGGCCAGGCGGTGGCAGGCACAGAGCCAGCCCTGGACAATGTAATTACTCGATTAGAGTGCTTGTCCGCCATTTAATCTAACGCACGACGGAGGACGCCGACAGCCAGACAGCTATATATCTCCTCTTTTTTCACCAGGAGAGATCTTACCAAGCAGCCGCGTCTCAGTCACTCGTTCACTCACGATGAAGGCCACCACTGCCTCCGCGTTGCTCGCCGCTTTGTCGGCGACAACATTCACTGCCGTCAATGCCGCACCTGCACCTGATGTCGACGAAACATATCCCTACAATGGTCCTGCCATTCCTGTCGGTGACTGGGTCGACCCAACCGTCAATGGCAATGGAAAGGGTTTCCCGCGTCTAGTTGAGGCTCCTGCTGTTCAGCCCAAGCACAAGAACCCCACCAACAATATCAATGTGATCTCGTTGGCCTTTATGCCAAAGGGTATCAACGTTCATTACCAAACCCCCTTCGGATTGGGAGAGGCCCCCAAGATCAAATATGGCACTGATCCGAAGAAGTTGCACCAAGAAGCCACTGGTTACTCTCACACGTACGTATGCTGCCGACAGCACGAGCAAACAATTGTAACTAAGCTTTGTTTGACATTTTAGATACGACCGAACCCCTCCTTGCTCCGCCATCGCAGCTATCACTCAATGTAGTCAGTTTTTCCACGAGGTCCAGCTACGTGACTTGATGCCCAGCACCAAGTACTACTACCAGATCTCAGCAGCCAATGGCACCACCGAGTCCGACGTACTCAGCTTCACTACGTCCCGCCCCGCAGGTACTCCCGGCCAATTTTCTCTCGCCGTGTTGAATGACATGGGTTACACAAATGCCGGTGGTACCTTTAAACAATTGCAAAAAGCTGTCGATGATGGCGCTGTCTTTGCTTGGCACGGTGGCGACTTGAGTTATGCCGATGATTGGTACTCTGGTATCCTACCCTGTGCGGATGACTGGCCGGTTTGTTATAACGGAACAAGCTCCAGCCTTCCTGCAGGTGACTATCCGGATTCTTACAATGACCCTCTGCCTGAGGGTGAAATTCCCAACCAAGGTGGTCCGGAAGGCGGTGACATGAGTGTTCTGTACGAGTCCAATTGGGACCTTTGGCAGCAATGGATCTTGAATGTTACCACCAAGATTCCCTACATGACTGTTGTCGGAAACCACGAAGCCGCTTGCGCTGAGTTTGATGGTCCTGGTAACCCTTTGACTGCGTTGTTGGATAGCAACGAGCCTAATAGCACTGCCGCCAAGGCAGAGCTCACATACTACAGCTGCCCTCCTTCTCAGAGGTGAGAAATACATGTCTATATCTGCTTCCTGGTGCTGACTACCCATGTAGAAACTTCACTGCTTATCAGCATCGTTTCTGGAACCCCGGTAATGAAACCGGTGGTGTTGGCAACTTCTGGTACTCCTTCGACTACGGCCTGGCTCACTTCATCACCCTCGATGGCGAGACCGATTTCGTCAATAGCCCCGAATGGCCATTCGCTCGCGACCTGAAGGGCAATGAAACTCACCCCAAAGAGAATGAAACTTACATCACCGATAGTGGTCCATTTGGCCGTGTCAGCAACTACAGCGATAACAAGGCCTACGAGCAGTACCAGTGGCTCAAGGCGGACTTGGAGAAGGTTGATCGTTCCCTTACTCCATGGGTCTTTGTCATGTCTCATCGTCCTATGTACTCTTCTGCCTTTTCATCCTACATGACCAACCTCAAGAATGCTTGGCAAGATCTGCTTTTGGAGCATCAGGTTGATGCTTATCTTTCCGGGTATGTCTAAGTTCCTAGGCCATGGTTGTTATTCAACTGACTAACACGTTATAGTCATATCCATTGGTACGAACGTATGTTCCCTCTCACCGCCAATGGCACTGTTCTTGAATCCGCCATCGTCAACAATCATACCTACTACACCAGCCCCGGTGAGGCCATGACCCACGTCGTCAACGGCATGGCTGGTAATATTGAAAGCCACAGCACATTAAGCGCCAAACAGAGCGTTCAGAACATCACCGCTTTCCTTGATCAGACCCACTTTGGTTTCAGCAAGATGACTGTCTTCAACGAAACTGCCGTCAAATGGGAGTTTGTCCGTGGTGATGATGGTTCGATTGGAGATTATCTATGGTTGTTGAAGAAGGAGAGCGACACCACTCCTCCTGATGACACTTGTTAAGCAATACACCGTTATCGTGTATAAGTCATTCAGGTCCGCTCAATTTAATTTGTGGCTACACCGCGATACAATCTTTAATATGTATTTTACTTGTATCTAAAATATTTATTTGACCTCTATTCTAACCATCAGTTATACTGATGCTTTTACATTCAGACATGGGTCAAGGTCCAAGATCAATCGATTGATAAACTTTATCCCTATTGGATTCATTCATTCCCAGTTTGTGAGGAAACAGAAACTTACGTGGTTACGTGGTACAAGTCCGGAAAAGGAAAATACGAAGAATATCCCAATACGGCAATTGCTTGTTCCTTAGGGTTTGACATGGCATGTGAGCAAAAGTTTATCTTGACGACCCTCCATCCACCTGGGCATCTCCCCGTATTCTCGATCAGACATTACACTGGATGTAAGTATATACATCGCCATAGTAGCTACGTATATCTACCCAAGCCTGAACCCACCACTAGTCCTCTTCTGCCAAAAAAGTCCGGGATCATACTTCTCCCTGACAGCCCTAGCTTCATCTGCAGTACCGATCCGACCCCAATAATCCTGTGTTCCGTGCGCGTCGTTCATGAACAATGGTCTGTATACATCCGGTAATACGCCTTCGGCGATAAAGTTTTGGACGTGATTGTCCAGTGCGGTATAGAGCTGTTGGATAGCGGCTTCCGTGGTGTCGTCATCGCTGGCGAGGGAGTGTGAGATGTCGAGTTCCATGATGATGTAGTCATTTGTGTCAGGGAAGGAGAGGAGGTCCTATAATCAAATTGATCTCAGCTAAGTATGGTGTATAGGGGGGAAGGGGATGAAACGTACGCCGCCTAAAGCAATGGCTTTGCTCGTGATTGTGCGTGGCATGGGCTGAAATGCGATTGTCCCAATTACGCCTGTATCGAGGAGTACTTCGGATGTGGTGTTGTAGAATGTCTCGAACAGGGTTGTCATAACTTCCAGGCCGACAGTTGCGTTGGGTAGAGGTGTTGTCTCCGTCGCGATGGCATAGCGCTGACCGCTGTGAAACATTAGTCAGGAGGGCCATAAATTCAATTGAAAGGAAATAAACGTACTGCAAGTCATAGTTGTCATTGTCTTGAAGCTGTGATTTCCTCCCGTTAGTCCCCATTCTATCCCTACACTTGTCTCGAATAACCACACATACCAAATCATAATACGAATCCCAAGTCTTAGCCGTGTTGAGATCCGCTCCAAGATCCGTGAAATTATTGAAAATACCATCTGGCGGGGTAGGACCATCATAGAATAAAAACACGTACCACTCCGTGAAAAGAGCAGTGTGCTCGCAGGTAGGGATGATGGCTGCCTTGTCATCGGGGTAGTACTCGGTAAAGTCGCGGATTGCTTGCAGGAGTTTAGAGGATTTGTCGTAAGAGAATGTCAAGACGCCTCCCCAGACCTATATTATTTTTCAAAATCAGCATGATTGATTTAAATAGGAAGATGAATATAACTTACCTGGTCTGAGATGGGATGTGTTTGAAGAGTGTATTGGGTGACGATACCGAAGTTGTTTCCGCCTCCTTTCAGAGCGGCAAACAGGTCTACTTTGTGAGAAGTGATTCTTCATAACACTGGACAAATAGTCTGACGTACCTGTGTTGGTTGAATTATTGGCATGAGTGATTGTTCCATTAGCAAGAACAACCTCAAAGTCAACCACATTGTTCGCCGCCCAGCCGTATTGGGAGCTCAAGAAACTTAGTCCACCTCCGAATTGTTAGTCATATAGGGAGCCCTATGGATAGAAAAGACATCATACAGCCAAGGATGTATCCTCCAACACCAACGCCTCCCAATCTCCCACCAACAACAGTCCTCCCCGTCCCAGCAAGCCCATCCTGAGCCTCCGACCACGTCAATCCAGGCCCAATCTTGGCCGTCTGCGTCTTCGCATCATATGCAACCCCATTATTCAACTCCTTGGTCGCAATCAACAACCCACCCTGTATGCTAGAAAAGCCATTATTCGGCATATGCCCACCAGACTTGATCTGAAACAAGTCGTCCGTGCCTTGCAACGTAGTAATTATCTCCGAAACTTCCTCGGCGCTAGCAGGGAAGACGATGCAGGTTGGTCGTAGGGCTGAGCATGCCTCGGACCAGTAGTCCTGGAGTTCAGACTCGTAGGCGACGGAGAGAGGTTCTCGGACAGCGTTTGTTTCGGTTTGGACGGTGGAACATATATCCGCTGAAGATAAGGATGAGAATGCGAACGCAGATAGGGCGATTGCCCTAGGGAGATTGCGTAGGGTATACATGATGACGCTATACTATACGCAGTACCAGGTATAGTGAACTGAGGGCAGCGAAGAATATTTTGCTCGGGAGGGAGACTGCGATTATAAACCCTAGAAGGGAAGACATTAATCTCTAAAATGCCCCTTGGATTCTAGTCTCTAGATGGAGGAGAGTTGCCTGACTTTTACGATGTATGATTCCGATTTGCTGTCTATCACACTTCGAAGTTGTCAATAACAGATGTCTTATACCTCTTCATCTACGAATAGTAGCATACATTTACTTCCCCACAGTTGGCTGGAGAAAAGAGGGAGAATGAATCCAACGGTGACAAGTTGACAACTCCATAGGAGCTTGCCTCGAATTGCCGTATTAGGATAATAGCTTGGAGAAGAGACCGAAATCTAGATAAGATCGTCATCCCAAAAAGCCGCCTGTAAACACTTCCTACTTGTCGGAACTTGGCGTGTGTTTCGGCATGGCTAGCTAGGCCTGTGGCTTGTTGGTTACCGATAAGATTGTCGTTATAGGCCCGGAAGAGGGGGAGCTGATGAACGAACGCCTCCTGACTCTTTCAGATCTTTTTCCCGTTTTGTGACGAAAGTTTATCCTTTAATTCAGTCTTCTCGTGCCTAGGTATCGGTACTTCAGGGACGTTTGGATTAAGGTGATGATGGTCAGGAGGTATCTAGTCTGCAAGAAGTCCCAGGACGTAGCTGATGTAGGGAAGACGATCCGTTCTGTGTGGAATCAAGGAATAATCCATGTTTCTGTACTCGGATTAACTCCATTGAGAATCTTTCGCCTGTTGGCTTGAAGCCGTATCGTCATTGTACATTGTACTAGGAAGACCCTGGCTTAGGGTTACACGAGATGCACGTTGACGGCTGTCAGATTCACCATGCAGATCTGCCCTCCATTCCCCCTTTCACTGGTAAGGAGCATGAGACTCTTTTGTAGTAGTTATCGCCATATCCTGTAGATTTTATCGAAAGCTAATGCCGACTGAATCTTTCGGCACATACAGACTACGTACATTTTCTAGATTGAGTTTGGTTTCAATAATCCTTGTGATCGTGGCGTACCGAGGGATGTTCTTAGTGGATATGGTTAACAATTCCGAAGTTCCGTACAACAAATCAAGCCCCCTGGTATACGCTGGCGTACGGGATCGTCGATTTCCAACAAGAATTCCTTCTACGAACCTATCATGGATTGCGGGGTTAGAGACTTAGAGTATTTCTAAATCAAGGTGAGTGACTTTTCAGTCTGAAGACAAATTAATACCGAGGCTGATTAAAATTTTCGTGGTTAATGGCATATGATGTTGTTAGCATTGGATGGATGGAGTTTTAATTAGATCCAATGAATATCTATGAAAACAATAATACTATTTTTTGTATATCCTTATTCAAGGAGAGTCATTCAATCCTTGCTTTGAAGCGTATAGTCAGTGCTATTAATCATATTTGCAGGCCCAATGATGGCACTCCTTTACTAGATCTTGATGACAACGTTTCCGAAATGCTTTCGATCCCACTGGAGTATGGTTAGCCAACATGCCCACTATTTCGAGCTTGAAAATTGAGGGAGAATATGCATGAAAGAAGGCTCACCTGGTACTGGTATGCTTCCTTAGCCTTTTCAAACTCGAAAACTTCCTGATCCACCACGGGATGAATATCATTGACCTCAATAGCTCGAACCATTTCTTCCATTTGCTCCCTAGATCCAACATAAACACCTCTAAAGATGCATACTTTTGGCAACGCATCGATAATCTGTGGAACATCTTCGCGTTTGGAATATCCCACCTGCCCAATAATGCTAAGAACACCTTCATACTTCACGGCTTGGAGCGTTTCTTTCAATGTGGCTGGTCCTCCAATCTCCAGGATATGATCGACACCTTCACCATTCACGGAGAGTTTGCGAACTGTTTCCCCCCAGTTCGGATCTGTCTTGTAGTTGACAACGTGGTCTGCACCCAACTTTCTCATTTTCTCGGCCTTTACTTCGGATGAGGTAGTTGCAATGACCTTTGCGCCGGCAGCTTTGGCAAACTAAACAGAAAAAGATTATATTAGGTGGTTGAACTTTCGACACCTTCAAAGAAGCATTAGGGGATCCTTACCTGAAGGCCAAAAATTGACACTCCTCCAGTTCCAAGGACCAAAACAGTCTGTCCAGGCTTCAATGGTTTCAAGCCGTATAGCGCATTCCATGCTGTCAGCGCAGCGCATGGAAGGGTACTAGCTTCGACCGTACTCAAATTCTCTGGCTTGCGAACAAGACCGTTTTCGTTGAACACGGCGTACTCTCGAAGTGTCCCGTCAAGCACACCTCCAAGACCTGTTGAAGCGGCAGCAGTGGTCATGGGACCATACTGATGACCCTGATTGAACAGCGTCACGACTTGATCGCCTTTCTTCCATCGTGTCACTTTGGATCCGACTTGGACGACTTCACCTGCACCATCGGAGCATGCCACTACTGGGAGGCTGAGGGGGAAAGGATAGTAGCCCTGGCCATTCAGTAAGCCAACTCCCCTTCATATGATAGCACATCTTGCACACTTAGACCTACCTTTGGAATCACGAGATCACGATAATTCAATGATGCGGCACCAAACTTAACCAACACCTCATTTTCACCACATTCAGGGAAAGCGACAGTGTCTAACTTGAGCTCGTCGAACCCTTGTTTCTCTCCGTTGATGGTCCACTGCTTGACCGTCTTCGCTGCTGCCATTTTTTACTTCAGCGCGTCTTCTTGTAAAATTTTCCTAGGTTGAAGCTCGACAAAAGGTGAGATATCCGAGAGTATGGCTTATGAACAGAAGCAGAGAGTGATTGTTGGGACCATATCCACGTCAAAGAGCTCACCAACGCTCATATTTATAGTCTTGCGATAAAAGTTATTCTTCTTTTGAACGTATATGATGATATTGATTGCTAAGCTATGATTGAGAAAAATTCCGACGATTTCAAGCTTCTGTCTTGTTAAGTTGCCGGGTGGGATGGATGTAGACCTCGTTGCCTTGTGCAATGGTCCACGAGCTGAATACGGATCATCAACTGTTTGCTTACCAATTATCACTGGACCGTCGTCTCTTTTTTTGTTTTCACACTCGATTTCACATAATTGTTACGTAAAGACTGCTTCAAAATATTCCAAGGTTGAGGCGTGGTATACAATATTTATCATCAGATCCACTACTTCCGTGTGGGATAGCACCGAAAGCCGCTGAAAACCCTAACCGATTTATAAGAGTAAACCTCTCTGAGCAGCAAACGGTATGTTCACGATTAGAAATACATTCGAGACGAGATGCTGTGAAGCCGTATTTGTCTTATTCTGGAAATATCTGTTCCATCCCACACCAGCCTTCTCTTGTCAAGCAATTATCCACAGCATCATTTGAAATCATTTCTTATGCAATTCGGAGTGATGAAGTTTAACCATTGAAGAAACTTGCAGCTACTGGACTATAAAGTGGACATGCAGCTATGACTCTCAGTGGTTGATTTAATAAGAATGACAATGTACACAGGTGCAGATAGGATTCTCAGATATACAACTTTCGAGGCTTCAACACCCACCAATTCCGTCAATCGATCCTCTGCGCTGTGATGTCGCTTGGAAAGTAATCAATCGTCTAGTCCTAGATACTCATCACTGTTCTGTTCAAAGAATCCTTCGTCTGCCATGGCGTCGGTTTGCTGCTGCAACGTCTGTGGGTTGAGCGCATTGGACTATGTGATTGTTAGCTTGTGCGAGCCCCTGTGTCTGATATTGCGAGTGTGTCTACTTACTAGCTTGTCTGATTGCTCATCTCGCTTTTCACGGGGTTGTAATAGGTACTGAATAGGTCCGGATTTGGCGTCTAGCTGCTCTTTGATTACACCTTCGGCATTTTGGACTGCGCTGCCAATGAGAACTTGCTCGTCTTCCGTCGCCGGGATAGCGGCTTTCTCGAGTTCCATAATCTCCTTGTATGTTTTCTCAATCCTATTCTTGAATCTCTCTGTTTCCTAGAAGGCTGTTAGTTTGGTCTTTAATTAGGCCGGAATTGCCTGATAGACTTACCGCGTTGATCAAACCTTTAACTGCATCTTGACTTACTTGAGAGTAAGTTTCAATCTCCTTGTACCCAGTGACAACGTTAGTTTGAAGAGTCATCTTATTCACCAAATTGATTCCGTTAATGATATGAGGGTCATGAACGCTCTTATAGAACTCCGCAATCTCCTTGAATTGGTCGAAACCGGCCCAGATGGCCACAGTATATTGCTGCAGAATCATGCGGTCGATCAAAGCGTTCGGGGAGGAGATAGCATCCTGCACCGTACTTTTGAATGGGATAACGTTGCTTGAGACCAGCGTCTTAATCTGCACAGAGAGCTTGGTGAAGAAGAGCCTGAGCTGCAAAATGCAGTCTTTCAGCTCTACTAACAAGGTCAAGCAATTTCGCAGGCATACTTTGACGGCCTCCTGTAATTACGATTAGGTTGGCCCTGAGACGTCCCGAGAGAAGGACGAGGTAGGAACACTGAAAGAGATTTCTCACTTACTAGTGTCAGCTTGTCTTCCTTCAGACTGTCAAGGTCGGCTTTAATGTTGTTCATTTGACTCTGGAATGAGAGCAGCTGAGTCCTGGCAGTATCGGCACTGGCGAGACTGGACTTGTACATTTCTCGTGCCGAAGAAACTTTGAAAGAAGCCGCTTCGACGGCCATTTGACTGGCAGTCTTGCTTCCAGAAGATGCAGCCGCCTGTAGGTTTGCACCAGGCAGAGGAGGGTTTTTCGTTCCAGAGGTTAAAGCCTTATTCTTGGTGTCAAGCTTCTGCACGTCCTTTTTCGACTTTTTGACAGTCGCCTGCCAGTCAGTAACCTGCTTGGAATCCTTTGCGGGCTTTTTCCAGGTGTCTCCCATGTTGCGGCTTTTAGTTCTCTCCACCTTTAGCTCACTGATAACCTACAAATGCCGTTTTTTATTAGATTATAGACATGAGGGACACTTGCACAAAGGAACGAGCTTACCGTCTCCGCCTCGCCAATAGATTTCAACAACGCCTTACCAACCTTGGAACTCTTCGTAGTCTTCTTTTTCTCCAAATAGGCGCGGCGTCTCTTCAAAGAGCCTGCCACTCCCGAAAGATCCAGCTGGCCGCCTTTACCACTGGTCGAGTCCGTGTTGGTGATAAGGTCCCATTGAACACCATTTTTGTCACAGACCAGTCCGTATAACTGTTCCATGGCCATAACAGCAAATGGCAACTGGGTGGCAGCCGGATCGTTAGCAACCTCATCCGCCGCCTCCTCTTCATCGCCCCCTTTATCTCCACCACTTGAAAAGCTTGTATCCTTGGTGTTTATATTAAAAGCAGCACCACGACCGATGCGGCTTGCTGCAGCACCAGCAAGAATGTTGCTAGCGCTAGCAGCCGCGTTACCAAGTGTCTGGACAAGGTCCATTACCATTAATTGGTTCCTGAATAGTAAAATCAATCAGCCCAAATCAACATTACCATTTCTTTCAACAGGAAAAAAAAATACCCTGTGGGATAGTTTTTCAATTCCTCCTTGACCAGGTCCTTCATCTCTTGGACCTGCTCTTCGCGCTCCTTGACCCATTTCTCTGCCTCTGCAATGCTCTGGTTCAAAAGTTCCTGCTCGACCTTACGAGCCTTTTCATCACTCAGAGCAATTTGATATTTGCTCTTAGTCTCTTGATCTGTGGCATCACACGCCTCGTGCAGCTCCATGACGTATTTGTTCCAGACTTCAAGTTCCTCATCCATCTTGGCTGCGGCATTTTTGCAGGTTTCCGCTGCATCAATCAGGGTCTCGAGCTGTCGACTAAGTTGAAGGTTCCCTCGCAATAGTGCTTTGACTATCATGGTAACCTTGTTTTGGATGAGTAAGCATTCACTCAGACGATGTCATTCTTTATGCTTACCGTATCCTTGACAGCCTGGGAAGTGCTTCGGATCTCTTCCATATGCTTGTTGCAGTTTGTAAACGCCGTGCTACCTCGATTCGCCACTTCAATCAAGCAAGTTGAAAGATAAAGATGTCTTTTAGTAACCCATGACTTGTTAGCAAATATATGATGCCAGTCACAGTCATGATGATTCATACCCTTTAAGATATTCATATTTCTTGTTTGATATCAAGACGATTCCCCGAGCGTCGTCTCGTGCGGCTGTTAACGTGCATAATGCTAGAAGCTCCAAACATACTGGAGCCATTCCAAGGTAAGCAAGCCATCCGTGTTTGGAGGCATGAGCTTTAGCTTGCAGATCTGTACCTTATCAGTTCGGACTGTATATGGCAAATTATAGGTTGAAGACTTACCTGTCTTATACGACGCAATAGTCGCGGTATTTTTAGTGATCAGAACACCCAAAGTGTCCGGTCCTGGAGTTGAAGTTGTCATGGTTGATTCCAGCGAAGCTGATGGCTTTGACTAGCTTCTCTTAGTATGGATGAAGACTGCAGACACAAAGTTCAAAATTAGAATGGAGAGAATGAGTCTCGTCTTTATACCTGATGTGAGCAGTCATTCCTTCGTGGTCGGCATTGGGGAATGGTGCTAATTCAAAATCTCCCGGCAGAAGACCAAAACAGAACAGAGCCACCCCTCCTTACTCAATAGTCTAGGTTCTGCAAGATGATCTGGCACCCCTCATGATCTCCATCTCTAGCACCACTCTGATTCTGAGAGTTTGTCGAATAGTTCTCATAAATACCACAACAAGAAGTTGAATAAGTCGAGCAACAAGGGAACCGCCAGCCAGCTTCTGACGATCATTGAGTTCACCCTTATATGGGCTGGCTGAAAATGCGGGACTTGCGTACAATGAGCTCAGACATGATGAGGATACGAGCTCAAATATGCGCATATGGGTCCCCATTCGTCGAAATAAGATTCCACTGCCTCCACCGTTCATGCAAGATTCCCGCACGGCCCGCTACCGTGTACCGTGTCTAGGTAGTGCCACGAGAAACAGATGTCGATCCCTGCATGCACCTGACGAAATCAGGATGAAGTGGCTTGTTTGGATAACGACTCGGACATACTCCAGATCGAGTTACTCGGTCTTTGACCTTCTAGTAGAGAATAATAGGCGCCATCAATCGTATGTTTGGCTCGGACGATCTCGGTGTCGCAAGGTAGCGGCATAATACTATAACTGGTAGATAATATTGATCCTGATTATCATGCTCATTGTTTCCCTCAAATTCGAGGCAAGGAGGGCAAAGCGCAGAAGAAAGGAAAATGCCTCGTTGGGTTGAGGGGAAAGGGGATCCGTGCTGGAGGTCGCAGAATAAAGATGATGCCACCCATGTTTTGATCTTAGTTTTGTGATTCTACCAACATGTCCCAAACAAACAAAAAAGAATGCTCAGAATGAACGCCATTAAATCTCGAAGTCTTCATATACTACGAAACTATGGAAGAGCTACTCTTATTCGCGGAGGTCACAGCTCATGGACACAGAAGCTCGTTCAAACAAGTTTCTTGCAACGTCCAACTGCAAGTCTCTACACTAAACAGCCCACCCGATGTATGATCTTTCGCCGCTACTATGCAATAGACCACAAAAAAGTGGAAGATGTGTCTAGCTTGAAGGACGTTGACGAAGTCGACGCAGCTTTGAAGCAAATGATTTCCGAAGGAGTCAACATATCCGCAACAATGCAGAGACAAAACGAAAATATCAAAATCGGATCAGAATTGATGATCCATGCTGTGTATGACTCTCTGCTTGATCTGTCACTGCAATTGATTACCAAGACGTACCCCGGTGGGCTTGAGGTGTTCATTGACTCTGCTTCTCATGCATATACCTCTTTCCCACCTGGAATGGAGTCGTTGATCGATCAAGTTCGTGATGGGCTACACTCATACTTGCTCTCAAATATGCATGAGTCTTCTTTGATTGAAGCAGTAGAAATGACGACAAATCTATTCAGCCTTGTTGAGAAGGGTCATTCCGAGTTAGGAATACTCTTCAACGATCATCATGAGACTGTAAGCACTTTCTTTTTTCAATGACATATCTCAAGTGATAGTAGCAGTTGCTGATCGTTCAAAACTTTAGCTCAACGAGAAGGTGCAGGAAATGCACTCCCTTCTGAAGAGAGCAGAAAAGGGCAACAAATATCTTGACACTTCAAGCGAGCATGAAAAAAACAACATTACCTCTGATGCAAAGACCATGGACTCCGAAAAGGCTGAGTTAGAGACACTAGAAAGCGAAATTAGTAGTCTGGTCGAGGAGACGCAGGATTTTCGAATCAAGGTATATTCCCCTCTCGACTTTTCAAATTGGTCTAGATTTTCACTGACAACCCCAAAATAGAGAACGAGATTGGAGCAGCCGCAAAATTTCGGAGAGGGACTAGCCTGGGGCTTATTCGGTATAGGTGCAGCAGTTGCTGCCGGCAAGAGAGCTTCATTATCCAAATCCATAGCCTCGAACGAGTCAAAGCTTAGTGAAGAAAGGGCTCTCCAAGCAACCCATCAAACACGATACAATGATGCGTTTGGGCGGGTAGAGAAAGCAAAGCTCGCTTTGATAGACCTTACAAGCCACCAAACAGATATCAACAAGCACATTAGGAGTCTTAAAGATGTTCAGGTGTCTTCCACAGAAGCGCTCAAATTTTTGGTTGAACGGAAGAACACTCTCACTCGGATTCACACCGACCTAGTCAACATGGCTCGATTTGCAACCAGGTATACCACGCATCGATACGACGAGCAAGCAAGTGCAAAGTTCCTCGTTGAGGGTATTGTCAATGTTCTAGACGCCACGCCTGATTGGCCAGGCACCACCATTCCTATCATGCTCACAGTGATTCTCCTGCGCTGGCCTCCTTCTCTAGTCACTACTTCGGATTTCGACGTGTTGGGAGAAGAAAGAGGGGGAAGAAGCGATATTCAGGTGGAGTTTGATCGTGTGGTACAAAACGCTTACAAAAATTACAGGAAGTTCGCCGAAGTGGCCTCCCCTGTACCTCGCCTCGATGATTATCTACGTGACGTTGAGTTTGACTGGGAGAAAACAATAACCTCATGGCATAATATGATTTCGGATGCCCAAGACACCAGATTCAGGCCAGCACCGGTTGCCATGCAGTAGTGGATAGTCATATCGGAGAATGATCTGTCGAGATAGCATGTAAATAGGTGTTCTTTGCCCTAGTCGGGCATATCGTTGAAAATAACCGATTGCTTGCATGCGGCACGTATTCCTCTTGCAGAGGTCGGCCTGTTTGACGTGTGTTGTACCTTATGATACGAGTCCATGTTCAAGAGCGTACATACCGGAAGATAATTCCAATTGAGATACTCAACAGAGAGTTTCAGTCAAACATTGTAGGATTTCTGTAAATATATCTGTAGAGCAAATCGAATGATGTCTACTGATTTTTCACGCACGTCTTTGGTAGGCTCAAAACCCTTTCAATAATCGAGCGATGGAATGAGCTGCCGAATAATAAACTTTCATGTGTACTCAAAATCATTGTTTCCATAACAGAAAGAGTGCGTCCCTAAGTTGCCAGTGGTCCACTTCATATAGTGAACGGACATCGACGCCCGAGTAGTCGTATGCTCCCGTGGTTTTCCATCATCATATATCAATGCAATATTGAGGAATTGCCCCGAGATCCTCCTCACATCACGCTGCATGGAAGTATACAGCAGTCGCATTCTGTATCACCACAATCGCAGCCAAAGCATGGCTTCTTGACGCCCTTCACTCCGCCCTTGATTGAAGTTGACGATGACGATGAGGACGTCGGGATGGTGCTGTTCACGGGCAGTCCGAGTTGTAAAGTAGCCATTGTAATTATTTTGGGTTTGGATTAATCTGCTGATCGATATCGAAAGTGAGCTCGTACCAGTCTGCCAAAGTGCATCGTCGAGTCAGCTAAGGATCTTATATATTTCAAGGTCTGACTTCCAGTTGATGCACATACCTTTCGTAATGTTCAGATTGTTAGACAATTCACGACTTCGACTCTAGATACTCAAACATCGATTGACTATTTATTATTAAAATATATCGAAGACAAAATGAAGACGGATTCCCGGGGCATGAAAGAAGTAAACAATCCAGTTGGGCTGCTCAATGACGTCATACAACAATCGTGGCTTGGTTCGACCGATCTAGCCCTAGCCCTAGCCCTAATCGCAGTCTGAGCGCTCAACCATGTCGAAATATTTATGGTCTCGAAATGATCTATGATCTATCTATTATCTATTCTATTTCCCCTATTCTATCGTTATAGTGATTACTTCCATGCCCGGATGGAAAAAGTATCCAATCAAACACGTAGCAAACAAGCTAGACACCAAGGTGCTCTATCCCTGGCCATGAGGTATAGTAGCAGGCGGCTCTGAGTGATTACTCTGACCTTGCACTCTCTATTTCCTTACTTCGCAGCTTCGTCATAAGAAATATCGCTGCATAAGAGGAGATGCAGAAAAGTGCAGTGATGCCGGTCTCAGTCCGAAGAGTTAGCGACTCATACCAGCGTAGAGATGAGGACAAGTTACTTACATAGTACTTCTGTTCCAGGTTGAAAGTTTTTGCGTAGTCTGCTCCCGTAGAATACTGACAGAATGAACAGGTGTCGGTCGAGTTTGATTCCACAATATATTCAGCAGCAGTTGACAAAAGGTCTTCCATGTACTCGTTTGCAGGGGTGGCAAAATGCACCAGCTCGGATGCCGTGCATTCGACTTTTATATCCCAGAGGATTTCGCCAAGGAGAGCACCCAAAAGATACTTGAACGGGTCCAGATAGTAGAGCGAGTGACGCGAGAAAGGTTGCATTTGAGAGTAGGGCACCATGACACCGCAGAAACTAATCATACCGGCGCCAATAATTACTGGGTTTAGGATTGCAGCAAAATATTCATTTGGGGCATATGCTGCAATTCCTTGGCAGTGACATGTAAGGCAATTCGTAGGCTAGATTTGGCGGATCGGTTAATGTTATCACAAATTTCAGGAGTAGAAAAGCATATACAAATCATTTGCAGGTAGACTTGACCGGCAGTGCTGGATACTTTAGGAAAGCCCGCGGCGTAGTACCAACATACCAAGTACAGGGTAGCACAGAGTATTAAATAAGGAGTTTTGGAAATTACCTTTGCTCCAATGAAGGCAATCAAGTGGCATGTTTTGGACTATGTAGAATGTTAGCTGAATGGTCATTTTTCACTGAAGAAAAGAGAACGTTGAGAACCATTTTCTCTCGCGTTTCGAAGATTCCTCGATTATGCAAGAAAGATTGCTGCGTCTGATTGTTACAGCCGGGCGCAACCAAGATGAAATTGAAAAATTGCGAAAAGACACAGCTGCAGATCGAGGCTGCTATGGCCCATGTTCCAAAATGCAAATTCGCTGAAAAGAGCTGCAAATATGTGGAGAATGATTTTATTCCACATGTAGTCCTGTTGATAATAGGAGTCAGTAGGACTTCTTAACCTTAATATAGGTTCTTCATAGACTTACTGGTGACCGCCATAGTTGAACCCTTAGACGCTTCCTAACCATTCAGAACTGAAACCGGTGTGAAGTTGCATAATCCGATTCATCCTCATTTGTCTGTGGCTTTGCACTATTTTGCCTGTTGAGAGTCTCAAGTTGTTCAATCGCGACCCGACGTTCTTCCGACCTGTATACATTGACCCAGTCCACATCTTTCTACTGACTTTTACCTCGGATAACTTCCACGGTATGCTCTGCTGGGTTTGTATCTGGAGGACATGGGCCATTTTTGGAAGAATATTCGCCGGCTATTATTGTGTTAAAGGTCAGTAAGCTATTCGAGGATGCCAATATCTCGTGGTTGAGAAATGAATGCAAAGCCCTTCATCTGGCGCCGTAAAACAAAACATTGATCTTGCGAAATGTCAACGTCGAACGCTTCTGAACTTGACCACTCCCCAACTCAACATCCATCAAACTTGAAGAATTTGACGAATACCTGCTCTTGCCTACTAGCACAAGTCTGCCATTCACTCCTTCCAATTTTGGAAAATTAGGGCTTCGCTCGTCAGGTGACACTTGTGCAACTCAAAACGATGGTCTGCCACGTGAGAGTGATGCTCCTACTACCCTGATTTAACTTTCAAATAAAGAATCTTATTCGCGTACATATATATCTCCTCCTATCTATGAGTTACGACTGCATTACTAGACTCGTATTTTTTTACTCATTCAACGATGCAGACCCGTGATTAGGGCAAACCCACCATATCCGTAACTCCGCTTTCCCGTATATATACCCATTTCGGTGCCCACTATGGAGAATTTCGAATGTTTTCGAGATCTATTCGATCCGCCAGCTTCTGATGACTTGAAGGTCCATTGAAGTTGTTATCATTGACTGTGAACTTTTTGGATCTAGTCGAGTCAGTATCCCGAAACAAGCCATTTACGGCGCATTGGTTTGTAGATACGCGAGTGCCTATCTGTATCCACCAAGGCATTGACGGCAGTTATTCTCGGGAATATTGAGCTTATACGAGAGATGGCGTACGTAGGAACAGAGGTGAATCTGCTTTAAGTCATCATGCAGATTGTTGGGAACTTAATTCCGTGGGTCATAGAGAACCCGGCCAAATTGAGTTCTTACTGCGTTTTGAGAGTAGGGGATCTATCATTTCCCCTTATATTGCTATCTGTATCTCCTAAGTCCCTGCTTAGCTTTGATCAGTTCTCAGCTTAGACTCTGTCGTGAGTACTTCTTGTATAGCTCTGGATACCATCTCCGGCCAACATCCGGATGACTGATTATACGGTTTCGCAATTGAGCTTCACCGAACTACACACTTCAATTAGTAGATGCATATAGGAATTGTTTCGGGTTCGTTAACTTACGCATGAAAATAACGGTGACAAAAACTCGCTAGGAACTGTGACGTTTTCAATGTTTGTCGTCTTCTGGGTAGGAATGCGTCGGACAATGTCCACCGCTGCTTCCTTCAGGAACTCCAATGTAAGATCTAGCCTTACAGCTTGGAAGAATGGTATGCTGTAACGAGTGGATGTCGTAGGTGCCTTGTATCAGTCAGCATCTTTGTCTTCTATCCAGGTTATGTTGAGACGTGAATCTCGGTGTTCCGCAGACGGTTCTGAGCACATTCCGAACAGCGATCATTTCCAGATAAGATGATTGGACAAGATAAACTTACAATAACCCGATGAGTCGTAGCGGGACACCCCCCCCGGTTATAGCCTCAAATCCCTGCTGCACATTGACGACAAACGTACCCTCTATGTAAGGCGCACCAATCCATTGTCCTAATTTGTTCAGAACTTGGAGACCCCCAACTGGATCCTGAGAAAGAAAAGTGAAAAGCCCAGTGGAGTCCTTATGTGGACCCACGCCTTGAGACCCAGGCTTGGATCGCGGATATCTGACAAATTTAAGCCGGTGCATGTTGCCCAAAAAAGCCTCAAATGTGTTTGGAGGTAATGAGAGGCATTCTGCTCCGGCTCGGAGAAATGCTCCTGAGAGTGTCGATAACTTGAATGTGTATCGTGTGGCGAGCTCCTCAACTCCTTTGTTTGGATACTATGAAAAATGTGAATATGAAGTCTTAAAACGTTAAAAGGCTATGGATCAACCACAAACCTGCGAAAGCCGCTCAAGGTGCTGCCAAGGCAGATCACCTTCCTTCCATATCTGCGTCACCGGAGTTCCAAAATCAAATTGCTTTATGCATCTTCTCAGCAGCCCTTCTTCCCAGAAGCGTGCTTAGTGTCATACCTCTCTCAAATCTGTCTTCCGTGCCGTTGTCTCGGCACCTAGACTGGTATATCCCAAGAACGAAGGGGAATTGAGCATATTACATCGTTGCTTGACACTTTCAGGCAAGTCAAATATTTCTGGTAGGGCTTTATGTGTTTCTTCGATAAGTAACTGCATATAAGCAGTTAGCCTCAAAGTCTGGCATCAGATCTGGAATGGGAAGGCCTGCCTCCAGTCCCGTATTGGCGAGATACAAAAAGCCAACGTCAAACAGTGCATGTTTCAGCTTTTCGAGGGCTTCCGTTTTCGTTGCCTCGTTTCCAAGAGCCTGGAAATCTATTATTGGTAGAGCGTCGAACGAGGTTGCCATTGTTCGCCTGGTTACGAAGAGTTGGGGTGTATACTTGGAGATGAATTAAAGTCTTCTGTTTGGAGATTTCTACCCCACCTACATATGTAGTTAGGTATGACGCATTGGCAGCGGCATAACTTTCTGACAGCAAGATCTGTAAAATCAAAGTCTTAGGTATACATGCACAATCAACTATTCGGCGCATCTCTCCCTAAGCACACAAGGCCGTGTCAACTGGTGGCTATATCTTCAATCAGATGCAAAAGCTGTCTTCAAAATTTGCATAACTGTCTATGTACTATCTGATATTGACTGAGATGCAAGTATGGGTAGGGGGGAAAGGCTATTTATGTGTCGACAAAAGAGAGAAAAAACACCACACATATAAAACGCAACATAATCCACTCGCCCAACTGAAATGATATGTCCTCCGAGTTCCATTTTTGAGTCATTCAAGGTCACTTATAGCCAGTTGAGACCATATTTCTTTGTTCCTTCGCTTCCAACTTTTTGTAATCATTTCGCTCGTCATCAAAATTCCCGGGGTATCTCTGATATTTGATTCTTTCTTTCCGTCTCCTGGTGATCATTACATCTATCCGTCATTACAATTCGTCATCAAGGGGTGGTTTATTGAGTTTTTTGTTTGCTGGTCCTGGTAGTGGGATCGAGCATAAGTTCAACGTTTATTTGTTGAGCCATGAGACGAGTTCCATCACCTCCTTGCGGCGGTCGTCTTCCAATTGGTCGTCATCGGACAGAACAGCCTGGAAGACAGGAAGAAGTTGAGGAGTGAGTTGGCGCACGGTGGGGTCCTCCCATTTGTCTACAAAGCATTAGAAAATGTCCAAAATTGAGAGATATTATCACGTGTAACTTACAGAGCTGTGCAATCATCTTGTACAGAGGCTCGTTCTCCTCATAGTCGTTCTTCAAGGGAAGAATGCTGACAATGGCAGGGAGCACGTCGGCAATGGGAACCTTATCGTGCTGCTTCAGGATCATCCGAGACAAACAACCAGTTGCGTTGTCTGGTAGGCGAGACACCTGCTGCTGGAGGCAAGGCTCAAGCTTTTGAAGGATAGTGGGGAACTGAGAGATGATAGAGGCATCATTGGTTGCCTCAATCAGACGCCCAGTAGCGTAGGCAGCGTTGGACTTGGTGTGAGGGTCTTCGTCATCAAGACGTTTCAAGAGGAGAGGTAAGAATTGACCAGTCAAAGGAGTGACGGCATCCTTCATTCCAGTGATGACCTCAGCGAGGGTACCAACGGCAGTAGCGCGCTCAATGTTCTCGGAGCTGCTAGCAAATCGGAGAATGCTCTTCTCGAAAATCTTCCAAAGCTGAGGGAAGTCGGGACCGAGTGCTGCGGCAAGTCCGGAAACGACGTCAAAGGCACGGTCAATAACGATCCAGTCAAACTCAGAGGTCTCGTCGCCAGCCTCTTGGAGCTCTTCATCTTCGGCAAATTCCTGCTGGCAGGGGTGCTTCTTGGTAATGAGATCGGTCACTTGTTGGACAACGTTTCTCAAGACAGTCTCGTCAGCAACAAGGGCAGGACCGGTGTAACGAAGGTTTTCGGCAAGGTTGCCGCAGAGATCGCCAACTGTGGCCCTATATACGAATCACATTAGCATATATCAAGATACTTCTGTGCGAGTGATGATGTAGATGATGTAATAAATCAGGTTACGTTGGAAGACGTTGTTAACATCAATCACGCTTTATAGCATGTCTGAGTGAGCTGGGTAACGGTGCTGTCATCATGTAAGACTGGCCCTCGAGCCAGCCAAGTGTAAAACAGGACGAATAAAAACGAAAGAGAAAGGTATACACACGGGTCACTTTCTTCACCCCACAACTTGATGGTGGCGGTCATCAAAATCTCGGCGAACTTCTGAACCTCAACAGGAAGCTGTACCTTGAGAGGAAGACCAGCTTGCCACTTGGGCATCTGGCCGTTCTCCTCAGCCAAAGCGAACAAGGTAGCATAGGCACGGTGGAGGGTGCTGATAGTGCTCTTGCGAACGCCCTCATATGGGTGTTCAGTGAGAGGAAGAACCAACTCAATGGTCTTCTCAAAGTAGGGAAGATAAGCACCCTTGGTGTGGCTGATCAAGTCGCCAATAACCTCGACGGCAATCTCCTTCTCGAGAGCCAAGGGTGTGACGGTAGTGAAATCCTCCCAGTCATCCTCGTCATCGAGATCAATGTCCTCAATGTCATCATCCTCGTCATCAGAGGCCTCGGCGACCTTGACCTTTCGACCACCAATAGTGACTTCCTGACCGACGAGGTCCTTAGCAGCATCACCAAGCTCAACCTCAAGATCGGCTTCCTCCTGTTCGATACAGGCGCTCAAGCCCTTGAAGACACCAGCGAGGAAAGGCTTGAAGTCCTCTCCGTAAACCTTGGAAATGGAGCCCCAAAGCATATAGGTGCTTTCCTTGAGGCGGGAGTGGTCGAGGTGAAGGGCTTCCTCGCTAGCACGCATGAGAGGCTCGACGTAAGGTTGGTAGTGCTGAGGACCAGCAGCGGCGGACATCTCCCCCATGGCATCAATGATACTAGCACGGAGGTCAAGCTCCTCTTCGCTTTCCTTCTTGGTGGCATACTCCTGCATGAGGTGCATGGACTTCTCGAAGTATGGGAGGAAAGCTTCACCGGCAGAAGACGCAAGGGATCCGATTGCGCTAGCAGTGAGACCCTTGATCTTGAAGTCGGGGTGTTGGAAGAGTTTGTGCAAGAGAGGAACAAGCTCATCCTGGTAAGGAACTACATCCTTCTCGTCGAGGCCGTCAACGACACAATCGATGGAGCTGACAGCGGCTTTCATGATGTTGACGGTAGGACCGCTCTCCTCGCCCTTGTAGCTCTCCATAGCACTGGCGAGGTTCTGGACCAAAAGAGGCATAAGCTTGGCGTGTTCCTTGCCAACATCCTCGGCAAGATCGTCGGCAAGACGGGCAACGCCGTGCAAAGTGGCCTGGCGGACCTTGGGTTCCTTGTCGTTCAGAAGGTGGAGAATGATCGGGAAAATCTCATGGAACTGGGTGCTGATAAAGTCTGGGGCACCTTCAACACACATACCCAAAGCCAAGATACCGGCACGACGATAGTCCGGGTTTTCACTGTTGAAGTATTGGCCAAGAGCTTGGAGGAGAGGAACAACAACTTGGCTGGGAGGCAAGCTCTGGGCAAGCATGTCGAGGAGACCAAGGGCAGAACGAGCAGGTGTGATCTCGTCCTCATCATCGTCATCATCAAGCTCAGTTACAATGTGAAGAGCGGTGCGGGTGAGCTGTTCACCGACACGTAGACCCTGAACCTTGAGCTTGCGGTATTTAACGCACTGCATCAAAAAGCTGATGGACTGTGTACGGGTATCCTCAGCGAGCTGCGTGTTTGCAGAAACTTCGTTCATAAAGGTGATCAAATCCTTGAGATGGACGTTCATCAAGGCGGGGTCACATCCGAGCAAGGTCTGGAAGACCTCGAAGGCCTGCATGATGCGGTCCTCGTCGGTGGTGTCAATAGCATCCTTGAGAACTCGGACCATGTCGGGGAAGACCTGCTGGAATGCCTTGACTGGGGCGGGGTCTTCGTCCGAGTCGAGGTGCATGGCCAGCTTGCTCAAAGCCAAAAGAGTGTTGATGCGGACTTCGGCGCTCTCGGGGTCACGGATGGTCTTGCTGAAAAGAGTGAACAGGTCCTGGAACTTATTTTCAAACCCTTCTCCCAAAGACTCGAGGATGGTAAAGAAAATATAGACACCAATGGCTCTTTCGTCTTTGTTTCCGCTCTGGGCAGCCTGAAGTAAGAAGTTGGGCAAATCGGCCCACTCGCCGTCCTGAAGATCGATCTTGGCTACGGAAGAAACGATACGGGCGATAGCGTGACGGACAAGTTCAGAGTTGCTGCTCATGGTACCACGTAGAAGTTGTTCCCGAATCTGAGGCTTTTGGTTTGCAGGAACCTTGAGCCAGAATTTGCCTACAAGACCGCGAGCCTCGACGGCAGCCAACTGGCGAAGGTCATCACTATCGTGGGAGGTGGCTAGCTGGAGGAGGAAGAGGAATGATTCGGGTTTGTTGTAGTACTCTTTTTGGAGGACGCCAGTGGCTTCTTTCAAGTCCCCGGTGGAAGCTGTATTGTATGGTGGTTAGTCTCGCACAAATGGATCAATAGAAGATGTCCTCACGGTTCAAGATAATTTGCAGTTGCTGTAAGAATCGTTGTTGATCCATGGTGGGCAACTTATAATGTGGTATACTTCTCTCTTTGTATATTTCTATCCCCTCTTTTTGACGTGAAGCGTCGGCCTGGAGTTTTCAGAAAAGAAAAGAAAACTTGCAAGATGCGGGGTCACAAGCGAAAACTTGCTGAGAAGGCTTTTGCAAAAACACAAGCAACTTCTGCAGACTCCTCAAAGCCCCCTGAGAGCAATAGGAATACAGAACAAAACAGAAAGAGAGGAAAAAGAAAAATGTGTGTTTTGATTTCCCACAAACTGGAAAGGAGGAGGAGAGAAAAAAAGTAAACGTCGTAAATTTTTTTGGGCTGTCCCACCAGCTATTATACCTGATTGGGCCTAGCGTGGCTCTGAGAAGCTGCCCCAGCCAATCAGACCGTCACACGCGTCTCCACCCCGCACTTTTCCCTTTTGGGACTTTTGTTTTGCCCCTCCATTTTCTCTCTTCTTCTATCTCTTGTTGGAGACGGAGATGACGGAGCAGTTTACTCGTCTCTCGGTCGGTTGGAGAGGCGTATGACGGCGTTGGGAATACTCTTCCTGACGTTGAGAAGCAATAGGACGTGCTGCCTCTTTCCCGATATTGCTCGATTAGGGCTTGGCGTCGTCCAACCCTATATTTCTACCCATGCCTCCTATGATTACCTAGATATTGGTATTAACGCTTCGTTTTTTGCTAGAACTCATTGCAAATGATCAATCTTGAGTATGTTTCCAAGCTAGAAGTTCCTGAGCCTGTAAGTTGGATGAGTTTTGTGATGTTTGACATGATGACTTAAAGTCATTACCATAAGAGCTAAGATGACGCTTAGAAGCTGATTTGCCCTTAGTATAAACTCCCAAGGACTCACCATCCCTTTCTCTTTTTCGTTACCTTCATCTGCTTTTTGTTGTCGGTGTGCAATGTCCATCTAGAGTTGGTTGGGAATTAGCCCTAACCCTAATACCAAAACTTCTCAACTCTTCGTCCATCAAAAGGATATGAATTGCCGTAATGCAATTGGTCATATCAAGAATCGAGGGACACTCATCTTTGGGATGTTGTCTGAGTCAAATACCGCAATAAGACGGGGTCGGGTTTTGATCAAGATTGTACTGATCTTCCCGAACCGCCAACAACATTCTAATCGAGCACTTTGAGTGTTTCAAGGTAAAATATTACTTATGACATATACTGTAAACGGAGAGTTATCGGAAAAGCTTGCGTATGCTCGTCTTTTGACTCCATTTCCCACATACCTAGGTACGTTCATCTCCACGGTTCTAGAGGTAAACAGGCTATTCTCGCGCGCCCCATTAGGGCGTCGAGTTCTCCCTCTAATGACAATATAGGATGTTCGTGTATAATCCTGGTTTGTTCTGCAATCCACAAAAATAAAGATCATACAAGACCTGATTGAGTTATATGTATGACTGAATCATAAATCGTTCAAAGTGGCGTGGCGCAGATTTACATCAATCGATACATTCCAGAAATGGCATGGCTTAGGTCCGGTAATTGCCCGTGTGCGGAGATTTGACTTTGGAATGTGAGCAGACTAATCCTTTTCGTGGGGTTTTTAGCCTTAGACCAGCTTGTTTTCAGGCTTGCCTACTATGCATAGGTATAGAGGAGACGGACTACGAAAGCCGTCTAAAAACGAGGCGTTTGTTGAATGTAACCCTTTTCCGTGGATAGCTTCATCACTAGGCCAGTGGACCGGGTGGTCAGCGAAATAACCAGAAGAACAATCCGGATTGCATGGCTGGAAGTTCAAGTGCGCTGGGCATGTGATGGTATTTGCGTAGTGAGAATTAATAATAGGGGTCTATTATAGTTGGTTTTTGTCCGTCACTCTACGGAGATTGAAGAAAGGCCCCTGCCCAGACATGTGTTTGTCAAGTCCTACCAATCGAGGTACGTACGTACCCCTTCGACCGGGACGGGAGCCCTAATATATTGGCTTCATTTGTGTAATTAATTTAAACTCATGACGATCTTCAAAATCACTGGAAAATTTCTTTTGCCCACAATAGAGCAATATCCGCCTCATCCAATCGGACATGAACGGACTGCCCGTGAAAAAATCGAGCAAGATCAAGTCACGCAGTGACTATACGAAGTTGGGCATTCTCAACCGCATTTAATAGTGGTGCTAGTCAGGAGAAAAGATCAAAGAGGCTTGACGCCACATTGCTTGATCAATGTCACGTATGGCTGTATCATCTGCATCCAAGTGCATAGCGCGGGGTTAGCGTTTTGGCAATGAAACGTTCTACTATGTAGTATATAGAATAGGATTGGATAATGGAATAAGCTACTCTATTATGAGCTAGGAAGGCACGCAATAAAACCTGTCAGTGGAAAAAGTCAACTGACTGGTTGGAGAAGTCCCTGGAAAACGAAACTTGCCGACATTAGGGTCTCCTTTCTGCCGGCAGCATTCTCCACGTAACCCTGTGTGAAGGGCCTTCTTGCGGAGAAACTAATCCCAAAGCAACAGCCGGCATCTAGCTTTCTTCAAAAATCTTCAAGTATATAAAGATGGGGAATACCCCATCAATATACCCATTTTGTCAGGAAGAAATCGCCTGTTAAAGCATTTCGGCAGTAGATGTAGTTGACAGCCGTTAGAATGAAGCTACCCAACGTTTCTCTTGCTTGGGGTGCTCTTGCGAGCGTAGCACTGGGATTGACTGCTGATGAATGGCGTAGTCAATCAATCTACTTTTTGCTCACGGATCGTTTTGGGTTGACCAGCAACTCTACTACGGCATCTTGTGATGTTGCTGATGGGGTAAGTTGAGACAACCCTCGATTCATTGACTACTACTAGCCCTAATACTGACTCGATTAATAGTTATACTGCGGTGGTAGCTGGCAAGGAGTGATCAACCATGTAAATTGTGCACAGTCATACCAGAATTGGCCCAGGGCTAGTGATTGACTTGCTTTCCACAGTTGGATTACATCCAGGGTATGGGCTTCACAGCCATATGGATAACACCCGTAACCGAAAACTTTGAAGGGGACACCTCCGATGGTGAAGCTTATCATGGCTACTGGCAGCAGAATGCGTAAATGGAATCCAATAATCCCGCATGTTAACTCTGACCGGAAGTATCTGACCATTGAGTACATGGCAGGTACGCGACGAACTCTCACTATGGTGCCTCTTCAGACTTGCTCAAACTTTCCGAAGCGTTGCACGCGCGAGGAATGTACCTCATGGTCGATATCGTGGTGAACAACATGGTATGCTTACTCTATCGAAATTTAGATAGATAGTCTGACTGAAAGGATATAGGCATATGATGGAGCAGGAACAAGCGTCGATTACAGCATTTTCAATCCTTTCCCATCGGAAAGTTATTACCATTCTTATTGCCTGATAAATTATAACACTTACAACGCGACTAATTGGGATGACTGCTGGGAAGGAGACACCATTGTCTCTTTGCCGGATCTCGACACTACTCAGACCTATGTGAAGGACACTTGGAATACGTGGGTCAAGTCATTTGTAGCCAATTATTCTAGTATGTTCGTTCAGAATTCCTACCGAGAATCTAGTGGATAGAAGTATCTATACTGACTACTTGATAGTTGACGGACTTCGGATCGACTCCGCATTGCATATCCAGCAGGACTTCTTCACTGCTTTCGAAGAAGCGGCCGGCGTTTACTGTATCGGAGAGCTGGATTACGGCGACCCAGCAGTTGTATGCCCGTATCAGAGCGTCCTGAGTGGTGTTTTGAATTATCCTATGTGAGCGGCATCCGCACCCTCGGTCACTGCTATTGAGCTTACTAACGTGCGTAATGTATAGTTACTGGCAACTGCTCTACGCATTTGAGTCCTCCAGCGGCAGCATCAGCAATCTGTACAACATGATCAATACCGTCAAATCCGACTGCGCCGATACTTCTCTTCTCGGAAACTTTATTGAGAACCACGACAACCCCAGATTCGCATAGTAAGGCACCCATCCTCCTCAACCCGAAGATTACTGGCATCCCCTCTTACACACAATGCCAAACAGCTACACAAGCGACTACTCTGAAGCCAAGAATGTCATCTCCTTCATCTTCTTGACAGACGGTATCCCGATCTTGTATTACGGACAAGAACAACACTACAGCGGAGGAAACATTCCTCTCAACCGCGAACCTCTCTGGACATCGGACTACTCGAGCGATGCACAGTTGTATACCTATACGAAAACTTCGAACGCCATCCGTTCGTTGGCCATCGCCAAGGACTCGGCTTACTTGACGTATCAGGTGAGCTTCACACACACATCAACCCACGCTTGCTTGTGGACTAACAGGAAATAGAATTACCCCATCTACCAAGACGCCAACACCATCGCCATGCGCAAGGGTACAACCGGTCTGCAACTAGTCACCGTGCTCTCCAACCTCGGCGCAAATGGTAGCTCCTACACCCTCACCCTCAGCGGCAGCGGATACACATCCGGCACTGTGGTCACAGAGCTTTACACCTGCACAAACGTGACTGTTAGTTCCAGCGGCGCAATCGCCGTACCCATGGCTTCCGGCTCACCGAGGGCATTCCTGCCCTGGTCTTCTGTCTCCGGTAGCTCGTTATGTAACAGCGTTAGTCCCGGCTGCACAGCCGCGACAACAGTCGCAGTGACCTTCGAAGAAGTAGTCACCACCACATACGGCCAGGAAGTCTATCTTACCGGATCGATCAGTCAACTCGGCTCTTGGAACACATCCAGCGCAGTCCTGTTGTCGGCAGCTCAATATACCTCGTCTGATCCGGTGTGGACGGTTACGGTGAATCTTCCTGCTGGAGAGTCGTTTGAGTATAAGTTTATTATTGTGAATAGTGATGGCACTGTTACGTGGGAGAGTGATCCGAACAGGAGTTATACGGTGCCGACGGGTTGTCAGGGGTTGACTGCCACTGTTGATGATACGTGGAGGTGAAGATGCTCATTGAATAATCTGTTTCTATCTGCTACAGGGCAACAGATGCACATATCTGATGGGATGATTTATGATTGACAGATATGTTTATTCCAATCGATTATTGAGGTTCACAGATTCAGCTATCTACCTAGATAGCAAAGCAGACAAAGTGTCACAGTATAACCTTCTCTATTGCTCGAGAAATGCTTCATATTGCCAGATATTTGCTATTTACATATTTCTTTCTCATAATAGGCCTATGGAATGATCTACTTTTCCTGCCCATCAAAAATTTCCAAGGGACCAACTCCATCCAAACAAAACACCACCAAAAAGCGAGAAAGTAGATATTCCAAAGTGACATGAAGGGTCATGTCGTTAATAAGATTTAAGACTCCGTATGTGGACCGATGTTCGATTTCAGTCCTCTTCTTCAGAGTCATAGTCGTCGTTCATTAATAGCGATCGATAGCCGCGAGCTGCGAGGTTGTCTTCCAAGCCGCCATCTGATTCGGGATCCACGTAACCTATCGAAAGACACAAAGGGTTAGTGAATAGTTGGGAAGAAACGAAGCAAAGATCATGACTCACCCTCTCCGCCAAAATAGCTCAAAGCCACAGGCAAGAAAATCAAGGCATGTGTGGCAGCGAAGATCACGAGGGCCAACCAGATACGGAAGTAGTAGATCTCAAAGATTTTGCTGCGTGTAAAAGCAAGGACGCAAACACCCAGCAATTTCGTGATGGTGATTCCACTGAAGACGCTGCCTCCAACGTTGATGAGTGCAGCCCAGACCCGTGCATCCTTCCCACGCAACTTGGGGCTTCTCTCTAGCATGTTGCGGGATGGGAACATGAAAGCACGAGCAATATGGGCACAGAACTCGACTCCGATGCCCGCGCAGATGACCAGGTTAACGAGTGAAACTGCGTTGAGCGATACATCCGCAATAGTCATGGTTCCTATGATGTCTACGACTATCATAACGACGGTCATGGCAACAACTGCACCAGTAGCCAGAGATCCCAGTAACACGGAACTGACAACAAAAATGATACCAATGGCGGCTCCAAGAAGGGTACCAGTGAGACGAACGATAGAGGCGTATTGATCAAAGAAGATGTAAAACTTCGAGTAGGGAAAGATGTCAATATTGTGTTCTTTGGATAGGTAATCCGATATGCGTCGAGCCGAGGCTTGTGCATTAATGAAATCGGACTGAGTCTTCAAGGGAGTGTGGCTCGTTCGGAAATGAGTGGCGTTTGTGGTCAGGTGTTTGTTGTCGATCACAAGCGCGTTGCTATACGGAGCTTTGCCTCCAAGAGGACAGGACTCATCTGTGGGCGATTCAATCCACTTCTCAACATAGTGGATAAACTCTTCTCCTTCCGGCATTCCTGATAAGGTGATATTCCACGCTGGTGTACGATCATCGAAACAAATCTTCCCATTTTCTTTGCAGCAATCCTGTTGAGGATTGAGCCAGTAGAAGAAATCATCCAACCAACTAGCAGTAGAGCCTGATATATAGGAAACGTTGGGGCGTTTCGACTCTTGCTCCAACACGAAAGGTAGCGAATATTCCTCGCATGTGGAAAATCGACCACAAACTTGTCGTTGATGGGATCTCTCAGTTATATTGACGCCGCGTGTGACGAAATATACTGGAGGTCCCGTTTGAAAGTAGTCGGCAAGATCGTCAAAATATTGAATAAGATATGAACCAGTCGGCAGCGCAATGCGTTGGTCAAGACCCAGCTCGACTTCAGGTATGAGGGCCAAACCTGCTGTGAACAAGCCAAGGAAGATGACTATAATAGCCGCCTTTACTCTCCGGTCTAGGAGAGCTGGTGCGTAAACACGGCGGATGAATCTTTGTAAAACGCTTTCTCCTGCCATGTCATCATACGGGGCGCCATCTGGCAGACCGGAAGATGTTGCTCGGCGAACGGTGAAACAAGGAAAACAGTCTGCACGAAGACTTTCAACTCGCCTCTGGTTGAGTGCAAGTACTGCGATGAACATGGTAACCTGGAGAATGGCGTTGATGAAAACAGCACCAGCAGCATAAGCAGCAAAGTTCTTTACTGCAGGCATACCGACGAATATACCCATAGCAAACGCCACGGTTTCAGTAATGGCCGATAGAAGAATACTAGGTCCCATGCGGCCAAGCGCACGACCAACACGCTCGTCAATTTCTTCATCAGGGTGGCTGATGTTTACGCGATCAAATTCGTGGACAATGAGGAAAATGTTGTCGACTCCAACGGCAAGCACTAGGAATGGAATGACTTCAGCAATAATGAGAGTCACCCTAATGCCAAGCGCAGAAAACAATCCAATGGAAGAGGAAACCGACATTAGAACAATCACGATTCCGACAATTGCCAACGTAAATTTGGATTGAACCAGTGCGTTCGATGGGTTAGTCGACAGCGACCGAAGAGTTAGTGCCCCAGATCCCAAAGCAATAGATGCATAGATGAACATGATCACATAACTAACGACCACAATCTTGGCGTCGGTGTTAGTTGATTTATTCAGCTCCTGCTCTAAGCTCATCTCCGTATTGAAAGATAGGCGGAGACCGCGCTCGCGTGCTTCTTCATGCACGACCTCCAAGACCTGCTTCAGGCTTTCTTCCCAGTCGATGGCTCTCCTTTCACCCTCTGTGCCTGGTGCAAAGTTGTTTACAACCCAAGTGACCACAATAGCGCTTGCATCGAGAACATTGTTGGTATCTTCATAGCCACCAAGAATCATAGTCGGCTGAAGGGGTTGTTTGAAGTCCGGGAGACAGCTAACGTCACCTGGTGATTCAGTGCAGTGAGAGAGCACTTTCTGCCAGTTCCTAGGAGTGACACCAGCAGATGAACCTCCATAATATCCTGTTAATGATTGTACCACACATGCATCACCCGTCGGCTTGAAGCACACGTCATCAAGAGTTAAACCTTGGTTCAGGGATATCATGCGACGAACGCGACTCTCAACATCGAACCACCAACTCAATGTATCATAGCTCAGTACTGGGCCTGTATCGTTGACCAAGAATGCTTGCTCAGCGCGGAAGAATGGACCAAAATTGTCATCGAAAAATTCCTTGTCTAGAGCTGCGTCTGAAGTAGGACTGACCCAGAGACGAACGGGGTCTGTCTCTACAGTAAATTGAAGCCAACCCAAGCTAAGAAATCCGACAATGAGAACGCTCACAGAGAGGGTAATAGCTGGGAAGCGGGCACAGTTACTGCCGAGTCGGTTGAATGCTTTATCGAAAATAGCATTCAACTTGTAATGCTTATGAGGCGTTTCCAAATAGCCAGCACCACGAACAAGCTCACCATCGTCCTCGTCATCACTTTGAACGGGATCCTGCAACAATCTGACCCGCTCGGGCTTGCGATATCGGCGTTCCCGGTAGGCCACATAGCTCGATATGGATACAACAAGAGAAAGAAATACCGAGTAGATGATAATGACTGCGAAGGACATACACGGCATAAGTCCGACGTGGCAATAATCTTGTGATTTGACTTCTGGTAACGTTGGGCAGACTTCGGGACAGTCCACACAAGAGCAACGGTAAGTCGGGTCTGAATCATTACAGGCCTTCGGAACCATGGGCAAAGCTTGCATGCCGTGAGGATCCGGGTTTCGAGGCTCTGTTTCGTAATTGATCTGGAACGGGCTGCCGAGCAGCTTTTTGTCGCCTAAGAACTTCATGAATTGTGTATAGTTTTTGGCTCCTCCACCAATGAAGTCGATAGCTTTTCCTCCAGACGCGCCGTTCTTGACGTTTTTGCAACTGTCGTAAAAGCCGCTCTGCCATTCTTCCGACCAAAGATTGTCCACCTCCGTGACTAGAAATTTGTCTCCCTTGGGCTCGGTTTGTGTGACGTTTACGAACAGCGACTGATCGGGTGAACATGTGAATGTACAAAACGTGTTGAAGAAATTATCGACGCATGCTGGACACGAGGCGATAATACCCTCTGCGAGTTTCAGGTTCTTTTTCAAGGCGTCGACCTAGTTAAACGAGGTTTGTCAGTAAGTAAATCGATAATAGGGGCATGATGCTTACCTGTTCATCTTCGCAACACACAGGTCCCTTAGACCATTTGCTTCCACATAGCGAGACTAGCTTTTCTCTGACGGTATCATCCGGCTCGCGCGCAAGCCCGTTGTCGGGACAAGGCAACTCTCCGCCAAAAATGCTCTTCTTTCCACAATGGCCACGAATAGCACATCGACCAGGTTCATGTATAGCAGTGATCCCCTGTGCCGCAACCGCAGAAACCAGCGTGCTACAAAGCAAGCCCGTAGCTAGGTTTTGCAGGCCTCTCATCCTGCTAACCACTGGCTGGTGACCAGACCACGCCGATCGCCAAACAGTATTTCGCACCCTTCCTACCACTCTCGCCCGACGGATGGCGTTTTTCGGCGTTATATCATACGAGAAAGATAGATGCGATTATGTAGAAGAGGCGATCGGAAGATCCAAAGTACGCAGGAAAGGTGTTGACGAGTGCTGGTTGTGGAGTCGCGCAAGCCGATAGCTTAGTAAATGCCGATCCACACCAGACCAATCGCGGGGTTGACGCGAGTATAATCGGATTCAAAGGTATACAGTTGGTAAAAGCGACAAGAATAGATATAAAACCGAGAATTTCAGAAGACAATCGGCGTGTTGATGGTAGTTCGGTGGCCGGCAAGTTGTACGAAGGGTTGACGGTGGAAGGGACGATGGCTGATGGGCAGGTGACAGTGACGGCAGGCAAGGCAGGAAGCACGCTCAATGTGGTTAGCCCATGACATCAACCCGCCAAGCCGCTCTTCATCTGTTGCACTATATAGTACGTCCCCGAATCGCTTCTTTGATGGTCTTATTTTGAATACTTTCCCCCCAAGCTGTTAATGAACGTTATCGACGTGCCTCGGTCCAGATGCTTCTATGCGATACCTAGTGACTCCGCGGACGCCAGCCCTTGTCAGGACTACTGTACATCCGGCTCCTACACTCAACTTACGATCCCTTCGCAAGAAGTCCCTGATCCGCATTGGCGCCACGTGTTCCGGCAGACTGAAACGAGAACACCCTACATAACAGGGCCGTGGAGACGACAAGACTACTCTGTCTTGAGTCTGTTGACGAAGCGGCCAACAGGCGGCAGACGCAAGGAGCGCTGCCAATAGATATGTAAACTCAACGGGTTACATCGTCTCGAAAGGCAGGATCGGTTGCACAATACATCCAGACTTCGATGCCGGTGTTCTCCTCACATGTCAATAATAATGCTCATTGATGCTCTAACAAAACCTGGTCTGCCCTGAACTGAACCTGAATTGCGTATCTGTCTACCTCAGAAAACTAAACCGCCTCCATCAACGACGATATCCGCGCCGTTGATATAACTTCCGCCAATATCACTACACAACAAAATGACAGGCCCTGTAAGCTCCTCCGGCGAACCCATACGACGCATCGGATTTCGTTCCGCCCAGATCTGCCTCCACGCCGCCAAGTCATCGCCCTCGTTGAGAACCGTGTCCATATAACCCGGCGAAATGGTATTGATGAGAATTCCATAGCGCGTCCACTCTGCGGCCAGGCTGTTCTTCATATGTAGTAATGCCGCTTTGGAGGTGTTGTACGCGGCTTGCGGCTGCGGATAATTGACGCGGTGACCGGAGATTGATGCGATGAAGATGATTTTACCTCCGTGTTTGCTGGCGATCATCTCTCTGTGCCACCACGTCAGTATGCATTATGTGCGATGCTTTGCACATCCCAACAAAAGGTGTGTTTTCAAAGCATCGTGTCAGGTGATCGCAAAACTACGTACCGCCCAACCGCCTGTGCAGCAATCCAGCAACCAGTCGTATTGACGTCGATTATCTTCCTCCAATGATCTACAGATTGCTCCGCGGAAGGAACGCAGCCAACCATACCCGCAAAGCAGCATAGGATATTGAGTTCACCCAATTGCGCCTTTGCAGCTCGGGTCGCCGCTATCATACCTTTCTCATCGGTCACATCACAGGCTTGTGTGATAATATTGGCTGATGGGAACTCCGCTTGTAGTGCTTCGATGGCATTTTGGCCCTTTTCTAACGCTCTTGATAGGTCGAATAACGCGAGCCCAGTCAGGCCATGTTCTAGTAAGGCTCGAGCTGAAGTTAGAGCAAGCATTCCGGCTCCACCAGTCACTGTATATGTATACTCAGCAAGCGCTCCTCCTCAGTAGTAGAAACAGGCGAAAGGTTCATACAAACTGCATTTCCGTGTACTCCAAACCTCGCAACGGCGCGCTCTGCGGGCTTGCTTTCTGTAGGATATGGCTTTGGCGGTGGAGTCTTGGAGGATGCAATCTCAAAATTCCCAAGTTGTATCCATGGCATCTTTGAGATGACGTCCGGCACGGGAGGAAGTGGAATTTCTGCCCTATTCTCTGTTGGGGCAGCCATTACTCGCTGTCAAAAGAATTGATAATAGAGCAAAGAAAAGAAGAAAAGTACAGCGGTGGAAAGTAGGCAGTCCAGTGTCGGACTGGACAAGCCCGATGCGGAGAAGGTTGATCACACAATCTGGTTGACTTTGAACGGCAATGCAAGCAGTTTGTCCTTTAATGTATTCTATCAGCTTGAAGGTAAGAGAGCTCAATAAAGGCAGATTTCTCCGAGTTGAGTCTTAATGTTACTCTAGTACTACGTATGTCACTACTTCCTTGGAGTAATTTGTGAATACAAATAAGGAAGGAAAGCCGAGTGCGGGGAATGCCTATCCCCGCCAAAGATAAGGACAGCCCTAATCGAGCATCTTACATTCCACTAGCCATTGACTTGGCCTATCTTATTGCACAGTTTGACGGATCTGTGAGCGGAACACTTGAGTTGATTTGAGGTACAGAATAATCACAACCCCACGGCGCTTAGAAGGCCGGGTTTTCTCGTCTCCAAAATGGGCATAGTCTGTTCCCAGACCTTCTTCTGAACCCTTCCACCCAACTCCGTATAAATCCAAGCTTCCACATCTTGATTCTGCCCATCACTCCGAAATTCGCCATGCGAACTCTCCGGCGCAGCGGCAGCAAGCACCAGGCACCGGCCACCCTGCTCCGCCGTACGCGCGATCAGTTTATTCGCGATTCGAAAGAGGAGCGGAGGCTTGACGTCGTCGCGGGTGAGGGGACTCAAGCACAAGCCTGGGTTGACGAGATTGATAATGACGGGCCTCGTATTGAATTTGGGATTGGCCTTGAATCGTTCAACCAATTCGCGGGTCAAGAGGACCTCGAGAAGCTTCCTGACTTGGTATCTCGGTTGTTGGGCGTACGATTGCTCTTCAGTTAGCTTTTCGTATAGGTTCGCGGCGTTGATTTCCTCAAACTTCGTCAAGTGATTTGTGGCGTTTGATCTTTGTTGTACAGAGAATGGTGGCCTAGCCACAGACTGTGTCAAATTGATAGATAACAGTAGCTGAATCAAGATACGGCTGGTATCTATACATCCGACAGGTAATTATAGTATATCCCTACAGATTTCGACGAAGTTCACACTGCCTAAGATCTGATATATCGTATATACCCTGTGAAAGCCTTCCCCAGGGTCTACTCAACCAAGAGATCGGAAGGAAGATCCATTCATCAGTTTTTTATGTCAGGTCACGTGCTAGCTCCCAGGCAGCATATATCAATGAGGTCAGCTACATTAGACATCAAGGCCTGATCTCTGCCTGGATGTCATACCTGTCATGATGAGAACATGTTTTGAGCAGCTCGAAGACAACAACAACATGTTTCTAGATTAAGGGGACAACCTCTTACATATCACCATCTTGTCTTAGTTACTCTCGTAGGCAAATGACGCTAGCCTACCAACGTACCTGCCGCTGTTCAAGCACTTGGACGCTCCTTCCTCACAGCGCTTTTGTTTTATGTTACTAGCAGTTTTTTGCATAAGTGAAAGAAGTAAGTTCCTCCTCATCCCACCTGATTCTCTACAACCTACAGGCTACATCCAGTCCTACACTATTAGACAATACCTATCTGTTCATTTCTACCGTCCCCTTGCAACAGACGAATTACAAGATGGAAGGATTAACGCTCCAGCAGCTTAAACGCAAAAGTTCTCAACTCGGACTGCCAAGCTCGGGCAAGAAGTCCGATCTCATAGCTCGCATAAAAAGTCACCACGAGTCGTCGAAAGAACCCCCGAGAACCGAAACCGTCACAACCAAAACCATTTCTCTGTCTGACACCATAGAGTGCTTGATCGGAACATCCATCGCCGCTGACGTCGCCGACACGATCGAAATGGCTCGCCAGGAACTTCAGAGAGCAGCGAGGAACGATCCCTTTCAGGAAGAATACCTCTCTGATGATAGGACAGTCATTACCGATAATCACGGGACCTTCTGGACGCAAATGGAGGCCAGAATGCATCGGCAAGAACTCGAGACGGCAGAACTCAAGAATAAAACAGCAGAACTCACGAATAAATCGGCAGAACTCGAACGAGATCTCAAACAGAAAACTAAGGAACTTGGGCTAGCAATGACCGACCTTGAACAAGCAACGATCGGATTCCGAGAATGTCGCCATAGATTTATTAGCACGTATAAGAGGGATATATCCATTCTTCAACAGATTGATCCCGTTGATCGGAAGTACATCCAGCATGGAAATGCCGTAGTTCATAGCGGCAATGTCAAATATGATGCTGAACTCTATCGCGGTTTAAATTGTCGAAATGATAAGTCGGTCTTTCGACGTTTATATGGAGTTCTGCCAACCATTGCCGCTACAATTGGTTAGTATCAGGCCCCTCTTATCTATCTCTGGAAATAAGGATATCTAATGACTGTAGCATACGAACCAACTATCTCGCTGCTAAACAAGCATGCCACAATTGTGTCCGATCCCCGATTCACTACAACGGCTACGTTTCATGATCGATTTGATGCCTTTGTCAAAGCATTAGACCAGACATGCTACCTGGAGGATTACCTTGAAACGAATGAAGAACCAGCCAGAGAATACTGGCTCTTCTACGAGGCAATTTCGACCGAGGTCATCAAGACCGACTGAATATTGAAGCATTGTTTACACTTGCTTATTATTACATCAGTATCTGTACGTCCATATAGTTAGTTTCACAGTAACAGAGATTGATTTCACCCGGATATTAGAGTCAAAACCACCCTACCGTAAGAGAACTAGCAGGGCAACACTATAACGTCAGGTAGCCACGCTATAAGAGAAAATAGGATTAGCTGACAGCTGAAGAGTTAGGCGAAATAAGAGCCTGGGGAATGCCTTCCATGGAAGGAACTCCCAGAATCGCTGAGTGCCATTTGCAGCCTTGTTATGGATATTACCATTCGTCTAGTAAGAAAGCCTAAGTCTTGAATCAAAACCATACGCAAGGACCAGAAATGTTACGAACCACCATCAACTGTGTCTTTCTTGCCTGTAAATGAACATCTTCGGGGTTCGGTATACATGGACGAGAAAGGCGATAATCCGGAAATTGTTTACCGTACCAACATTAATTTTTTTGCATTTGAAGGTATAGAAGGACCGACATCTATCAAGCTGTGAAATTATGATCTAGCTAATCCTGCCCTATATGCTACGAGTGGATGTGTTGAAGCGTCCGGCCTCTGTGCGATTAGTCTCCTCTTCCGGGTTGCACTGCACTGTGACTAACAACCGTAGGATCTCGGAGAAAGAGCGACTGATTCCCCAGTTGGGATTTACAGTCTTGGGACCTTCAGCGTTTTCGGCATGGGAGCTCAATTTCTTGGTTTCTAATCCATCCAACAACCGTAAACCCTGCTTCAAAATCCTCCGTGGTGAGGAAGCCTCGCAAATGCCCCCGACCCCCGCCATTCGAGCAGAAATTCTAGACCCGAAGCGAATGTACATCTGGATAATCTCATCATCGCAAGGTCGGTCTAACTGAATAACGGTTTGCTGGCTATCGCCCTCACCCTCGACGTTTTGTGGCCTTTCGGTATTGCAAGACAGCTCAAATCCGTGTACTGAACTACGCACTGGTGTTGAATCATCCAACGCGGTGCTCATTATATCGCCCTGTCTCCCAGGCTGATGCATATGTGTGCTATATGCCCAAAGAGTCAAGGTCGCAGCATAAACCCCAAAGGGCTCCAGGAAACCTCTACTGCTATATCGTCGAACGTACCAGAACAAAGCCCCTGCGTGTACAAGACTTAGTCTCGCCTTGTATTGGTCAAAATTTGCCCATCGAACCACATCATCTTTCGAAGTCTTGTACCCCGCATAGTCGGCCTTTGAAGGCGTTGCAAGTCGTTGTATATAGTGAATTGGGACGAGGATAAGTAGCCGTGCGAGATGAAGGTGAAATATGGTGGGGTTCTCCCAACCCCTGGTATGTGCTATAGTGGCGTTTGCCTCCCAATGTAAGATATCAAAACAATCGCAGGCACTATTGCGCCATTTGGATACCGACATCAAAGCCGGGGGCCACGATCCCGCCTGTGTGCCATGGTGCGAGTGACGTTGCTGTTCGGCTGTAGGCGACCAGAAGGTCAACTTGGTCTGGTTTTGAATGGTGGCCTCCCTGGTTCGCCGACATATGGCAAGAATAAGCATATTTGTGGCGAGATCTCCAAGGTTGGGGGGCATTCTTTTCTCCAAGTAAAGTATTTCGAGTGCATCTATGAGACTCACTGTATCCCGTTATCCGCAATCAATATAGACTGTTAGTCTTAGATGGACAAGAATCACAAGATGGCACTGACCCTGTCTATATTTTTCATTTGTGATCATGTCCGTAGTGCTACAATGCCACAACTCCTCGCAGCAGGGAAGTGGAACCTTTGCATCTCCGATTTGCAACAGTGGCAGATGATCAAACTCATACAAAACGATAGAGTCGAGCATCTGAGAAACATAAGCTATTAATACTGACTTTTTGTAATATCCCCTTAAAGGAAGTACGCACCCATATCATCCAGCCGGTCCGGACCCGAGCCTCTCCATTCAACCAGCGTGCGACAACATCCTCTGAACTCATTCCTTCCATGACATCTAGCGGAGTTGATTCTACTGCCGAGAGGAGGCTCAGACGATCGCAAGCCTGAACAAGTCTGTATCTCTGGTCAAGGGCGCGCCTTATTGACTTTCTCCGTCCAGAGTGTAGTAAAAGAAGACAGTTCAACAGCCCTGCCTGAACAGTAATCAGATCCGGGATATTTGATTGATGGGCATCTGCACCCGGTATCCAAGGTTGCTCATTATCATCGGATTCCAAATCTTTAAAATGATTGCTCACGATGTGGTCCACTAGATAGGACAGGGAAGTTTCCGGCTCCTTGTGAGAATATTGTAAGCCAACTGCCGCAACTGCAAGAAGTAAAAGCCAACTCCCGTTTGAAAAAAACTGAGATGGCTTCTTTTGGAGAAAAGGATACGTCACATGGAACCCATTAAAGTATGATTGGATGTGCTTCTCCATCTCGTTACGTGTCGGTAGAGTGGCCTTATCCGGTCCAAGACCTAGGGAGTTACACTTGGCCCGAACCTTGCCCAAGAGATCTTCGTAGATCGTTTGCGATACAAAGACATCTTGCGAAATTGAGGACAAGCCACTCGCCACAGATATTCCTTCTCTCTCCGATGTAGTAGGGTCCATCCCACTGTCTTGTCGGCCGATCCTGCGGTTAAATGCAGCTCGGCCTACAGTGCCATCCACATAATACATCCCGTCAAACGAAGGAGAGGAGCTTAATGACAATTCCAGCGTCTCTTCCGAAGTAGTCAATTTCGTCTTCGATGCTGTGGAATGCATCTGCATTGACTCACGGCCGAAACTATCACGAGCAGACTCATCATAAACCTGTGCCAAGTCCATCTCCAATCCAGCGGAACCTTGAGGTGCTGTACTAGCACTACTGTAGGAGAGACCATCGGATTGACTATCCCCCACAGCTAGGTCCTGGGGATACAGCCAGTTTACAGACAGCATGCCGGCGGACCACTCATTGCAATTTTCTTCCAGGTTGAGGGTGCAGGGCACTGAATCACCCTCAAAGGTTATGTTCATATCATGCTCAAAAGCCGCAAGAGTATTGGTGAGCTGTGCTGGTAAGGGGAGCCAGCCGCCGGCGTGCGTTGGGTTCATTGCGTTTGAGGTGTTTGGCTGGTCATGGAGTCCGGCATTGCCGTACGGGTAGTTGACATTCCTTTCTTGTGGACTAGGGGCACGTAGCGGCGCTAATGAAGAACAGTATTTTCGCTTTCTTGATACGGGATAAATGCATTCCAGCTGTCGCTGTTTACACCGTTCGCAAGGAACTCCCCGCGTGCAACGGATTTTAGCCGTGGAACATGCCTTGCAAGCTCTAGCGCTGCTCCCGGTCGAGTCAACTGGCTTTTCCGTATGCGATTGAATGTGACGGTGAAGAGCGTCCGAACGGGAGAAGCTTTTCCCGCAATGTGAACAACTGAAAGGTTTCTCTGTGGTGTGGCCGCGAGAATGGCGGACAAGGTGTTCGTGTCGAGTAAAGGTCGCTTGACACACTCCGCATTGGATAGTGCGTCCCAATGAGTCACCCATCTGGAGGCGTATGCTCTAAAAATTACTTTCGCTGGTTATGACGTTCGGGATCGCCAACAACGCCAACAATTGATAATTGCTCCAAATTTGATATGAAATACAGTGTGTGCTAGGGTTCGGTAGCGGTTGGAGTCGGCCATTTTGCACCTCTCCGGCAACATGAAAAACGCAGACCCACTATGAGGTCCCTTGTCATGTAGTAATAAGCTAATAGTTAATCAGCTACTAAAAACACTTTCTAGCGCTTATTGGGTAGCAGTCCATCCAGTAAGAATGAAGCATAAAGGGAGTAACTGTCCAGCCGGTGGATTTAGCCTATATAGGGTATTATAGGTTTGGTTGATACCGTAATGATATAGGCGCTTTCCCTCAATGACACTAGTGTCATCTAGGCACAAGTGGCCGGGAAGCAAAGGTCTTTGCGGCTAATTCCATAAAAAGCATAGCCGTAATTATCATACCATATAGATACCGTAATATTAGGGTTTCCCAGCCAAAGCTGTTCAAATTATGGGATGACTGCTAATAGTGACGGACAACAGTTTCTACCGTCGATTCTGGGCGAATTTCAGGAATTGGTCTCATACTATAGTATTTGTCCTATCGAAACCTAGAATAGAGGCGATTCAAGCGACAAGACGAACAAACAGAAACAAGTGACGATCCCCATAAGATCGACCCTTCCAAAGCCTGCTCTCCAAACAACCGCCTCATCCGGAACATTAGATCAATATAGTCCTCAATTAATTGAAACTGTGTGTAGAGTTTTCGTGAGTTGCTCATCTATCCCAGTGAATGGTTCTGTGCTTGCTCCGACGCTTTGAATATACTGCCTGGTCGAAAACCCTTGGTCCGAGACAAGATAGGTATCGAATTCTAGCAGGTCGACAGAGAAAGTGGTCACTTCAGAAGATGCAACAAAGCTACACACAGTCGTTTCTCCGTCAGGTCACGAATAGAGGTCCCAGGTCGTGCCCCCAATTGTAGGAATTGTAATTGCCGATTTAGTGCTCGAAATTAGGCCAGCTCCTTCAAGAGCCGCAAGGCAGACCATGATTTCAAATCCCGCACTACCACTTGATGTTGAGGTCATAAATATGTAGTATGAGACATCAGCGACAACATCAGTACCGGAGTAGCTTGAGAAGTCGATGAGCGTCAGCTTAGTATTCGTCTGACAGATATCAGTGCCGGGGAAGGAATGTAATAGGGTTTTCTTACCTGCATTCCTATGTTGTTGGAATAGACGTCACGCTAGACAATTGAAGTGGGGTGTAGTCCGTGAGCACCAGCATTCGGATAGCTTTTCATGGCGCTAGAATCACCGCTCCAAGTCCAGACCGCGTGCCACGAGATCTGGTTGATGGATTGTTAGTCTAGGCCAATGCAGCCCCAGCCCGCACTAGCTTCGTTCCAAGGATTGTTGTATAGAACATAAGGCCTCACTGATACAGTATCCCATCGCCCGTATGAGTCGCGTTTCTCATAAAGAGCCGAAGTATTTGCAGTGACTGCTGTTGCAGAGATTCCAAGAAACTTTGTGACAGAGTTCATATCGACAGCAAAATAGTTGAGAACTGCCAGATTATGGTTGAAAAATGAATTGAAGCTGTTAGGCAATTCTAAAGTGTAACCAACCTTGGGCGGGCATACTATATTTATACATCTATGTTTGTCGGTCTTTCAACCGGGCATAGAAGCACTTGACGTGAGAGAACCCTATGTAGAGTCATCTATTGCAGAACATTTCTTCCTCTTCCCCAGGCTGTAAGTGGAGTTGCATACTTCATCAATCCCACAATTATGACAAGGTAGAACGTTCACGGTGAAACGGAATCAGGGGCAGAAGGTTCTTGCATCGCTTCTATAGTGAGTTATTGGTTTATAATTCCGCCCCCTGTCACCGGAGAGGTCAGGAAAGGACTGTGACGCAGTCCAACGTCCATTTAAATTATTCTGGAAAAGACAGTGTTTTCGCTTTTGGCTATACTGTCGAAAAACTGTGTCCGGTACCTTTAACGTGTCAATCTTTGGTAATATTTTCAATGTATAGATGAGTCGAACCTTGTAGGAACTAAGTAGTAGTTAGTAATATTGTATTTAGTAATCTCTTCAACTAGACAGCAATCTATGAAGAATAGTCTGTTCGAATAGCCAATTTCCCTACTCGAAGGAATTACATGTGCATGTCCAGGTGCTCCTGATTACAGTGAGAGGATGAAACAATAGCAATAGCCAGAAAATACGATAACTTACAGGAGAAATTTTTCATACTCATAATTTATACGAAACAGCCTTTGGTTCACGTTGTCAACCCTCCATTGCCATTTCACATGTCTCTCCATATTCCCACTGGGAAAGGCGCAGAGCTTAACTGCTCAAATGCTAATTGTATGTGCATAACTTCAGGCCATTCTCTTCGATATATCTCTTTATTACCACAATTTTCACATGTTTATACTGATGTCTGTTTCAAAAACTAAGATCTTTTGTAGAAAATATGATTAGCACTGCAGCCAAGCGCATAGCCGCTTAGACCTTTGGGTGAGAGATAGCAAAGTCATCCCTCAACAGCTAGCCCTCGTCCCGGTAATCTGATTGAATGTGGTTTTTCGCAAAAATTTGCTTGATGACGATGATTCAAGTCATAGGTACATCGGGATCTGAGTCGAAAGGCTTTCACTTTCCGGATGTGATGGTGTTGGATCCGGAGTACCGGTACACCCCACACTTTACACCGAAGACTTCCCCGTTACCCCGTACCGTATCGGCATCCCCGAGACCAAATGGCAACGCATACCGAAAGTCTGGATCGAATACGAATCGAGGCTTGTGGCCTAGAAACTCTGGTTAAATTACGTTCTATTCCAAGAATCAAAGGAGCAATTTAGCCTGTGTAAACCGAAGAGTCTTGGGATTGATTCTACATATGAGGTATCTGGCTCTCAAATGAATGCCATTCTTTCTAGCAAAAATTATCTCTACTAGGACAAATTGATCTACTATTCCTACTACTACACCACTGATAACATGGGTAAGAGCTTCACGGTTGCCCTGGCGGGCTTCGCAGCTACAGGAAGTTTCCTCTTTGGTTATGACTCCGGTGTAATGACCGATGTGATTGCTTCTCCCAACTTTTTGGAATTCTTCAACACCACGCAAACGTCTTCTATTATTGGTGCTATAAACAGCACATTTTCTGGTGGTGGTAGGTTCGGCTCTTTCACTGCTTTAATCCGACGTACTGATGCTCAAAAAAGCCGCTATCGGTGCCCTCACGGCCGGTTTGACAATCGATACTCTCGGCCGCAGACGTACTATCCAGCTCGGAGCTCTTATTTCTGCAATAGGCGCAATCCTCCAATGTGCGGCTAGAAATCTCGCCATGATCCTCGTGGGTCGCATTGTGGCCGGATGGGCCGTTGGCATTTTGAGTATGTCTGTGCCTGTTTACCAAGCAGAATGCGCACATCCTAGGAGCCGTGGTTTGTAAGTTTGGAGAACTGCATTGACCTTTCCACGGAATGAAACCTAATTGTTTTAGAATTGTCGGTCTTGCTCAACAAATGATCGGAGTTGGCTTCATTGTTAGCACATGGATCGGCTATGGTTCCCTGCATGCTCCAGATACGAGTCAGGTTCAATGGAGATTCCCCCTTGCCTTCCAAGCTCTGCCAGCATTGATGTTATTTGTGGGCATGTTCTGGCTTCCCGAGTCACCCCGTCATTTAATTGAGAAACAAAAGGACGACGAAGCTCTACGAGTCTTGAGCCGTCTTCATTATGATGGCACGAACGATGACTGGATCCAAAGAGAATTCACTGAAATCAAAGCCACAATCGACGCGGAGAGAGAAATCACGGCCCCTAGTTGGATGGTGATGTTCCGAGTACCGCAGTGGCGGAAGCGCCTCCTGTATGTTCAGATCACATTTTTCCCTTTGATCATATTGCCGGACCGACAGCTGACCGAAATGAAAAGGCTGGGCACTGCAGTGCAGGTATTCACTCAAATGACTGGTATCAACGTTATCAACTACTATCAAAATATCATGTAAGCTTCACCGGGTCAAAACCGCGACGGAGAATCGCACCCCTCTAATTGTTACGATCATCCAGGTACAAAGCGTTAGGCATTACCGGTAACAATGCAACCCTTGTCTCCGGAATCTACAATGTCGTCGGTCCGCTAGCAAACCTCATTTTCATTGTCTTTTTCCTAGATCGTGTGGGAAGACGACGACCACTGATCTTTGGCGCATCTGCGATTACAGTCGCCTTGATTTGCGAAGCAGCCCTTAACTCCCAGAACCTGGACGGTAGCAAACGTGCCTACAGTATTGCTGGTGTCTTCTTCTTATTCTGCGTCACCATAATTTTCTCAATGTCCTTTGGTCCGGTAAGCTGGGTTTACATGTCCGAGATCATGCCGATGCAAATCCGTGGCAAGGGGAATGCCTTTGCAACAGGTATTGGTAACTGGTGTGTGAGCACTCTTTGGAGCCAAGTTTCACCCATTGCCTTGGGCGAGTTGGGGTGGAAATTCTATTTCATTTTCGCAGCCTGGAGTGAGTTTTATTCTGTTGCTTGTGGTTTATAACGGGGTTGAATTTCATCATTACTTTGTTTCCTCATGCTAACGATTCAATTTTTCTTCCGAGCAGACGTTTGTGTTACTATCCCTACTGTCTATTTTCTCTTCGAAGAGACCAAACAAAAGTCGCTAGAGGAGATTGATCTGCTCTTTGGCGGCAGAGCCTTGGGAATGCTGAGCAATGACCTTAATGAGAAGGGCTTAGAAGTGGAGGAGTCACAAGGCGATGCAACTCAGGTTGAGCATATCAGGAATGACTGAGCCTGAGGGGCATGAAGCACGTTGTCTCATCCAAGCAATTAGAAGCGCTATCTATCGGGTCACTGTCTTTTGGAACCCGAGGCTGCGGACAACGAAAACGTCCGGAACAAGTCAATCACGTCTGTTGGGCTGAGTGCTTGCTTTCGAAGATATGGAATTCGCTTCCATGCTGTGTATCTTAAAGTCGTTGATTTATGACTCCCGGGTATATATATAGCTGATTGAGTGGGATAACCTTAATGCTACTGGATCTGATACTGTGACCGGGAAACTCCAGGTCACTAATACTAACCCGATGAATGGTACAGAAGTTGTCCAGCACTATGTAAGAAGAGTAGCCTCAGTACCCATTATACATCATCCCTTTTGTAGGCACTACCTAATCTGGCCTCTTATTGGCTTGACATAGGCACCCCATAGTATGCGGTAGGGTGTTAATAATGACTCATATTCACAGAGTCAAATCCCGGGAATCAGCCGGTACAGAAAATCAACATGTGTACCTATCTCGCCGATGCCCTAATTTGAATCTTACCACATACCACTTGTTACGCCGTAGCCCTAAATACGGCGTCCGGTGGGGGAATCTCCGGACAACACTTTGTCTCGTTCAAATGTCACACGACCGGGTCCGCTGTGGATGACCGGGAACCCGAAGTATTTGACTCCAAGCACTCCATTTCCGATTGCATTTATCCAGATTTATCCTGCAATTTAACCAAGTCTTTCTGGGCTCCAGCTTGGTCATGATGCGCGAATCCAATTCGCTTGCTGGGGGGTGAGCTCCGACATGTTACGTACATATCGGGACACCGCTAGGGATATTTCCCTGACCTAGCAAGCACATATAACGCTCATAGCCGAAAATTCTCTTCTACTTTCTACACACTCCTTGTTAGGACGGTATTTATCTTTGAAAATAGAAAAAACTATTACCCCTCTATTGAACAGAAAACTCTTCGCACTGATAATGAAGTTCACCGAGGGAATGTGGCTGTTGCGTGTATGCACCCCCTTATCCGTCATGACTTACCAGTCTGAGTAACACCATTCATTGCTTGTATAGGAGGGCATCCAGATCGACTGGATGAACCATGTCGAACGTGCTAGTGTCGCCAACAAGACCGTTGACTTGCTACTAGCCAAAACTCAGCGACATCGCGGCGATACCCTGAACTCAGGTCTGTTGCTTACTCATAGAAACGTTGACTCGAGGAACAATTGCTAATATATGACACAGGCACCATTACTTCCCACATTTCTTCGCCCCAGCAAGATATCATCGGTGTGAAACTCGTGCATTGGTGAACACGCCCTCTCAGTTGATGTCTTCATCGCTTAAACTAATGCACTTCTTTCTGTAGGGATGGCGGTGTTGATCGGGGACCGCATTATGACATCAAAAACAATTCGGCTGCAGAAGTACAAATTCAAAACAATAACAAGGAGCAACTACGCTATTCCAGCGGCTCCATAGCATTAGAAGTCACAACTACCACCAACCAGTTGGGCTTTCGCTTTTCAAGTCCCAAGGGCAAGCTCACCGGTCACTCCTTTCGGTCTTTAGGCTACGTCAGAGATCAGTCCACATCAAAATCCCGTTATGAAGATGGTATGTTCATGGAGCGTCAAGGATACATGCTCGCCGCTTTGGATGTGGGTGTAGGTGAGAAATTATACGGCTTAGGTGAACGGTTTGGTCCGTTCATCAAGAACGGGCAGTCAGTCGATATTTGGAATGAGGACGCAGGCACCTCATCTAATCTAGCCTACAAGAATATTCCGTTTTATCTTAGCTCAGCTGGATATGGTGTATTTATCAACCACCCAGGACGTGTGAGTTTGGAGCTCCAATCCGAGCGAACAACGCGAGTCAATATCTCCGTTGCTGGTGAGGAGATTGAGTACTTCATTATTTACGGCGCGACACCAAAGGAGGTGCTAAAGCGTTACATCCAACTCACCGGCCAACCTAGTTTGGTGCCTGCGTGGAGTTATAACCTCTGGTTAACAACCAGCTTTACTACCAACTATGACGAACAGACCGTGACGGGATTTCTAGACGGGTTCCGGGAGCGGGATATCCCCCTTGGGGTGTTCCATTTCGATTGCTTCTGGATGAAATCTTTCCAGTGGTGCGACTTTGATTTCGACTCTGATATGTTCCCTGATCCCGCTGGGTATTTACAGCGGTTGAAGGAAAGGGGCTTGAAGATCTCGGTATGGATCAACCCATACATTGGCCAGGCGTCTCCTCTATTCAAAGAAGGGAAGAAACATGGATATTTTATCAAGGTACATATCTGGCCCTCCCGAACACAAGGCTATCAGAAGCTAACGGTAACAGCGTGTTGACGGCGCAGTATGGCAATGGGATCTTTGGCAAGCTGGTATGGCAATTGTTGACTTCACTAATCCTGAAGCCGTTCTGTGGTTCTCAAAACATCTCGAACGACTGATCGATCTTGGTGTGGACTCGTTTAAGACTGATTTTGGCGAGCGAATCCCTTTCAACAACGTTCGATACCATGACAATTCCGACCCTGCGCGGATGCATAACTACTATGCGTTTATGTATAATAAGATTGTCTTTGAGGTTATGACCAACCGGGTTGGTAAATCCCAGGGTCTTTTGTTTGCGCGTAGTGCAGCTCCAGGTGGGCAGCAGTTCCCTGTTCATTGGGGAGGCGATTGCGAAAGTACCTTTGAGGCAATGGCCGAATCTCTCCGTGGAGGTCTTTCTCTGATGCTCTCAGGCTATATTTTCTGGGCCTCGGATATTGGCGGCTTTGAGGGAACACCCTCTCCGGCTTTATATAAGCGTTGGGTTCAATTTGGTTTATTATCTTCACATTCGCGCCTACACGGATCGGCATCATTCCGTGTACCCTGGATTTACGGGGAGGATTGCAGTGAAGTGTTACGCGATTGCACAAGGCGAAAGATCATGCTCACCCCCTATCTACTGGGCGAAGCGCTGGACGGGTCTCGTAATGGTACACCTCTAATGCGAGCAATGTTTTTGGAGTTTCCGGAGGATTTGAACACATATTCTATCGATACGCAGTACATGTTTGGAAGCAATCTGCTAGTAGCGCCAGTGTTCAACGAGGAGGGTCGGGTAACCTTTTACGTTCCTCACAGTGGTGATGATGACACTCAAGGGAAGTGGAGATCGTGGTTTGACTATTCCAAGACATACGAGTCTGGCCGCTGGTATACTGAGACGCATGGGTTTGACACCCTTCCGCTACTTATACGGCCGGGATCCATCACTGTTGTCAATTCGAGACTCGAAAGACCAGAAGATGACGCCCTAAATGGCCTGGAATTGTTAGTTAACGGGTCTATTGTTGGTCAGAGGAACATTGAAATAGTCGACCCGAGCAAAACGCATCAAGTTTTGAAAGTTGTACAAGTCACATCGGCTCCAGAGACTTCGGACAAAATCAAGCTAGATGAAGCCGGTATTAAAATTACTCAGCTGGAGTGATTTAGATTATTAAATAGATAGCTGGATAGCCATTCCGGAATTGAAGCTTGGAGGCTGCATTAGGTTCTCGTGTGCTTGTTCTACACAATTTCTGGATATGTCATTCTATTCCCGTTGCCCTCTATACTCAATGTCCAAAATTGGCCTGTCAGCACCGAGGTGCTACGTCCATCTACTAGATTGGAGCTTCTGCGAGGGAAGCCTCCGTCACCGCACTCACACTACTACGATGAAGCGGCGGCGAGACCGCACACAAATCGTTTTCATGAGCTGGTTAGGGCTACTGCATTATCAACTGCCAACCGCAAGGACCCCAACCGAAGATAGGTAAGGGTTATCATAAATAGATGTTTCAAGGTAGAAATTAATTCCCTTTTCTATTCAAGCTAAATCTATCGCGTTTTAGGAAACGGGCACGGCATCCCGCCAAGGGGCGTATGTTCTTATTCTAAAAGGAGTGTGATGGCGGCAATTGACACCTCGCCAAATATTGCTCTCGATTCTCGATACTAATTTAGACTCAAGTTTTTACCCAAGCGTGGCCCCATAAGTTTTTCAACCACATTCTACGCTTATCTTGCTTCATGTCAATTGACCCCAGCATGTACTCCATGGGGTCTTTTGTACGGAGCAGGGAACATGGTATGTTGATTCGATTCAAGGAAGTACCCAACACCATCAAATTGGTGTCTTTTCTAGGGAGACGCGTCAGTGAACGTGGGGCAAAGAACAACATCCGCATAAAAGTCCGTCTAAGCATGGCGGCAATCATTCTAGTGGAAATTATGAAATTCGGCCAAGTTCCGTTCATATATCCACAGCCCCTCATCCATGCTAGCCGAGGGATGAGGGGGGATGAGGGGGTGATGATCTTGGTGGCCGCCAGAAGTCACGGCTCATAGACATGCAAATAAAACTAAGAGTCGGTAGACCTGCAATAGTCGGTGACCAAGATGGATTCTTTTGAAGAATACATGCAGCGGGCTACGGCCCCGGGGCCGGATCGAAGACTCCCAGGCGCTGTTCTGATCGTTACGAATAAGGATGGTACGTGCGTGCTCTGCAAGATAGTCCTCACGCAAGCCCGGACTATGCGATGTCTCTTACCGCAAAGTAGACAAGTAGATTGCTAACCACTGCCATATACAGGCATCGCGTACTCCAAGAGCTTCGGCTCAATGTCGATGGACCCTGACTCGGAGCTGTCGACTACGCCTCTCACTCCTGACACGACGATGTGGATAGCATCATGCACAAAGCTCATGACAGCCATTGCGTCTATGCAGTGCGTAGAGAGAGGACTTCTGAATTTAGACGATGACGTCTCTGGTATTTTACCTGAGTTGAAAAACCCGCAGATCCTTGTCGGATTCGAGGATGATTCTGGGAAGCCCATTCTCAAAAATGCGAAAAATAAAATCACGCTCAGAATGCTGCTCACACACCAGACTGGACTGGGTTATGGCTTTTCACAACCTGAACTGACACGCTACTGCAAGTATGCAAATATACCGACAGTCGGCGACAAGCGTATTGTATGGATCCGACCTATATTCGTTCTGCTTTTCAAGGTTTCCAAGATCTTTACTGAGAAAATACCTTTTCTATATAGGTTGAGTCGTATCTCCTTCCATTACTTCACGAGCCAGGCAGTGCTTGGACTTATGGAGTCGGTCTCGATTGGGCCGGTCAGATGATCGAGCGCGTGACCAACAAAACCCTAGGCTCATTCATGGAAGAGAACATCTGGAAACCGCTTGAGATGCATTCGACCACATTTAGACTCCAAGAGCGACCAGACATTATATCCAGGCGTGCAGACATGTCAATGAGATCCGCCGAGGGAACTGTCGGCCCCAGTCCAACACGGTTCTTTTCTGACAGTGTCATCGACGACCACGGAGGTGGTGGAATTTTCTCTTGCCCAGCGGACTATGCGAAGCTTCTGATCTCGATCCTGAAGAATGACGGCACTCTGCTCAAGGCATCTACAATGGACGATCTTTTCACTCCGTGCCTGACTCCGGATGGGATGATATCGTTACGCGAGAACAGGGCTGCGGGTTACAAGACCTTTCGGGAAAGCAAAGCAGGCTCCGAAGCGACGAAACAACTCATTCCGCAGTATGAGATGAATCACTCCGTTGGGGGCCAGATATCAGAGAAAGGGTGGCTGAATGGCAGAAAAGATGGGAGCATGTCCTGGGGTGGCCTGCCCAATCTTAATTGGGTAGTAGATCGTGAGACGGGCATAGCCTTTTTTTATGCTAGCCAGCTGCTGCCACCTGGGGATAACGTTTCCAGAGCAGCGTTTGAGAGATTTGAGTACGCCATATATAACGGCGAGCTTGGAGATCTCGGTCCTGAGGCTTCGTGATCATGTAAATAGGCATGGTAGGATCTGTGACAGGATTGGAGGCAAATACTAAGGAATGTGCATCTGAGTAAATCAAAAGAGATAATGGTTCCCCTGCTAGACTGAAAATTTATCGAGTCACTATACTTCAAGCAGCAGATCCTCCAGGGTTCAAGCTGGTGAGAAGCATTCTACATAAATGCTACGAAAAGATTAGCATTATATGTTCACTCTTGTCAACATTTTCAGGGGAGGCCTTGCTGAGCCTAACATTATATATGGGAAAACAAATGTCGGTGTCAGGCGGATATGAAATGCAGTCTCTAGCTACTAGTTGATTCTGGCAGCCAAACGTTTTGACCAGAAATCTTGTTAGGGTTAGGGACATACATCATGGATATGAACTGGAGATGAAGAAGCACGCCTGTTAACACTACCAAAGATTTCTTATATAGAACCGGCAGGCCTAGCATCAACCACGTGTACATAATAATTTAATATCGACATAGTTGACAGACGTTCCTGGGCCGGCTCATGCACCGTCAGATTCCACCCTCTGCACAGCCATCTTCGGCATAAACTCATCCTTGTAGATTGCGAAAAACCGGGGTGGCTCAATTGGATGCGAGCCCGTAACATCATGAAAGCAATTGGTGGAGATGTAATTCGTCTTTCCTTCCCGGACGAGAGAAGAGTATTCGAGCAGATACTGTCTTTCGGCTTCATCTTGGGTAGTCTGAAAGCGGAGAAGACGGCGTGCCTCATTGCTTTGGTGTATGTCAATTACTACGAGTCATGAAATTTGTTTGCAAAGAGGTTGCATACCCTGAAACGTCGTCAAAGGCCAGTTTGACACCAAGTGTTTTACTAGCTATCTCGGCTAGTTCGTCACCAGTGACTAACATGGGTCCTACAAATCTGATTAGATCTTGAATGGGAAATTTCAAAACATAAACACTCACCTGTCATGGTCATAAGTTGACCGCGATGCCGATCGCTGAAGCCGTGTTTGCCTTTGCTAGTAAGGACATGAGCAGCCAACTCGGCAACATCCTGGACCATGTTAGCTTCGAACCTTCATATGGAAGTACGAGCCTACTTTCAACGCAATAGGAGGGAATTGATGATCCTTTCCAATGGGAATTGGAAATAATCCTTCCGCTTGAGCCTGGGGTGTATACAGCAGAAGATTCTCCGCATAGAAACCCGGCCTTTTCTCGTTAGCATTCATTATTCCAGATGCTTCCAATTCACGGTGCACTCAAAAGCTATGACAAACCTGATAATACAATTGGAATTCCCGGTCCTGGTACTTGGATCGCCCTTCATCTTCATCAAAGCCACCTCCAACTCAATGAACTCCCTCAACCTCGGCTGCGCATCTCTATCCGCCATATCGCAACCCGCTGCACTGAGTAGACACACATTCCCAATGTTGACTCTTTTAGCAGCTTCGAGGATCTCCAAAGTAATATCAATCTTGTTCACGTGTGCGGGAGGAATGAGCATCAATGTATCCGCTTCTGTGTACCGGAGAACTTGGGTAGTATCGCGGACACGACCGGGTCTATGTTGAGCGACCACTGCGCCGAGTTTTTCGAGTTCCTGCATATATGGTGATTGAGTGTTTATGGCCAGTGCAGTGACTCGATCAACGCTTTTTCTGAATTTGGGGTCAGTCAAGAGGAGTTTGGTGATGAGGAAACCGGTGTTGCCTTCGGCTGTAGTGACGCAGATGTTTCGTGACATTTTTCAACGATAGAAAAGATGTGATTCTATTTACTCAAGTTTCTTGACGCTAAATGTAAGAGAAGAGTATTATTTGAGTGAGAACGATATCTTCAGTTACTTATAGAGTGACGTGATGTCATTTTGACTCTCGGAATAGGCCTCCGTTGGCAAAGTGGCAGCCAGTCTTGAGATGTTGAACATAAAAAATAAAGGCAATATTGGCTTGACCTTTCCGATTTGCTGATAGAAAATTGTCCAATGGGTATTAGTGATAAATACAGGGCATAGATATAACAAACATGCTTTGGTGCAACGCTTCTGAACAAGAAACCTCCAACATTTCAGCAGACCCTCCATAACGACCTCCAATTTCCTTGAACCGCCTCCATTATAAATAAAACAAATCCGGAAATTCCAACCGATGTCTTTCCAGCAATCAACAGCCTCTATGCCAGCCCCAAAAATCCTGTAAGCGACGACAACAAGCCCGTCACACTCGTCAACGTAGACAGACTCGAAGCCAACGACTTCGCACTAGCCGAAGGACTAGGGGTCTTTGAGGAGGTTGTTAAAGATGCTTGAGTTGCGCTACTATCCTCGAACTCAGCCATGGGGGCATTGGGAATAGTATGTAGTGTCGGATCTGTCTCAGGGGTCGGAGCAGCTATTTCGCCCGGCACTTGGCTGCTTGCTTGCACAATGAATGATTCGGACGGTGGTGGTGTAGTTGGTGTAGGTGTGACGTTCACGTGTAGGATCTGTGTAATCATTTATTAGAGCCTTCCAATACCAGGTGGTAGTAGATGTAATGAACGTACCCTGGGTAGAGCATTTACAGAAACCACCAAAAACGCGAACAACGCCAGCAACAAAGTCGAGGGTGCCTTGGTGTACATTTCGAATGATTATAGTTTGACGATAGCCTAGATCTGTTTTTGTCAATTGTGCAATATATTGGGTATAACTTACAACTTGAAGCACTAAAACTTCTTTTCCATTCACGACAGCGGTATTGGGAGGAGTTCGAAAGAATAAGATTCGTGATAATAAGAAGTTAGGGAAACGTGGTTAGTCATATGGGTTAACCAACACGTTTATATCTTTAATCGGGGAGGGAGCATTGTTTACATCGACTCGACAATCGTCGATGAAGCATATTTAGGGTTAGACGTGGAATGCGGGCCTTCAAGTGCTAATCCATAGATACAACAGATGCAACACGTTACTACGTGTCATAGCAATATCTGGCTATGGAATATGGAGCTACTCTCGACTCTAACTCTTATTTTTGACAAGCATTGGCTATCAAACCCAAATTTCAGACTTTTCATGTATGGAGTCCTTCATTGAATTGAAAAGCCACATTCAAGGTACATCATGCCAAAAGTGACTCTCGCAAGCCATTCAATTCAAAATTAGGTATTGGACAACGAACAATTTTGTGGCTGAATGATTAGTGTAATCCCGTACTATTGATCAAGAAACGAGTGACTACCGCATGGTTATATGAATCCAGCAGAGGAAGGAATGCTCTACTACATCCATGCGTCAAGTGATACATTCCTCAAGCTGTCGTATGGGAAACCCAGGTCAAGTCGCCAATGTCCGACATGCCAGGGTGTTTGGATCCATATGTACAGACTCCACAGTTCCTTCTACCATCTGATGGTGTCTTGTACCTTCGACAAGCTTGTGTTCTCCATCTACGAAACGGGTTCGGGTTAAGCTGCCATCCACGATTGACTTCTTTTCCGGGTGCTGCTTCTGGTTTGATAAACAGCATAGTATCGAAGTTGCTGACAGACAGACTACTAGGTAATTAGTTATAGTAGGTAATGAGTAAGAATCAATGGGCTAGATACTAGGATAAGTACTCATATATAAGTGTGGAATAGATATTTGACTTCCAATTTTCCAGGTAGTTGCACGATACGGAGTCAACTAGTGCAGCTGCCTAGAATAATTGGTGTACCACCCGAATGACATCCATGGATTTTATGATAACCTTCTTTACGTAGTACTAGTATCAACATCATACCCATCCAGCTATTCCTTCTGTGAAATGGTCATCAACGCATGTGACATCAAGCGTACACTATTTGTATACCTTCAAATTTCCTTTCTGTGGTAGTTTATCTTTACTCCGGAAGTACGATGAATTCGTCCGTGACATCACTGAAAGTGGGGTTCTTTCAGACCCTCGAATCGGTATCTGAAAAAACAATTCTCATTCGAGACAAACTATACGGAGACCACAGCATTTCCGAGCCTATATTGGTGGAGCTACTTCGTTCACCTACTGTCCTCCGACTTACAGGTATCTGTCAATATGGAGTAACAGCTTTATTAGGCTTCACTCCCAGAGTGACCCGCTTCGAGCACTCTGTAGGCGCATTCCTGCTGGTCCGCAAAGTCGGCGCCAGCCTTGAGGAGCAAGTAGCAGCCCTTCTTCACGACATCAGTCATACCGTACTCAGCCATGTAGTTGACTGGGCACTTTCGAATCCTCCGGGTGAGAGTGGGACAAGTTTCCATGAAGTTCACAAGGAACGATATATCAAAACCACGCCACTGCCAGATATTATTACCAAGCATGGATTTGGAGATCTCAAGGCGCTCAACGAGGATCTCTATCCATTAGTAGAGATGCCATCCCCCCATCTCTGTGCTGATAGGCTTGACTACGCGCTGCGAGATGCTGCAGCCTTCGGAAAACTTACTCTCAGAGATGTTCAACAGATCTTTTCTTCTTTGAAGGCATTTCCAGACGCATCTTCTCCGCGTAGGTTGCTCGTGCTGGAGGACGAGCAGCTAGCTTTGAAGTTGGCAAGGGCATATCTGGCAACGGACAGGGACGTTTGGTCGAACAGAGCCCATATTGATCTGTACCAGAGGACGGGCCAGCTAATGGGGGACATAGTCAGACGAGGAGCTGTGAAGGAGGAAGTCCTATGGAACTTGTCAGATAAGGAGTTTTGGCAGTTATTGCGTTGTGCAGCTAATCCCGCCGAATTGGAGGCAATGAAGCGTTTGAAGTCAGAGGGCCTCCCCAAGGAAGATACGTTGCATCTTCCACAAGGCGCAAAGATTCGGACAATCGACCCGGATGTTTGGGCGCGTACGGAGGAGCCATTGCCTTTGTCTGTTGTGAGTCCTGAGTGGGCTCTTGAGCGTCAGGAGTATATCTCTAGTCGAGAAGCTACACGGGTGTAAATATAACTTCACCAACAGACCATTATATGGATTATCTTGTGCCGTTTAGGAACTCAGAGATTCAATGCTTTTCTTCTCGACTAAACATAAAAAGTCACTGGCTGATCGCCACAACAAACTTGGCTCGAGTCCCAAAATTTCCTTTCCCGGCAAATCGGGGCACAATCTTGGGACACGGCCGCCAATGAGCGCTGCGCAAATACGATGTCTGATGGATCGATCGTATCAGCCTCACTGCGCATTTCGAGATCACGAGGCATAATTGAGCGATTTTTGGACATTGAGAAGGTATATAATCCCTCAGTGCTGTGTTGATGAAAGAATATCGCAGTGATTTGAGAAAGCTCCAAAGGTCATCCTGAAAAGAAATCGGATCCTTCATACCACAAAGCCTAGGAAAAAAATTAGTTGCTCCTCAACTACGGTGATCCAAAATCCTACAATCGATACAACATGGCCGGAGGCAACAGTAACAAAAACAATGATGCCATCCCCGAAAACGAAATGTTCTCCTGCTTCACAGACACCCACGGCGTCATAACGAGCACCATGAACGATCTCCCGGGATACAAAATCACAAAAGTCCTCGGCACAGTCTACGGCCTAACCGTGCGCTCACGCAACTGGGGCGCCGGCCTGGGCGGTGTCGCGCGCTCAATCGTCGGCGGTGAAATTCGTGTTTTCACGAAGCTGCTGTATACAGCTCGTAACGAGGCTGTGGAGAGGATGGTGGGGGAGTGTATGTCCAGGGGAGGAAATGCGTTGGTGGCGATGAGGTTTGATGTTGTTGATATGGGCGGGTTTTCGCAGATTTGTGCTTATGGGACTGCTTGTATTGTTGAGAAGTTGGGCGATTGAACATACTTACTCGCTTCTTGTGAATGTTTTCGTTTGACTGGGGCGTCTGTTTTTCAGTTTCAGTTTCAGTTTATACCCGATTGTCGATTGAAAGCTGGAATTTCCCTGGACTTTTGCGTATGCTGCTTTCTTAGAATTCTAAGACACAGTAGAAAAGTCGAGTCTCGAAAAGTGTATGATTTCAGACAGGAGTGAAACAACGCCAGAACAAAGATCAGACTATAGAAACCTTTCGGCCAATGAAGTCTGTCTGTTGGGGCCATTCTTCTCGTCCCGCCGGAGAAGATCTTCAACTTTGTCCCTGAACATCTCCTCAACCCAAACCTTTCCCTTCCACTCCCGGACAATGTACAGCCAATCCTCAATACCAACCCTGTACAAATGGAGCGCCATCTGAACTCAGTCTGGCCCGTCATGCCAGACACCAAACCGGCCATCAGCCTTTACCTACCTACTTAGCAAATCATGAACCGAAACACAACCATGACATCCGAACCAACCTCCGCAGTAACCACAAAAAACCACCTCCTATTCCTCCCCCCCGAACTAGTTCTCGCCGTAATGGACCAACTAGACAGCATCTACACCCTCAAAGCCCTCCTCGAAGCCTTCCCGGACGAACTACTCCCGCTCTTCGAAACCTACTCCAAATCGGTTCTGAATACCATCTTTTGGCGCCCGGTGCGACACTATTGTGATGACAATGGTGTTGTTTATCGATGGATGATACGGGAGTTGAAGTTGGAATATTTATTTGAACCGAGCAGAGGGGTGGAAGGTAAAGGCGTTGATAGTAGTGGTGCTACTGTTGGGTCTGGGAAAGGAAACGTATTTCGAGGCACACAGATTGGTTATGAGAAAGATCAGAGGGAGAGTCTAAGACGGAAAGCGAGGGATAGATTTATATTTTTGGATGGTAACGATATCGATTGAGGGTATAATTAAGGAGATATTTCTATGAGAGGTTCTGAGCCTCTTTTTCATGGTCACCCATTACACGTCTAGGATGCATGGATCACATGTCAACTGAGACGTGTCGAATCAACAGCTGTATGCAATAGCATGAGCACATTACAAACGTCGATCAAACTCAAACCTGACCTACGAGTACCGACCGTTCCTGAACAAAACTAGCATAAGCACAAATCTCGAAACGGGGTCATCAACACAGAGTATTCACACAAGGATGATGCATATTACCCAGTCATGCATGAATTTCATATTGATCAACTATGAACACGCCTGCGCCACTAACACCATAGTTAGCCATGAGATCAACCAGAAATAGCAGAACATAACATCAAAGAAAGAATCGCTCTGGAATAATAATAACTGTAAGAATAGTCCTCCCTGCACGCTTGTCGCACATCAAATTCAGTAGCCTTCTTCCTCGCCTTGCTGGTAAATGTGACGGCTACGCGTCGGGTCTTTTCGCATTGCTTGGCCGGAGCCAACGAAGCCCACTATACGTAAAATGTTATTACAAGCAAATGCCACAAGAACTCAAGGGGATGCATACCTCTAGCATTAACACCTTCCGGCGTGCGAAACATACTCTCCTTCTTCGCCGCCTTTCCAAATTTTGACTTGCTAGTGAAGTCTTGCCATTTTGATTTCCCAGCCTCAAGCTCTTTGTTAGCCTTGACCTTTCGTGGCACCTTATTCGGTCGTGCCGGTCCATCGCGAACTTTGCTAGGCTCGTTGCGAGCTTGATCTGCCAGAGTGGGGTTGATATCAGCCGCCGCCGAGATGATACCCGTGTGTTGCGGCGTGGATGACTGCGATGAAGGTGTGCCTGGCGTTCCATCAGCTTTGCGTTTCCGCGAATCAGCTCCACTTGAAATAGGCTTGATATCTCTCGCCGACAATGTCTCTGTCGTGCCGTACGACTTGAAAGAAACAATATACACCGGATTACTGGACGATCCAGTAATTGAAGTTATTCGTGCAGGGTAATATGACCCATCTCCAGACTTCCACCGCGCAAGTACGCTATCATTGACGGAGAATGATACCGGTGCGGCAGGTTCGTCGGGCGGGGCAGAATCTGTGGCTTTGCGATGCCCAGACTGAAAGGCGGGATGACTCTCTCTAGACCATTTCTCTTTTGCGGGTGGTTGTGGTGCAGGTGTAGGTGTGGCAGGTTTCAGTTCGGCGATCGATGCTTCTGTCAAGCCGATGAATTCTTCTAATTCAGCTTTGAGGCTCTGAAGCTCCGCATTATCGGGATCTACCTGCAAGCTCGATTGAACAGTTTCGAGCTACTTAAGTTAGCTTGTTGTTGATCATGAAATGTGCGTGCTACCTCACCTGTAACTTGAATTCTTTAACCTCCGCCTCGAGGGCCGCCACATCAGAAGCCATTTAAGTGTGAAGATCTTGTGAGATGATGCTCGACGATATTAGGAACAATGAAATCGCTGTAGGCTTGAAGCTTACTACAATTGTATTGCTGGCTGTGTCCGTGTGTAAGTGTAGAGAATATCGAGTCGACGTGGGGATTGCTCTTTAGTCTTCGCTGACGACTTCGAACGGAAAGAACGAGCAACGCAGGTCACGTGGATACTCTTAGTGCAAATTGTGCAAACAGCCATGTCTCTGACTTGATTGGACAGTGGGTGGACCCACCCACTTACAGATATGCCGATAACCCTAACCCAACGTGCCTTGACGCTGAAGCTCCTACTACCAGAGCTTTCCTTATATATGTACATACTTTCATCTCAACATATCCGGGTAGTTGGCAATCTTCGTCTGGCGATTGGCGATCACCAGGTGCCACTTAGGTAGTGGTATGGTTTCGGTTTCTTGTTTTGCAAGGACTTTCGGTAGACTGATTGCTACTCCAGGTGCCATGTACCTAGGTAGGAGATATATTTGCGCTGGTTCCAGATATGGACAACGGCTTGTAACCACCAGTTGACAGACCCGAAAGAGCTTTCATACTAGGTGATCTAGTAGGTATCCACGGATGGTACCTAGGCAAGATATAGCTAGCAACGAGGGTCACCTACCTAGGTAGAAAGAGAGGGGAGCCCTAACAGCTGGTTATGTAGTCATGGTTGTTGCTAGGGCTCTGTTTGCGTTGCCCTAAGTCTAGATTTGGCTTGATCTGGTTTGGATCAGCGCCATGCGTCATGCGGGCAGTGCAACACAAACAGTGCAAACCATGCAAACAACAGATCAACTATCCGGCCTCGTTCTGTTCTTATTTGACATCACAAATCTGGTTACCATTTCGTGGTTCTCCCAGTCATAAATCAATTCCACTGGGATGCCATCGCTGCCTGCAGGAACACGAAGTGGATTTGAGCTTGTTTGATTTGTTATTTCAGGGATTGAGTCTAGATTGCACAAAGAGTGGCATCGAGGGTTAGGTACGTAGCTCCTTCAAAGTTTTACGTACATTGCGAGATTATGGTGTAAACCTTTCAGAGCCACTAACATCCATCTCCAGACGTCAGTAGATAGGGTTTTATCTGTGAGTCACCAACACAAATAATATAATTGGGATCAATACGAGCATGCCCCATTCCAGCCAATGCTCTGCTGAGGCGCACGTAGCGATTGAGCTACTCCTATTGGCCAATTCTGCGTGCGTGTTAGTAAGCAACGAGCTATTTTCGGGGAAATGTACTGGGCATGGCTCTGATTGGCTGCTACAGAGCAAGCGTCAGATGGCTGGATTTATAAGCAGATGGCCGGCAATGGAACCCTTCAGAGCAGCCACGCCGCATCGCGGACCGCTGATTGGCCAATCCGGACTCGCGCTCGCCCGTTGCAGCAATCATCCGACATCCACCCCTCGCCGCTTTTAACGGACGGACTTAGGAGGTAACGACCAGCGAAAGTCTGCGAGAAGTTTCGGCCTTGCTGCCTGCGACGTTCCTTCCTTCTGGGCTAGCCGCTATCAGCCCACTGGCCGGAGAGCCGAGAGCCGTCCTTGCCCGCCGCCCCAAGCCATTCGCCTCCCATCTCTCTCACACCTCCTTCCAACGCCAGCCAACTTTCTCTCCACTACACCTCCCTGCTCAAGACACTTGTTTCTTCACAATCCATTCGAGGTGTCATCTTCGTGCTACAGTAGTGGGATTTGAGTTGCCCTCCTCCGAGTGCGCAGCGCGGCCTTTTATCTTCTTCCCATCCCTCTGCGTATCTTCTAGAATTCCTGCCTTAGTCATCTCTGACCTCAACCCGTCCTTCCGCGCCCCGCCTCAAAATCTCTACCAGCCATCACCAGCCAGCCTGTACGTCAATTGCCATCTGTCACTACTTTCTCGTCAGTGCTTGTTGCCAGGTATTCTGGCGACTGCCATTTGAGTTCTGCAACTTTTGAGTGATTGCGAACGTCGACTATCAACCAATATCAACTGGTGAGCCACATCCGAGCTGTTCCTGAAAGTCTGTTCAAAACCCATGTCAATGCTATCTGTCCACGACTTCATCTTCACCGAAGGACCTTCATTGTTGTCCATTCCCGTGAACACGTTATCTAGAAGAAGCATGTGGCGGGTCTCTATATCATATCATTCTTGGGACCTTACTCGTTCATCTATCCAGGGCTTTCAATACTGTTGATTCGATTATCCACTGACACCTCTTCAATAGAACCAACTTTGACAGTCAAACCATTGGCACCTTTGATTGATCAGTCAATCAATCAGTTATCGACTCAACTGTAGTCGATTGTTAAATACGTGCCGAAGCCAGCACGGGCGGGAAGCCCGACCATTACCACCCACGCAACCTCCATCGACGGTCTATCAGCATTTTCACATATCGTCTATACTTGACACCTAATACTATCCATCATGTCCGACTTTAATTCCATTTATCAGCAAGGTCTTTACCTTTCGCCTGAGCAGCAGAATCTTCTCATGGCTGCTCTAAACTCCAACAATTCTCAGAAGCAGATCGAGAACAAGAAAGACACCCAAAACCGTTCTCGCACACAATCTTCTTCTAACCATACAACTCCGTCTAATAGCAATGCCTTTGACCCAGCATCATCAAGTTATTTTGAATCTCCACTTTTGCAAGATGCCCCCGGCTCCGGCCAGTTGGGTTTTGGAACGGACGAAAGTCCATTTCTCGATTTCGATCCCGAGGTTGACTTCGATTTCCAGGGCACCGATCAGTTGATTGGTGACCTTCCTGAATTTGACAATCATGAATCAGGGGATAAGAGGAAGTCTTTTGACGGTGATGAAGATGATAGTAGCAATGGCAAAAAGAGACGGGAAAGTGATGACAAGGACAAGTCGGCAAAGAAACCTGGCCGAAAGCCACTTACATCTGAGCCTACTACCGTATGTATACCGTTAATCCCCTATGGATATAGGGCAACCGCTGATTTATGTAGAAACGGAAAGCTCAGAATCGGGCTGCACAACGTGCCTTCCGTGAGCGCAAGGAGAAGCACCTCAAAGATCTTGAAACCAAGGTAGACGAACTTGAAAAAGCATCACAGACCGCCAACCAGGAGAATGGGCTTCTTCGCGCTCAAGTGGAGAGATTACAAGTAGAACTCAAGGAATATCGCAAACGGATTTCTTGGCTCAGTGGGGGAAACGGCCTATCAACGATGGCTGCCATGAGTAACATGAACTCCCGCAATCTCTCTAACCTCAACAACAATGACTTTTATTTCGACTTCCCCAAATTCGGTGACTTGCCTGGAAAGCACATGTTCAGTAATGGCGGGCAGAACAAGCAGAAGCCCACTACCCCCTCGACGACTGCCGTTTCACCTACAAGTCAAGTTCCCGATAGTGGTCGCAACTCACTCAATAGCAAAAACTTGTCCAAGGCCGCAAAGGCTAACGACATGACCAATGGACAAACTTATCAGAGTCAGGCAAGCGCCAGTTCGGCAGCATCCAACACCGACTCGCCAAGTGCCTCTTCAGATTCTCAGCATGGCCAATCGTCGTCGATAGGAACTTCGCCCGAGCCAAGTCTGAACTCGCCTAATGTTGGAAAGATGGGTGATAATTCGTTTGACTTTTATGGAAATGAAGCTGCTACCAATTACGGCACCATTGATGGTGAGAAATCCTTCTGTGAGAAGCTGGGCATGGCCTGTGGCAATATCAACAATCCGATGCCGGCGGTCTTGAATAAGAATAATGACAATCCACAATTACTAGGCCAATTACAACCCGCCGCAGCTGATCAATCTCTCTCCTTCGACTGGCTGGCCCAACAGAACGGTGGTTCCTTCGATCCCGTGCTATTCAACGACTACCGCGAGCCGCAGGATGCTATTTTGTCACAGGACTTTGGGGCGTTCTTTAACGATGCTTTCCCACTGCCTGACCTGGACAGTCCGTTTGGCGACCCCAACGACGTCACCAGCCCTAAGGACTCTGGTGCTGCCAAGAAGGATTCTGCACAAGCTGGCCAGAAACAAGATGATGAGGAAGAGGTGGTTCCTGGGGAGGATAAGGCACAAATCATGTCATGTACCAATATATGGTACGTACTACCGACCGTCAAACTCCCATCACAACTTGCTGACTCTTGTAGGGATCGTCTTCAATCTATGGAGAAGTTCCGCAATGGCGAAATCGATATTGACTCGCTGTGTACGGAGCTGCGTACCAAAGCACGCTGTTCAGAAGGCGGTGTGGTCGTCTTCAGGAAAGATGTTGATGATATTGTTGGACGTGCTGGCAACGAAATGCAGTCTCACTAGTCGACCGCGTACTCTGAAATTTGTCGATTCTTTTATTCCCCTCATGCTTTCGTGTTCGGTCGTTTGGTTTTGTTTGACTGGTCGCTTTATATCTCATCCCCTCTCCACGTAGAGGATGCATCGAAAATGGAGAAATGGTATGGTATGGCGAAAAGATATTGGATCTGGTGTCGATCATTGATGGTAGTTACATCTACCTGTTTCAACTTCAGGATTTCTATTTATGCTCATGTTTTCTGGTATCAGGTTCATGTATTTCACGATTCCCACTTTCGCCTCCCTCCGGCACACGAAATAAGCAGGTTGGCGCGAAGGAGGAAGTTCTCTTCATAATAAGATGTATATCCGAGTTCGTCAATGAAATTTTGTACATTGAATTGCATTCCCTACGATGACCCGTAGGAAAACATCTTCAACTACCTGGGTGTTTTACCATGACTCAATTCACGCTTGTCCTACAAAGACACCACTGTATTACCGCACATCAAATCTCATTCAACACCTACGTATGGATTTCATATCAAGATCCAAACATGCCAGCCTGCCTGCCTCCCTGCCCATCGAATCATCTCGTTTATCCATTCAATCCATATCCCCGTTGCCAATTTCACCTCTCCTTCCCTAAATACTCCATCCAATTCCCTAGCGAAAAATGGCCCAAGTCGACCGTCACAAAGAAAGGGAAATAGAAAAAGATTTAATACAAAGAAGTAAAGAAGAAATAAGAAAAGAAAAAAGAGCCTTTGAATTTTTTTTACTCAAACATAGAAACATAAAAGAACTGTTTTGTGTTTCTGTTTAGAAGAAGAAGTAAGGTAGTTAGACACATACATTGGATGGACGAATGGATTGGTTTCGCTCAAAAAAAGGAAACAAAAACGGAGAAGAGGAATTAGGAAAGGTGAGAGGAAGAGGGGGAATCAGTAAAAAGAATTATTGGACATTTTTCTAATGAAACTGAGAGAGAAAAAGGTATGGAAGGAAAACACAACACGAAAGGGTAAAAAGGAAGTAAACTAATAGAGGCATGTCGTCACAAGAAGAAAGAGAGGTTTCATTGAATTACATTCAAGACTCGCCGCCGGTGGAAGCAGTAGCAGGCTTGTCGGTAGCGGGTGAATCGCCGGATCTGTTGAATCCACCGCGTCCACGACCTCGTCCTCCACGATCAGATCCGCGACCTCCACGGCCACGGCCAAAGCCTCCACGACCCCGGCCGGTTTCACTGTCGCTGGCACCGCTCTGGTATCCGCCTCGGGTGGGTGCAGTGGCACCACCACGAGAGCTGGCTTGCCATGTACCCGCGTTTCCTTCACGGCGAGAGCCGCGGTCCTCGAAGAACTTGACGTTGGGCTTGCGCGGTTGGCCTTGGGGTGTGGGCTTCTTGTGGTCGATGGGCTGTCGGTCGAGTGCTGCCTTGGCCTCTTCAGGTGTACCAAAGGTTACGACGTGACCAAACTTACCCCATTTCTCAACCTTGACGATTTTACCCTGGTCTTCTTCAGGGAAGAGGTCACGTGCTGCCTGCTCATTTTCAACGTTGGAGATGAAAAGTCCGTTGCTGTGCTTCTTCTCTCCCTTGAGCGCTGGAGATTCCGATGTCTTTTCGGCTTCCTTGCTGCCGTTGGTCTCCTTCTCTGCGGCGGTGGGTTGGGGAGTAGCGGGCTTAGGGATGACAGGAGCGGGCGAGACTGTCGTGGCTGGGGGAGCTTGAGGCTTAGCCTGAGCAGCTGGGAATGGCGCAGCGCGACCTGCAGGAGGAGCTTGGCCGAATTGAGGTGCACCGGGTCCACCGCCGAGTTGAGTGGCAGCAGGGGCTGCTACGCCGGGCTTGCCTGTCCTGTGAGAGAAGTTGAAACCTTGCGCGCGCATTTCAGTACCGATTCTACCATTGTCGATTTCAAGCACAAGGTAACCAAAAGCAGCATCAGCCAAGTTGAAGTTCCACATGTTCTTGAAAGCGCTCTCGTCCACCTGTCCTCCTGCGTTGGCGGCAGCGACAGGGCCACCGAAGGGGTTTCCACCATTAGCCACTGAAGGCATCTTTTCGACAATGTCAAGTGCGTTCTCCAAAAGTGTTTTCTGGGCCTCGTTGGAGGAGATAGCGGCCTCCACCTCGCTACGCACGGTATCCCAAACATCGTTGAAGGATGCTTTGGATGCTGCGAGCTTGCCACGGTAATGGTCGAGGGTAGGGTTGACGGAGAATTCGTTGTAAGAAGAGCCATAACGGAAATGAAGACCAGCGGATATCGAGAAGTCGGCCTTCAAGGTAACTGAAAGCTGGTTCAACATACCCTCACGGGCAGGGGAAGCATGGGTAACGAAGACACGGGTTTCGGAGGGATCATAGACGCGGTTGGCGGTGTCGACGAGCTCGCCCATTTGTAGCAAAGTAGTCCACATGGTTCCCTGGCCACCAGCGATAGTTGTCTTGCCCTCGCCGTTGTCGAACAATTTGTGCATGACGACAGCACCGCCAAGACCCAACAAACGAAGCCTGATGCCGCCAATATCGAGAAGTCTAGAGTTGGCCTCGTCGATGATGTGAAGGTTGTCGACTTTATATTCGCCGGAGCGGAACTTTTCCAAAACCCTGACATCCTCGCAAGCACCCCACACAGTATAAACAGGCACTTCAAGAGTGAGTCGCTTGTCCAAAAGCTGGGGAAGTTCGGAGAGAGGCAGTTGGTCGGGGGTGAATCGAGCCTTGACCGGCTGCTGTGGGGGAATCTGGGAAATTGAACGCTTCACGTGGTCAGGCAGGAGAGGAGAGTACTGAACGACATGTTTCAAGGTCCTGTAATGCGAAGCAAGAAATGTTAGCAAATAGGGCTGAGATCAAACGCCAAGCGTTTCCAGCACTCACTTGTCAGCAATTCTCTCCAGCGAGGTGTCATCGTAGAATCCAAAATCGCCAGTGTGAATGATATGATCAGCGTGGGCTTGTTTGGCGAGTTCGTTTAGAGATTTCAGATTTCCTAGCGAGATGATAGCGACGTCAGCACACTTTCGTTGCTGGCGAGAAGCGTCATAGCTAGCTAGCTCCAGCTACCACCGATTCTCGCCCAAGCTATAGTCATGCACAAATCAACCATACCTCTAACATCCGCCACACAGAGAACCCTCACAGGACCGTTCTGGATGATTCTGCCATTATTTGGGAGAAGGGGAGTTGCGCCTGGGACGGGGCCACTGGGCGCAGCGCCGTTGGGAAGAGGACTCGAAATACCGAAGGTGTGAGGAGGGCGGGGCTATTTTCAGACAAATAAGAAAATCGTCAGTAAATTATCAAAGAAAAAATATATTAAAAAACCCATGACAGAGCTGTAATTTGCTTCCCTGGCACAGCGCAATGCGGTCATGGGCAGGTCCAAGGGGGTTTTGCGGAGCTCAGAACAACAACTTACCGAAGCCATGAGTGAGGTATTCAGTCAAAAAGGTAAGAGAGCTATGTGCTGGTCTTGGTAGTCAACAGCCAAACGTGCGATAGAGCAAGGTGGAATGAGGGGTATGAGAGAAGAGGAATGAATGAGCGAGGCCGTAAGGGGAAGGATGGAGGGACAGGTTGGATCGATCTTGTTGATGGACGAAGTTTGCTTAGTTTGATGAATTTGATGGCGGCGAGAGAGACTCAGCCAAAGAACACGCGCTAGCCCAAAACGGAATCTTGTTGTTTGCCCGCGTCGTTTGACCATTTTTGACAGATCAAAGAATATTTCACTGCTTTGAAATGAAGAAATGAACTGGTACTAAATACTTAGCTTGAGGATATTAATTCTATAGGTTGCATGGGTAGACTGCCGACATATCGCTGCATCCCGTTGCCTCCAGGTGAAAGAATACCTCTCAGCCTTGCTACGATATTTCTCGGAGTATATTGAAAGTACATCAAATATGTTCAATTTACCTGAAATTCCATAAGCTAAACGCCTGATATGCAAAATACCTCCTCAGCTTCTAAACAGCTTCAAACCACCTTCCTCTAGATCCTCCTCGTCCGACGCGGCTCTATTCATCTGTTCATCTTCGTCTTCTCCGAGCAACCCACTGGCAGTCTTGCCAAGTAACGAAGCAAAGAACTCGTCTCGTGCTCGGTCGGTCCAGGTTCCCCGATCTTCAGGTGCCATGAAATTCTGTAACTTCTCATGCACATTGTAGCGCATTTTTCGGCCTTTGGATGCTTTGGTGTCGACATTTTTGCGGACCTTGTCCTTTCGCATACCCGATGTGGGATGTGTGGGAACTTGCAAATGTAGAGAATCGAGTCCGTTGGTGACGGCGTCTGAAGACGACATGCGCTGTTCGACGAGATCACGCAAAAGGGTTTGGTAGAAAGACGTGTCGTCGTAGACAGAGTCGGATGGTTCGGCGGTACGTTGTTTCTTGGTAGAGCGTTCGCCGAGTTCCGTAGCGACATGAGCCTCAAGGACGGCGGTGATGGAGTTGTCAGAATTTGCAATGAGCTTGCCCTTGGCATTAGGCAGGCTGGCGCTTGTTCCCCGAACTTTGTGGTTCCATTTTTCCAGAACAGCACGACGATGGGTCTGGGAGCCCGATTCCAAGTCTTGCATACGCCGCCAGAGGGATTCGGTAGAGGTGGCATGCGACACCGGGCCCGGTCGCTTTCGCTTTTTTGCGTCCTCTTTTGTCTGAACATCCGCAAGAGTCAACCGCAATTCTTCCAATGTTGACCACAAAGCCAAAGCAGCTGATTCAGCGGACTTGATAGCGTCGGTATTCTCTTCAGCTGTCCCCCACGAGATGTCGGACGAGTTGATGATTGCCGTGAGGCCTTTCTGTAGCTTAATCCTGGCATTTAGCAAAGCGTCGAATGCAACTCGTTGTTGTTTGACAGCGAAACCTTTGGCGGCGTCTGCTTTTGCAGCTTGGGAAATCGTTGCAGCGACGGACTTCTGATCCGTGGCCATCAATCGTCTCAGCTCTGCGCGTTCGTCTGACAAGGGTTTATTGTTTTCTTCTCCGTCTTCCGAAGCGTCGTCGTCTTCGTCATCATCCGAGATATCATCCTCATCCTCGTCCTCTTCCAACTCCTCCTCTTCTTCAGAGCCGCTTATTTCTTCTTCGCCCTCATCATCCTCCTCCTCATCGGAACCTCGTTCGATAGGATTTTCATCGTCGCTACCATCCTCTAGTGCGTTCCTGCTCACGCGCGATCCTGCGTATTCTTTTCCGAGGGAAAGGGTCTCTGGTTTCCTGAGTTTGCTCTTCCTAATCGCACGTTGCCGTTAGCAGCGGTTTTACAGTCCCAAGATATCGAGTAATCACTTACCCAACTGTCTCGTAGTGCTCGCGTCCAGCATCCTCATCTACCTCAGATCCGGATTCATCTTCACTGCCTTGGTTTCCGTTCTCTTCATCTTCGGGATCGAAATCTAAGAAGTTGTTAGCGATTGTTATCCAATTTTCCCCTCCATGCGACCGCACAAACCTTTCGGTGTAGGATCCTCCAAATCAGCAAGCTGATCCGCAAGACTCTTAAAGCCGGATTTCTTGACTGCCATTGTGAGACGTATAATTGTGGTTATGTGGTGCGGTGAGCGACTCGACAAAAACTTTTTTGAAGATGCGGAGCTAAGAATTCAAGTGGGGCCGCATTTTGTCCAGAGGGAAAGTGCTGCCGGATACGAGAAGCTCCAATAGCTTCATCTTTACGCACATTTGATCAGTTGTACAGATTCTTCCGGATGAATCAATAGCTGGACTATTGATCCGATATCTACATTTTACACTTTGCTTACAAGCGAATATACTAATAAGAAAGATGCGCCTGCAGCGTTTCTTTTCGACTGTCGGCATACTGCAACATGAGAACCCTCTAGTACGTCCGTCCCAATTGCCTCTTCTTTCACTCTTAAATTTGCTAACGTCTTGATGTCTGCAGGGTCTCCCTAAATCAGGAACACCTCCCACATTCAAAAGCCGCCGCGGCCTGCCCCAAAAACGCAGGATCCGAGATGTCCAAAAAGTTGTCGCCGTGTCTTCGGCCAAAGGCGGGGTTGGAAAATCGACCATTGCTGGTATGTCAAGCACTCTCTTCAGACAGAGAATTAAATGCTGACTTTTTTCTTGGTGGATAGTCAATCTCGCGCTCGCTCTAGCCCGTCGAGGGATTGGCACCGGTATTCTCGACACCGACATCTTCGGGCCTTCCATACCCACTCTGCTGAACTTACATGGCGAACCGCGCCTCGACAGCAACAATTGCCTTATTCCTCTGACAAACTACGGTCTAAAATCCATGTCAATGGGCTATCTCCTCCCTCAAGCCTCCTCCGCCTCCCCCTCCGATACCGAATTTACCACTTCCTCCCCTCCACCCATGGACACAACACCCATCAGCTGGCGCGGCTTAATGGTCACAAAAGCCATGCAACAACTCCTCCACTCCGTCTCCTGGGGCCCGCTCGACATCCTCATCCTCGATTTACCGCCGGGAACGGGCGACGTGCAACTCACAATCGGCCAGGAAATCATACTCGACGGCGCAGTCATCGTCTCAACACCCCAGGACATCGCTCTGCGCGACGCAGTGCGCGGATTCGGTATGTTCCAAAAGATGGACGTCCCTGTTCTCGGTATGGTGCAGAACATGGCCTTCTTCGCATGCCCTAATTGCGGCCACGAAACCAAGATATTCTCTCATTCGCATTCGCATGCGCATGACGCCGAGGGAGGCGTTGTGGCGCAGTGCCAAAGACTAGGGATTGAGTTTCTGGGCAATATACCGCTTGATGCGAGAGTGTGCGAGGATGCAGATCGGGGGATGCCGACTGTTGTGGCGGAGGAAGAGGATCAGAATAGTGCGCGGAGAAAGGCGTTTATGAGTATAGCGGAGAAGGTTGCGAGGGGGGTGGGGATAGAATGGGCGTAATCTATGGGAGATGTATTGTATTATAATGACTGGCCGGCGGGGCATATATGTATTACTCTTTACGAGCAGGACGAAAGGAGTGGATTATCCATATATAAACGGGGCATGATATATTGTGCCTAGGTATGCCATGACACGTACAATTTATCCAACATCTTCAAATCAAAAAAGATCGCTCACAGCAAAAATCAACAAGGGATATCGTGTGTATATAAAACTAAGTCGAAAACATGAAAATCAAAATCAGAAAGAAAATGGCAAAATGAACGAGGGTATATATATACATATAGTATAACTCAAGCCTGAATCTCCTCTGCAGTCACAAATTCGTCTCGATCAGGCATTTCGGGTCTTTCCTTCCCCGAATGGAATGGAAACCCACCTTCAGCATGACCATTAGCTTTAGGAGTTTCTGCTCCATTGCTGACGACGCCATTGGAAGAAACGTCTCGTTCGGCATGTGCCGAGACTTCGTCGACTGTACTTGGTCTCTTCTGCTTCTCATCCTCGAGAATGTAAGGAACATGTCGAACAGCCATCGTGCTGGCGTTTGATGCATTTACCCCGAATTCCGTCGCGGTGTCCGTGGTGATTATGCTTGGGGTATGAGGTCCGCTGTCTGAGAGAGTGCCATTCTGATCGCTTAGTGAGGATGGTCGTGGGATGGTGCTGGTGTCTGATTTGACTGTTGATGCGTCTGTTGTAGTGAGGACGCCGTCGGCATTCAAAACGGCCATTGTGCTGACGTTGTCCGGCGTTTTGGCAGTAGACTGAGCGTCGATGTTGGTATCGACTCCAGGAATGAGTACAACAGGTGTGATGGTGCTCTCGGATTGATCGGTGTCATGTTCTCCAACTTGACCAGCATCACTGACGATCCGTGACCAACTGCGAGAACGACTCGGAGATCGTTCCTCGACAGGAAACGGAGATAGTCTACGATGATCTGATGCTGAGATGCTCTCCTCCCGTCTTGACCTCGTCTTTTGAGCGACGATATCTGTATCTCCCTGACCTTGTTGGCCTTTCAGGGGTTTATTGGTGATATGCGGAATAGTATCTTCCCTTGCCTCTCTCGCGACGATATCCTTATCATGTTTACTGGCAAGAAGAGACCACATCATCATACCGTAACTCTTGCGTACTTTGACAACAGCAAGATCCTTCTCCATGCGTCTACTAGCCATGGAACATGCAGGAGGCATTTCGCCGTCAAACCCGAAATATCCCTTTTCAAACTCTTTGATTCGACGCCGTTGAACGGCGAGTTTCTCCTTTGCGAATTTCTCATCCCATGCCTTCTTTGCATACATCCATTTCTTGACAATGTATGGATTCAAAGCGCCTACTTTTTCACGAGGGTGTTGAAGAGCAGGCACAGACTGAGGTGGATCGAGATGGTATACCATACCATGTCTGTCGACTCTTTGTCGAATCATATTCTTGCGGAAAGGGGGCAAGGGATCTCCTGCTTTTCCTATAGATGCTGTTGGCTCTGAATTGTCTGAAGTCGAAGATGATTCACTCGAAACTGAGGAAGCATCGTCATCGGGAATGTCGATCTCCTCATGTTGAGCATGTGCAAGAGCCCATGCGCCAAATTGTGCAATGGAGCGATACATAAATTTTGCAGGTCTTGTCCAACTCAATGTCGGTGCGACATGGCATAAATCATCCCAAACCTGTAATTGGACATTCGTAGGCCCATACTTGTGTATTAAGGCTCTATCGGGATCATGTTCGTCAAGAAAGATGTCCGCTGGAACGTAAGCCAATGGATCCGCGGCTTTGTGCGCCAGGTAAATTTGCTCATCCCGAAGTAACTCTCCGCCACCCGTCAGAATCAACAATGGTGGCAAGCCGCCGAGGGTAGGTTGCAATACCGGAGATACCAATGGATGGGACATCATCTGGTTTGGCGCATACATCTGAATCTGGTCCTTGATCTCAACGACAGCATTGTCTTCCATGGGAACGACGATGTTGTCTGCATGAGCCGTGCCTATATCCGCAGTGCCGACTCTGTTGATGCCGCTTTGTAAGCCGGGATATGTATTACTAGCGCCTGCAGTATCCTCTTCGCGTACTGTGAATCCTTGAACCGCGGTTTGCTGGTCGTAGTCATTCGCTTTCCCGGTTCCGTCGGTCTGCACACGACTGACCATCTTGCCGGGCCCTTTATTGGCATTCTGATACATGTGCGCTAGATCATCCGAGTTTGGCGGCGGCCAACTGCGCGATGGACGATGCAAGAAGCCATGCTCTGGAATGTAGTCGAAATTGCTAGCCTTTGCAACGGACGGAAAGGAGTGCGTCAGGTCTACCCATGGAGAGATGAGGATTGCACCTGCAGGCAGTGGAATGCCTTGATCACGAAGAATGACAAGCATTCTAATCACGTTAGATAGGTGATGTAGTAAGGATATGGAGACAACTTACGCAAGCACCATGCCACCACCGGCAGAGTCGCCTGCTAGTATGATCTCGGTTGGGTCTTGAAGAGTCAAAAGATAGAGATATGCTGCTAGACAGTCATGCAGACCACAAGGGAATGGGAATTGCGGCGACAGACGATATGCAGCTAACAATATCATTAGGTCAAGTCCTTTTCTTTCGAGGGAACGCACTTACTAGACGCAAGTTAGTAAAGGTCGTAACCATTCTAGTCAAGGGAACATACCGAGCAAAAACACGAGCCTTGAGCTTTCGCGCATGACGCTGCATCTGATACCGATGCGTCTCCAAACTACCAAAAAAGTAGGCGCCGCCATGTACATAGAACATCACCCGCTTACAATGCGCGTTGGCCTGCTTCCTCGCCTTGTAATCACTCCTCATCTCAATCCATTCACACCTTAGGTCGCGGTGTTGGCCACGCCATTGCCACCATGTCTTTCCACCAACACGCTTAATGCCTCGCTCACCCAATTGCGCATTTACATGGTCCGCAGCTTTGGTTAAGTGTTCGTCAGGGACGACCTGTTCTTGGACTTTGACCCATGTTGGTGAAGGGATTTTTTGGGCGGTGAAGGCTTGTAGATCTTCGACTGTGTGGTGTGCAGCATGTTTCAGGAAGGCGCGGACAATGTTGAGACCTTCGTCGTAGGATATGTGAGCGGTGGGTTTGAGGTGACGGGGCTTTCTATCGATATACTATGCATACTGCAGTTAGTTGATTGTCCAGTTGGCTGAGACACGAGAACGTACATGAGCGAACCATGTTGATAGCACCGTCGGAGCAACGCTTGCTCCAATACAAGCTGTGTTGAGAGGCATATCAGCGATTGCGATTGTCTCTGCTGAGAACCGGAAGTGCAGGGATCATGCGAAAGTCTAGTCGCAGGACGAAAGAGCTTCAATCAAGATATTTGCAAAACGACAAAGATACAAGAATATTCAGAACATATGCAGTAATACGATGAGAAGATATGACAGACAGATATATGTACAAATCCCTAATGGAGGGAAGGAGAGCATAAGAGGAGTTCGTCGGCCGAAGATCTTGTTCGCGATGTGATGTCATTGTGTACCTCGGGCCCCTTGATTGCGCTAGGCTGTTTTCGGCTGCGTTCGTCGTCTTGTTCCTTGGTGCCTTGGTGCCCTGTTGCCTGACTGACTGATTCTATGTATGACGGAAGTGTAAATACTATTGAGCGTACTATCTTGAAACAATCTACAAAATAATAAGCCGTATACAACCTATGATAGTTGCAAAGGGCGAACAAGGTGAAGCTTTGATTTACGATCGATCTAGATGGCCCGTGCGCGTCTCCATGTTTTGAGCTTGGAGTCTCACCTCTGTATCAGATGTATCCTCATCATTTAGCAACTCACTCTACACCAGTATATCCCACCTATCCTTCTCCAAGTGATAAAAGCAACATGACAGACAACACCTCCCAAATCCCCTCCATAATGACGGCCTGGCTCTGGTCCAGCACCAGCGGCGGCCTCCAAAACAACCTCCACAAATCCGACACAGCCCACCGCCCCGGCCAGACCCTACGCCCCCATCAATGCCTCATCAAAATCTCTTCCTCCTCTCTGAATCCAGCAGACTACAAAGTCCCCGAAGACACACCGTCCTTGCTCTGGAAATGCGTAGTCTCCATGCCGGCATCGCCCGGAATGGATTTCAGCGGCGAAGTCGTCGCCACCGGCGCAAAAGTGACGAATGTCAGGATTGGGCAGCGCGTGTTTGGATCTCTGCCTTTGCCGCGTCAGTTTGGTGCGTTGGCGGAGTATTCGGTTGCTGATGCGGGGCTTGTTGTTCCTATTCCTGAGGGGGTGGATGCTGATGATGCTGCCACGGTGGGGGTTGCTGGCCAGACTGCGCTGCAGGTTATCAAGGGACAGGTCCAGGCCGGGGATCATGTTTTTATTAATGGTGGTTCGGGGGGTGTCGGTACATTTGCGATTCAGATTGCGAAAGCGTATGGGTGTCAAGTAACGGCCACATGTTCCACGCGAAATGTCGAGTTGCTCAAAAGTATCGGTGCCGATGAAGTCATTGATTACACTGCAGTCGATGTTGTCGACTATCTCCGCAAACAAGGACCTTTATACAGTCTGGCGCTGGACATGATTGGAAAACCGGACAACATGTATCGTGAAAGCCACAATTTCTTACTCCCAGGGAAACCGTACAAACAAGTCGGGAATGAATCTCATTTCTCGACTGCAGGGCGCTTGATCACTCCGCGCATACTTGGTGGTGGACAGCGACCATATCAACTCGTATTCTTCAAGAATATATACGAAGATCTGAAAGAGATTGCGGATATGATGCGAGATGGTAAAGTGAAGCCCGTTATTGATACAGTGTTTGAGTTTGATGATGCGGTCAAGGCGTTCGAGAGGTTGAGGACGAATAGGGCTAGGGGGAAGGTCGTTATTAGGGTTGCTCCTAAGTAGGGTCCTACATGACCATATTGAAGGTCTTAGTCTTATACGTGTATACTATTCATGACAGAAAAAATATCTGCCTTGCCAGGGTCAACCGAGTTCATATATCCCTGACAATTAATGCATAACGGCACCTATCAGATGATTGTGCAACACTCATGCCATTCTTAATTCAACCTGCCGTGGATTATCACATCTGGTATTTTTGATATCAGTGATCAAATAAAGTGTTTGCTTAAGATAATCGATAATACATGACTTTCGTCCAACATCAATCTAGATCAACAGGTCGAATTAAAATTGTATGTGTAGGTGTGCATATGTGCAGTGAAATGGCATAAACTATACAGCATGCCTTGCTCAAATCACTTCTCCCCAAATTCCCAAGAACGATGAAATCTAGAACAGAGTTCCCTTATTCTGTGCCTTGTCGACACGGTAGTTCTTCCACATTCCAATTGCAGGAATCAACAAAATAGTCACACAAGTTGCGGCAATGGCGCCGTACTTCTGGCTATAGCCCCAAGCATAGTTGATGGCATCGCGCGTTGGGCTTCCGACAGGGTACAAAAGCTGAGTTGCGTATCCACCGAGATAGATGGTCGTGGCATTGGCCTTTTCATCCTCAGGAAGGGCCTGGAGGAGACCCTTGGGGAATGTACTGGAGTAAATGGCAGTAGAGACGGCAGATCCAATGGAGCTACCAATGCTACTGCACAAGCTGACGAGAGAAAGCATCATAGGCACGCCCTCACGGTCGGAGGCTGCCATGACAGCCATGTCTTCACCAATGACCAAAGTACCACCAGCGAAAGCAATAAAGATCTGGCACATGATGATGTAGTTGATAGATCCATCTTGTCCACGGAAATGAATCATCAATCCGGCTCCCAGAAACATAAGTGGGATGCCGAAAAAGAAACAGAACCGCTTGAATTCCTTGGTGTATCGAACGTACATACCGAAAACCGGACCCCAAAAGCAGGATCCGACGTTGTAAATCTGTGTCATGTATCCGGTCAGGGAAATATCAAGGTTGTACACTACCATAATGAAGTAGTAGTAGTACAAGTCCCAGCAGTAGAACGCAAAGTTGACCGTCGCGGCGCAAATGCAGGCTCCAAGAACAGTGCGGTTTTTGAAAAGTTCCCATCGGATAAATTGTGTGCGCGCAAAGTATGCTTCCCAAACCGCAAAGACGGGGAACAACAGAATCCCTATAACAATCATGGCAATAAAAGCAGCGCTGTCGTATGTGATACGCTTGGATGTTTGCAGACTGAATGGGAGCAAGAATAAAACGAAGGCTGCCATGAGAAGGAACGCGCCAATGACTAAAAAAATATCAGCATAAGTTGTCAAAAACCAGCCACGTGCGGACCTACTATCAAACTCATGGAAATAGTGCATAATTGACTGCATCGTTGTACGGCCGCTGGACTCCCGTTTGAAGACACCTAGCTTCATAGCTTTGCGCTCATAGTACTTAAACACAACTGCTAGAGGGACGAATACGAACGGCATGATTATGGCGAAGGCTCCATAACCCCATCTCCATCCGCTCGTTCTGACAAATGACTGAGCAGCCAATGAGCCGGTAAAGGCAGTGCAAATGAATGGTGTACTGACGAACCCAAAGGCGAAAGCACGGTTTCGCAGGCCCGAGGTATCGGCCATGAAGACGTCGAGAATTAGGTAAATAGCATCGTAACCGATCCAGTACAGCACATAACCGGCTGCGTAGGCATCTGGACCGTTGCACGAGGCAAGCAATATAATACCCAAAACGTAGACGCCCACAAAGAAGAGGAGACCTTCAGCACGGCCCACCAAGTTGAGTGTCTTACCGATAGCCAACTTAAGTACACCACCGATGACGCTGGCTAAGATGCTGGCGGTTGATACGGCTGGGGCTAAAGCAAAATCGGAATACGCAGTGTAAAGCAAATTGTTGCCTACGGCTGACTGGAAAGCCAGCATGAAGAAGCAGATCCAAATCCTGTGACGCATTAGTGGATTTCCAGGTTGACTGAAAAATATCTGTACTCACCATACATAAACCGCATAGACAGTCTTCTTGCCCCAAATGAGAGTAACGGCCTCGGCTTTTTGAATACCAATCTCTGCATTGGCAGTAATTTGATCGGGATGAAGTCGGATTTCCTTTTCATTTCGAGCCTCCAGACTCAAAGCGTCAGAGTCACTTGCAGAGGTATCCTGGGCTTGACCAGGGGATTTCTCGTCAACAGGAACATCGGCGGGTTCCGAGCGGTGCACAGCAGCATTGAGCTGAGAAGTGTCGCGACCGCGAATGTTGTCGAGAACGCCCATGTTGGTGGTTGGACTAAACAATGAATTAACGATTCAATGGGAGAAAGCGTCCGACAGAAGCCGATCTGAGGTACAGGTACGGAGTACCAATTGATAGAAGCTCAACAAGAAGAAAGAAAAGAAGCCGGCTAGTAGCGGGAGGGCATGGAAAAAGAATATATATGCACAACTATACGCCAGCACTACTCCGCAAGAGGAATAACATGCGATGAGAGTTTTCCATAAGATACAGAGAGAAGAAAGAAACAGGGGAAAAAGAGAGAGGGAGAGAGAGAGAAGAGCTAGGCAGCGGCGGCTAGGCAGTACGGTAGGTACGTAGTAGTAGGTACGGGCAGCAGGCAGGAACGGCAAGAGGGGCAAGAGGGAAAGACCTGACTCTGATCAGATAACTTTGTTAGCGCCAAAAGCGGATCTGATAAAAGGAAAAAACTAACGCAACCATCTAATCAGTCGCGATGCTGATTGGCCAATGCCCGCCAGCGTTTCACTCCGATGCTCGGCCAGATACAACTGACGGTACGGTTACGTTTGGTACTGTCGCTTACTACCGTATTCTGCTGATATTTACGTATTGTATACAGTAATGACCGGTCATGACTGACGGACTTGGAGTGGGGACCGTACGAGGTTTGATCTGATAAAAAATAATAATAATAGAAAAAAAAAAAAAAAGAAAAGAAAAAAAAAAAAAAAAAGAAAAGAAAAAAAAAAAAAAAACCACATGGCCAGGTGGACATGGGTGATTCTAGACGGGACAAGACTCCGGATGGTCTTTTGTACTTCTCCTGCAAACGCGATATTGATCTGAAGGACCAATGCTACGTTTAATTGGAAGATGAGAATCATGCACACACGAATTTGCAATCGTAGCTCGCAGGAGCTTTTTCGGAACAATAGATCGAGTACCACGACCTCGCCAAGCTGGAAAAGGTGGCCAGTCCCGAGTCAGAAGCCTCAGGCTCCACTCGCTGCAATTCTCGAGGGCTTCCATTCCATGTGCTACCGTCCCCACAAAAGGCCTGCATCGTCTGATGCCGAGCTCAAGGAAGGCAAGTATAGGCAAGTATCTGTACGGCGCGCCTGACTATAAGCAATTGACATGCTATTTATGCTTATATACACATAATTGACTTCATCGTTCCGCCATTGTAAAGACGGGCCTACTCGAAGAAATGAAGCAATGCCAAGGATGGCCCTGGGGGACTGCGTTATTCCCAGTGCATCCTGCCATTACGTACACAGCGAGCGACTGGCATACTGGAGGAATCCATGCGATTTGACTCGAGTCGCCCTGGAAAGCTCCCCGACATCGGAGGACGATGCCGCGACTCCGGATCAGAACAACCGAGTCATGCCTTATTGCAAGCCACACATAGCTGAAAGCTAGAATTTTTATCAGATTGATAATCTCTCTCTGGTGGATAGCAAGCGACATTAATTAGGGCAGGCTTCCATGTGCCATGCCATCCATGTGGGCCTTTGACGAGAACGACCGTATCAAAACCGGCTCGAAGAGAAAATTGAATTTTCTGTGGGATTTTCCATACATGGACATACTGATTTCGATGAACTCGCCTCCTAGGTTGATGGCTTTGACGGTCTTCAAGGATTCTCGTACTTCGCTCTGTACAGTAACTGCTTGCTGCACGGACGGGGCTATTGTGAGATGATTACTGTGCCCGGAAGAACATTGATCCGTCCGTTAATAGAATAGCTGCGAGGTCACAGAACCATTGAGTCTCTAGCTATGCCCCTCCATTAGGAATATTTTTTGGCTCGGCCTTTTGTTCTGTGATCCTTTACGTCCCACGGATAGCTTCCTGAGGCTTTCAAGGTTGTCTTGGAAGCCATAACGGCGAGGTGAAAATAACCCTAACCCTACTATGGAAAGAGGTCCGTGCACAGAGCGGTCTTCGTCCTGAGTGGCTGTGGCGGGACTTCCTTTTCCACTCCACTTCTTGCTATCATCCTCCAACACAGCCAAGCAGGTATACTTCCAGAAGCTAGGCATCAAATGACGGGATGTATTGACTAATCGATTGTCTAGATGTATCATGAACACAAAAGCATCGTCGAGTCGGAAGGGTCTGAGCCAGGGCCAGACATCGGCAAAATGTGCCACGCGAGCCTGCGATCAATGCAGGTTGCGCAAGACAAGGGTTGAAAGCCTATATATATAAAATCATTGGTGCAATTGCTGATAAAGAGAGTCATAGTGTAGCCTATCTCGACCGTGTGAGACGTGCACTCTGAATGGATTTGAGTGTACCTTTCTCAATCCTCAAAAGAAGCGAGGGCCTCCCGCGCAGTACGTTCGCAGACCTGTCTATCAACTAACTTGTACCAGGTGAGCTGATTTTTGAAGCCGAGTGACGCAAATAAGAGAGCGACAAGGTCAAGCTAGGCGGTCATCCGGCAGTGCGGATAACGCTGGCCCGGCTAGACTTCAGGAGACCAGTCTTCCGGCAGTTGATTTGCCTGCATTTGATGCGTCGCAGACTCCAGGCGAACAAGATTACGATTTTGGTTTGCTTCTGAACAAAAATACTACCGATCCCACTTGGAACAGTCCTTCGCATCCGGAATCTTGGCTTCCAGACAGTTTCAGCTCACAAACAGGTTCACTGTTTGACTTTGATTTTCCAGGAACGAATATTTTCGTCAAGCAGGCACTACCTCCCATAATTAACGATGCGAATCTCAATTTCGACAATCCTGTGTCTTTCATGGGCGGGGAAATTAATGTCCACGACACACAAAGTGTGAATTCGATGGAAGTGCGACATGGCGGCGTCGGTACATCACAGACGGACTTCTGGCCATCTTATATTCAAGAGCCGAACCTCATTCCTTGGATAGATGTCTTTTTTGACCGCCTCCATCCGACTCTTCCGGTCTTGGATAGATCATCCCTGTTTACCAGACTATTTCAACGAGAACATCGCCAGAATCCCCAATTCGGTGCCATGATTCTGTCTCTCTGCGCCTTTGCACTTACGCAACCAATTGATATCATTGAACGACCTTCATCTTCCTCCCGTGCAGACAATGCGAGAATGATGATGACTGAAGCAACAAAAATGCATAGTTCATCTGACTTTGGGGAGAACCCTACTGTGGAATCAGTGCTGACCAGTTTTTTCTTATTCGGATTCTTGTTTGGAAGCAATCAGCACAATGCCGCAAGACTTCGGCTTCGTGAAGCCGTGGACTTAGCGTCTATTTTGGGACTGAATGATCCAAATACGTACGCCAATCACTCAGCTGAGTATAGAGGGCAATTGTTGAGGATATATTTGGTTCTATCAGTGACAGAGAGGTCAACATCTCTCATTCATCTAATATGATCACCGCTAATGAGTTCAGCAGAGCATATGCACTCCAGCGTCGACTTTCAGTCAGCTTTGTTGGTCCACCGTCAAATCCGATACGATCGGTAGACGAGATGAACAACACCACCCGGCGCCTCGTATCTGGTATTATCGTCCACAACGAGAAGGATGCCGCTGCCATGATGGGGCTTACTCTGCTGATGGAGATATTTGACTCCATTGACGAGGGAATCATCGTATGCTGGAATTCGCGTTGCAGCATAACAACCACGGGGAAGTGCCAAACCCTCACTGAATCTAAGGCTATTAATATATATTGCAATCTTGCTCGGGTCAGCGATGTCAGTCGATATATGCAACGCAAGAACAAGGACCATTTTATTGTTGATAGTAACTCTGCTCTATCAAATCACAACGACAATTCCCAACCGATTTCGGAAGAGCTTAACATTTTCAGAGTCATGCGAGACTTTCTTTCCGAAACGCAATGTGCCGATGTTCTCGTGACGCAGAAATGGGTGCTGGACCGACTGTGGAATTTGTGCTTTAGTCATGGTCTCCTACAGCTACATTCGGAGCAAAAGGAGCTCTGCTTCCGCTACGCATTTGACAATGGAGTAAAAACACTAGAGTTGTGCCGGGCCTTAAGGATCAGTGCGATGGAAGCGCATGGAGTTGGCATGGTGAGTAGTCATACCAATCTATATTCTAAATGGTCCGTACGGACTAACAGTGGCAGATTGAGAAATTATACAATATTGCAACGAGCGCCCTGATGAGTATGAGCAACGCCGGAATTGAGAGGCAGATACCGGACTCAGCAAAATATGAGCTGGCAAGGAATTACTTGAAACTTATGCAGACTCTCCGCGGTGGTCATCATCCATATATGGAGCAGTACAATGCTTATCTCAGATCTCTGGGATTCATAGGACCGAGTGGGGAATGGACTGCATAGAATATCGATCTAGCTTTAGATCAAGATGCTGTCTATGTATTGTCTATATTCTATATATACAATGATTCACGCTTCCAATCCATCCCAAGCCTGCGCTTTTAATAGCACAGCAGGAGGCTCAAAGACAACTTCCTTGTCATCGATTGACCCCCCCTCTGCAAAGAATGCCAGCTGGAAACAACGGTCCCCATCCACATAAATACGTGTGGAAATTGCCGTACGCTCGTTTACAAAAACTTCTAAAACGCTCTTGTCAAATATTGCGCGGATTTGAAGTGTCTCTTCCTCCTCGTTTCCTTGAGTGTCGCGGAATGTTAGCAGCGTATGCGGTGCACTCTCGACGCCATGGTTAATGCTTGGATATGTGGGACGCGGTCGTTCGATGGTGAAGGTCTCGATACTGGGGTCCCAAGAAAGGACGGTGGACGCTTTCAAGTCTGTACATCAATGCGAGTAGACTATTAGCATTTGGTCCAAGTGATGGAAAAAGGGGAGATGGTAAACAACGACATACCGGCACAATGCGCGATCCGAATACCCACGCGAGTACATTCTTTATGAACAGCGAATTCCGCTTCCAGTTCCCATCTTGACGTTTTCAATGGTATCACAGACTGTGCAGAGCAAGAGGAAGAATGAAGACTCAGATATTGCATTGTGTGAACCCTACACGCCTTGTCTCGGAGCTTCTTGAGCCTATCATCCGGCTGCATCCCTAGCGTCCGGACAGTGTATGTGCCTCGTGAATCAGCTTCTGTTTCCATGGATGTAATCGTCTGAAGGTTAGAGCTGCGGGCGCTGACGACGCTGTGCAAGACTTGTAAATGCACCGTCCGCGGAAGAGAAATGAGTCCACTCCATCCCTGCTCGTGGCGTAGATCATCCGGTAGATCCTCTTCTGGGATCCAACCGTAGACTATACGCTGAGCAGTGACTGGATCGTGGAAAGAATTTGCGGCGTAGTAGCAGCCGTGATCGAAGATGCCAGAAAAAGAGTATGTGGCGATTTTGGTATCGGTAGATCTATTATCGTCACAGGTGGTTGACGGCTTAGCCTCCAATGCCATCCACAATTGTTGTCGTTGTGTTCTTGCAGTCCGCGCCATGACCCTGTCCTCGTCTTTGGAAGGGAGACATCCCTCTGTGCCAACTATCATGAATGTCCTAGAAATATCTTCTTCTTTGCTGGCAAGATCGAAAACGTTAGCCACCTCCCAGTTCACGCCGAAATCTCCGGACCATCGTGAAGGTCGATAATTCAATCCGACATCAACTAAGCAGCCAAGGAAATTCCATTCTCGTAGATCTTTCAAGTCAATAGTGTATACGAATACCGTGGGCGTCTTTCCAATGATACCACCCGATATAAATCCATATAACTGTTGATCTGACTCGGATCTTCTCCAGCTACCAACAAACGGATCCCGCCAACCAGTGACTTCAAAATCCTGCGGAGGACCAGGAAGAATCGGATTGCAGTCTAATCGTCGCCATGTCTTCCCTCCGTCATGCGAGACAGCCAAACTGAGCGTCTCGCATCCGCGCTCGTAACGAAGCGTATAATGGATCGGTAGATGGCTGACCGATGTATATACACACGTCAACGCGCCAGGACTCCCGTCGATATCAGTAGCCCGGAGACATCCCGTAAACATGCCGCAGCGGTCATACTCCGTCGACGGGGCGAGAATCGGCTCTGGCGATGTTTTCCAAGATACCATATCAGAAGAAGTCGCGTTGCCCCATGATACGTTTCCCCAGTCATTTCCTTTGGGATTCCATTGGAAGCTGACGTGGTATTGCTTGGTTGAAGGGTCGTATCCTAGTCCGCAGGGATCGTTTAGCCAGCCACTGGGCGCGGTGAGGTGAAATGTCGGTTGCCATTTTGATGTTTTGTCTTCATCTTTATAATTTGTATATATTGAACGGTCATTTCGTAGATGTAGAACGTCCAGCCTCTGCTGTGTGGATGTGAGTGTGGTGAGAGACATGGCGATGAAAACCTTGGAAGAATAGCTGGTGTAGAAATTGGCCACAAGGTGCACAGTCTTATTTCAATGACAATGATTAACAGGAGGCGATTGTACTTTTACACTTGCCACTTCTACGGAATTCATGGACTTGGTCCGCGAAATTGTCGGAGCTATGATATAGCAAAAAGGGATGATCGTCGCAGAGTACGGGTGAAAGTCATTTCACTCGAAGCAATGCCGGTGAATTCCAAAGTTGATCTGCATGATTTAGGCATTATAGAAGTTCAAGAAATGAAGTGTATGATTTGCTGTACCAGAACACATGCTGGCTGGGGAAACTGGGGTATTTCTCCGACAATTCTCCACGGACATCTGTGCGGCATTCAAGGGTCAAAGCAGATCCAGAATATCAAACAGGCAAATATTTTACATATCATCATGCTCTGACTGTCGATAAGTTAAGATGATATTAAAAGGACGAGGATTTTAACATCTTTCCTTCAAACATACTCACTCTACTTTTTCATTGTAGAAATCGGTCTGCAACCCGCAATATGGCAGCACAAAACACAGAGCGACAACCATGGAAAGAAGAAATCGTCTATCAAATCTACCCAGCCAGCTTCAAAGACACCAATGGCGATGGCTGGGGCGATCTGCCCGGCATCATTAGCAAACTCGACTACATAAAATCTGTCGGAGCGGACACAATCTGGCTATCGCCCATCTATGCCTCCCCTCAGAATGATATGGGATATGATGTATCTGATTATCGATCTATTCATGCCCCATACGGTATGCTTGAAGATGTCGATCGTCTGATATCTGAGCTTCGTACTCGCGACATGAAGCTGTGGATGGACTTGGTTGTGAACCATACCTCTGACGAACATGAATGGTTCAAGGAGTCACGCCAATCCAAAGACAGCCGAAAAAGAGAATGGTACTTTTGGAGAGATCCAAAGTATGACGCACAAGGGGTCAGAAAGCCTCCAAATAATTGGAAAGGAATATTTGGCGGCAGTGCGTGGACGTACGACGAGGCCACGGGCCAATATTATCTCTCGCTGTTTCTACCTAGTCAGCCGGATCTGAATTGGACAAACAGTGAGCTACGACAAGCCGTGCATGACGACATTCGTTTCTGGCTTGATCGTGGCGTGGACGGATTCCGCATAGATTCCATGAATTTGATGTCCAAACATCCAGATCTTCCAGACGGTGAGATTACTTGTCCTGAAGAGGAGTACCAATCTGGAGATAAATGGTTCGCCTCAGGACCCCGGATGCATGAATATCTACAAGAACTTCGCACCAAGGTATTCGATCCATACAACGCAGTCACCGTGGGAGAGTTAGGTTTCACCAAAGACGAAGAATCAGTATCGAAATATGTCGCAAATTCACGGCATGAAATCAACATGCTTTTTACCGGAGACATCATTGACATGGATTTCGGACCCAATGGGAAATACTCATTCGGTGGTGGGTTCCATCCTCGAGAACTTCGTATGCTCACTGAGAAATGGCAAAATGCCATGCCTCGCTTCGATGGCTGGAATACACTTTATCTTGACAATCACGACAGCGGCCGTTCGGTCAGCCGTTATGGTTCTGATGACCCTCGTTATCGTACATGTGCTGCTAAAATGCTTGCGACATACTTGACCACCCTCAGTGGAACACTCTTTCTCCTCGCCGGACAGGAGATTGGCATGGCCAACCTGCCCAAGGACATGGGTATCGAGCAGTACATCGACGTCGAAGGTCGCAACTATTACAATCAAGTTCTTCAATCCCGCGGTGGCGATCACAGCAAAATGGCTGATGCTATGAAGGAGCTGCAGCTCAAAGCAAGAGACCATGGTCGACTTCCGATGCAATGGAATGCTGGGCCAAATGCCGGATTCACTGTTCCAGAGGCTCGTCCCTGGATGACTGTCAATCCAGATCATAAGCTGGGATGGAACGTGGAGGCACAACAAAATGATCCCAATAGTGTTCTCTCATTCTGGAGGGAATCCCTCGCTTTTCGAAAGAAGTTCGCCGAAATATTTATCTATGGCTCTTTTGAGATGTTACCTGAGTCTGCTACCCACGAGAAAGTGGTTGCGTACAAGAGGAAGGATTATAGCTCTGATAAAGAGGCTTTGGTCTTGTTGAACTTTTCAGATCAAAATAGCACAGTCACGATTCCCTGGGTTGCCGGATGGACGGTCCTGAGAGGGAACTACTCGACTCCTCCAAGTTGTGGCGAGATAATTGTACTGCAACCGTACGAAGCTGTTGTTTATTGTTCGGGATTTAGTGTCTAATGTAGAAGAAGCCCCTGGGCACCGTTCCCCGTTGTATTTATTCCTACACTATATGTATGAATGTAAAATCCACCCATCAACATATTGATGCAAGCGGCAGAGGGCAACTTTAACAAGGTCTTGCTGTTGGCTATGAATGAGAGCAAGGAAACTTGTTGCAAAAATTCATAACCCCAATGCTGGTCATGCTGAGCTCGTCACTTCGAGTGAGGTTGCTACGATGGACTTTGTATGGACTACATCATTACGGTTATGAAAGACGCTAATTTATTTTACTAGGTGAGAAATAATCTACACATACCCGCCCCTAAAGTCATCGACTGGTGTTCGAAGGCATCCGACTCCCCCGTGGGTGCTGAGTACATTATCATGGAGAAAGTCCCAGGTTTGAGGCTCTCTGAAGGTTTGGGATGATATGGAGGGCTTGAAAAAGGTGAAGATTATGGAACAGCTGACGCAGTATGACAAAGAGCTTGCCACGAACTCTTTTCGAGAGTATGGAAGCCTGTACTACAATGCCAACCGAGGCTTGTCAAACGACAAATTTGTTGTAGGCTTTACGACCAATCGGAAATACTCTGACTATGGGCGAGAAAAATTGAGAATTGATCGCGGTCCTTGCAAGTATAATAAGCAAAATCTTCGGCTCTGTACTGATATGTGCACGGACGTCTCTTGAGGCTTATCTTGCTGCTAATGCTAGATGTGAGAAAAAGTCCATCATTCAACTAGGTGACCCGCCTCGACTGCAGGGATTATTTAACGGGCCAGGATTGTATCAGACTTCGAAAGCCGCCAAGTTTCAGGAGTTGGATTCGTACATGAAGGTATACAAGCACATACTCCCCAGAATCAAACCGACCCACCGACCAGTGCTATGGCATCCAGACCTGTATACAAACAATATCTTCGTTAATAGAGAAGATCCCACCAAAATAACCGGTGACATAGATTGGCAGTGTGCACATCTCGCCCCCATGTTCCTTCAAGTGCGGCGTCCTGCCCTTCTTGACTTCGATGGACCTATTCCAGAAAGTTTCAAATTGCCTAAACTTCCTGACAACTTCGATCAACTTACACCACAGGAACAGCAGGATGCTCAGAACCTCAGATCAGCGCAAAAGTTGTATCGTCTCTATGAAATCGAATTGTTGCGACAAAGTAGACAGGCCGGAAATGCTCTACGTGGTCGGGATACCCTTTTGACTCGGATTGATGGATTAGTGGGATCTCTTTTTACCGATGGCGAACCAGTTGTGCTGGGATATTTGATGGAACTCGTGGATAGGTGGCTAGAAATAGTTGGAACAGACACCTATGGGAACCCGCTTGTGAAATGTGCAATCGCCTTATCAGAGGATGAGCGAGCTAGACAGAGGATCGACCAGATGAAGTGGGAGGAAGGTGTCGAAATCATGGACAGCATACTTACTGCAACGACTGGGTGCCTATGCTGGCTGGGATGGGTTTGCCAGTCACACGGACTACGATGCTATGAAGAAGTTGACCGTACAAGCCCGAGATAGGTTCCTTGAACAGGTGGCAGACGAGGAGCGAGAGATATGGGCTAAAGCCTGGCCGTTTCCTGTCTCTGGATAAACCTCCAAGCAACGACCGTTGGTACGATAGCTAAGGCAGTCATACCAGGTCAAAGTAATCAGCAAGAATAACGAATTGGACCATGAAAAATACTTCTAGCGGGTCTTGCTCTTTTGATTCCTATCGAAGGACTGTAAATGGAAGAGGTCGATCTGGATACCGCAATTCGTAACCCTAACTCGGTGATGATCCCCAAAATGGTTACAAAGCCCGCTAATCCGATGATAAGGCCGAACAGTCTGTTGAAAAGGGGAGCGGGCTGGTTTACCATGGACAGTTAGCCTTGCGCAGCTATCTCGTCTCCTGTTGGAGTGTATGCAATAGAGGGTCCTTTTCTTATCCCAAAATGATTTCCAGCGTCAACCTCGATGCAAATGCTGTTCTCCGATATGGCAGTGATTGGCGGAGAGCGCTTTGGTTAATGCATTGTCGATGGGGATGCCAACAATCACCCTCTCTTTGTGTTACACCCAACATCAAAAATGGATTTGACTATTTCAACTGTAATCTAAATATACACCGAAAGTTTTCAATCGATCCAGAACTGAAGCTAAGAAGGGATGGGATCGACATATCCCGAATGGAGCTCGATTCCTGGACTGGTGGCTGGAACTATTTGATCCACCACTCGTTTCTTTTTCTGGAATCAATTACAAGTCGTGCAGGGTGCCATTTTATTCTCAACCTGTGGACGTGTTCCGTATCCGAGTCCAGTTATATAAATGCCTCAAGCAACCAGGAGAATATCACCTTGTTTCTCGTTCTCATCAGGATTCGAGTCTGGACTATAGACTCACAGTAATAGTTGTCTCAAGGGACAGCCAAGTCTGTAGTCATGGCTAATGCTTTGTTCGTTCTCTTCTATATCTTCTTGGCTATATCGCCATTGATCAATGCTTTACAACAGCTCAGGCATGACACCAACTTCAAGCCAGGTTACATCTTGAGAATCACCGCCAAAAACATCAATGTTGCGTGTAGAACGAGGCTTTCTGCTGTTGTAAATGGTATGCTTCCAACCTAGCAGCATAGAGTCCGTGCTAATTCATCCAAGGAACGGTGCCTGGACCTGCTCTTTATTTGAAAGAAAATCAGACCACCTGGATTAGGGTATACAATGATCTTCCCACTGACAATGCTACAATAGTACGTGCAAGAAGATATGCGGTGATCATCGATGAACAGAATTAGTCTAACTGTCAAAGCACTGGCATGGCCTTAGTCAATCTGTCGCACCGTGGGCAGATGGAACACCCCAAGCAAGTCAGTGGCCTATCAAAGTGAGATAATACTAGCCCTTAACATCCCGTAACGACAAACGTACTGACATTGACGAGGCTCAACATTTCTTCGACTACGAACTTCGACCTCAAATTGGGGAAGCCGGTACTTACTTCTATCACTCCCATGTTGGATTCCAAGCAGTTTCTGCCTCTGGGCCCTTGATTGTGGAGGAAGCGGATGGACAGATTCCGTATGAATATGACGAGGAGCGGATGTTGTTCTTTTCAGAGTTGTTTAATAATACAGATGAAGAGATTGAATATGGCCTTAATGCTCCTTTGGAAAAATTCCTATGGTTAGTACAACCTTTTTGGTGGGTACTACCTATCTATCCCTTGGCTGATTTGTTCGTCTCGTCGTTTAGGCCCGGAGAATCGGAATCCATACTAATTAATGGGAATGGGTTTCCAGCACTTCTCGGAAACGAAACAGGCGCCAAAATGCCTCCAGAGGATGCATCTTTGTCCAACAGCGACGCAAAATGTGATCCTGAAATCATCCAAGTCGAAGCAAACAAGACGTACCGTTTTCGAGCAATCGGAGGAGTAGCATTGAGCCCGTTAGTCTTCACCTTTGAAGATCACGAAAATCTCACCATTATCGCTGCCGATTCCTCGTACACGCAGCCAGCCGAAACCAATCTCATACAAATGGCCGGGGGACAACGATATGATTTTTTACTTCATACCAAGACAGAGGAAAAACTGGAAGCTCTTGGCAAGAGCGAGTTTTGGATGCAGATCGAAACGAGATATCGTGATCAAAAGAATACTTTCTACGCAGTTTTATCATATGCCAAAGACAACAGCAGTACGATACCATCATCGCCCCCTGCTCGACCTCCGGTATCGATACCTTATTCCTTACAAGGTTGGTTGGAGTATACCTTAGAACCGTTAACGCCCAACGACTTTCCAAGTTCTGATCAAGTGACTCGCCAAGTGATCATTACTGCCGCCCAACTGGACGTAAAATCCGGTCAATTTTGGACCATCAATAACCACACGTGGACCGAAACCAATCAACACGAAGGGAACACTCCGTTTAATGACACGACTCCAACTGCCGACACTCCATACCTAGTCAATGTGTATAAATATGGCGAACGAGCTATCCCAGACTACCAAAAAGCCATCCAAAACAGCGGATGGGATTCTGAACTCAACGTCTTCGCGGCTAAGCTCGGCGAAGTAGTTGATATCATTCTCGTGAACGAACCGGCCGGCGTCATTGGTGGATACGATGCCCATCCATTTCATTTTCATGGAGCTCATTTTTGGGATATGGGTAGTGGTCCTGGGGTATACAACGCTACAGCAAACGAGGAGAGACTGAAGGACTATAAACCCATCGTTCGAGACACGAGTCTACTGTTTAGGTACGGTGATCCATATTACGGAGACGGCCATAATTATACCAGTCAAGGATGGAGAGCTTGGAGGTTGAAAGTGACAGATCCTGGGTAAGTCATGTTCTCCCCTGTTCTGTAAAGACTCTGCTAATGTTAATAACTAGTGTCTGGATGGTACATTGTCACATTCTCCAACACATGGTCATGGGGATGCAGGCCGTTTGGGTAATGGGTGATGCATCGGAGATAACGCATGGTACGTCGCCGGATTTGGTGACAGGCTATCTCACTTATGGTGGAGATGCATATGGGAATGCAACGTATGATCCATTTGTGACTCACTATTATGATGATTGGTATATGCTTTGACTTTTTCATGGCCAAGGGAGTATACATATTTTTAGATTTGGATGTAGACAATCTTAGTGTACGGTGGCTTAATTGAGCATGAAGTTATCTTTGCTTATATCAAGTAACTCCGTGAAAGGCGGTTTTACGCTGACAAGAGCTTAAATAGACCCTTTATACAGCTTTCCCCCCTTCCAGACATGGGTGATCTTCTCCGCCTCTCCCAAAATATTGATGTTATCCAAAGGATTACTCGCCACAGCGATCACATCCGCATCATACCCTTCCTTCAACTGGCCCGACAAAGGCGCAAAATGCGAGCCTAATGTCTCCGGGCACCGAGCCGTAGAAGCTTCAATAGCCTCTAATGGAGTCATACCAGCTTTGACTGCATAAGCGAGTTCTTTTCCATTCTCGCCAGCTTCCCAATCTGTGCCTAATACGACCTTGACTCCAGATTTGATAGCCAATGCATAAGCTTTTTTATGTGCCTCGCTGATCTTAAGCAACTTTTGATAACCGCTTGGTGGGAAGATCTTGGGATTCTTGAGGCCCTCTTCAACGATCAATCTGGTCGAAACGAAAATAGCGTCCTTTTCCTTCATCAATGCAGCAACTTCCTCATCAAGGTAACTGCCATGCTCGATTGTGCGTACGCCATTATTCAGAGCATTCATAATACCCTCCTTTCCATGACAGTGTGCTGCAACTATTCTCTTCGAACGTGCTGCCTCATCGACCATCGCTTTGATCTCTTCCGGCGAAAACTGGGCATCCTCCGGATCATCCAGCAAAGAGCCCACACCGCCAGTTGCGCAAATCTTGATCAGTGCCGCACCTCTGCGTACCATCAACCGAACAGTCTTGACGCATTCTGCGACACCATCGCATACCACAAAAGCCCCAGTGCTTCGTCTGGCAGTGACTACTTCAATGGGTACGTTATGGAGGTCCGAATGACCACCGGTTATACCCAGCACACCGATGCTAGAGTATACATTTGGTCCGACAAGAGTGCCCTTCTTGATAGCAGGCCATATCTCTCCTGCTATTCCGCCTACTTCACGTATCGTGGTAAATCCAGCCATTAACGTAGTTTCAAGCTCCTTGGCAGCGCGTGCACCTTGTAGTGCAGCAGATCCGAATAACATTTGGGTATTGTCGTCTCCGGCGTCCATTCCCCCGAAATGGGTATGACAGTCCCAGAGACCGGGCATCAGAACCGGAACCTCATCGAACTCAATATCGTGATATTTGGTCGGGATTGCAGACTGTTCACCGACCCAGGCGATTTTCGGGCCATCAATCACAAGAGCGCCATTTTTGATGGGTTCCCCACGGCCGGGTATCAGGAGTGAAGCCTTCAAACCTTTCAAATTCTTATCGGAGGTAGTTGAATGTTGTGTTGTTGATGCTGGGCGCAGTGGTAGCCTAGAACTGGCTTCTTGGTCCAGGCGCACACGCATTTTGAGGTCTGAAATTTTCCGTCTGCAGGATGACTTTACTGTAGTCTTGTGGAGTTGATGTCTCCCGGACTTTTCGGATCAATGTTTATAAAGTATCGTTTTTGTAGATGTTTGTATCTTTCTATCTAGTAGAAAAGTAATGAAGGTTAAAATCGTTGAAGGCTGAAGTCCCCGCATTTATATTAAAACTGCTAGCCTGCTATCCCTCTAATCGGAATTCGGAAGGTGGCATCGCTCAAAATGATTACAGTCTATCCACATTCCTTATCTCCAACTCCGAAACCAACTCCGAGTTTTTTTTCCTCTTGTTCCAAGGACGCGAATTAGCCTTGTTTGCTTCAGAATTCCAGATGATAGTCGACTTCGATACCATGTTTTGCTGAATCGGTGGGAGTTTTCAGATTTGATGTAATTCATGAATGGAACATTAGGTAAAAAGATGCTTCATATGTTGATCTAATAGGGGCTACTGATTACGGTATATACATGTATATTTGGAGTATATATCCCGAGGTCTTTTTGCCATGTGATATGATTTTTTTTGTTTTCGAACCAAATAGCTTGATGAGTGTTGAGGCATTCCAGTCCCTAAAGCCTCCTTATATCAATTGAGAATTCTATCGAGCAATATTGTCAACGTTGTTTTGGTAAGAACCTCTAGCTTTCAGGTGTGTTTCCCGGTTTCCAAAACTGGCAGCCACGGTCCCGTGACGCGAAAAGCCCTAAGTCGATACCAAACATATACATGGCACTGCCTAGATGGCCTTCTGGTACACGAATCGGTCCAAGATTTTAATCTGTGTATAGTTTGTGTCCAAGTCAATAGTTCAACTCAATGGCAAACGTCATAGGCCTTGGAACAAAAAGGATACCGTGATTGAGCATACAGTGTGATGTATATCACTGCTTATTCAAACGTAGACAAACAACTCCCATGCAAAGCTGCTTTCAATGTATGGTTTTAAGAATGAAGTATATACGTATGCTGACTTTTTGACATGTTTTTACGCAAGTGCTGGTAGAAACTGTCTTAGAAATCCCATTTGAATCTCTTTCTGTAGAAATTTCCTCACATATTCAAATTTGAGTTTTGAGTTTCCATTGTTTCCAAAGTTGGACTTCCATGGAAAAGATGGAAAGTGGACGCCTTTGTGTGTTTGTCTTACGAATATACTTTTATCCATATCAATTACAGGGAACAATAAGAACAATGTCAAAGAACGAATGCTGGGCCTTGCCAAAAGTGACACATATAAGCCCAGTGAAATCCCCCATCAGAACCCCAAATAGTACTATCATTTTCATCTTCAAAATCCTCCATGATACATCTACCAGTACCTCCCAGCCAGCACTACCTTTCTCCTGTTTCCAAAACAACGTTCGTCCATGACCAAATACAACATCAAGGCGGACCAAGTCAACATCACCATGCCTCGTCCTGCCAACCCCAAACCGGGCTTCTCTCTGCTCCGCATCCACAGCAGCAAAAAGCCACACAACATCGCGAACCTGTCCGACAAAGCAAAAGTTGACCTAATCAATTCCGTCGCCCAGGACATTGAAGGCTGCATCTGGGCCATTGGTCATTATGTCAAGCTCGGTGTACTGGATTCTTCGCACACGCTTGGATTCGATCAAGTCATCAACGACATTCACAAATACGAACGCCAGGAGAACGAGAAGGCGCTACAGCGGGCACTACGCAAATTGGAGTGCTACAAGAAGCGAGCGAAAGCACACAGGAAGCGATGCAAAAGACTTGAGAGCCGATTGCGGAAAGAGAGGGGAGAAGACAGTGTAGAGGGTGCCACTGACTCCGACTCATCGAGTCCCTACTCAGAAATGGCTTCCATGCACACTACCTTTGCAGTACGTGGTGGTAGCTCCAACAAAATATCTCAGACGACAGTCATCACGGGCAACGGTACAGGGCTAGGGCAAAGCAATGCGCCGGTTCAGTCTGTGGAGTCTCTCGATGAGCCCATGACTTCTCCTCCTCCGGTTCCTCCCTCTCCTTAAAGGAGTATGGAGGTTGAATATCCGAGAACCGTACATTTTCAGCTTCCCCATGAGGAACAGACTATGTGTATGGCATAGTGTCTTACATTGATTAGAGCTATGTCCGCAGGGAAGTATTGGCCCAGCTGGTGGAGGGCTACGCTATCTTAATGTACTTTAGTCATTTCTAGTAAAAATTGAATTGGATATTTGTAACGCAATGATCATTTGATGCCTTTCATTAAGCCTTCTGGATGGATGACAGATCCACCGACTGTTTGAATGGTCATCACCTCGCGCTAACCGAACACATTGTAGGCCCTGTGTCAACCACATATGTTGATGATTGAAACCAAAGCTCAACGGGGCCAACACAAGCTTCCCCAAGCCTCTAATTACCCTCATCGGTCCTCATATCCCGCCATCACCTGTTATTATGACCGCTAAATGCCCCGATTCCCATATCTTCATCGTCCACGACCGCTTCGGTAACCACCAAAGATGCCATTACAACTTCCGGCTGGATTGTAACAAAATGAACGTCGAGTGCATGTAGACGCTGGCGGATCGATTTCAGAATACTGGAACATTCGCGCATGCTGGTCTGTCCATCTATAAGAACATGCACTGAGGCAATGTTCTTGTGCTGATTGAGGCGCCATAATCGGAGATCATGTACGGCGAGCACACCGGGTATCTGTTCTTTTTAGTTCAAGGTAACTATCATGTTCTTTCGTGACGGGGCTTACGGCGTTCAAATGTCTGTTCACATCATCGCAGGTAACGTTTGTCGGAAGACTTTGTATAAGAATGCGACCGGAACTTAGGGCTAACGAAGAACAATTCATTAGCCATGTATGGAGGCTGGATTCAACCGACTGAAAAGATTTGACACACCTAGTGGCGCCGAAGTTAACATGATCATACATGCAATGGCTATGCTAGCCGCCGGATCTGCATAAAATCGACCCTCATACTTGGTCAACCAAATAACCAGCGCGGAAATCATTACACCGATATTGTTGAGTGCGTCTCCGAGGAGATGTATGAGGACACCGAGCGTGTTGAGGTCGTGACCGTGCTTCGCATCCGTTGTCTGTACATAAAATGATGATTAGTAGTGTCCATGAGACTTGCATGGGACTGTCAGATCCCAATTCCGGAATTTCTACGTACAAAGGCCGGTTCTGTTGTCCGTTCTTTGTTTGAATGTGTATGTCTGTGACTATGATCTGTAGAAACAAAGAGTCAGTTCTGGCAGATGAGTCGAAAATCGCGCAGACGCACCGTGTATAAGTAGAGCACTGCAGATATTCAATACGAGGCCGACACTGGCCACTATCAAAATGTTTTCCGGATGTGTAATATCTAAAAACTTCCCCATGTCAGTCTCGGAGCCGTTCAATCTTGCCTGCAGACGTCTTCTCCGCGTACCATTATGCATAAAAATGAATTTTTGGATAGACTGCAAGGCCGTGCTAACTCCCAGTGCAAACAAGAAGACACCATTGAAGAAAGCGCCGAGTATCTGGGCTCGTTGCCATCCAAAGGATAGCCAACTCGGCGGCGTTTGGGTACTTTCGGTCAACTATATATATATAAAATCTAGTCAGTACGCAAGTACGATTCGGTCAAAGCTCCTCTATACCTCTAAGGCAACTAGTGCAATCACAAATCCTATGAGATCGTTGAGCTAGAAATATCTTAGCAGGGTCCGTGTGCCCGCCAAACATCACTGGAAAAGTAACTTGCGTAGTGAAATGCATCGGCAATCAGCGCGAGCGAATGTGTATAGAATCCGACTGAAAAATGTAGAAATACCAATAAGCAATACTATCCTATATCATCATAAGTTGTTCAGAGACAAATAGAATACCTGCTATCTCGACAACAAAGAAAGAAGCCGCAATCAGAATGATCACTCTAAGACGAAGTCTTTTTGAGATTTGGATGGCCATATTCTTGTTATATCTGGTATCTCTCCATTTCGGATAGGAAATATTGAATAGATGCAAATCAGGGGATTCACGTTTCCTTTAAGTATGCCGTGAGCTCACAAGTACTTTCGTTTGCAGTTTCGATACTTGTGTAACATTTGCAAGCATGACTCTGACTGCTCATGAGTTACTGCCACTAGTGTCTACAAACGATCGCATTCATGGCTGTTCCTAATTAGAAGCTGTCAAACCAGGGCCCTGAAGTACCGCCCGAGACGACAAGTCGGCATTGAAATTCTCCAAAATGTCGTGCTTGGTATTACAAAAACTGTGTTTTGTCTACACAGAAACCCACTGTTGGGTACACAACTAGTGCTGTAGAACATGACAGACGGGAATGGTGATTCCTGACCGCAAGCAAAGAAGGCATTGCAAAAACCCCAGGGACAATTGCAAAAGATGCTCCGCCCTCATATTAGGTCCATCCTGAGGTCAAGGGCATCATTGCTACCGGTCTTGGACACATCGGATTGTATATACGTCACATACAATCTAGAGCGGTGGAGTCCACCTATGCAACGAAAGCTGTTTGCTTTGGGGTCTCCTCTGTGCGGCTCTCACATGCGCATACCTCAAACGAAAAGTTTGAAAACAATATTACACAAACCAATGCCGTGACAACATCAGACAGCGCGACGCACAAAACGGAGCGACTACCGCGATTTACCTCGGCAAGTCCTCCGTCGGGTGACGATAAGATGTCGAGATAACAAAAAAAATATCATCGGTGTGGATCCGAACCGCGAATCGGCGAAAGGCTCTTTATCAATTCAGCGGTTCTCGTTGGCAATTTCGAGTTTGCGTTCCACTAGATGGGGATAGGAACAAGCTGCGGGCCCGGTGGGTGTTCCGCTGGATGCTGTTGCATCCGAGTCAACTCTTCGCAAATCTCAACTTTCTCCTTCCCAAGCCGTCGAGCTTCTGCATAACCTCAAACTGCGGAATACTGAATTTCAAACAATAAACACGAGCGCGAAAAGGCAGAACCGTTTTTTTCATTCCTTATACCCTTCTCTTTGTTCTCGGCTGAAAGGAACAAAAAATGGTCAGCCAACCTGGCGACTACGCTGCGGTGCGTAAAGACATCGTTGCCCAGCTCGACAAGCCCGACTATGACGACGGTAGTGCAGGGCCTGTGTTTGTTCGCCTAGCATGGTAAGCCCTATCTTTTTGACTCTCACTTCCTCGGGTCGCCCTGCACCATTATGCGTGTTTTTGCCACCCCTTTGAGACGCGTAGTGGAAATCGCTAACGGGTATGCTTTGAACTCAGGCATTCAGCCGGCACGTATGATGCAGAAACAGACACGGGCGGTTCGAACGGAGCGGGTATGCGATACGAAGCGGAGGGCGGTGATCCAGCGAATGCAGGACTTCAGATTGCGCGCGCGTTTCTAGAACCGGTGAAAGAACGAAATCCGTGGATCACGTACGCCGATCTCTGGACGTTGGCCGGCGTCGTGGCTTTGAAAGAGATGGGTGGTCCAGACGTGAAGTGGTTGCCCGGAAGAACGGATTATGTCGACGATAGCAAGCTGCCTCCACGCGGTCGCTTACCGGATGCAGCCCAAGGATCTGACCATTTGCGACACATATTTTATCGTATGGGATTCAACGATCAGGAAATTGTCGCGCTAGCGGGTGCACATAACCTGGGACGCGGGCATATGGATCGAAGCGGTTTTGAGGGTCCTTGGGTGAACAACCCGACACGGTTTTCGAATCAGTTCTTCAGGTTGCTATTGAATCTCGAGTGGAAGCCGCGCACTCTCTCGAACGGAGTTAAGCAATTCAGCTACAGCGACCCCGACGCATCCGAGGATGAAAAGGAAGAGCCGTTGATGATGCTGCCTACTGATATGGCGTTGATCTCCGACGCAGGGTTTTTGCCGTGGGTCAAGAAGTATGCGGAAGATAAGGATCTATTCTTCCAACATTTCGCCGACGTGTTTGCGAAATTATTGGAGCTTGGAATCAAGCGCGACGAAAAGGGTAACGTGACGAACACTGACAATGTCCTCGGCGGTTACATTTCTGCTCCAAAGAAAAGTTCAGCGCCCACAGGACCGCTGAAATCGGAGGAACAGAGGCAGCAAGTTGTTGCGAAGGCACGGCTGTAGGGTGCTCGCACTTGTTTTGTTGGAGTTCTGCATATACAACGGCGGAAGGCACTTGTCATTCGAGTTATAGACTAATAGAGGACGACTAGACATAGAGAATAGATCAAATAGAGAGACTGTGGACAGTACTGATACTGATCGGAGGAGATTAACCAATCGAGCGATGACTTCGTAGAAGATCCGTCATGATGGGAGATGATGATGGGCCGAGAGTTGAGAGAAGAAAAGAAGAGACGGGGGAGGAAGGTGGAGACGACGACAACGCGGGGAAAGAAGCTCCGTCTGGGGATGCTCATCCTATCAGGTGATTCCCCAAGCCCTAAGTGTGCCCCTGACTTCTAATCCTTTGTCACATGGAACCATAATTATTACAGAAGCATAGGATGCCTGATCAGAGTTATGTATTCCTTCAACACGCAGGTCTGATTGTGCCTCCAAGTCTCTCCATTGCTGCGCATGATGTTCCTTACCTGCAAATGCCATCATCATTGAAAGATCGATCATTGCAGAATGCCAGTGGGCTGATTGATCGGGCATAACAATCTCGTCGATTAATATGCGAGATTCTGATGATAAGGCATGAGTCAGATTTTGAACAATCTTCAGTGGCGTCTGCGTCCGGCCAGTCATGCAGAACTCGACGATGATAGTAGAACTTGGCACCTAGAGGAACAGGTAAGTTATAATGACCATAAAACAGGGACAAACCAATCGCCTCTAATAAATGTGACGGACAAAGAGAAGATTTACCTTTTCTTGGTTGCGGCGTGAAGGAATCATGTGCCTGTGCTTGGATTCCCTCGATCGCAGAAAGCTGATCCAGGGTTTGCGGCAAGTCTTGGAGCACAATGCGATGTAAAAGATTTGGGTATCTCTTCCCAAGCACGACACCTTGGTGTCCATACCCACCTCCAGCATCCACCAAAAGGGAACTTCTTCTGCGCTTGGAATGGTGTGTGGAATTTGTGCGGCTGCCCTCTGGAATACTTCAACTCCGCCAACCCACGCCGCCGAGGCCATTGAAGTCATTCCTTTATGGAAGTGGTGGAAATGTTCCAGATTCTGAGCAAACCACTGAAGCGGATGCAAATCGTTGTTGTGAGCTTCTTGGAATGGCGTATGTTTGTTATCTGTAATATCTCGATAATCTGTGGCGGCCAGGAAACCGAACAGCCCACCAGCTACTCGTTTCAAACCTGAATGGAGTTGTTGGTTGGAGTACAATATTTGAAATCTACCACTTTATCGTTCATACTTACCCATGAAGAACTTGACCTTGCACCTGCGAATTGGCCAAAAATCGTGTAATTTTATTGGCTATGTAGTTACCATTTGGCGTTTCTTCGATAATGTTCGTAGATGCTAGATACCGCAGGATTCTCGCTGTACAAAAGAGCACCCATCAGAATCAGTTGCGAGCTGTAATCACAGCTGAGAAACAAGACTACTTGCCAAGAAGCTCGAACGATACGCGGTCGCTTTTTCTATCTCGTCGACGCCCAATGAGTCAGACCTATCGAGTGCTTGGAATAGTTGCACAACAGCAACCGAAATATTGCGATAAGTATATCTACGACCACGTTAGCAGTAATTTCCTTTCGATATCTCGAGGAGATTTCAAGTACAAAATTCGAAAGTCGCATCAGCATTTCCATAGGATCTTCCAGTTCCGACTGCAGCTTGCTTGGAGTGCTTAGAATCTCCTGACGACCGGCTTTATCAGCTCTCTACGGTAGAGTTCTAATCTGTGCTGTAGCCAAATCCATTTTGTTGTCCAAATTCCGAGAAATCAAGATCCAGAGTCAATGAAAATTTATAATTTTATAGTATTCTAGAAGACACAATCATTTTGGCCGCCTTTCATTACGTCCAGTCGCCCAGTCTCTTAATACCTTAGGTACTCTATAAATCCATGGCCATCGGGAATAGCTACTGTCTATTGATATATCGGGGTTAAACACTCCTGGGCTCGACCTCGCGCCAGCTCAAGGTTCAGAATGATTGAACGAAAACCATAAATATTTCATTTATCAGATTGGTTTCATCATGCTGATTGCCCTCGAATCTTTGTCATCATTCTCGTCGAAGACTCTGCCGAATCTATTAAGTCCGACGAGTACACATATATTAGTACGTGCTTACAAAATTCAATGAGATGTCGTCTTCTTCTTCTCAACAACCAATCTACGCAATGGTGGTAAAGTTAATGCCCTCACCCTGTTGACTACCTAGGCAATGTAAAAATAGAGCCCACCGAGAAAATCCAGGTCACTATCGATCGTTTCTATCGCCAGATTTTAGAGAAAGTACAGAAATAAAATACTCATAAGGAAACATCAAATGATATACCGGTGTACCACGTTCAGTACTCGTTGCTCGCGAATTTTACTTGGGATTCCACACGCGAGACAACATGAATCTCAACTACGTATGGACTACTCGTCTTGATATTATTGATTCTCCCATACATGTACTCGGTACAAATTCTGAATGATATATGTCTCGAATGACGCCTGTTGGGCAAAAGCTTGATCTAGCCTTTTTTCCAGCGAGACGTGAAGTCGAGAATATGCTCCTGGACTTCCTTTTGGTGACTGGAACCTAGGAAATGAACCCCATTGTCCATAATGACAAGCCGCGCATCTTTTGAATTGACAAAGCGTGAGATCCCTTCTTGTGCATTTGCAACGCTAAACACGACATCTGCGGTGCCCTATGTCAAGAGTAAGATGAAGCTCACAAATATTATGCGACATTCTGTGCTGAAGAAAACTCACATGCAACCAAAGTACTGGACATTTTATGTATGGTAGCCGGGCGTATAATCCGTCTCGCGAGACGAGGTTGATTGCAGCCATGCAAATTCGCTTCTTACCCTCGTCTCCCTGATACGTGTTTTTGATAGTCTCCTCCCAGAATGACCTCGTGGAGGCATCAACATCTTTCCCGTGGCCGATATCCATGAGATAATCGTAATAAGCTTGTCCTGGTTCAAAGTCATGTTTGGGTGTTAAGTCAGCCGCAAGCTGGACAAACTCGGAAGTTGCTGTTGGGCAATCCCAGCAGCCTAGTTCACGACTTTGAGGGGATTCGGAATCCATCGATGTGCCGATCAAAACAAGCCCTCGAATCTTTATGAATGAAAGAACAGAGATCAGTAATGTCGATTCAGTGCAAGACCATGTAGGAGAAAACCAACCCTTTCTGGGGCTAATAGTGTCATCTGCGCTACTATCCATCCACCTTGAGATGTCCCTACTGCAAACACGCGGTCAACATCAAGTGAATCCAGCAGCTGTAGGCTGATAAATGCAGAGTCCCAGTATGTCCATGTCTCGCTCTTTGTGACTGTTGCTCCATGACCCAGCGGCTCGATTGCGATGAGATTCATGGCCTTCTTCATTTCGGAGTTTTCAAATTCGGGATTATAATAGTCAACGGTGGCTGTAAAGGGATTTATCAGCACTACAGTTGGCTTTGCAGAATCGAGACTAGGAGTCGATAATCGATAGCCGACTGTAGTCCCTCCAAGATGAGGGACCTTTAGGGTTTGTCTTGTGGTACTCGCCATTATACGGTGATTGAGAATGGAAGAGTGATATGTATCTGCTTTACACAACATTAAATGGGTAAAGAAACAGATAAATGTGCCGGTTGTTTACTATATATGCGTAGCTGTATTCTTATTACCCCAGATTGAACTTCCCCTCCTACCTTCCCCTCGCCCCCCATGCTTTAGCGTCACAATCCGTACAGGCCCACGAATTATACACATCTAGAGCCCCCGAAAACCTAATCTAGAACCATTTTATTAGTGATCGTGTTACAGCTGACTCAGCTTAGTCAATATGCTTAGTAGTTAACTAATCAAAATTTCTTGGGTTATTGCTTAATCAATATACTCGGCATAAACCTTATTGTAATCTCTATATAGGATTCAAGATGATTATTTAGATGTATTCCACACCGTATACTGAAGTAATAATAAAATCTAAATTTTCCTTGTGAACAAGTCGTATTGAAGTCGTAGATCTTTAAGTTACCTACACAGGGATAATACGGGGTGTGAAGGTACAATTCCTTAACGTGGACATACTGTTCAGCTTCCACATCTCCCTGTCTCGACGACCCCGGCAATACTAGCAGGTTTCCAACGACTGTTGGACTGGGCCAGTGAGAATAGTTATAAAATTAAATCTCAGTCCCTTATTTTTGAAACATAGTTCTGTTGGCATACCCTGAGACAAGATAATAAGGCCTCCTGCTGTCAACGTCACAAACCAAAGGTTCTCCTTCAATGTCACTAAGTTGGATTTGAAAGAACACTCGATATTCATGTTGGCATAGTCGGTGCCGGGGTCGGTAGCCTGATCGCAGCCATGCACTTTCGATATTCCGATGTGCAATTAACTTCCAATCTTCGCTAGTGAGGTTGTCCTTGAAAGACCACTCTGTGAACTGCCTAGTATATTGTTCGTAATGAGTTCTATTGTCATCTTGCCTCTCTGCCTCGGAGCAAAGGTTCGTTGATAAGGAAACAACAAAAAAAGAGTGTTTGATGTCACTCTTTCTTACTCGAGATCGTTCAACCGGAGAAGCGTTTCGCATCACCTGGTCAAAGAAACCCCAAAACGGAGGTCGGCAACGATCCCAGACCGTATTTTTCCAAGAGGCATCGAGTTTCGTACCTCTATCCTATCCTTTTTAATATGAACACTTATATGTTGACACATATACATAACAGATATTGAATAGGTACAGGAAATCAGACCGCTGCTCCAATAACAAGGCTCCCCTAACGGATGATTGTTTGCGAGATTGATACACACATAGTTTGATCATACTCCGTATTGAGATATCATAAATCTTTCATATTCCGCCGTAAACAAGGGGCTTGCGGCTTCTCCTTATATGCGTTCCGGGTCCGTTGGAGGTACTTGAAGCAAAAGGAATATCTTTGACACTCGGAATCCTAAGTCGTCTCACAATACAATTAGCATTGATAATACAAAACCAATATACACGGGCTACTAAAGGTATAGGAGACAGTTTCTAGGGCAGTTATTATGTTTTGAAACGAATCTAATTTGTGGGATGCTTCATCATCTTATTACACTCCTTTGGAGGTGCTTCCACTATCTCATGGCAAGAGTACTTAATACACTGGTAGTTTCCAGCTTCCATGACTCTTTTGAAAGTTCCAGAGACAACTACTAATCATTATTTATCAACAAATCGGACAAAATGACGACTGTTCTTTGCATTGAGCAATGTGCCGATCAGGCCACAATTACACCCACAATTACACCCGAAGATGTCGATACTCGTTGGCCATTCCGCGCAGGCTATCCGCGCCTTCTTCGACCATCCGTGATCAATTCACCCATTGACGAAGCCGAGGTCCCAATCCCCGATGCCAAATTTGAGGACTTGAGGTCGCGTATAGATTCTATTCTCAAAACGTACAATATTGGTCATGGAATTCGTCCTCATGGGTTAGTGTATCGAAGGCAAAGGTATGGTAAATTGGGCCTACCTCGCGTCGTTGTCGATTGCATATATGACAAGGAAACCAGTCATAGCAAGATGTGGGTAAAGGCGGTAATAGAGATTTACGCAGCAACCCAATCCATGGTCGAAGGGAACATAGAAGTTGGTGTCGAACTCTTCGACTGTCAATACATGCTTAGCACGCATATCTGCACATGCCCGCCTGATGAAAGCGAAGACCTGCTTGCGAATTGGGAGATTGGGTATAGATATTTGGATAAAATCCTCCAATTATTCCGGGAGGAGCCTGATGACATGTTTCAAGCCATGACACCTGTTGGGCGTTGTTCAGCGGGTCAACGCCAGTATGAATGGTCGATTGTCATTTTTTTCGATGCAATTGACGCAGAAGACGAGAAATGGGATGCCATTGAAGACAGTATACGTTCAATTCTCCCAAATCACATCGGTATTGAGATTCAGCAGAGGGCAGGCTCATTGTTCTGCAATAGTGATGATGGCAATACCGAACAATCCGTCGAGTATGACCAACCAAACTGGGTTTCCACCATGGTCGAAAAATACCAGCGAGATCCTCTCCCTGGGTGTGACATAGCTCCACAGACTCGAAATTCGATGGGCACAATGGGTGGCTACGTTATAACGAAGGACGGGGTCGGGAGAAGAACAACATATGGCGTTACCAATGCACATGTGGTACTCGAGGGTGAGCAATCCGCCACTGTAACAATGTATTCTCACAAGTCCTATCTAACAGCACACAATAGACGGGGCTGCAAATATGTTTCGGGAACCCGTTGAATCAGGCATTAAAGTGCAAACACCAGTCCCACACACCCAGGACAATGATATAATTACGCTGCGGGACCACATCGCTATACTTGAAGAATCGTTGCAGGAATTCAGGGCTAGAAGAAATGCGCAAGACACTACAAGGGCCATAGAAATTAAAGAACAGGAAATCGCATGGTACCGTACCCAATTTGACATAATCAACCAAGAGATCTGTATTGGAGTGGTACAGAATGCAAAAATCGGCCCTGGAAGATACTTTCTTAGTGAGCCATTACATGGCTCAAAGTTACAAACCATGGACATTGCCCTGATTACGATGAACTGTGAACAGCCATGGGACAGGCCCCTCATGGAAAGCGCTAATGAGCCTATGATCCCGAAGGGTATGCCATGTCACACGTGGGACGGGGATTATCTTGGATGCCCCATGAATGCCGAACAACATATCAAAGTTGTCACAAAGTTAGGAAAGGGTGTCTATAAAATGGGTATTGTAAGTGAATTCGTCGTATACGTAAAAGTCCCAGATCGACGTGGAAAATTGTGGCCGTCCTACACGCGAAGTATTCTCTGTCCTCCTCGATTTCAGGTAGAGAAGGGTGCTGGAGTTGGGGTTAATGAATTGATGAGAGTGGAAAGATCATTTCTCGATAGATGGGAAGAAATTCGCAGAAGATGGGGGAATGACTCTACGGATGATGAGCCTGTGTTGGATTCTGTAATTCCTCCAGCCTTTTGCGAGCCTGGAGATTCTGGTTCATTCGTCATGGCTTCTACGACTTTTGAATATGGGAGTTATTTCAACCGAGTCGCGATGCCATCCACCGAGGACTTCTCAACGTTCGCCAATGTCTTAGCACCCATGCCTTTTGTTGTCGGTCTGCTCTGGGGGCGTTCCAAGAGTTCGGGTGTATCCTTCATGGTCCCGTTTGATGCAGTGAAGCAAGAAATAGAAAGGAGGACAGGAGAAACAATGGTATGGCCTCAAAAGCGTACAGAATACCTGAAGGAATTAGACCAAGATCACCTCCCGCCCGTGGACTCCATGCACGAATCTTGAGTTAGTGACAAATGGAAAAAATTACCAGGAGGAATGGGTGTACGTTCTGTAGCGGCTCTGTTTGTGACATTTGATGTTCTGGTGGGCTTCAGATACAGATTAGGGATGACGGGTAAGCTTTGACGTTAGGGATATCCATTGCATAATGTTAGCAGAGAAAGGTCCTAGTGTTAGCATAATCTTTTGAACTACACTATACATAGTATTCCAAGAGGGCTCTCCAAATCTACTTCAATGTTTCAGAAAGCGGAGCACACCTAGGTAGTAAAATGCGAACATCTGAAGACTCTTGGGATAATATATTGATACTTATGGTTTTCGAATGTTAGGAAAGTACCTCCTAGAGGGATTAGGGATGAGCTTCTCAAGCTAGTATTAACATTTGATTTTATAAAGGACAGCAAGACTAGGTAATAACCGATGAACCGGCTATCTATTGCCCAAGGCTTCTTCCATTATCTCGCTACTCATTTGAGAAACTATCGCTGGAAGAGGGAAAGTAAGATAGTGATACCCCTTTATATGGAGCCGAAGACCATCAGCGCAGTCCAATCCTTGTAGGTTCTTCTGCCTATATACGAATGCTTTATATGATCAGGTTATCAGGACTACGCCCTGTCTTATGTCTTTTCTAGCAATTGGCAGTAGACCTTCAACTTTATCTTTGATGACCTTGGAAGAGAAAGGGAACATGGGAATGAATAGCACAGCTCATCAATGAATAGTAGCAGTAGAATTGATATTTCCGCTGTAGCTACCTCAGGTGTGTACCTAGCATAGTCCAGTTGTTCGTATAGCATAACCTATCATCTCCAAACTATATTCCCAAGTCCACACTCTCCTTCGAAAGATCCCGATATTTGTGAGCTACGTTAAAATTAATATATATCCCTTGATGGTTTTGTGTGTAATCTGTAGCTCCTAGGTTTCGTGCGCCGTGAGCGCGTGCGCTGGATACTGAAGCGTTTCCTCCTCTTGGAATTCCTTCAATTCGTGCATACGAGATTGTAGGCGCAGTGTGGGATGGATACCATTATTGGGACGCTCCGGAGCGCGAACGCAATTGGAAGTTTGAATCTATATTCCAGATAGCGAGGACGTTGCTCGCTTGAAAATATAAGATTGGGGGACTGGCATGTTGCGTGTCATTCCTTGATTCTCCTTCTCCTACGGATTCCCCGATACATATTGCGAGATGAGCTGTGTGCCATAATAGGCAGATCATAGCTTCGTCAACAGTCTAGTAGAATCAGGCTCGACTGCAAATATCTACTGATCCCCAACACCGCGTCAAGGTGTCTGCCCGTTCGTTGGGGAAGAAGAAAATATTAGCACATGACAAAATGAGAGAATCTGCTGTAACTTTCTGCTCAAAATGATGCAGTTTGAATATTTATCCTCTTATTCCTAGGAATTTTGGCTATTAATGAGAAGTATTTAACAAATCACTAAGCAGTCCGTCAATGTCAGACATCCCTGTGCAACCCCCAAGATCTGCTTGTAGAAGATCATCAAATAGATTCGGATACTCTAAAAATGCATTTGAAGTAGAGGCATATGGTTGCATAATGGTCCAGTTTCCTATAGAGACGTTTCCAATGTTCTTAGCAGATGTCTGTCCTTGAGCATTACTGCTTGAAGTCACTGGGATTTGATCGAAATCTCGAGACAATCTTTCCAAGTTTGTAGTTTGGATATCTCCATGCCGCAGGCTCACAGAACTGAAAGGACCCCCGGAATGTAATGTCGAAGTCGCTGCTGGCTGATTTTTCAATAAACGCTGGATGGTAACATTCGACAATTGAGCTATGCAGTCCCGTGCACTGAGGGCTTCAGCCCAGTGTTCACCGATGCTGCTCAGAATGTTTTGTGCAATATTGAATTTTATCATGAGTTGATCGATTGAGAACTTTGAAGCTGTCCTTGGAAATTTCCAGATACAGTGCAGCATGACAAGAGTTCCTAAAAAGACTGAATGCACTATGAATCGGCTATACAGCAGATTTCCCTTCTCATACAACTCACCGAAACACTGGAGCAGTGCAAATGCATGATCCGAGCATATGTCAAATATTTCATCTGCTGGATCTGGAATTGCTGGACTCGGCCGTAACAATAGTATCATAAGCTCATGGTATTTCGCAATGCAATATTCTTTCGTCCCGCTGTCGCGGTCTCCTGTATAATGCAATGCATCAAAGTACCAACGCTCGAGAGTTCCCATCATATCTCGTTGCCACGTGAAGATATCCTTGACTGGGGGATATGCATAGGAGGGAACATCTCGACAGATACTATGCATAACATATTTAATTTCTGAATTGAGCTGTGCTAGTTTAAAAAGGCGGATCGAAAGTGACATGTGCGAGGGTCCACCAGATGCGGATTGGTTTGCAGTAGCGTTGATAAGATCGGGATCTGAGATAACCAAGGGAAGCTATGAATTATGTATCAGTGGGCTCCTCAGATACGTATGAAGTGCATGCAATAGAGCTGACTCACTCGTATTTCACAAGCTTCGTCTCTGACCCCAATTGGACGGCCCATCATCGTGCAAAGTGTACGATCAATGGTGTAGACCACCCAGAAGACACGAGTCCTCATTTCCTGCTTGAATACTGACATTGGATAATTTGACGATGCACGGACATCACGCTGGAGTCCAAGATCAATCACACTGGCAAGGCATTGATAGTTGAGGTTCCAGATGTTGATCTTGCACGATGGATTGTATAAAGCGTACACCATTAGCAACAACAGACACTGAAGTGCTGCCATTGAACCATGATAACAGATATAATCGACATGTTTCATTGCAGATGCGTAGTATCCTTCCACGGGTAGGAATTGTTTGCGTTGGCGAGACAGATTTAATGTAGCTATCGCCAGAACCATATAGATCTGAAAGCTGCTTATGGGATCGGGGTCCCCCTGAGATTGGTATACCTCATCGATCATTTGGATATGAGTTTGTTCATGTAGAAATGGGTAAAGAAGGTGAATGCTCCGAAAATATTGGATTGATAGCTTCACTGCGACCTCTTTCTGTTGGGGTAATGATGTCGGGGTGTTCAGCAGTTCGACGGGGAAATGAGACACATTGCAAGTGGCTGTTGTTTCGGCCGAACCAGGTCTTCCTTGCCAGCCTGTGTTTGAGAATATCCGTTTGGCGAAAAGGTAACCGCTAGATGGGCCGATATACCGAGGGTCCTCGCCTCGAAACAATGAAACCAAGCCGATCTCGTGCGCCTGTTGTGTCTCATCTTGAACAAGTGGAGCTGGATTATTCACGCTTGGCTGTTCGCGCTGTGGTTCGTCTTGAATGACCCGTGTAATAGGTTGATTCTGAAGATTACTCTGGCCACTGGCTTCAGCTACTGAATCATCCGGCGGTCCATCCGAAAAGTCTGGGATTCGGTCGATACCAGTGTCTAGGTCCACAGTAGGGCATTTCTCGCGAATTACGGATTCTAGCCATTTGATTCGATTTTCCATGTTGGCGATGTATCTTCGGATTGTCAGCACAAAATTGGGTCAGTAGCAGGAATAACTGGACTCTATCTCACGAGCGATGAACTTCCTGTGTGCCATCATTGACACATTCAACACCTGCCTTCTGGCATGCGCCACATGAAGGTGTAATCCCATCGCACTATCAATGGATGGACAGAATTGGGGTTAGAAGAGTAAAACGAAAGAGTGTTGTTCACGACGCAGATTACATACGCGGATTTTCCGTCGCTGACAGCGTCTGCATGCGGCTCGGTTCCGAGCTCTCCTTGAAGATTCCATCTTTTCGCATTCAAGTTAGGGCCGCATAACCGTAGTAAAAATATCGGCAGAGTTCATTCGTGATCGTCGATTGAGAGGCAGTGGTAATACTGCAAGGTCTTGTCGAAGACAATTCTAAAAATTGGAGAGTTTCCTCTTGAACTCTACTCGCCTAACCGCTTTGGGATGTGGCTCCGTTCATAGGCTAGGGTTATTCTAAATCTGTGCACTTTCTAATACTCGCTAGATTGGAGTATTCATTTCAGAATTAGTATACAGTTCTATTGTGAACGTAGTCTACTTGATGGCTAATGGAAGGAATTGACACATTTCCTCGTCTTCAGGATCAACCTCAAAATCAAATCGCACCAAGTCCTCCTTGTACGGAAACATGTATGTAGAAGTTACCCTAGAAGAAGGTCAGTATTGACCTACTCTACAGTTGGGCGGAATGCAATACATACCTGTAATGTTCCTGACTTGCCTGGTATTCTGTCAGAGCTGCCAGGTTCTCATGATAGCTGACCAATGCGATCTGAAATCCCTTGCTGCGATCAATGGGGTCAGTGACACTGGGGCCGCCGACGATAAGTCGTCCGTCTTTGACGCAGGAAAGCTTCTTCAATTTCTTGAGCTCCGTAACGAAGGTTTTTTTGTGTTCGTCGCTGACCTCGGAGCGAAATTTGAAAAGAACTGTACGAGATACGAATTAGCGAAACGAGTCGGCACTATCCGATGTCGAGGAAGCGACTAACCAATGTGTACAAGAGTCATGGTGTCTCTGTGTCTATAAAATCAAGGCCATATGATGCAATTTAAGGATTATGCGTAGTTTTCAGCTTTTACTGAAGTAAAGAGCGATTTCGATTTATATGACGGGCCAAAATACCTGATCCGTAAGGGTATCGGATGTTAGCCGGCTGACTCGCGGATCTCTTCCGCATGGTACGGAGAGTCCGTGAGCAATGATTTGATTAAGATGGGGGTGCCTTACTGATACCAATGACTTGGAAATGGTTCACACAAGGAACAGAGAAATGGCCAACACATTACAGGACAAACCGACCGTCATTCAAGCGAAGAGCTGGACAACACTACCTACAGAATTCCGTCGCCCAGGCGTCTCAGAACATTCCATAAATCGAAAGCGAGGGAGACCGCTCGACTCCCTCCTCGAAGGGCCTATGTATGTCACAGAATTAGATCTTTTGTTCGTTAGTGACATCCCGTGCAGTCGCATTTTCTCTATCGACCTGAAGGCGCAATGGACCCTAGTCCTAGAATATGATGACGAGCCAAACGGACTTGTCTGGAATCACATCCCCAAGACCATTGTGATTGCAAATTACAAACAAGGAATAATAGAACTTGACCCAGTTTCCAAAGAGCTTTGGAACCTGGCAGCACGGGGAACGTCTCAAGGGGCCGAATGATCTAGTCATATCTAGAGATGGAGTCATTTACTTCACTGACCAGGGCATGACCGGGTTGGAAGATCCAATGGAAAGGGTAGGGTCTTTCGATTATATTCCGACGGAAGACTTGAGTTACTGGTCTCTAAAGGACCATCACCGAATGATCTAGTCTTAAATCGGGATGAAACGGCTCTATTTGTTGCAATGACACGGGACAATGCTGTGTGGTATGTGCCTTTTCTACCGGATGGATCAGTGCAACGGATTGGCCGATTCTCAAGTTCCTACGGCATATGGGGGCCTGATGGGATGGCGCAGGATAGTGAAGGCAACATATTGTTAGCTCATCTGACGTTGGGAACGGTCTTTGTTCATCGCGCTAATGGAGTATTACTGACGAAGATCACAAAATTGAAGGTATCCATACTACGAATGTGACATGGAGTGGTATGTCTCTTGTTGTGCTGTATATTGTTGAAGCGAGTCAGTTACGATACTGACGATTGATTGGCATTGTCAGGGATGGTTAGTAAAATCGCAGTAGACAGTCCTTAAAAGCAGGAATCAAGAAAATCGATAATAATATATACAGTACTGTATGGCAGTTTCATTCCATTTGTATTTCGTATATGTAGAAACTTCACTAAATAACGTCGATCAAATCGACATCTCGTTACCAGAAACAGGAAAATTCCAAGTCGAAATATAGCGGCTCCATATCCAAGGCTACGCGGTTAATCTTTATTCATCGTATTTGAAAAACGTCTGGGCTGTATATGGATTGCTCATGTTTACACATAGAGCATTAATTCTTTAACTATGGAGCCCCCAAGTACACCACGTATCATATCCCTGGGTAGTAAAAGTAGCAGCTAAATTTCAAGACTCTGCAAATTCTCTGTGTGTAACACAGCTCACTTCCGCCTCAATCGCCTTTTAGCTCTCAATATCATCGTCAAGCCCGCTATGGCGCTGTTGCGGTATCTTCCTTGCCATCGGACCAATATCCCAGATGGTAGAAGCCTCTCTCAAGATCAGATCGATCCGCTCCACGCCCCGATTAACAGTCTCCGAGAAGAAGGGAATCACAATAAGCGGAGTGCATGCACAAGTACCCGCAAAGACGATATAGTACTTCCAGCCAATTGTAGACAGTGCCACTGGTGTGATCATTGTGAAGACAAAATTCCACATCCAATGATTTGCAGTTGAAACAGCCGACAGGACGGCACGAAGCTGTTGGGGTGCAATTTCTGTACAATCCAAAAACCCCCCGCCTAGGAAACCGATTGGGTAGCAGAAGTTGAAGACAAACATAAAGAACCCGGCGATGATCGAGGCTTGATGATTGGATGCAAGAAAGCTTGTGGTGATAGCCACGGTTATCATGCGCAACATCATTCCTTTCCACTTATCAAGAATATCATCCTTCGTCCAAAACCGTCGACTGCGACATAAGCCATAAATGAACGGACGAATTTCCATGTCAAGGAGCTAGCAGCAACAATGGATGGAATCTTACCAGTGAGGTGCAACTTATTCTCAAAGATGGTAGTCATGTAGCTGGACACCACTCCTCCACCGACAAGTTGTTGCAGGGTCTGTATAGCCATGCAGAGTCCAAACCGCAAGGCATGTTGGCCTTCATCTTTGCCTCTGAAGATGTCACGGAGAGATATTCTGGTTGCTTGAGACATTGCCAACGGGGATTCGATACGGGATATTTCATTGAGGACGAATTCATTGTCATTATCCAGGCCATTCGGCCACGCGAGAGTTTCCGTGGCCTCGACAGGCCGGTGCTTTCGGACGAGCCAGCGCGGTGATTCCGGTGAGGTGAATATAGAACAGCAAACAATTCCCGAAGATGATCGATATGGCCAAAGGTACAAGCCACTGGAGAGGAGGGGATGAGACAAATTTGAAGCCAAAGTCGATCCAGCTAGTTAGAACCAATCCGACACAGATAAAGATGCCAGCAGTCATGACTTGACGAACTCGTCTGTGCGCCTATGAGCATTCTGACTGCCACACTAGCACAATAACGTTGACCTGCCAAACTCCAAGGCCGAGAGCAAAACGACCAATGATGAACTGAGGTAACTAGGAAGCCGTACATTGCAGAATTTGTCGTATTCTGGCAAGCCGTCCACCCAGGAAGATGGTCTTCCGACGACCAAGTCTGTCGCCAATCACCGATCAGACAAGGCACCCTTGAGAGCACCAAGCTACAATTAACCATTGATGAGCCCTTGCACAGTTGATTTTGTTCATGACCGGCACCGGTGGTATGAAAGTATCGATTTGCGGGACTAGGTGGACGACATCAGAGAGGTCAGGAGTGCGGACAACCCGGCTTGATTGTAGCCATAAAGGATAAAAGCAGGAGCCGTGATCAAGAATATCTGGGCGTAGGTGAGGTACCTCTATTGCCAAAACATCATGAACAGAATACGGGTTGATATGACACTGGGGTATATCGTTTTGGAAGTTATAATCGTGATGGGTAGGACGCGAGTTTATCTACTTCGATTCAAGGAGGCCAGCATACGTACAGCGTCAGGGTACTGATCGTTTGCGCGAATGACGCATATCACCCGACCTTTCCATACCAATCCCCATATTTCTCTGTTTCTCCCCATATGGGGAATGCCTGGGATGTGGCTAATGCGGTCTTGTTTCTTGTTGCTGATGAGTCGAGATATATTACCGGCCAGGAGTTGGTGGTTGATGGAGGGATTACTTCGTCGACAGGAAGGGTTTAACAAGCTGTCCATGATTTGATTGAAAAAAATTATGATATGTTATGCAACTGTGCTATAAGCACGTAAGATGAATTATGCTTGATTTGATACCTTGATTTAAGTTCTGGGCATTTGATTGAATCACATCTGAGTACTTTTAGTAAGATCCACAAGTGATGTTGAACGGCACCAGTTTATCGATTGGTACATTACGTGTTGGACAATAGGAGAGTATGTGTTAGAAGTAAATTTGAATAATGACTGATTTAAATATTTAGCTTTTCGACACCAACCAATTCAGCTTCTTGGTTCAAGTTCGCAATCTCCGATTCTGTGAAAGGAATGCCTTCGACCAACCGTCTGTCTCGTGTGATCTGCTCAATTTCTCCGGGATAGTATATCCTATCTACTCCAGCTGCCTTATCAGAGGTAACAACACGCTGGTACAGATAGTCCATGCGTGATTTGAACTCTTCCAAGTCCATGAACAAGTCAGGCTTGATGGCCACCAAAAAGTGGCCAACGTCCGCCGGCTTGGATGGATCATATGGGCCCGTTACATGACCTGCAAAAGCAGAACCAGAAAGGACACCAGAAAACACGTCCATCATAATCGATAATGCAGATCCCTTTGGTCCACCCATAGGAAGCATGACGCCCTCCAGAGCTCTTGCAGGATCATCTGTTGCATTACCATCCTTATCAAGAGCCCAATCAGTGGGAATCTTTTCTCCTCTTCTTAACGCCTTGTAGATCTTGCCTCGTGCTGCAATTGATGGAGCCATATCCAGAATAAACGGTCGCTCTTTGCCCGCCGGTGCTCCGCAGGCAATAGGCGAGACACCCATAAGCTGCGACTTTCCTCCCCAGACAGGCAGAGCAGGCGATGAATTGGTGAATACCAGCGACATCATCCCAGCATCAATAGCCTGTTGCACCAGCCAGGCCGACATGCCGAAATGGTTGGAATGCTTGACTGAGACCATTCCAATACCAATCTGTTGCGCCATTTCAATCGCCTTCTGCATTCCCATATGAGCCGCGACAAAGCCGAAGCCGTTTTTTGCATCCACTATGGCCGCTGCTGGGGTGACTTGTTGCAATTCCGGGCTTGTGGAGGGATCCAGCACCTTTTGGCGTATACGCTTCATGTATGATGGAATGCGATTTGAGCCATGTGTGTCCACACCTCGGAGATCTGCTTGGACGAGGCATTCTGCAACTATTGTGGCATGGTGGTTGGGTACGCCATTGCCGACCAGTACTCGTTGAACAAAGTTCTGGAGCTCGGCGGGCTGGATGTGGTGAACTTGTTGCGTGATTTGCTCAGTCATCTTTCGTGATATCCTCTGTCCATGATCAGAGATTTTACTTTGTTATGATTTATTCATGATGCTTGCAAGGTAGGTGTTTAAAGCCCGAACCCGTATGCGGAGTCGCCGTGCGGATGTCATCCGCATGAGGGGCGACACGGGATGCTGCCGACGACATTCAATGTATCCGCTTCCAGACCTAACTAGGTTAGGATTAGGGCTAGGGCTAAGGCTAAGGGTCAAGGCGGGTTTTGTCATACTGTACACACGATGGGCTGCTGAACGATAATATGATTAGTTCAGATACGAGATACATACTAGTAATACATGACCTCGCGTCTCATCACATCTCATAACTTGCATTCAAGCGTCTAGCTACCTAGGTAGGCTATATCTCTTATAGCTCAATCGATCTTGCCATACGTTGTATCCTTCTACCTAATCAGTCACAGCTAAAACGTGTGACAAGGAATCGCAAAAGAAAATTGTGATTTCATTCCCTACCCTGCTAGGTTTGCTCTTGATGTTGATCTTCTCCCGATGTTCCACCCAGGCAGTTCGGCAACGTATCTACTCTCTCGTCCAGGTACTTTTCGATCATTGGGTCGAGACTACTATCATAAAGGGGAGCAAAAGTTTCAGCGCCGCCGACGGTAGGAACATTTCGTGCATTGCCTTCTACTGTATTTGGTAGAGGCGGGGTTATATTTCTCATCACTGGTGTTGTTCGCAGGTACTCGTTGAAGTTTGGCCCAGGACTAGGGAGTCCGTTTGCATTATGCAAGGTTGATGTCTGGTTCAAAGAATTCATGGGTTGAGTCAAACCCAGATTACCGTTCCCGGATGCTACGGGTTTGACTTGAGCATTCATTTGTACGTTCTGAGGTGAAAAACTCGAGCCTCGGACGTTGGACGATTGAACAGGAATGAATTGAGTATGTTGTCCAAGATCTCGTCGAGAAAAATTCGAAGCGGGGATATTTATGATCGCGGGGTGGCTATAATACTCTGTAAGCAGGCTTCTAGGTCGATCGGGTGCTACCTGAGTCATGTCACTGTTGAATGCACGAAACATTCCGTGATTGTCTGATGTAGGTTTGGTTGGTGGAGGCATTGGGCGTCCACTCTGATTTGAAATGTATCCAGCGCTCCCAACCCCCTTGTTTCCAATGTTCTGAGAAAAATTCTTAGACGGATGTAATGTTTCGTTGTAATCAATACCATCATCCATATTAACATCTTCAGGATCCGGATTGTTCAATTCTGTATCAAAGGCTGCGCCTGCATATATTGTGATATTCTGAAAATGTGAAGGTTCCGACGGATTACTCGATGCAGGAGGTGGACTGGGACGTGGAGGATTTGAGCCACCCTGGTCCCCAGACTGGTCACCAGGTAGTGGTGAGATGTTCCACTGAGGATCGTGAATTTGCAGTATATATTGACGATTATCCGACGCATGCTTCATATCACCGAGTATAGCAGCAGCGAGGGTAATATCCAGAGGATCGGGGTTGAATACACGTTCATAGAATAGAACAGGCTTGAACTTATCCTGCCACCATCCAGCCGGAATAGGTTCATTCTGAGAAGCAGGGAACACTCCCTCAATTACCTGGCCGTCGGCTTGAAGTGGGTCATAAATTGAAATAGTCTCACTCGGTTTCCCTCCTCGAAGTGAGTCCGTCCAATAAACTCGATAATGTGTGAATAGTCGTTCGACTTGAGTATCAGCGTATATCCCGCCAATCCAGCGGTACACAGCGACGTCCTCCGCACCTGCTTTAGCATCATCATGGAACTTGACCCTTATATCACTGCTGGTATGATCTGCCGGCGATACCTGTGAAGACAAGCTGACTGCCATGCGTAACGGCATGGAACGGCGGATAATTGTCTTATTAGGTGTCCCCTCACAGCCCTTAACCGTACAATCATGATCTTGTTCATACACCGGAGGCGGTTCCTGTTGCGGGAAGAGTGATTGCAAAACTTCCTGCATGGTAACACCTGTATCTTCTTTGATATATGGCCCATCAAAGCAAAGTAGTGAGGTCGTCAAGGTATTGGTTGGAATAGACATATCGTGGTCATTGTCACATCGAGTTGTCCGAGAGATAGCGTGATTAAATTGCGGGCGCAAAACAGTTGATTTATACATAAGATCCCTAAAGTCCTTGGCCTGGAGATCTTCAAACAGCCGATGAAAATACTGTCTTCCTTCTCTTCTAGCATCGTCGCCTTGCTTCCAGTCAGCCTTTACCATATTCAAAAAGTTTCTGTGAGCATTTGTCTCCTGTCCACCATAAGAGTGGAGGTTCTCAACATCGACTTTCGTCATTCCAGCATCAAGGAATTTACCGGCCATCATTATACAATCAAATTTCGAGTTGCTGGAAGCTTCAAATTCGTCACCAACAGGACCCCTTTCTCGAGATGTATATTCCGGGGGAGTGAAGCCACCGAAGGCCTTTTCCACATTGTGATTATTGTCAAGCGTCAAAGGTACCTTGTGCACGGGCAAGCGTTTCCTCCGACTGCCCTCGGATGTATCAGTTAGGGCATGGAATAGTTCCTCGCCTCGTTTTGCATCCACCACCTCCAGCTGCCGATACCTCAATTGGATCAAGAGTCTCTCTAGACACTCTCGGATAAGATCCAGATTAGGCGGAGTTTCTTCCAAAGCGAGAGCACCAGGCCCATCCCCGCCTCCGTCTCCGCCATTTTCTCCTGATGCTTCATTATCAGGAAGATGTATAGGGCGGGTTCGCTGTTCTTCCCAGTCTGTACCCTCTGTGAACTCCGGATAATGTCGACTGATAGGTAGTTTTCCAAGTCGACGAAGGATCTCCGGTTTCAGCAACCGTGGTCCAGCATCGCGTGACAGGTCAGAAAGATCCCTAAGATCGCGAGGTCTATATTTCTCATCTTGATTATAAGCTAATTTCCTGAAGAGTTTGATTCTGTCTTGAGCATTCCTCGGAAACATCTGCGGATTAATATTCCAGAAATGATGTATAACCAAGGCAAAACCGTCGGCCATTTCGGGGTGTCTAGCATCAAGATTCGGGATCTGGAAGTCATCAGGAGGGTCCTGGAGCTGCCATAGATCAATGATTTGGTTGTCAACCTCTTGGGGGTCCTTGTAATTCTTGTAGATTTCTTTCTTGAAGGTCCTATGCAGTTTCTCCATCTCCTTATTATATTTTTCCCTTAGCTTCGATTTAGCTTCCTTGTTAGTGAGCGTTAGGCTTTCTGATATTACAACTTCGTTCTCCTGCCCTTCAGGCGACGTCGTGATGTTTTCATCCGCCATCGTCGTTGCGTGTCTGTGAAAATTTTTTGACGGTTCGAGATGCAAAAAAAAAAAAAAAATGTTTGTTGTCGTCAGTCTGGTGTATTCTATACGCTTCGTGAAAATGTGCGTCGTTCGCTTCAATATTTGTTCAGTAAATAAATAGAAAAGCGAGGTTGACGTTCCTCTACTTGACTTATATAGACATCGGGCCTACTCCGTTCTGTCGAAATCCTCTTCAACAACGATGGTTTTATCATAAAATCAGTCATTTTCAATTTGAGAAATCGCGTGCATGTCAACGTCTTTATTCGCAAAACACAAGGCCTCATTAACAAGGCTATTGTTTCGATTGAAAGACCCAGGCACCAAGTTCGAACAGCAAGTATGATAACCGTTGTCAGCCTAATTGAGACTACTTTGTTTGAGCTTCGGTTTTCGAACAAATGTATTTTCCATCAACTCCTTTGTGATCCTTGACAACGAGACACCCTCTTTCGGCCCTTCTGGTAGCATCATTCTTGAGACTCGTATTACAGCCGAAGGACTGACCATGTTCAAACTCAATGAGGTGGGCTTTCTCACCGTTGACAAACGTAGTGGATGATCCGGAACGACGGAGACGTCCTGTTGAAGAAAGACTTTCTTTCTTCGACCAATGTACTCGACATGAAAGCCGGCAATCTGAAAGAAGCTCGTCAAAGACAAATGGGGTCATATTTCCTTCTTATCGAGGTAATTGTCTCCGAAATTCATGTAACCTGCAGAGTGTTCATCAACGTTAAAGTCGTCCATCCGACAATATTATGTAAACCTGTAAGGAACCATCCGGTGCCTTGCTTGTCCTCACAAAGAACAAAGTTTCACGAAATCAACTCCAGACCTTTCCAGGCTGAGAGCGATAGGAGGGTGAAATTTCATTTTGCCATCCCGAGTTCACCTGCTATCGATTTTCGCAGACGTCCGAAAGTCCGAAATATGCTGCCAGTCGGTATTTCCGGTAGCCGTTTCCAGCTTATCTCAGGTTCTCAGCAGAGTTTCTTCGCTGGCGCGCTAAGCCTCTGTAGTATATTAGCTCTTCTCGGCGCACTGAGAAACCTCGCCTTAGGGCTAGGTACTGTGATACGTAAGTATGTATCAGCATGGAGATCCTGAAACATATGGCCTCTATCCCTTTCTTGACCCACCATGTCAAGACTTCTCCGCTGTAACCCTTCCGTGTCTTGGTCGGCATATTTGTCACACTCGGCGACATGATAGTAATGTGTCTGGGTCAAATTCTTCACAAGAAATCCGTTCTTACGGCCATCCAACCATGAATATCCTGGTCAGCCTCAGAAATCGAAGTTTTGTTGCTCACTTGTCGGACTTTCCGAGAATGAGAACTCTAATGCCGATTCTATCCCACTTTCGCAACGAAGTCTAGTCAAGCCTTTCGAAGAAGTATTAAGTCTAATACAGTATCTACCTTACCTCATGGAAAACTGTCAAATTACTCGCCACGAACCTGGAACACTTATCTCCTCGGCAATTTGCCATCATTTGGAAACTCCAATTATCCTATCCACCCACCGGGGATTAAGGGGGTTGTTAAAAAGGAATCCCTTGGCAGAACCCAGAGAGAGTTGCCAGGCTTTCCAGACATCGTTACAGAGAAACTCCCACGTCGATCTGGGAACTTCGGTACAGCCATGACGGGTCCAGTTATTGCGGGACCCCCGCATCACCTGGAGGATTCGTCTTAATCAATCGTATCTAGGACAGGTCGAGGATCCCAGGTGCGGAGTTGTCAGGATTGTCGGACCTTCCGTTGGGTTCAACTACTAAGTTACCGAAATTCCGCATGGATAGGAAGCAGCTCGACAACGGTTTAGCACGAATTATAAGAATGAGACCGATCCCATCTGAACTATTCTCTTATGTACATGTTTGACCGCTATAGCGCCAAAATGACGCTTCTGGCAAGCTTGTTCAGTGCCTGCCTGGGCTTGACGCTACTACAACGCATACTCATGCTGCTGGGCGTATTTCTGCTGTTTCTTACATGCCGGAGCATCTATCGGCTGTTTATTTCTCCTCTTGCACGGTTCCCAGGCCCATTTTGGGCCCGACTCACGAATCTATGGCACATGAATGTGATACTGACGGGCAGCGAACATATCGCGTTGTATAAACTGCATGCGCAGTATGGCCCGGTCGTTCGAATAGGTCCCTCCAAATTGTACGACGCTCAGTTGCCATAATTCTTGGGGTTGGTCACTCACAAAGAATGGTTCCACCAGGAGCGTTACAGATGCAGCTACCTTTCGCAAGATCTACAACGTTGCGGCGCCTTTTCCGAAGAGCGATTATTACCAACCGTTTCGTATTCCAGGTCCAACTATTGATATTTTTGTCGAGAAAAACGAAACCATGCACGGCAAATTCAAGAAACAGTTCTCGCATATATACAGCGCTAGCGGCTTGAAAGACCTGGACGCAAATATCGATGGTTCAATCAAGAAATTTATTGAGCAGATTCAGAGAACCGAAGGGGCGAATATTAATCTCGGAAAGTGGTTTGAGAGACTTTTATGTGGTACTTAGGTCTTTCTGCTTGCTGACATTACATCGCTGACACTCAGCAGATTGCATGTTCGATCTCACATTTGAACAAAATGCAGGATACATTGACAGTAGCCCTGCAGACAACCCGTTTGACGCTGTGGAACGGTTTGTCAAGCAGGCTCATTTGTATGGCATGATACCGGGGTTGTTTTACACTGCAAAGGTTACAAATCTTGCAAGGCAAATTTTGATTTCAAACAAAGAGACTCCAGATGCGGTCAGCCGAATCATCGGAACTTTCCTAGGGGCTCTCAAAGATCCCAGCAATACTCATATAGGAGAGACGCAACGCAATATCGCCTCAAGGCTATTGCGTGTGCAGTCCTCTAAAGGTTCCAACTCATTTACAGATGAGGAAGTGACACACCTTATTGATTTTGGTGTGAAGGCTGGTGTAACTGATGGTGGGTCTTGGTTGAACTCTGTGTTCTACCATCTGATCCACAACCGAGACAAACTTGACAAACTTATGCAGGAGCTTGATCAGCAAGCAAGTGCTGGGGAATTGGATATTATTTGCACCTCACAACAAGCTGCAGCCTGTGCTTATCTTAACGCAGTCATTCAAGAAGCGCAACGTATGTATCCCAGTATTGGTGGCATTCTGCCTAGAGAAACACCCAAATGCGGAGCCGAAATACTCGGTCAGCGCATTCCAGTAGGAGTATGTAACTTCAGCACCTGACTCTTACTTAGCCTTGCTAACAGACTGTATTACATAGGTAATGGTTGGATCACCAGCATTCGCGATAAGTCGGATGCCGGAAGTCTTTGGTGCGGACACCTCGTCTTTCATACCTGAACGTTGGCTTGAGGATGGCCAACAAAATATGTGTAAGTTCTTGAAAATTCTTTCAAGAGTGCCCATGGTTTTGACACTATATTTAGCACGATTCTCGATGGGATTTGGTCTAGGGTCCCGGACATGTCTTGGTAAAAGTATGGAAAACTAAACTCCTCTTCTCTCTCCCAAAAGGATACTCTCTAATCGTTCTCAGATATTTCGTGGCTGTTGATGAGGAAGGTCTGTCATTCGTCATTCTCGTGTAGACCATCGAAATAGGAAGTCTAATGATGCTCAATAGATTGTACCATCGCTTCTCTTATCTTTGGATTTCGAAGCTCCGGATCCGGAGTCTGACTGGACCGTTGTTTCTGGGTAAGTACCATTCAAAAGTGCAATTGAAGAGAATATGCTTATACGGTGTATAGAGCTGGAATCCATTCATATAACTTCCATGCGCGAGTCAAAAAGCGAGAATTCAAAAAATGAAGCGTGTTCCTGTGGTTATACAGCCTTCAGAAGGTGAATAATGTAAAATCAGCGCTCTTAATCCTGGAAAACGCGATTGACTGCGCATAGCTATAGTCAAAGGTGATCATGCTAGTGGTATTTGATCTCAAAGGAGCACGATTCAAATCTTGATACCTACTAACAGGCTAAAGGCATCCTATCCATAGCTACAGTGGGATGAAATAAGTGTTGACACCCCTATGTATACATAATACCCGCACAAGGGTGTCAAAACTTATTTCGTGGTACTGTAGATGCTAGATCCGAAGCTTTATGTAGAGCTGGTATGCCAGCATCTCCTTTGATAACTTTTAGATGGAGATCTGCCCGCTCAATGATGCTAGCCTAGCGGAGGAATCCTCGCTATCCCTAATCTTATTCTTAAAAGATTTATTTTCCCTCTGACGGGTCAACTCAGTTGAAAATCTTGGTGGCAATCTCTTGACAAACCCTGCTTTTTAAGATTAGACTTGTAGTGATGGTTGGCCTACAGAAACCAAGTTTCGTTTTAAACGCTATGTTACATTAAAGTATTGGTCTCCATTGTGTAAAAATTGGTATTCTCTCCACATTGCACTTGTCGTATTGGGGGTGGGGGGGTATATCCGTGTGCTTATAGTTCAACCCAGGGAGGTAGGGCTAGCAGTTGTGAAACCGCTCTTCTGATTGATGGTCGAGATTGCAATGTTTAAAAGCAAATCTGCAAAGGCCTTCATACGTCCGTCCATAATAGATTTGGTTACCGATGTCGGTGCTTGTGGTAACTTCTTATATAGCTGCAGATACGAAATGTCGGATCGCGCTTCGCTCAAAATTGGATTGCTAACAACATGAACGAAAATCAACAGAGCAGCTACCAACAGGTAGAAGCACATCGGCCCATTTATTAAGTCAGGAACAAGTCTCATTGTTTGTAGGGGGATAGGACAGGCGGTCACTCACCAGGACGCAATGGGATTTACGGCAAGAGCGTAATCGCCATTCCAGAACAGATCGAGGGTAGCTCTGGCTGCCGACAGACAGACCTTTGCACTTACTTCAAACTGGTCTGAATAATATCTGCACTGCTCTGTTGCCGTATCCATCTGTTCGGGTGGCATGAAAATCTCCAATGACACTCGATGTATCGTGGATAATGAGTAGTAGTAAGCCATATGGAGGTACATGACAGGATTCATTCCCGACTCATGACATTGACTATCTTGGCCAATCTGCCATTGGGGCGGGATGGATTCCTTCCATGTTTCCAATAAACGGTCCAGTTGTTGTATCAGATTAGCCTGCTGCTTTACTGGCTTCGTGCAGAAATGAGGTGAATAAAGCCGTTTGCAGATCTTGGCCTGGATAAGTGCCAGGTCAACGACGAGGGGAAAGTACGAGGTATCCTTCGAATCTGATGCTGTTCCGTTATTTGAGAATGCGTCATCCGTAGAAGGCATACTAATCCCGATAAGGTCATCGTCAATTAGGGCAGGTAAACCAGTTCGAAGAGACATCTCTTTATCCATTAAGTACGCAACCCAAAACATTTTCTTTCGTCTAATTGTAGTTTCGGTTGTAACTAATTGCCCGGAAACTGGTCGATGGAAGCCTTTCCCCAAGACAGCACGAACAACTATGGACAGCAGCAATGATGATGTCTGGAATAGTAACAAAGACTGAAGGGCGACTATCTGCAACCCAGGAGTCAGTATTAATGATAAGTGGACATAGAAATGCTTCATACCATCATTAGAAGAGACTGAATAGCCATATCATCCATATTTCCAAAAGTCAGCTCCGGAAGAACCGTCGTTGCATTTTTGAAAAAGCTCAAGCCCAGGATTTGGTGCTCAGCACTATGAGGGGGCTTGTGTAAAGCAGTATATCCGAGGCATAAGATCATGTTAAATACGGCATACCATGATGCTTCCAATGGCGGATTGTCAGAGTATTGCTTTTCAAAGAACACGTCGAACTCTGACCTATCGTACAGAGGTACCCAGGCATTTATATCACGGAAGAAACCTTTGAACATTAATTCTCAACCCTAAATTTGGTAGCCAAAGAACTCACTATCCACATAGACTCTAGCGACGTGCTTTGCAGGCGGGTTCTGTCGACCCGTCGATTTCATAGCGAGGGAAATATTGGCGACCCAAAGAGAAAGTGATTGGCTGATATTGGCTATGCCGCCCATCATCTTGTTAGCATTGTTGGCTCCTATATGTGTGGACAGCCACTGTAGGCCACCGGGCGATAAGACAGATAATGCGGATGTTGTTCCTATTTTTCTCATGGACGTTAGCAGTGATCACTTTCCAGAATGCTGTAGTCCATAACCTTCTCGTGAAGGTAAAGCGTACCTATGAACTGAGTCTCTCCATCATTTCCAACCAGAATAAGTGGCAACATGTCAGATGGCCTGGCTTGCGATTGAATGTTGGATTCTGGTGAGCTGGCATCTTGAGAAAATACAGACCCTATACAAAGACGTTCAACAGTTGATTCTATTCGATCAAGACGTTGTTCCAACAATCTAAAATCGTCAATTCTATAGAGCGAGGTCAGTGTACTGGGCCGACTACACTTTCATCTCAACCAGTTAGCTGAATTGTAGGAGTCAACCGACCTCGAACGTCTGTGGGGCTTTTCTTTGAATGTTGCGGAGGCACAAGTTGCGTTTGCAATTCGGCAGGGAGTGCAAGGTTTATCGTTTGTCCTATTGCACCTCACCTGGAGATACATAGTTTGTCAATTCCTTAAGCTGTCCAGGTGTTTGACCCCAAAAATAGCAAAAGATGGGTCTGGAATACGTTACCTTTCGATTCCTGCATCTTTCACAAGCATCTCCACGGCGCACCGAGTGCGGCGCAGAACCCATATTCAAGACAGACGCTAACAGGTTTGACTAGGGTCCCTCGCTATGTATTGAAGGGCATTAGATGGGGACCGGCCCTAGTAATTGGAAAATCGATGTATTTGAGATTGTAATGTTTGCCGAACCCGAAGAAACTCAGCTCGGCATCTATCTTGCACTATATACGACAAGTGCGCTAGGTTGCGGGCCTGGCAATGGCCTCCCCAAAAAGAGAGAAAACAACGAAGACAAATTATTGTCTTCGGCATGCCTAAGTTCCGGCTGCCAAAAGACTTGTGGCTTAAAGCTTTGCCCATTCAAGCGAAAGATTTCAAGCAAGGGTTACGCATCACGGCTTTCTTATTTGTCCAGCGTGTTGGAAAGCGAATCGGAGTGTCCTTTCAGTCTAAGCTTATTATCCGGGTCTGGCCGCATTCTTACATGCCACCCCTAATGCACAGAGGGAAGATCACAAACATCCGTTCTCATCCTGCCTCGGTCATCACGAATCCGAGCCGACAACTCGGTCGAATTCGTCCGTCCTGTCAGGCGTGTCCAAAGCACTGACATCCAGAGCCTGGAGATAATACGGACGCGATCGAGATTAGTATGGGGGAAGTTTTCCTACTGATCTTGATAACTGGATCTTCCCTTCCAAGCATCAGGTAATCAGGCAGAGCCGCAGAGTACTTGAATTTTCGGTATCCCAGATCTTTCCGTCCCGGCGCGAGTATCCTTTGTACAGGGAGCTGATAAATCCACCCGGATATTCCTAAATCCACCCAGTTTTTTACAAAGTCGTACACAGATATTACCATCCAAATTTCTTAGCACCCCAATGTTGCGTAGCGCCTAGTTATTTCCTGAGCATTTATACACTATATACAGCTATTCGCATAAATCGCAATTTAATGAGCACTTTCCTATGAAACTATTATAAGGCTTAAGCTAGGCCTAAAGCTAGCCAACAAGCCCTAAAACCAGGCCCGGAGCCAGTTCGCGAGCCAGATAGTGAGCTCACGTACAAGCTCTAGAACTAGGCCCGGAGTGAGTTCATGAGCCAGCTAATGAGCTCATGTATACGCTCTAAATATAAGCCCCGCGTAAGTTCGTGGACTAGTTAATACGCACACGTATGAGCTCTATAGCCTAGGGATTGGCTAGCTAGTAAGCTTATCTATATAAGCGCTTTACTCTTACAAATATTCATGGTTCAATTCGTGATAGAATAGTGAAATCTTACAACATAGAGTTATTAGAAACTTTATATAGTAATATATACGTACGACTTTGTAAAATACTGGGTGGATTTATCAGCCCGCTTTGTACGGCCTATAGATTTAAGCCACATGCTGCCTGAGGCGGGCATGAAACCGATATCCGGAAGCTTGTGTATAAATAATGCTGGATTACAGATTATGAACCCGGTATGTACATATATAGCAACTCCATCAAAGACAGCTAATTGGTTAACTACCCCCCATTCGTTGCTGGGTTCAACACTGTGTAGATTATCCCAAATATTGACTTCGAGTCTTCCCATATTAATGGCTTTTCATGGAGGCTGTTCCAAATGTCAGTCACCTACCTCATCTCGCATGATGTATATCTTTGGAGCTTATAGACCTTCTACATTAGGAGAAACTCACGGGCAGGTCGACGACTACGGAAGTAACATGACTGATATTGCTCAAGTTATAGAACCTATTTTTAAAAGCAAGTAGGCTTTCATAGCTCACATCTATATGATTCGCATTTCTGGAAGCAGAATGGTTTTCGAACTGTTTAGTTTACTCTTGCTGCGCGATTATCTTCCGTGGGCCAAAAAAGATATCCGTTATGAATCCGTCCCGGAGAGTCGAGTACCCCTGAGGGAGAGAAGGATCAATGAACCAATCCGACTGCTTCGAGTCTTATACAAGACTCATATCCTTCAAATTTGATATATAAGGGTAATGATTTCAGTCGAACCGACCACTTCGAGTTCTCTCGTTTCTCATTCATTCGTTCAGTTCAAATTTCTACATTCTAAACATCGAGACATCGCCTTTCATTTGTCATTTCATTTGTCATCTCTTTTCCACTATCGGGAGCTCTATTATTTAGTAACGCTGTTGCTAGAGTCGGCCATCTGCAAGTACCATGGATGAGAAAGAGGGCCCCGGAATGGTAAGTGCCGACTGTTGGAGAGTTAGCCCAGTGCAGTTTCATTCATTAACGTGGACGACAGATACTGCCTTCCTTCCGGCAGGAGAATATGGACCCTGAAGAAGCCACCCTGGCGTCGACACCAGCTCAGAGCCAGTCGGCTATTGATAGTGACCAACACCAAGTCAATGGAGAGGAGGCGAATAAACAAAATGCCGGGATTAGAGAGTTGGCACGCCAATACACAAGGCAGTCTATTTACTCGACAAATGATTCTAGCCCATTCAATGCCGAACCAGGTTCAAGGCTCGATCCGGATTCCGACAAATTTGAACCCAGAGCTTGGACTAAAGCAATGCTGAGGTTGCGAAATGAAGACAGCGACCGCTTCTTGGGCAGGACTGCTGGGGTGAGCTTCAGGGACCTCAATGTGTACGGCTTTGGTTCTCCAACCGACTATCAGAAGACCGTCTTAAGCATCGCCCTGCAAGGCGTGTCGTATATCCAAAACATTATTGGAGTTCGCAACAAACGCAGGATTAATATCCTTCGGAACTTCGATGGACTAGTGCGTGCCGGCGAGATGCTGGTGGTTCTTGGTCCCCCAGGATCAGGTTGCTCAACGTTGCTAAAAACAATCGCCGGTGAGACACATGGCTACCACGTCGACCAAGGTTCGCGTGTCAGCTACCAGGGTATCAGTTGGCATGACATGCATAAGAACTTCCGTGGGGAAGCCATTTACACGGCGGAGCAGGATGTCCACTTCCCGCAGTTAACAGTGGGTGATACTTTATATTTTGCTGCTCGTGCCCGTGCTCCCAGATACATTCCAGGAGGCGTTGGCGTGCACGAATATGCTACCCATATGCGAGATATTATCATGACTACATTTGGGATACGGCACACGATAAATACCAAAGTGGGCAATGAATACGTGCGAGGTGTGTCTGGCGGTGAACGGAAGCGCGTGAGCATTGCTGAGGCTGCCCTGAATGGCGCTCCGTTACAATGCTGGGATAACTCAACACGTGGTTTGGACAGTGCGAATGCCATCGAATTCTGTAAAGCTTTACGAGTGGAGGCAGATATTTCGAATGTAGCAGCTGTGGTCGCTATCTACCAAGCACCCCAGGCGGCCTACGATATCTTTGACAAAGCGGTTGTCCTGTATGAGGGACGTCAAATTTACTTCGGCCCCGCGAGCAAAGCGAAGGAATACTTCGTCAATTTGGGCTTTGAATGCCCAGTTCGTCAGACAGATCCTGACTTTTTAACATCTATGACCAGTCCTAACGAACGGAGAGTAAGGCCAGGGTTTGAAAGCAAAGCTCCCCGGTCTCCGGACGAATTTGCCACGGCATGGAAGAACAGTGATGCATACAAGACACTAATGGAAGAGATTGATCAATACGACAAGGACCATCCCATTGGGGGCCAAGACCTGGAAGCATTCAAGAAGTCGAGGCAATTACAACAAGCCAAGGGTCAACGACTTCAGTCTCCATACACTCTTTCCTACATACAGCAAGTGCAGTTATGCCTATGGCGTGCTTTTAAACGTCTAAAAGCAGATCCCAGCCTGACTTTGACATCATTATTTGGGAACTCTATTCTGGCACTGATTATCAGTTCTGTATTTTTCAATATGCAGAACAACACTGCCAGTTTCTTCTCCCGGGCAGCATTGTTGTTTTTTGCTACTCTAATGAGTGCTTTCAGTTCGGCTTTGGAAATCCTTGTCCTCTACGCTCAGCGTCCTATCGTCGAGAAACATACCCGTTACGCTTTATATCATCCGTCAGCGGAAGCTCTTGCATCAGCGCTGAGCGATTTGCCGTACAAGATTGTCAATTGCATCATATTTAACTTGATATTGTACTTTATGTCGAATCTTCGGCGGGAACCTGGGGCGTTTTTCTTTTTCCTGCTCATGTCATTTGTCATTACCTTGACCATGAGTATGATCTTCCGAACAATTGGATCAATATCCCGCACTCTGGAACAAGCCATGGTGCCAGCATCATTATTTATCAATGCACTCGTTATATACACTGGGTTTGCCATACCAACCAACTACATGTTAGGATGGTCACGTTGGATCAACTATCTCGACCCAGTCGCCTATGGCTTTGAAGCATTGATGGTCAACGAATTCTCCGGGAGAGATTTCCCATGCAGTAACTTCGTTCCTTCATACGGTTCTCGCGAAAACAGTGTTTGTAGTACGGTCGGATCGGTCAATGGTCAGCCTGTTGTTAACGGCGATGCCTATATTGAATCCACATACAAATATAGGAACTCACACCGGTGGCGCAACTTCGGCATCCTCTGGGCATTTTTAATATTCTTCGCCATACTCTATCTAGTGGCAACGGAGTACATTCAAGCAAAGAAGTCAAAGGGTGAAGTTCTGGTCTTTCGCAGGGGCCAGATACCTGCGGCAATGAAAAAGACTTCCTCTGCCGACCTCGAGAGTGGATCAACTGGACAATCGACTCCAGCAGCCCAAGATAATGAAGGTTGGGGAAAGATCCAAAAGCAGACCGCCATATTTCAATGGAGAAACATCTGCTACGATATCAAAATCAAAGGGGAGCCTAGGCGAATTCTCGATCATGTCGACGGTTGGGTTAAACCTGGTACGCTTACAGCTTTGATGGGTGTAAGCGGCGCAGGAAAGACAACGCTGCTGGACGTCCTCGCGACCCGTGTAACGATGGGTGTAGTCACTGGTGAAATTCTAGTGGATGGAAAGCCCCGGGATACTTCTTTTCAGAGGAAGACCGGATATGTTCAGCAACAAGACCTACACCTGGCTACTTCAACTGTTCGAGAGGCATTAACATTCAGTGCACTTCTACGTCAACCTGCTCATATACCACGACAGGAGAAAATTGACTATGTCGAAGAAGTGATTAGGCTTCTTGAAATGGAGGAATATGCTAATGCTGTTGTTGGTATATTAGGAGAAGGGCTGAATGTGGAACAACGGAAGCGTCTAACAATTGGTGTTGAGCTTGCCGCAAAACCTCAGCTTTTACTCTTTCTTGATGAACCTACCTCTGGATTGGATTCCCAGACGTCATGGTCTATTCTCAGTTTAATGGAAAAACTTAAGAACAGTGGCCAGGCAATTCTCTGTACAATTCACCAACCATCTTCAATGCTTTTCCAGCGTTTTGACAGACTGCTTTTCCTTGCAAGTGGCGGCAGAACCGTCTACTTTGGTGAGATTGGACAGTCATCCCAGACGATGATTGAGTACTTCGTGAACAATGGGGCCTCTCATTGCCCCCCTAACGCAAACCCCGCAGAGTGGATGCTGGAAGTTATTGGTGCCGCTCCTGGATCCCATAGCGATATCGACTGGCCTGCAGTTTGGAGATCATCCCCGGAATACAGGGCAGTGCATGAAGAACTTGACCGAATCAAGGACGAACGAGCGCCATTGGGTGTGGGAGAGCCTAAGAAAGGAGATCGTGCAAGCTATCGTGAGTTTGCCGCACCTTTCTGGTACCAGTATTTGGAAGTCCAGAAGCGAGTCTTCCAACAACACTGGCGAACGCCTTCTTACGTTTGGTCTAAATTGATTCTTTGTATCGCAACTGCTCTCTTTATCGGCTTTTCGTTCTTCGATGCTAAAAACACAATCCAGGGGCTGCAAAATCAAATGTTTGGTCTCTTCATGCTGCTTAGCATCTTTGGTCAGCTAAACCAGGGAATCATGCCTCTCTTTGTCACACAACGCTCACTCTACGAAGTCCGGGAGCGACCTTCGAAGGCATATTCCTGGAAGGTTTTCATGCTTTCTAACATGGCTGGTGAAATTCCTTGGAATTTCCTTTGTGCTACTCTTTTGTATGTTTGCTGGTATTATCCGATTGGACTTTACAATAATGCACAGCCAACGGATGCAGTGACCTCCCGTGGTGGTCTCATGTGGTTGATGGTTGTGGATTTCCTGATGTTCACTTCATCATTTGCCCATATGGTTATTGCTGGTATCGATAGTGCTGAAACGGGAGGAAACGTTGCTGGTATGATGTTCTCATTGTGCATGATATTCTGCGGGTAAGTCTCCGACCTTATTGTTGAGCAGTCAACCCATATCTAAGAGCGTCCATTTAGTGTTCTTGCTACACCCAAAGCCTTGCCCGGTTTCTGGATCTTTATGTACCGGGTATCACCCTTCACCTATATCATTGAAGCCATGCTCTCTACCGGCATCAGCAACGCGCAAGTCAGGTGCGCTGATGATGAGTTTCTGGTATTCAACCCTCCTTCAGATCAAACATGCGGTACCTACATGCAAAGATACATCAATCAAAATGGGGGCTATCTACAAGATTCCTCTGCAACATCGAACTGCTCATATTGTTCTGTCGGAGAAACAAATGCGTTTCTCACAGCGCTTTCCATAGATCCTAGCCACGCTTGGAGAGACTTTGGGCTCCTTTGGGTGTTCATTGTGGCCAACATTATCGGTGCTTTGTCCCTCTACTGGCTTGTCCGTGTGCCTAAGAAGGCTCAAATAGCCAAGGAGGAGCAGGTAGCCGTGGACAGAACTGGGGGAAGTGAGAAAGCCCGGTAGGAGGGGGATCGCCGTATTCAGGCACTCATCAGCCAATAAGGTTGGATATCAACGTTCTTTTGATTATTTGCTTTCTTTATTGTTTGCTCTTTAGAGATATACTTAATTCCATGTTGTTCTTTTCTTTTTTTAAACTAGGGATGTACATAGTATGGAGAGGTCTAGCCTCCTCTTTCCTTTGACGATTTTGGCATAGAATATGGCCTCAGGCTCTCCAGTAAACTAGTTGGCTTTTATCTCTTTTCTAATGCCTGTTTTTTTCGAATTAATATGTACCACTAGGATGAGTAGTTACTGAATGGCAAATTTCAGAGCGCGTTTCCGCGTGTTTCTGGGGTGCGAAGAGTACGTGCTTACAGCAACCCAGGAGTTCGGCCGGAGAATGTCCCGTAAATCTTGGGTATGCATCTTGGGACCTAGATCTCCTATCCTATATTGTTGAACTAGGCCACTAACCAGCTGTGTCTCCTGTACTTTGCCCGAAACTAAGGTTCCAGTCTCACATATAAGGTCACCTACCTTTCACAGTTTCGTCGAAAGCAGACTTAGCAGCCATGTCTGGAACCTTGATCAATTCAAAGCGTCCCTTTCCATGTCTCCTCTCAAAGACAATTCGACCTAGAAGCTCTTCTCTGTATTTCGAACAGTCCCACGGACTTTGTATCCGTACGCGAAGTACTGGCCAGCAATGTGGGAGCCTAAGAGACCGTTTGCACTAATTATAAGGATGGTGGAGCCTTTAGGCACAGCAAGCTGAGAAAGGAGTCCCATTGTTCCAGTAGTGTAGAGAGTGATTAGTTGACTAGAAGTGAGAAACCAATGAATATACCACATGGCCAAAACGGAATCGCGTTAATGGTAGTAATTTGAGTGGTTATATAAGTCTGTCAAGAAGTGATAAAGATGATAACTGGACGAACGAACAGCGACATTAGGTCGGATAGCTACTATAAGTATACTTCCAGAGCTCTCTACGGTTTCGCCTTACTACATAGTACAAATTACGCGAACTCCGAGGGGAAACCGGTACGGTACCTGCGCGGAACTGGATACGGATTGGATGTGAGTTTGCCACAGCTTACAGACTCCAGAGAATGTAGCGCGACCAACCAGCACTGACCTCCGTGGGTTAAACGTTCCGGATGGAGTACGTTCCGGGTATCCGAACACGACAAATGTTTCAAATCGTTTACTAAAGGATTCAGAAGATCTTGAGGAGTAGTAGATATATCAGCTGTACGCTCCCCTTTGGGGATTGATGGATTCTCGATAGGGCGTTTTCAACGTTCGTATCTCTCTATCTGTTCGATCTAACCTGGTACTGCGCTCTATAAAATGGAAGAAGAAGAAGAAGAAGAAGATCTGTTCGATTGAAGGGGAAACTATCTTAGGGCAAGGTCTCGTATCCCATACCGATAAGTAGGTATCGGTCCGAAAGCCACATGGTCTTTACCACAAATATCCAGGGTCCATGACATACCATAACTGGCCCTCTGAAAATTTGTCGGGATCTGCAGCAATTCTAGGAGCGACTGTATTCGAACTTTTCGGACGAAATATTCCGAAACGCACGAGACCTGCAGTCACACCGTGGGTGCGTCCAACATGAGGTCCCTCCCACAAGAGAATAAATGCTAGGCATCTCGCTCAGGAGCTGATGAGCCATAGTTCACAATTCATACTCTGCCAATTCTCCAATACTTCTTTTGCCTAAAGATGGGTCGGTTCTCCCACAAACTCTTCGGTGTCGTTTGATCCTTCTGTTGATATTCCTTCTCTGTCTTGGCAAAGTCATCCTTGTCACTGGGGGAAATAGTGGGCTGGGCAAGCAATCTATCGTTCAACCAGCAAGACACCACCCCGCCCAAATTTGGCTTGCTGCGCCAAGCTTAGTCAAGGGAAATGAGGCCGCTTCCGATATTAGAAACCAGGTCCCGGGTGTGAATATCAAAGTTCTAGAGCTTGATCTACGATCCGTGAAATCTATACAACACGCAGCCACTGTCTTCTGTCAAGACTCATCGCGTCTTGATATTCTGTTGTTGAACGCTGGTGTCATGGCTCTTCCGCCAGGCGTCACTGCTGATGGATATGGGATACAATTCGGTACCAATCGTCTCGGGCATGCACTTTTCACCAAGCTGCTATTGCCAACTTTACTTCAAACGGCAGAGTGGGACTTCGGATGTTCCCGTCGTTGTGCTCAGCTCAGCAGGCCACACTGTAGTCCCGAATGGTGGTATTCAATTCTATACTCTCAAGTCGAGTGCTGAAAAAATGGGAACTCTCAGCCGCTATGGCCAAAGCAAACTTTCCAATATCCTTTTCTCTTCCGAACTGGCAAAGAGGTATCATCAGTTCAAGGTTGTGGCAGTCCATCCGGGGATTGTTGACACAAACCTATCGAATACTATGGTCCAACATGGCATCTTAATGCGGGCGATGATGAAGGTGGTGAAGCCTACTATTGAAGTCAGCGTTAGGGAAGGGGTGAAAAAAACCAGTTGTGGGCAAGTACAGCAGACAAAATTGCTTCTGGGGCATACTACGAACCGGTTGGCGTAGCCGGTAAGGAAAGTCGATATGCGAAATATCCTGGACTTGCCAAGGAATTATGGGATTGGACAGAAAAGGAGCTTGCTCAGTTTGACGTGTCTCTCCCGGTCCCGGGGAAGCACAATTAGTGTCAAATAATACGGATCGCTCAACGAGGCAGAAGATAGGCTATCCGAGCTTGAAGGTTAACTAGTTACCTAGTGCTGGCGCTTTATAATTACAAAAAGTCTAAGTGTTCATTTCATAAGTTATAGGTCTCCCTTTGTTGTAGTAGAATGCCCGAGACAGTTGGGGGCTTAGGACCAGGGCCTAACTTAGGCTACACCTGTCTGTCATAGCTGTAGTGCTCTATGAGGACGGGACAATAAAGTTGATTGATAATAAGTAGTTAGCAGCTATAATAATTATATACTCTAACAAAAAAAGATTTAAGACTTAGTAGGATCCCCTAGCCTGGAGAGATAGTCACTCAATCAAGTATTGAGGTCACATGCATTGTTCTCAATAAGCCTATATTACAAAACGTTACGCACCTCAAGGATTGCATCATCTTTACAACTCGTGGACAACATGTGTAAACACACGAAATCATGCGCTTCTTGTCTAAACACCCGGATACACATGGCCACGCAACCCATTTCAAGAATTATCAAGTGTTGAAGCTTAGCAGTGTCATGCAAAATGTAAGGATATCGCATGCAAGGGGTACCTATTCAGAGCCGCTTTATCTGCTTCGTTCAAAAAACTCAGAGCATCCCAAAAATAAATCCCCAGTTTTTATCATGATTTCTTCGTCGAAAAATATGTGGCAGTGTAATCCGTACGATGTTGGTCAATAACTCGGTATCCAGACCGGGGTTTGCTATGGGATCAAGACAATAGGTAGTTGCTCCGCAACCTGGCTAGCTCCATGCACAATGATGTATGATAAGATGAGGCTAGCCAAGGACTGGTCGATTCTGCTACGGAGAAAACTAAGATATTAGCTATCCGCAGATCGCAGGCTTGAAAAGCCATTGAATCGAGAAAACTCGATGAATGGCGTGTTCAGAATTGGGCAACTCAGCTAACTTGTTACCCTAAGACTCCGTGCGCGATCGTCCGATGTAGGACAAGTACGTAATCCGTAGCGCATGCTGACGCTCGCATCTGTAAGATCCACTAGTGGCTAGGTCTATGGACGAGTCGACCTCGAGCGTCGAGAGCTCCTTGGGATTGGGTAATGATCCGGTTAATCACTCGAGTTAAAGCTCGTGGTGCACTTGCAGCTTCATGCAGTGCAGCTGTTGGCCAAGTTTTCAGCCTTCACCGACAGATAGGATTGGCTGTATTCCGCGCAGTTGGGAAACAAAGCCAGACTTTGTGCCTCTCGCATGCAGGACTCGGAGCTGTTTGTTGGCGAGTGTGGCTGATAGATCACAATTGCAGTATGGATAAACTCGACAGGATACGTAAACAAGCCCACACTAAGAGCTAGCGCTGGAAATAACCATGGAGACGGCGTTGTCGGTGGCTTTCAAGAAGCAGAGTGGATGATGTGGTAGAGTCTGGAAAGAAGGAGCGTCGAAGGGCGTGTCGTCGTCTGTCAATCACGGGACTGCCCTGGCCAGGAAGGAGCCTCCTTCCCCGCTGGCACCGTTGCTTCTTGCCTCATCTGTATAAAGAAGTCGATCGTCTCGTCTTTTTCTCTCCCTTCAATTCTTCTCTTCTCTCTTCTTCACCTCATATCTCTTTCTCATCCCATCCACGATCTTACCAGCAGCATCACAATCGCAGCATATACATACATACAACTACATCTCTCACTCGCTGATATCCACATCCATCATCTACTTACCTTTCATCGTCAACATGAAGGCCATTGCTCTCTCCGCAGCTGTCCTCGCGACCTCTGTCGCCGCCGTCAACATCTCCTCTTGCGCTGTAAGGCCGCTCACGATTCAATCCAACAAAACTGTACTGACGGTTACAGCAAACGTGCTACAATAACGTTGTCGGTCTAGCTTCATCTTTGGGATGCGAAGCCAACGATTTGGCCTGTCTCTGCAAAAACCAGGATTTCAGCTACGGTATCCACGACTGCACCGTTGAGGCCTGCCCTGGTGACAACGTGCAAGACGTCCAGTCGTACGCCTCCTCCGTTTGCGCGTCTGCCAGTAAGTTGTCTGTCTTTTTAAACAATCGATCTTGACTGACTGGGACTATAGCTGCATCTTCCGGATCTGGGTCTACCACTCAGCCTGCCACTACTACAGCTACTGGTACTGGTGGCGCTGCCTCGGACACCGCTTCAGGCACAGTACGTTTCACGCCATGCACGTCTTGAACAGTGCTAACCTTGCCACTCAGGGAGCCAGCGCGACGGGAACAGGTGCCACTTCTATCCCATACTCTACTGAGGCTGTCTTGACAACCATCACCTCGGATTCTACCACCATCACCAGCACCGTTGAAAGCACCACCTTGTACAGTGCCGTCTCTGGAAGCGCAACTGCCGTTTCCTCCAGCCCATATACCACTGAAGCTGTAGAGACAACTATTTCTTCCGGTTCTCATGTAGCCAGCAGCACAGTCGGCAGCACTACTCTTTACACCGCTGTGAGTGGAACAGGAGCATCCACCACTGGCTCTGCTGCTAGCACAGATGCAACTACTGGAACTGGCTCGAGCACCGGCACTGGCGCTGGAAGCTCAGCGACCTCCTCTGGTGCGTCAGGCGCAAGCGCCAGCAGCACTTCATCCCACGGAGCTGCAGCTGCCATGGCCACTGTCGGCAGCGGTCTTGCCGGCGCAGTCGGTATCGCTGCTCTTCTTGTTCTCTAAACAGGTTGCACTACTTGTCTGAAAAGCAACACTCATTTCGAGATTTCAGGCTCCCGACGAAGAAGCCTCCCACCGACGTTATTACGTCTTATGATTATGAACTTAATAAGTTTTGTTAATACCTCTTATGTGATTAATGAGTCATTCCTTGTGATCGACATATGTATGAGCTTGGATGGACAGATGATTATACGACGGACACCGACTATTATCACGGTCTATTGGTTGTAGACTTAGCTACCCATATAGTAAATAGCATTGAATACAGTAGTAATACAACACACTACCCTCCTGGCTCTCCATTGATCTAGAAGATGCGGTCGTAGACATTAGGGTCGTTGAGTACCTCCAAATAGACGATACAAGACTAGACATGAGAATTATGATGATAACGGACAAGGACATATGTACAATAGTTACTACTAGACATATAAACAATAACTAAATCTGTCCGACACAAAAAAACGCCTTCGACAAATATTCGAAAACCAATCAGATCCCAGGCATAGATTCTCCCAATAAAACGAACTCCGATATCCCAAACTCAAATCAAGCAGTAGTCGATAGATAATACAAAAGAAAAATCACCCACAAGGAGACAGAGAGACAGACTTGCGATAGACACGCAAGATTAATATATCGACTTTTCCTCGCCCCTTGCCGTGGCGCCGAGCGCATCGAGTTCCTTGTGCACATCGAGCTGAGTTTGGGATCTAATGAACGATCCTCTATCGTCGCGCACGGGCTCGTAGCGCAGATCAGGGTTCTTGCTGAAAATGGCGTAGAAGGCGGAGACGAGGACCATGACAAGCAGGACAAGAGCGAAGATGGCGTTGTAGAGGACGAGGACGACCCCCATGACGGAATTGACGATTGCCTAGACCAGAGATTAGCGTCGGGGGAATGTGGAAAGGATGGGAAGGGACGTACGGGTTGATCGAAAACACTGGTAAACATGAGCAGGAAAACGGCGTTGACGAAGTGGACTGCGCAAATGGCGATGTTGAAGGTGTTGGTTTTCTTGTCCATCCATGGTCTGAATACTGACGAGAAGATGAGGTTTATCGTTTCAATACACAACAGACCAATGGTTTGAGTGATTGGAGATGGTTGCGAAAGACCGATGAATGCGCCTTTGATGAAGATGTAGAAAAGCGTTGGAAAGACCCAGTAGTAAGCTGTTGCGCGGTATGAGACGTATAGGAAACCCCAGGTGTGAAGGAACTTTGGGTTGGAGTAGAGAATGTATGCTGGGTTCTGGTGCATTGCTACTGAGCGCTTGGCGAGTCGGTGTACGTTGACAGCAGCCCATAGGAGAATGGCGGTCATGGAAAGGAGCATCAGGACGGCCAGAATTACTTCAGCCACTGAGTCGCGGCGCGTGAGTTCCCACAAAGATAGGACAACCATTTGAGGGTATGCAATAAGAATCTGCAAAAATACCAGTCAATAAAATGTACCGCGCGTGTAGAAGGGCGCGACTTACAAGGCGAAACAGGATTCCCCGCATGACGCTTGTCCACCCATTGCGGAAATCTTGAAATCCTCCAGAAGGCATCCATCCCCACTTGATCGCAACTTTGATGTACAACTTGAAAAGGAAGATAAGAAGTATAACTATGATGAAGAAGGCAGCAAGGAAAATCAAACCAGTCATGAATATGTTGCTGGGTTCAATCTTTGCTCGGAAACCAACTCGTAAGATACCTTTGATAACGGTGTTGCCAGAGTACATTGTATCATCTGCTGCTCGAGCTGTCAAAGTGTGAAAGGCCCTTTTGGCCAAATCCATCGATCGCTTTTGAACGCTGACCGATTGCACGGATAAACTGGCGAGTAACGTCGACGGTGTACCGCCTGTTGCCTGCTGATACCAGGTGCTTAGCGTTTGGAGAAAGCCCACGTGGATAATACCCATGCTCCACTGGAAATTCTGTGTCCAGGCTTCAACAATCGGTGGCATAGATACTGAAGTCATTCCGTACATAGCCTGAGCTTGGAAGAATGAAAAGAGCGATAACGCATTTGCGGCAACGTGCGCAGCAGTATTCGAGAAACCGAGACCAGATGCGATAGCTGAGGCGGTCAATGCCAAACCGGCGATGACTGCCAATGTCCATCCTACGGCTTTCTGATAGACCGTCTTTCCGTTGGTGAGTTCGGCTTCTAGACATGCGACTGTAGCGTTTTGATCGGTCGAAGCAATGAAGATCTGGACTTTTCCGTCGAGATCTGGCACGGTGTATGCGATTCCTTGATGTTGTTAGTAAGTAGCAAAACTGTAGAAGGAGCGTTCTTTCATACCAGGAACTCGGCTCACAATATCAGCCGGCACTGGACTAGAGGCTTGCAAATCGATTGGCTCTCCGGCGGTTTCAATAGGACAGAAGTTGGTCGACAATGATGAACCATCACAAGGGTTAATGTCAATCGGCTGCAGATAGTAGCCGTACGCGATGACTTGTAGAGTCATTGAGACGTTACCTGTGACCGATGCATTTGCGTTGATATCATAATAAATTGTATCGTTTCCGGGATAAAACGTAACGTCGAACAAGCTTGCGGTAATGAGAGAGTCTTCTTGACATGTTGCCAGCGATGTCGATGATAGATAACTGTCGGCAGCTACATATGGCAAGCTGCATGCTGCCAAAAGCAGCGAAAGAGAAGAGCGCAGCCACATATTGATTTATCGTATGTAGACAAGACGAGTCGCAGTTTCGCCTTGTTGAAGTGTTGATTGTGAAGCGTCTGTCCTCACGCCATCCACGTAACCTGCCTTGTGAGCAATTTCCTTCGGTATTCTGAGCAATGCGACTCGTTGCAAATGCTGATAAAACGGTAGCGAACGGTCGGTAGTCCGATAGATAATTGGATATGAGAGTAACGATAGAGTTCCGACGATGAACGACCAGCGCGTCAACCAGAAATCCGGGAAGAGCGGAAGCGAGAGTGAAGACGTGAAAGCGATCGTAGGTGCGCGGAGCAGAACGAGAAAATGTCTCGACTGTAGGAGTTGTCGAAATGAGTCGGCAGGGATGAGTATGCGGCGATGGCCCGAGGATGACGTGAAGAATAATGTAGGAGGGAGGATGAGATCAGGTGGACGTTGAATCATTTCCTAGATGGGAGCCCATCCCTTCTGCGAGGGCTGCGAGTAAGTCTGGCCAATAGAATGCCGCCATAGTCAGAATGTCTCATTGAAAGGACCCACCCAGCATAAACAATGGGGCTCCTCGGCCAATCAGCCAATCACCACTCGTTCTGTCCAGCCATCCCGCCCGCTAACCTAACCCGGCTTAGTGCAGTAGTATCCGCTGTCTCTGCTGCGTCAATCATCACGTTGAGGTTTGATAGAAAAGCATTAAAGTCAACCTTGACTCTTAGTTACTGAGCCATATGGCATATACAACTCAATGCGTTAGCTTTCAATCCAATTCATTTACTGGGCTTTGAGGATACTATCCTATACGCCGTAAATCTTACCAGGCTTCGCAACAGGTACATCCACACGTGAATTATATATATCTAAACCACCGGCGCTATACTTACTCTACCTAGGTAGATACTTCCAATGGACCTTATCTACGAGTTGTTGCAGAAGACTCCCCTTTGAGACCATTCCGTGAAATGAAATATATTCTCTGCCTCAGGCTCAATGGATAATTCGAGGCGGGAGTGCACCTGTCCCAGTATGGAAGGAGCACCCTGGGGAGGCCGCCCGGCGCACCTTCTCTCTGTGCATGATTTCCTCTCATCAGGACTTGTTAAACAATCCCAGGAGATATCGAGTGCTCGTTAGTCACTGAGAGACGTGAGGACCTGATCATTTAGTTTTCTTGAATCCGGCCTTGATACTGATCGTTGAGCAGCCGCCTGCAATACCTCCTACTTGCCGAACAGATATCGCCAAGTGCAAAATGGCAAAGTCATTCAAGCTGTCCCTACTATACGCCCTCGGGATTGCCGCTTCGTCTACGGCAGGAACAAACAACTACATCAACCTCTACGACAACCACAACTGCACCACTCCATTCACTGAAATGGCCCTCTCCCACAACGAGGCCTGCCTCAACTCCCTGCCTGGCGACAAGTTAGCCAAGGCGAGTTCTGGTGTTTTGATCGAAACGGGGTGCTACAGTTCGTTATCCTTCCTTCCCAATGAGTGACGCGAAGAACGCTGACCAGAAGCAGTCCTAGGATACGAAAGCGCGCAGTGCAACGGAAACGCTGTCAACATGACTTGGACAAACGCCACCGATTGCTTCACTCCTTCCAACGATGATGCGTACTTTCAAGCTTTCCAGTTGATGAACTGCGACTGAGTTGGTTGATCGAGTCAAAATGAAATTCAGATTTGTATAATTTCTGAAGTGGATGTAGCATTTGCCATGGCCTGACTTATTCGAAGAAAGTTGAAATCACAAAATTATTTCGTGATAGGCAGAACAATTCACTTTGTTTGACGCATCGAGCGGATTGCTTCAAGATTGGTGTGGTGTGGTTGTCAGTCCGAATCGCGTCACGCATCTAACCTATGCAGGAATATGCCAAGGATGCAAATCATAGCATAATGAAACAGTTCAAGGTGTGTCGCATGTAGTACTGTATCTGCAAATAAATATCTGCCGGTGAATGAAAGCGTATCCAAGCTGGATAGCAATCAGTCGATCAGATGGTGGTTTCAGTACCTGGGGTGGCACGTATGGCATGTTGTGCAGCGTGTGGACACGCAAGACCATACAGCGCCAGTGACGAGGCCACGCGGAGTCCGGGCGATGTTACATTCGGGAATGACAGGCCTTAACTAAGAGCTTACCTCAGCTGTCTGTTCGCCGTGGGGCGCCCTCGGAAGTGATGCGTCCTTCCGTTTCGCAACTCTCAAAAATTTCAGGCAGACCCAAACAAAGAAGACACGCGCCATCAACATATATCTTTTCTTCGTCCTCCTTGCAAATGAATCACAGAGCAACTTTTCAAAGGTTGCTGAAGCCAGTGCCTCGAAGTCGAAGGGATGTCTGACACGTCTAGCTAATACGTCACTGACTGCGCCTGCAGCTACCCCACGTTTTTTTATACGACAAAAAGGCCACCTCGACAGCTTGACAGAGCAGCGAGCTCTCGGACTGCAAGATGGAGATGCCGCAGGAAGGGAAAATAGGCAAACCGCCGGCGGTTGTCATCATTGCCAGGTATTTATCATTTGCGATGATACTTGTGAGCTACCACTAATATCGGCATGCACAGACACGGCGCGCGGATCGATGCGGTTGACAAGGAATGGCATCTCACTTCTCCCACACCATACGACCCTCCTTTGACATACGGCGGCTGGATCCAAGGGCGTGCACTGGGTGCGCGTATAGCTAGTCTATTGAAAGCGAGAGAAGATTCAGTACATGACGAGACGATACCTACGACGAATAGCTCGACATCCGTCGCCAGCAGTTCTACCAGTGAGACTACGTCATCCGAGGACATTCACACAAAACCGCCCAAGAAGGTACGAAAACACAAAGTCATTATTCACTCCTCGCCGTTTCTACGATGCGTTCAGACGTCCGTTGCGATTAGTGCTGGAATGAGCCAATTCTATCGAGCCGAGAACGAGCATTCCAACGGCCACACTCCCGTTTCGTCTACTCCAGCATCTGAAGAAATATCGCCTATGGGTACGCCGTTGCGATCATCAACACCGACGTCATCAGATCAGTGGAATAAACATAAAAAGGATAAGCTGAACCATGGAAAATCTACCAAGGTTGCGCCACGTACACGCCTTCGCATCGATGCGTTCCTGGGAGAATGGCTATCGCCGGACTATTTCGATCAAATCACGCCACCTCCGGGGTCCGTCATGATGGTTGCAGGTGCCAAAGCAGAGCTCCTGCGACGTGGAGAGATTCTTCATCGTGCGAATAACCACGGGAGTAACTCCTTTTCCGGATATTTTCCCGGTGGCTGGAAGAGTAATCAGACAAATTCATCAGAAATATCTACCGAGAACACAAGTTTTGGAATGTCTACACTCGCCGATTCTCTACCATCTGAAGGGCAACTGGGGACTGAAGATGGGCATCGCTTTAGTCGTCCGGTCAAAGCAATCACCATTCGTGACGTGCTTTCACGATCGCCATCACATTCTCAGGAAGACCTTTCGGCCGGTTATATACCACCAGTGCCTTCTTACGCCATCTCACCATCTGATCCGATTCCGACGGGTTATGTTGCGCATGCAAGAGATGCTTGTGTTGACGTGGACTATCAATGGGATAGCATGAAGGACCCACAAAACTGGGGTGATGGCGGAGAATATGACGAAGAATGGAGTGCGATGCATAAAAGATTCAGAAACGGGCTTATAAAAATGGTAGACTGGTATAGTCATGAAAAACCGCACAAATCTCATCGTCATCACCACCACCATCACAGCCACAATCATGACGATGACGATGAAACTGATACGATACTTGTCCTTGTCACTCATGGAGCAGGCTGTAATGCCCTTATTGGCGCATTGACGAACCAACCGGTGTTGATTGATGTGGCCATGGCATCTTTGACGATGGCAGTTCGTAAAGACATCTTCAAAGCCAAAACCTCAAATTACCAATCTGACCAATCTGTTGACATGATGAAAAACGGTCACGCTGAAAATCATATCTCACCATCTTCTCTTCCGCTTTATCATATCTACGACCTCTCACTCATCGCATCCACTGAGCATCTTCGCGTTACGTCGAACCCTTTGTCTATTCCACAACTACCGAGTCCGACTCTTGAAAGATCGAGATCGATATCCGCCTATCGACATCGCACCGAATCCACCCCTCTTCGATTCTCGATTAAGACCCTTGACAGCAAAGACAACAAGCCTGCCCGCTCACATGGCCTCCAACGATCCGCGACAATCAACTCCTCGCATCATCATTATCCCTCTCGCAGCGTGTCCGGTCTATGGGCATCCAAAGATAAAGAAAATAGCATAGACGAGATCCCAGGCTATCAGTTCGAGCAGCGCAGCACCGAAACAAATGACTCAAAGATGGAGACAGTAACGCAGACCAAGTCATTATTACCCAGTTTTCAGGAGCAAAGGCAAAAAGCCGATGAACGTATTGCACAACGGCCAAAATCACAGCTTGGTCTATGGGACAGTGCTGCCATCGCGCAGGCACGCGAACCGGCCGTGAAGAGACGATGGACCGTAACCGAACGGCACGGACTGTAAATCGTCTATCCGATCGGTTTTTCCTCTTACCTCCCACGCTTCTACCTTCGACTAATTTGTACGACTACTCTTATTCTTACCTGAATGTCTCATCTCTTTATGGTATCATGAAAATCAAACCTTTTGACTAGAATAACGATTCTACTCGAAAAGGTTCCAACTTGCCACTCTTGTTTGTCTATCAATACCCCAGATATTTTCGTTGAAACGAATCAAAAATCTATGCCTGTGTTTATGATTGTAATGGATTAATTCATCCGAGCCCTTGACGTATATAGGCACTTATTGACATCCGCTCTGTGAACTTAATAGATGTTGACGGCACATGACCTCGCATACCCTAACTCTAAAGCACCTTCCGAAAATGGAAATTCTCGATCTGATAAGCATGACTTGCTATGATCAGACGTGACGTGCTTGTCCATCCAATCTATCACTGTAAGATGCCACCGTAACAAATTTCCAGGATGCTGACGGTGATTTGAATCTGGGAAGGTTAAGTAATGCAGTCTCAACTCCTGTCAACTGCAAGGTATGAAACGCCGCCTATCCTTGCGAAATCCGTTGATGAGGATTGCCCCCCGTCGTGGATAATTAAGTGCGGCGGTTGCAGTATTGTGCAGGATCCCATTTCTGACACTGGGACGGATTTTCTCAGCGAAGCCCAGTGAAATAACGGTGAGAGCTTGTATAGTAGGAGTTGTCTTGCTGAAAATGCCGTTATCCGTTATAAGTGCCTTGAAACGTCTACCAAATTCATGGCCCTGTATTCAATTTACCATATAACCCCGGTATCCATATCTCATTGCCGCAGCGCTCTCTGTATACTCAAAAACTTTCTGGAGATCCTCGTATGGTAATCCACCCCACGACCCTCGAATCGCACTTATAAATCTGCTTCCTGTGATACACAATGACTACGTATCCGTGCTAGACAAGGGTAATAAGATTGTGATTCGTAGTACATCTGTCAAGTTCATCCTGATGTCCGTCGTGAATGAACGAAGTTACTGGATATCGTACCTCGGGGTTGAAGGCAGATGGCTTGACGATCCATGTATGTACTTGCTGGCCATTTGCGCCCGAGGACCAGAATTCATCAATCTGATCGCGGGGAAATTCGATTTAAGGAGAAATCAAGGTTCTAAGTACAGGAGATTGTGGGTCAAAGGTGAAGTATTCCCTGCTATGATCGAGAGCCTCACAGCAGAGCACCGATCTGGACTTGGACAACTCAGATGGCACTGGTACGACTTCAACGACGAACCTCTCGTTGAGAAGAAACCAACTGAACAATTCCAACGAAGTTGGGGTGGGTTTGTCCAGCCACCACCCATCTAGTCTCAGTCTATACAGAGTCCGCCTTCTTTCTCTTTACCAGAATCAGCAGTGATCTATCCATGGTATACGTGATAGCACCAGGACTTGAATCCCACTGTTCTTGACCGTCTTCAGCCTCAAAAAGCCCCTTGCTCTCGCCAGTTGATGATTATGGATGAAAACAATTCCATTCTTATAGACACTGTACCCTGGCATTTTTTGCGATAGGAAGATAACTGTGGTCTCACCATGTTTCAGAATTGGCGATGAGATATTACCAAGACCTGGATGTCTGAACGCATGGTAAAGGCCATCAAGTGGATATCCGTCCCAGAGAAGCATTGGGCCGACGTAACGTGAGCAACTGTCTTGCTGCAAATCATGGAGATCCTTCCCTACGAATGTTATTGCCCATGAATTTGCTTTTGCGTTGAGTGTGGCTGGAATGAGCAGGCACTCTGTACGTAGACGGCGAGTTCCCTCGAGGTGTCTGGAATGGAGTGATTGATTTTTGGAGGTCCGAGGAGTCCCTGGGACAATTAGTTTATGCCCTTTCAAGAGAGTGAGAAGATAAAAAAAGAGGGAGGTTGTAGTTCAGAGCTTACTCGGGAGAGAGTTTAGTGTATGTGGCGGTCATTCTGTGTATTTGATTGCTATTGCAAGACTGTCTAACCAAGAAGTTGGTGATAGTTAGACTCTGGATTGTGTTTAAGATAATCTCGAGGATGCAGAGCAACTAAAAAAGAATACATTAGTATCCGATTACAATACGATACTTCATTTTAAACAGTATTTTGTCTGGTGGAACTGCATTTCTTGCCGTGGTTAGACGGAATCGGCCTGGGCGTTTCTGAGGGTCTGCTCAAGATAACATAGACCTGTAGCTATACATCATGGGTAGGCATATACACTATGACGCCGAAGGGGAGGAAGCGGAGGGAGGTTACTAGGCGGGGCCTACCTAGTGAGGGGCAGGCGCGACGGAGGCGCACCAAGGAGGGCCCAGCCAGAAAGTAGAGTACCACCCAACCTTGCCCACCCACTACAACTTTCGGCCGGAGCCGACATTCGGTCAGTGCTTTGGCCCTGGCCGAAAAGCCTGGGATTGTGAGCTTGTCTGAATAACTAAGCAGTCACATAGTATGAACCCACAGGGCATGTGGTCTCAGACTCTGAGAATGGGTCCGCCACCAAAGAGGAGAGCAGCTCCAAGGAGCTTAAGTCAGGTTTTGATAGTGGTAGAGACAGCCCCGGCCCTGATAATAGGGGTAGTAGTGCCGGTTCTCACCACGACGAAAAGGTTGACGGCGACAAGGACAATGATAATACGCGGAACCCCCGTTTACCGGGCAGACCCGACCCCAGAGGAAGCCACGGCCGCATAGGCGACCCTGCTGAAGGTGATTCAGAACATTCAAGACGCGGCTATCGCTGAGGTGACAGGTCCAACAGTCAGACCCAGTTTGCCCCCCTACAATCATACCTTACACCTCCCCTTGACGTGGGTCTTAGGCTGACCCCAGGCTTCAGACTCGTGCCCGGCAGCTGGCGAGGCTGCGGAAAGACATCAGGGGCAGTGGTCTGACCTCTCTGCCTCCTAGCCAGTAGCAGTGAGTCTTCTCTCTTATCCCGCTGCACTCACTATTGGGATGCTATTCCTCATTAGGGCTAGCAATGATTTAGAGAACATGCTAAGGCGCTCCAAACACCCACGGAAGAGTGTATGGTGTGATTGGTCTTTTTAGAGGGGAGGCTGTTTTTAGCCAGGGCTAAAAGGGCCATAACACCTCTGCACAGCTTTGCCCTGTTTTATCTCCATTGGTCGACTACACTAACACCATGGCAGCATCAGGGGCCTTTTGCACAGCTTTTTTTCACCTCTGTTCTTATCTTTGTTGACTACACTTCCTACTACTGCGGGAGCATCAGGGCCCTTTTGTGCCACTTTTTTTCTCACCCCCCTTTTGTCTTTGTCGACTATACTACCTACTACCGTGAGCGCATCGGGGGCCTTCTGCACAGCTTTTTCTCGCCCCCGTTTCCGACTACACTATAATTGCTGTGACGGAGTTCTGAGGACGGGCGGAATTTTTTTGTGCTAATATCGCTTGACGATCTTGTTCGTGTGCTTGACCTGCCAAGTCTCGCTCTTGAGAGAACGGCGATAATAGATTTGAAGTACCAGCTTCGTAGCACCTTCTTAATCAAGATTGCTGTTCCTCTGCCGGATCACTCAGTTCATATGCAATAGAGAGACCATGGTGCTTGTGATATCTCTTGCCACCAGTCTCATGTCAGAAGTTGTCATGACTTAAGCACCCGGGGAAAGCGAGGACAGATCGCCAGGTTTCCCATCCATATTCTCATTCTACCATCTTCTTGTCTCCGTGCCGAACTCGGAAGTGTACCAAACCAAGAAAATGGCTTCCAGTGCACCCGATCCAGACGCTATACAGAATCAAAACATCATGGACATTGATCAACAGTATGCTGACATACTTGAAGAAGCTCTGAAGCTTCGAATGGTTCCTTACGATTACAGAGTCTGGGATCGCTATTTCCTCACTAAAGCCGACAACCATAAGGAGACAATGGATCTATTAGATGTCTATCACGAATTGACGCATAATCACAACTATGATGCTAAAACTGTCGGCAAGTGGTGCGTGGATAAAACATTTCATCAAAACGCCATGGCCGTGTTGAGGCCTGGCAAGGACCTGTCTCAGCTTCTTGAAAATGATGTTTTTGTGTATCTCCGTACCGGACTGGAATCTGGACCTCGAAATCGCCCAACTGGATCGTCAGAAAATACGGTATTGCGTGGAAAATGGTTCGGTCAATCCACGAAATGTTTACATTGCTCCGAATGGAAAAACAAAGTGGATCATGCATTGCGGGGAAAGCGATACGATTATCTTGTGTTTGGTATGACCGTATGGAGTATTCGCCCGTTACCAAACATGGAAGAACATTGGTCTTGACATTTGGTATGATTTGGGATATGCCGCTGTGGACGAGAGCCAGGAGACTTATCTATATGATGCGTACAAAAAGGTTTTCTGTCAGAGAATTGGTGTCGCTGCTTTTGCCTTTGACAAGTATCAGGAGTACCATATTATTAGGAGGAAAGTGCTTGACGAGCTTCGTGAAGCCCGCCGCACCAACCCAGAAGAGCCTCTCTACGAAAACCTCTCGAATTTTTTCCGAAACGCACCAAGCGGAACCGAAGAGGGTGTCTGGCGCTTGAAGCACGCAATATCTGCTAATATAAAATTCTATGATCTCAAGGAGTATCCTTGCTTTAAGGCTGTTGCAGCTCGCTATGGACTCAACAATATCTATCAGCAAATCAATACCACACAAGTTGACGACAATCTTCGAATTGCATATAGAATGGCGATTCAGGATGATCCTATCAAATTGCACGAGTCCTGTCTGGGCCACACTTTACATAAGCATGTATCGGAAGTGTGCTTCAACTTCTTCCACAGACCAAGTCTGTGCTACAGCTAGCTGATGATGTCGACAACATTCTTTCCGAAGACCACAACATGATGAACCAAAGTCAAAGACCAGAGAGGGCATAAAACGAATCGACAACCAGACGGCAGGCCTAAGCTCATGAAATGGCCGAGCACTGTCACCGTTGAAGAATTCTTTGCGAGGTCATTGGGTCGGTCCGGGTCTTCATTTTTCAATGGTCTATATCGACACCTTTCATATCAACCGATTCCTTCCTTTTTCCTTTATATATTATCCTTGCATATCTTATAACCTGCTTCCCTTTTCACTTCCATTTATTTTTACATTTTCTTCCTTTCGGGCATTGATTTCATGCTTTCATTTCATGTATTACTTTACTTATACCCAGATTGAAGCCTAGACAGAATTCGAGACTCTTCCTCCACAAGATCCCATTCCCCATCTCTCCCGTTAGCCTCATGCCGAGTATAACGTACCAAAAAGTACATCTGCGTCTCCGCAGTAGGTCCCGGCGGCAAAAGCATATAATCTCGTACTCTCTCTGTAAGCGTGGGAATCCTTCCCGGCGTAGCCAGTACTTTGTCTAAAATGACCTTTCCGTTGCAATTATCGTTCATTATAGCAGCCTCATAAAATGGTCTATCCTCCTCAATGGCGATAAGAGCAGCTAATAGATCTGCCACATGTATACCCGTATATATACTCTGAATAGGAGGCGTTTGAATTAGATACTGCAGCGCCTGCCGTCGTAGTGAAGGTGATCGACATTTCAGCACAGTGCTGAAGAGTGGCAATCCGATGCCTAACTCAAATGTGAAATGCGGCTGTAAACTCCCTTCATCATCTATGGCAGTTGCCGTCAATGCAATGGGGGCATAATCTATGATTTGTGCGAAATCAGCTTCGTAGCGGTCGTAGACTGTTTCGTTGTCCGAGAGGGCGGTTTGAGTTTGAATCAACGTGCTCATATAGACCATCAGCAGGAGTGCGATTGTGCCGCCTGTTTTGCCAGCCGATGTTTGCCCCCTTGCCTGGGGGTTTTTGAATTTGACCATGGCTTCTAATGAGAGTAATTGTTTATGCCAGCACAGAAGGCGGTTCTCAAGATCTGCTTGTCGTGCCATGAGGGATGCTATTTTAGCAGTGTTTAGGTCACCCATGACGCCGCGAAAGTTCTGGAAAGCATCTCGATTGAAAACCTTCCATTTAGCGACAAGAGCATATAAAGCCGTACCGACTCCCGACAAAGTAGTAAATCCGCCTTCTAGCGTGAGGGTACTAGAAATTCGTGTCGAGTTCCGCGATACTACAAGATCATCATTAAGTACCAGACCAAATGCATCCATTCGCATAAAAAACGGTACGATCATTGTAGTCAATGCGACATAAGTGGACGATTTTGTATCTTCTGCCGTGGCCATAGCAGTCATAATCAAATCTGTGGCATTTTTTTGCATCGTTACAGCAGCCCACAGATTGCCCTGCAAAACCTCAATGATACTAAAGATAGCACAACTGACCAGTACTACAACAATATCTGCAGTACCTTGATTGACTTTCCGTTGCAGATTAATCAAAGACCGCGAATACCATCTTAGAGCTTCCTGGTGTTGCTCGGTGCGCGTTTGGTCGTTCACTGGACTTGAAGTTCCTAGTATGAATTGGTGTTTTGGCTTTGGGGGCGATTCGTATAACGCGCTCATCGAGACTATGGCGTCCCAGATAGCGGGCTCGGAACGACATGTCTGTAGGACGATGCCGCACCAGAAATTAAAGTCTAGTACACCGGATAAAGCTGGGCCAGCACGATGAAAATAGTATTCAAAGGCACGGCGTTCGTTTTGTTGAACTGGATAAGCAGAGATATTCGCTTGAATTGAAGAAGAAAAGTCCGAGGCAGTCGACTTTTTCCCAGTCAACACAGACGAAAATGGCGAGGCATCCTTATAATCGCATGCTCGGCCAGTGCTTGCACAGCGGTGGCATTTCGGTTTCTCCTCTCCGCATTTGACACGGCGAATCCTGGCCAGAAATTAGGACATATCTATAGAATTGTAGAAAGCGATACTGACTTGCAAGTTATGCATCCCGACCGGGATTTGAGACGGATGTTATGTCTTGGTGTTATCGTGGTCGTTGGGGCGGACATATCACACTACAGTAGACCAGTCAATGATGCTATCCATGGATCTTCGCGTGACTCGTATTCATAAAATTATCGAACCAATAGACAGCTGCCATTAACTGATTCGATGGTCTCAATGTGATATTTTTGATGTCGATGTTTGACAAGCGATCCTCAAAGTTGAAATTGGCTTGACACGCTAGACCCCTTTTGTCATGAACCACGCTAGCCTCTTTGGGCCAACCCTCTTGCCTGCCTATTTGGGATAGCCCTAAGACCTGGTCGAACTGGAGGCCTGCTGAAAACCTTTTCTGGACACACAATAGCCGCATTGCTTATAGGACAGCTATGTAGGTCTTCCACCAGGAAGCGCCTCTCTACGACTACTCCATGCAGCCGTATACTATTATCATGCTCACAGATGCTGAGGGAAACGACAAGACGCCATTGACGAATAGTTCGTGGAAGGATGCTATGCCTATGTTTGCGCCGACCGAGACGTCAGATGCACAGTGTCCGTATTCTTCTTGATATAGATCAATTTGGACCGCCGAACTACACAGGTGGTAGAGACAGGTTCCCATACCGTCTCTGTTTGTGTAGTGTAGTACACGCAAATACAAGGTTGAGGTTGTCCTCCTTCCAAGGTTATCTACAAGCATTCGCACCAAGGCTTTTCTACAACGGACTAGCCCTAAGAAAGTTACATCCTTAGAAGCAGTTGCCCATGCTAGGTGATCCTGAGATATGTCTATACCTTCATGCCTGATTGATAGCAGACGAGCCAATATGGTATATTGCTTATATTCTTCTAGCGAATCTAATCCGTAGGTACCATCCCGCCATTGATATTCTCCGTCCTCTTCCCTTCTCCGAGTCCCACACCACCATCCTCCACGACCCTCGTCCTCACCAAGATTCTCCCTTCACACCTCGGAGCAATGCCCCACGTCCACGATGGCGTAAACTCTTCACCGGCCTCATCGACAACTCCTGTCTTACCGTGCACACCCGCTAGACGCATCCATTTTTTGAGCACTTTTCTCGCCAGGCGTATGCGCTGCTCTTCATCGGCGGGTGATGTCGCTGTTGTAGTGATGTAGTTTGTCTCTTCATGCGAGGAAACTAGAATTTCAGGCTCGGAGTCTGAGTCCGAGTCTAAATGTGAGTCGACTGATCGCCTGGTGACTGATGAATCATCCGAGGACGAGTATGAGGTCGATACCGACGCTGTTGATTTGTGTATACCCGTGCCGGCATGAGTATGATGGCGACGTGGCTCGTAGTAACGACCATACCGCCTGATATGGGGACGCGGTTTCTTTTTTGTATGTGTATGCTGGATTCGACGTTCAAGTATTGTTGTTGTTGTCGTAGTGGTCGTGGGATTGGCGGTGACTGTGGCCGTGGTCGAGTTAAAAGGGTCGTTATTCAGCATACTTGGTTCCTTCCGTTCAACAGCCGGAGAAGGCGTTTTAATCCAACTTCCCCCAACCTGTGCATGTAACCGTGAGTGCACACTATCCCAATGCTTGTGTAAAGACGGACTCATTCGTTTCCATTTCCCCATTACCTTCAAGCTTAAAAAGTACTGTCGCAAGATGGCAGATATCAACATTCCATTCTCTTCGCTGACAACTTCTTCAATCTCGCCACCTTCTGACTGCACTAACAAGGACGTATAGCCATCTTTGCCGCGCGCCATATACCCCCGTGTGGCGAGAGTATAATGTTTCTTGTAATCCACCAGCTTGTCGTCGACTTTAACCCAGTTGATGCGACTGCCTGGTGGTGAAGATGCAGTATATTCAAATGTGATATTCGATACCTGCGGAAAGCGACCTTCTAGAGCAGGGAGTTGACTGACACCATTCTCCAATGCCTCAACCAAGTCTCGGCCGGTCACTTTGATAACCACGACAGGGTCCTCAAAAGGAAAGCAATTTAAGACATCTTTCAGTCTGAGAAGACCAGGCGGGTAGACCTGGTCACCGCGGATAGTTCCGCCAGCCATTATAGAACAATCCGCATGATAATAAAAGCGCATCAAGTCGCATATGAAATTACCAAGATTTGACTCTCGTGTCCTAACAGTCGTAAATCGTCCGTCAAGAGCAGATGCAGTATATCCAACAGGTTTCTCCAACTTGGCTTTGAGCGTTGACGTAAGCTTGTCGACTAGAACTTGGCATTCTGGATCAACGGGGATAGACCGGACAATATCACGACGAGTGATATTGAAATCCCAGCCTTTGGACTCCGGTTTGCGGAATGCTTCTATGTAACTTAATTGTCTGAAGTCGGTTCCGGAACGCAAAACGTGAATATCATTTATCACGGAATGTGCGTAAAAGTGGTCGTGACCACCTAGTATAATATCAATTAGTCCGGCCGGCACTTTCTCTGCCAGTTTAATATCGTTGGGTTCGCGCTGATGGGTCAACGCAATCACAATCTCGGCTCCTTGTTTGCGCAGCTCTGGCACTAGCTCGATGGCAGTCTGGGAAGCAGACTTGTATATAAGGCCGGGCGGTAGCGAGTTTATCGTGCCTAGCCTATAAACAACTCTAGTAAGATGCTGTTCGGCGAGGGAGAGAGACGAAACTTACCATTCTCGCTCACCCAAGCCTATAATACCGATCTTTATGCCATTTGATGAAGTCAACATCACCGTTTTTTCGCAGTTGGCGAGTGGCACATTATCCCCAAGTGCCGGGTCAAGCACGTTTGCCAGTAACCAAGGAAATTTGCACTGGCTTCGCAAATGTCGAAACTGTGCGACACCAAAATCTAGGTCATGATTCTTGCCGACAATTAGCAAGTCGAACCACCAAGTGGAAATGATGTCCACATACCCCGATACAGGCGACATCCGTCCCGACCTTATTCAAAAATGGTATCATATGCTGTCCCTTTGTGACTGTACTTTCCAAACTCGGGTTGAATGCATCGCCGGAAAATAGGGTGATCACGTCCGAGAGGCCGCTGTATTGTGGCGCGGTCCGATAGTCGTTCATAACGGTTTGGAATCGTTCGACGCCGCCGATGGGATCGGACGAGCCTGGCCTGTGCTCGAAATATAACATTAGTTCAAATATCCGTGGAAATGAGTGGCAGTCTCAATTCAACACCTCACTCAGCCTTTCCAGAGAAAGGACCGTGCAAACTCACTCGACATGGTATACATCATTATAATGGATCAGACGCAAATCCGGAGCTCCTTCGCGACCAGAAGAATATGTGATAGTAAGGCCTTCATCGTTGTCCGGTGCTGGGCTCATGTTGCTCAGCCTGTTGAGCTTCGACGCAGGGCGTGTAGGTAACGTGCGGAGAATTGCCACCGCGCGCGGGGGAAAGGGCACGGAGTTCGCGCGGAGACTGTTCTGAAGGAATGTTGAAAGAGCTTAGTCAATACCGGAAATAATAGTAATGGTCAAAAACTGACGAAGTATTCCGCGAAATAATGTGGAAGAGTGTTGTGTCGCAACAAAGTCGAAACAGTCAACAGAGGGAGGATGACGGTGGGGAAGGAGGTACCGCGATGTGCCGAATCCAATGAGACCCTTACCTACCAGAAGCGCCCGCAGACACGAAACAGCTGGCACTTGGCACACTACTTTTACGTCGGTCGTCGAATAATCGAGTGAGAATCACCAGATATCTCGTGCACGAGGAACATCTTAGCATTTAATGCGGGGAGATCCTGATCTCACCTGCGTCCCTGCCTAAGACAGATCATGAGGCATCGCACCCCAAGTTACAGTCCGGGTTACGATCCTACACCGGATATCCTAGAACTCACATTTGAATCTGACCCCCGTGTATCTTAGATATACTCCATCTGTAACACCCCGGTCAGCAAAAACAGGCAAGCATATGACCGGGTGCCGCATTCTGAGGGCTCATCTATCCAACTACCCCGCGCCTCTGATACTAATGCCGTGTTTCCTGCGAACAACCGCCACACCTTAGACTTCCCCCTCATGAGAGATCTTGAAGAACCTGGAAGGAAAGGGGGAAATGGATCATTTACCTGCTGTCAGTCGACGTTCTGAAGCCGTCCCCTACCTGGGCATGGACGGCTACAAGTACAGCCACGAGGGCTTTTATCTGTTCCCCGATAAGCATGGGCAAAGTATTCGTGCTCTATTACGTGGCGACGCTCCTGGCTTCTCTTCACAACGAGCCCGAGAATCATTTTTCCAGGCTTGGCTGTATTTTGGCTTGCTCGATGAATTCGCCACGACGAATACAGGAGTCCGTGTAGAGGAGTTCTATGATAATGGTGAGGCACCAGACCCGATTCTCCACACGACATCACTTCTCGAGTATCTGCAAAACTGGTTACGCTTGGAACGGTGCATGCCGGGGTCGATAGCACGGCCACGACAAATGAGAGCCACCGTTGTTTTGAAGGATGCGAGAATGGTAATATGTGAGCGCATTGCCAACGCTTCTCCTGGGTCTGGATGGTGGGTTGGTCCACTGTTGGCTACATCATTTATGATTCTAGGAGAAACGTTATCGTGGGCAATGCAACAGCTAGAGGTTTCTGTTGGCGGCGCCCTCATTGCGGGCTGGACAGGCCACTTCGATGATCGCGGCTGGGGTCCAAGTTCGCTCGTGTTTGGCCGCCTTCGCGAACAAGGATGGTGTCCCTATTCTATATCGATGCTACGGGGGATGTTGAAAAACAATGTCTCTGGGCTATATTACGCAACCACATATCCCACTTCTCCTGACCAGAGGCTGGGATTAAACCATAGCCACTGCACGGACAAGCTCTGCTCAGCAAAGATCGCATCAGAAGACATATATCGGATGAGGCACGTCACGCCGGACTGTACATGTTCTTATATTGGACCTGTCGTTGAGGAAGTTGTGCATATTCTTGACTCTGACGAAATTCCGCTTTTGTGCTACACGGGTTCTTTTGAGTCTGGAACTGAAATGCTCCAAGTTCAGCAGTTCAAGCAAGGGATGAAGTACATCGTGGTCAGTCACGTTTGGGCCGACGGACTTGGGAATCCGCGTGGAAATGGAATGGTGAACTGCCAGATTCAACGGCTCACTCAACTGGCAGGCAAACTCCTAGATTTTTCGCATGGCACCGTTTTTTTCTGGATCGATACGTTGCTCGTACCAGTCGATCCACAACACAAAGCGGCCCGCAAAAGGGCAATACGGAAAATGCACGAAGTTTACAGCAAAGCATACAAAACGATTGTGCTGGACGGCGACTTAATGGAACACCGCGTGGGTCAAGACTACATTGAAACAGCCATGCGGATCACCATATGCGGATGGATGCAGCGTCTATGGACCTTGCAGGAAGGAGTCATGAGTAGATCCATATATTTCTTGTTTCAAAACGGGTTGCAAGACATCGAGGACCTGGAGATCAATTATCCTGCCGCGGCGGCCAAATCGAGCGTGGCGGGCGCTGCACGAGCCTTTTACAGCAACTTACTCCGCCCGCATAATCTTGTTGATCATGTCGACACAAAACGCATCAGTGCCATGTGGAAAGCGATGCAGTGGCGCCAAACGTCGAAGCGCAGCGACGAAACAATGGCAGTTGCCACGATTTTGAACGTCGACCCCATGGAGCTCGTCAATTGTAATGACGAAGAGAGAATGACGGTTTTGTTGAGATCTTTGCCCGAGATACCCTCTGCATTTATTTTCCTTCCTGGCAAGAGGCTAACCACCAGGGGATTCCGATGGGCCCCGGCCACGTGGATGGGTGGTTGGGAGACTGACTTTCCAGACCCGCTTGGACTTCCCAGCAAGCCGATGCTATTCCCCCGCGGTTATGATATCGTACAAGCACCGAGTGCCCTGACCGAAAATGGATTGATGGTTCGGTATCCAGGCTATCGTCTTCAGACAACGAGCCTAATAGGCGCTGCTGAATCTCTCAGAGATGATCCTGTTTCCAAGCACAGCTTATGCAGCTTTCGCAGCTTCGTATTTCCATCAAGTGATTCTTTACATGAATGGTATCAAGTTACCCCCGTATCCAGCGATGAAGCCGAGGATTACTTTCACAAACTCAACGACCGTCTGATGGAAGAATGCCTTGATCTGCTTGAAGAATTCCCCCAATTTTCCAGTGGCAGAACCAAGCTTGAGAAGGCGCGGAGCTTGGGTGATCATGCCCTTGACACGGTAGGGCTAGCGATCATTCTTTGTCGACCAAACCCAGGCATCACTCCGGAAATTGCTCTCCTGGTTGAAACAGATAAGCTTCCAGACCCCATTAGCAAGCTTGGACCGAAGGAGGTCGCGTCGCAAAACACTGCAATAAAATGCAAGTCAGTCATGCGGGTGCGGATCAATTTGTTAACACAGGAAGAGCATGCTCCACAACTTGAGCAGTTAAAACACGCGTTTAGAATATCCCCCCGTCAGGTTCCATTTTGGGGAGAGGAGATAAAAGAAGACCAGCTCTGGATTGTCGATTAGGATGGAAATCAGGGCTATGGTAGATAACTATATGATGATATCTACGCTTTTTCGATCGCTAGTATGCCAATTAAACGTCATCATCAATCGTCAGTTATTATAGCAGTATGCTGGTCAGGCTCGTTGTAATGGGTAGCGTGGCCCATGATGATGATAGAGGCTAAAATGAAGCCGATGACGGTGAAGATAGGGAAGAGGATCATGGGGGGTTGCAGAAGGTGACGCCGTTGGTTCAGAGGTCGACCTCGCACTATTCACAATGAATATTTGTCAGTTCCCTGATAACTCTGCGATGCCGGCAAACTTGCGACATTTCGGGGTGCTGAATTCTGGTTAGGGGGAAGACAATAAAGAAGTTCTTCGTAGTACTTGCATGGCTTATGAAAGGTGTGGGAAGCTTGTCTATGAAGTTGTATGTCAGCAAGACCTACCTATGTACCTGAAGAGGAGTTTTGGAAACACCGCCAGAGATTTTGGCATGTAGATCAATGTGTGGCTTCCTTCACAAATTTGCCGCTCACGAGACATTTACTTCGTAATCTGACATTGAATCTCCCATTTCTGATCTAATATGTATTCAATTTTATTCTAGTTAATGCGTAAAACTATATATCACATTTACAAATCGCACTCTACTACTCGTCTCTAGGAACAAACTTGACAAGCTTGCTAGAGAGAACAGTACCGTGTCCTCCGTCACTAGTAGACTTGTTTGCAATACCATCATCGATGCTGATCCACTTCCATCCTGCTAGGGCATATGCAACGGTGATAGTCGTTTGCAGCTTTGCCCAGCGCTTTCCTGGGCAAGGGTGCCGACCATCGCCCCAGCCAAGAACTGAAAGGAGAGCCACGTTAGTTGCTTGAGTGTATCTGATAATAAAGCAAGGCCAAACACTTACATCCATAAGCTACCTTCTTATAGTCATCGTTACCTGGCAGCCAGCGCTCGGGCTTGTATTTAGTGGGCTCGGGATATAGCTCTGGGTTAAGATGTATCTCTGTTGTGTTGTAGATAGCAAAGCTACCTGCGGGGATAACCTCGTTGCTGCCCGGAAGTTCAACTGGGGTGGACCCAATGTTCTTGCGCATCATGGAGAAGACAACCCACAAGCGGATTGCCTCTTTGAAGCAGAGATCCAGTGTGGGGAAGCTTGTTTCCCAGACATCAAGCGGCAGAGAATCAAGTTGTTCGACCAAGGGAGCGTTTGGATTCTTTGCATGAGCTTTTGCGGCAGCCTTGATTTCAGCGTAGACCTTTTCCTGCCACTCTGGGTGAGAGGCCATGTTGTGCAACATTTGGCCCATAAGAATGCGAGAGTTGGTCGGGGCAATGAAGATAATGCTGACGAAGAAGTTAACGATGTTATCTTTCTTGTCACCACTGTCAATCATGAACTGTAGGCCGTCTTCCTGGCGCGGGGTGATTCCCCTCATGCGCCTCTCGATTACTGGGTCGAATACATCCTGGAGGTATTTCAATCTCTCTGCCCGTTTCCGGGTGTCTGTAGATGGTAGCCAAGGGAAGAACACTGCTTTGAAGCTACTGGCAGCTTGTAAAGTGTTGTACATCTCGAACAGGTCTTCAAAGACCTTAGTGTCGTCCGCGATCTCCTGGCAACAAAACAAGAGCATATCATGCGTATATACAATCCTCGCGCAAGTAATGGCTGGGTTGGTCACACCTGTCGTGTCTTTGGCCAGCGCTGTTTGGAAGATTTTGCGAGTGTCGGTGGTAAGACGAGCCAGGTGGTTTCTCAACACCTCGGATTTTTGTAGGTCGATGAGACGGCGCAGGAAGTAGCTACGGCCATTGTGAAAATTCGGCTTGAAAATCTCGGGAACTGGAGGCACTTTGCGTAGCCCAACTCCACGTAAACCTGAACCTTGCACGAAGTCAAGCCCAGGGCTCTCCAGAAATGCTTTGCGGCCGGCCTCTCCACTGACACCCACAACATGTTTCTTGCCAACCCAAAAGCTGAAGTGGCCGGTCTTGGATTCTTTGAAGGAGTCTTTCAAAAATTGACTGTTTCATATATAAGCAAGGAGTTCCTCAATCTTGCCACTAGGAAACATCGCTCACCTTTTGCGCCACATGAAATTGGCAGCCCCGATGAATGGGTATGTGTCGCTTGTGAATTTCGGTACCCTCTTGTCTAATCTAGGTGTATAAGAAATGAAGGTAAGGAGACTTAGGATCGCGGTGAAGATGGTAGCGAGTCCGATAGTCAATGGAGACTGGTAGACTTCTGGGTCCAGTGACACCATTCTCGTCGGTAGAGTGACATTCATTGTCATGATGTGTTTGGCTGCAACATGCACTAGACTATTGAACTGGGACACAAACAGTGACTAAATCTCGTCAGGACTGACAGATTGACATCGAGCACCGACTACTTGTATGGGTTAGTCTCAGTTCAAATATAACGGAGCACGGGAGTACGGATATCGGGTGAAAGATATAAATCAGCCCGAAGTAGCCGGGAGGCGGGAGTGCTTGAACGGGCCATTTCTAAGCATGAATATACCCCGGATCGGGCAGTAATATAAACCCCAATTCAGATTCCAAGGGATCCTCTTTCGAGGAAGTTAAAGAATAAACCAACAAACCATCACGATGTATCACTACGTAGAGCTTCTTGGCATTCTTACAGCTTTGTATATTGCATCGCATGTATACAAATTCGTGTCACTTCGTATTCGCTACGCCAAAGCTGCTCGGCAACATGGCTGCAAACCAATCACCCGCTACCCGAACCGTGAACCGTTCATGGGAACTGACCTCTCGCGTTTAATGAAAGAAGAGGCAAAGCGCGGCAAAGGTCCATTCTTGTTCATGAATCTTCACAGAAAGTATGGTGATACCTTCTCATTCAAGGCCCAAGGCCCAAGGCAGATATCAACATGTGACCCCAAGAACTTCCAAACTATTGCATCGACTAAATTCGGGGATTGGGGCGTCCAACCTATCCGTGGCGAGCCCCTGGCTCCTTTCCTGGGAAGGGGAGTACTGACACATGATGGGCCTATATGGAAGCGGTCTCGCGCATTGCTTCGCCCTACCTTCAATCGTACTGAGGTTGCTGATCTGGAAAATTTCGAGACCCACGTTAGCAGCCTCCTGCGCATGATACCGAAGGATGGAAAAACTTTTGATTTGCAGCCGTTGTTCAAGAATCTGGTGAGTTGACTCAATCTGCCTGCCATGGTGAGATGGAATGTGAATTTGATACGTGTGTTATCAGTTTCTTGATACTTCTACCGAGTTCATATTTGGCCGAAGCGTCGGATCCCTTGACCCAGCATCTTCCTTTCCTGCACCGGAATTCATGAAGGCCTTTGATGCTGCTTCAATTGGTTTCGCCCAGCGACTGTAAGTCTGCATACCACCCAAATTTCCGCGATCGCGTTGGCTTACTGTCTTCTCTATGCTCTCCTAATACATTGCTAATTAAGACGTGCTGTGTAGTAAGGCAGGGCCGTTGGCACCTATTTTATTCTACTTCGATAAGACTTGGGAGCGAGCATACACAGTGGTTCACAATTTTGTCGACAAAGAGGTTCAGAGAGCTCTTTTGCCTTTCACCACAAACGGCCAGGCCAAGGCCAAGGGCGACCACAAAGAAAAGTTCATTCTGCTAGATCAAATGGCGCATGAAACTCAAGACCCCCTCGACCTCAGGCACCAGGTTCTCAACATTTTCCTACCAGCCCGTGGAGTTACGGCAGTAGGTATCAGCAACGTCATGTGGGAGCTTGCACGCCACCCAGACTCATGGGAAGCTTTGCGCGAGGAAGTTCGGAGCATTGGTAATGTGCCTTTAACCTTCGACCTCATGTTAAAACTTAAAGTTGCCAAGAAGATCATCAATGAGACATTTCGGCTCCATCCCCCAGCACCTGTGGTTACAAGAATCGCACTCAAGGACACTGTTTTGCCCTCAGGTGGTGGACATTCTCAAAAGTCACCTGTTTTTGTCCCTAAAGGCACGACTGCCCTGTTGAATCTGTATGCCCTTCACACACATCCTGAATTCTGGGGAGAAGATGCAAACGAATTCAAGCCAGAGAGATGGGCAGACGGTAAGCTGTCAGGGGAGTCTACGTGGCAATATCAACCTTTCTTCGGAGGCCCCAGAATGTGTCCTGGGCAACAAATGGCGCTTGTCCAGATTACGTATTTGTTGGTTAGAATTGTCCAGGAGTTCAAGGGACTTGAGAACAAAGACCCAGTAAATGACTATTATGCCGTGGGTGGAGTGACAGTTGCAAGCATGCACGGTGTGAAAGTTGCACTAACGCCAGCTTGATCTCGATTTAGAGGAATTCTAGTCTTTCTAAAATTGATTTGTACAGAATATAATTTAAGATTTGCTCTATTTTCTATTGTGATAAGCTTTGATCTCATCCCATTTTCATCACTGTAAGAATATTAGTCTCACCATTTTTCGTCTTCATCTTACGCTACAACTCTACCGCGCAATACGTATTACGTAGCAGCTCTCAAACCGACACCTGGGCGTCGACCAGCATTGTTTGAGTTTCCGACATGTAGGTAGCATTTAAGTCCGTCCGGGCAATTCTTGCAAGCCGTTTCAAACTGTGTACAACTCGTAATAAGGTCCAGACTAACCATTACTTTTCGAACAATTGCCATTGGCCAGCAGGGTCAGTTGGCTGGCCCCTTTCACGGTTACGGGCCTTTAAGAACAAATGGCGGCGCTTGTTTATCTCCGGGGTCTCAGAATCACCCGAGAACTCGAGATCATACAATACTCGGGGAGATTCCGGCATTGCGCCGTTATACATATATAGAACATGAAATGATAAAGGCACAATGATGAAAATAACATCTTGCGAGAACCTTTTGATATCCAGCCCCTAGTGTCTAGTACAACCATGGCGACTTCCCCTATTTACCTTGACCCCTCGCACGTTGGCATTGTCAACGTTGCTGATATCTCGTCCGCCTCGCTCGCAGAATGCAACCGCCTGTTGATGAAGAATCACGAAGAATATCATATGTTCTTCCGTGATACCGCCGGCCACAATCATATTGTTCACAGTCTCCTCACAATTCTCTCTTTGGGAGCCGGTCCCAAGGAATTGCAGGATCGCTACGATGACGGAACTCCGATTCAGCGGCCTATTCCCCAGATTGATCATGACATGCTCAAGCGTTTCTCGGATCCAGAGGTTCTTTTTAACACCATCGGCGTGATCACACAATATCACACATTCCTTGAGTTCTTCAAAGGCGAGATAGCTGCGAAGGGATGGAAAGAAACCGTCCAGCAATATGTGTTTGCCCGCACGAAGATCGCCGATACTATGCTTGCGCGCATGTATGAGGGTGCATATCACCCAATCATTCACTTGGGGCTTGGAATTGAGTTCCAGCAGCCTCTTATCATTGCGGAAGCACTTGCTCAGGCAGCTGCCCATGATAATAGCAACATTAGTATACTATTCCTGAGTGCCGAGGCCGAAGCAGGCATTGCTTATCCCACCGCAAAGCCAAAGCCTATGATCCAGTTAATTAATGAGGTGCGTGCTAACGATACCATTCGCAATGCACCCCGCTGGACCGATTTTGGCAACAAGATGCGCGATGGTGTTATCGGTCGTGCTGGTGAGGCCATGTCGAGCTTGGCCTCGCAATTTCGAATCAAAAATGATGAGAAAGAGCTGCAGAGAAGGACTGCCGAAATGATCAATACGTGCGCTTTCTTTGCCGGCGCTTCACAACATGAAGGGCGGAAGAGAAAAATTGATTTCTTCTACATGCATAACGTGACTAGCAGTATTTTCTTTTCTATTTTTATCCGCCAAGACTGGATCAAGTTAGAGGATCGTGTACGTCTAGTCGAGTGGAAGGCACGATTAGATCTTGCATGGTATGCTGTCTCTGGATGTGCTGCACTTGATGAGAAATGGATCTCCGAGTACTCAAACCCGGAGAGTGATGGAATGGGATGGGAAGAGCTTTTTACTGCTGTGGTTAAAGAGCATGATGATGGACATGCAGCGAAATTCATTCGTGCACTCAAGAATGGAGAGCAGGAGTGCAAAGAATTTGAGCAGGGCGAGTGGGAGACGTACTTTCCCATGAAGGGGGATATGTGGATCAAATTAGCGAGGATGTGCCAGGATACTACCAAGAATCTGCCCACCGATCTCAAGTGGGTGCCATTCACTGGCTTTGACCAGCCTTGGAAGAGACCTGACCTGTTAAACTAAAAGAAACCTTCCGAATCACTTGACGAAAATGAGTTGATAACTATGTACATAGAAGGTAGTGAAATTGTGTCTTTATACAACTTGCCGCTCTGTCTAGCCTGTCCAGAATTATAGCAGCTAATTTTACGACCTCGGGATATTTCCCAGTAAGATATAAAGTCTGTATGTATCTTACTTTAAGAAATCACTCATGCTGCAAATATAGCATGCAGTTGCAGACTGGGATGATTTGGGCCAGTAGAGAGTTGAAGGGGAAACATTATTATTTTACCAGTTATAAAGTTCTCAAATTTTTGTACAGGAGCATTCTTCGGGGACCATTTTAGCTAAGCCGAATGATTCTAAGTTCAAATAAAACGTAAAGCCCAACTCGCTATAGACTGGAGACCCAAGATCAATGGAATTTATCGCGTTTCTTAATGATTACATCCATAACTGCGGCCTGGACCTCCGATTTGATAATCTTGTGTGTTTGGTTGACAGGAAACTCAACCATCCCGATTTCCTTCAATGAAGCGACCCCGCCTAGAGCGTAATCTCTTCCAAACTCAGCCCGTATATGTTCCTTGATCTGTGTCTCGGTTCTCCCGTTAAACGAACTTAGCACCGCAAACGGCTCAGCACCGAGTACATGGTGTGGAACTGGCACTACTATGGTCTTCGCATGTTCTCATTAGCTAGGAAAATACAATTTGAATTGCAAGCAACACTCACGGAGGCGCCAGTAAAGGCTTGAAGAGAACTCTCGATAACGGCCGGCATAATTGCCACCCCGGCGCACTTCAAGAGATCTTTCTTCCTTCCAAGGATGTAAACAAGTCCTTCGCGGTCGACGATTGCAATGTCTCCTGTATTGAACCACCTTCCCTTGCCATCATTATAAAACAACTCCTCACACCTGCCACCGACGTAATGGGAGATGATGCTAGGACTCGATATATGGAGCTCCCCAAATTGACCTCGTTTCGCTACACAGTTCTTTTCTGTGTCCCAGAGACGAATCGAGGAGCCAGGGGCAACCATACCCAGAGGACATATCTCGCCAAAGAATGGGATATTCGATGGGGGTGTTTTAAAAAACGGCCAAATAAAGGACCCTCCTCCTTCAGTCATTCCGTGGTTTACGCAAATTTGAGATTGCGGGAACAATACTGCACATTTTACCATGACGTCCTTGGTGACTGCATCGCCACCGACTTGGATTCGCTTCACAGATCCGACATCCACAGGTCGTGTGGCAAGCTCGACTGCCATTTCATGAACCATAGGAGGCGTAAGTACGATAAATGTAGCTCCAAACTGCTTGATCGCTTCAAGAGAATCACGAACGCTGAAACTCTGTCCTGTCATAACAACAGCACCGCCGGCTTTCCAGGTCTGTAAAGTCTGTGCAGGAGCTATCCCTCTCGAATTATGTGGTTGTTGAACGGCAAATGCGCCAGCTTCACTATCGAGGAGCCAAGCTTGAGAATCGAGAACATGCGACATGCCTGATACAAGTAATGGACATCCTTTTGGAATTCCGGACGTGCCGGAAGTAAACATTATGGAGTGAATGCGCCTTGGATCATCATGTCTTGCAGAAGATACGATGGCAAATTCATCAACTGGAAATTCTGCGGCTCTAGCTGCAAGATCTACCAGAGACCTCCAAGTAGCGGTTCCGGAATGTGAGAGGGTTATTTGAATGGGTCGCGGCAATTGCAACTCAGAAATGGCAACTTGAAGGAACCTCCCACCCGAGACATCAGGTGCAACGACTAGCTGTGGTTTAAGGGTCTGTAGTAGCTGCTTGAGTTGAGTGAAACCTGAAATATCCAGCAGTGAAAGGTCCAGGCTGACGTAGGTAATCCGAAGCAGGACGCATGCCCATAAGAGGATCGTATACTCGGCACCGTTGGGAATGATCATAACCATCGTACTGTTGGGTTGAACACCTTCCGCTAGCAGACCAGCGGCAATTTTCATGGCGGCGCGGTGAAGCTGGCGATAGGTCAGGGTAAGGCATGAGGGTTGCTCAAGATGGCGATTGTAAAGATAGACATCCCCGCTTGGTTGATAAAGTGCCCGTTCGTTATTCGATACTAGTTCATTCAGAAGATTGCCGGGTTGGAACATGGAGATTACGGCTGGGTCATCTGGGTTCTTCTTCAACCCTTGCTCGATGTGCTCAAACACAGACAGCCGTCCCCAAGCAGTGCCGGTAAGCTCAGCAACCTGATCAGGAGATGGTGTTTCTCCATCCTTCTCATTTTTCTTGGGAAATAAAAGTGAAACAATAAAAGAGCGGCTAGGTGGAAAAAATAATGATAGGATTGCTAACAAAAGGAAAGACATCTTGACTGTGGGGGTTTTTCCCCCTCTATTTTTTTAGTGATGTATTTTTCAGGATACAAGGTGAGAAATGCCCTCTACCATGAGTCTGTAGGACGATGACTATGTCAGCAGGCTAGTAGCGATCATTGGCTTAGTCGGGATGGATCATCGGGGTATTCCAAAGGACCGGGAGTAGAGTTCGGGGTATTTGGACTTGGTGGATAGTCTATACCTAAGCCGCCGCGTCTAGTGCGTTGAAGTGTATCTAGTAGCTAGGTATATACATCAAGAAAAACGTGATCATGAAATCCGCGTCATATGTAGAAAATTACAGAAAGTTGAATCAGGAAGCGATTTCTAGCTAAATCACAGGATATCTATCACACTCAATGACAAATCAATACAATCTCAGGGCCTCTATACCTTCCAATCCACCTATGCAGGCCCTGTCGTAGGCAAATATGGGTGCATCCACGGAAAGAAGTGTCTCAACAAGCCCATTAATATACACATTGGAGTTCCCTGCGGGAATTTGGCTCCAACACCCCGTTGTGCATTCACAACCCCAACATTCCTTCCGTCATACCTTCCTTCGTCGTCGTCTGCTGCCTCAATCATGCCGGCTGAGAGATCCAAATAGCTAATAAAGCTTTCTTCTTCATCGAGTGTTAACCTATGCCCACGTGAAACATCCACTGATAGGCCAGCAGGTTTAATAAAGATGGTGGAGACCCAGTCTGAGTGTGAGCGGAGGAAAACCTCGGTGAGTCTGAGGTCTTCGTAGACATGAGAAGCCGCCGCGAGCATGATTGGGCGGAACCATCCGGGCATATGACGAGCAAGGTGGTCGTCAATAGTCGCTGAGCTGAGCAGGATCAACTTTGGTAATTTGAGTCCTGGAGCGGCATCCCCTTTGATCCTCTCCAATGCTTGAATAACGCATGCGGCGCTATCTTGGCTGAGGCGGCAACCGGGCACGTTGTCATTCGTAGTTACCACGAGGAACACTGCCTTGGTACCTCGTACGCACTCGGTGATGAGCTCAACATCGTAGATGCTACCCGCGAAAACTTGAACGTTCTTGTTATCAACTACCTCGGGAATCAAGCCATGCAGCTTTTTCTGATTGCGGCAGTAGGCATGGATTTTGTTTTTGGGCGACTTGAGAAGGTTTCGAATGAGTGCAGAGCCGCAGTTTCCTGTGCTGCCAATGATTGCATAGGTGGCGGCCATCTTTGGTGGAGGTGGATGTGGTGGAAATGCAGACGGAGGAAAGTATCGTATTTCTGTCAAAGTGTGTAGAACAGAGTCATCTTTGTTGCCCGAAGAGAGTCTCTGTAAAAATATATCGCTTGACATATAGATAGCTATCTGTCTGTCAGGTACCTAGATAAACTCCGAATCGGAATACCGACCCCAGATTCAAAGAGAAATGTTCCGTTTCCAGGGGTGTAAAGATCCGAATGCTAGAGCCAATCGGCCCAAATATTTCCGTACATGATGGATGGTGCGTTGTCAAGTTCTATCAAATCTTCCTAAAAACTTTACACTTCAAAATAACATTACCTACTGAAAGAGAAAGTGCAGATACCCAGATTTGCACAATCCAGACTAGACAACATGGGATTCTTGTATAGCCAACTTTTCAAATCGTTGCCCTATCCAACCGGTGACTACACCGGTAAAACCATTGTGATTACTGGTAGCAATGTTGGCCTGGGAAAAGAGGCAGCACGCCATTACGTCCGACTAGGCGCCAGCAAACTGATCCTCGCTGTCCGCAGCTTGGATAAAGGTCACGATGCCAAGCACGATATTGAGCGCACTACAAAATGCGCGTCAAAGACGATTGAGGTGTGGAAACTCGATATGGCTAGTTATCAGAGTGTCCAGAAATTTGCGGCGCGAGTTGAAGCCGAATTACGTCGCCTCGACATATTCATCGCTAATGCCGGCATAGCACCCGCAAAATATTCAGTGCTGGAGGATAACGAGGCAAGCATTACGGTCAATGTGGTTTCTACATTTTTGTTGGCCGCTCTGGTCCTGCCGAAGATGAAAAGCACCGCCGCAACATTGAACACAAGGCCGACATTGACCATTACCACTTCCGATGTCCACGGTCATACACAGTTCCCGCAAAAGTCAGCGCCCGACGGCAAGATCTTTGCCACGATAAACGATAAGGCGACCGCGGAGAAGAGTTGGGACGACATGTATCCCATTTCCAAGTTGCTTGAGGTTTTCGCCGTCCGGGCTATTGCAGAGCAAAGTCCAGCATCGGAATTTCCCGTCACAATCAATCTCGTCAATCCTGGACTTTGTCACTCCGAGCTCGGACGTGAGTTTCCCTCTTGGGGGTTTTGGTTTCTCAAGTTGGTATTGGCCCGATCAACAGAGGTTGGCAGCAGAATATTGGTTCATGCTGGATCTCAAGGTGCAGATTCGCACGGGCAGTATATGTCTGACTGTGAAATAAGCGTTCCAGCACCACTTGTCACGAGTACCGAGGGAAAAGAGACGCAAGGCCGTGTTTGGTTTGAGTTGGTGAAGAAGTTGGATGCAATTAGGGCTGGTGTGTCTGCCAACTTCGAATAACTTAGTCGTGTAATGGTAGTTAGTGGCGTGTTCAATTGACAATCGATTTTCTACATTGGTATCTCGCTACTCAATATTTATTTTCCATTAATCCAACTACGTGATTTCATTTGTCAACGTTTGACCTGTCAAGCTTTGTAATATAAACAACTCGATAAATTCAATACATAACAACCATGTCTAATTTCCGATTCTCATGCTTGATCCAATCTAAGACCAATCCCCATCCAATAGACTTTCAACATTCTTGCCTGCCTCAATATCTGCATAGACCTCGTCGATAGTCCAGGGAACGAACTTGTGACCTGGGGGGAAATTTTCATTGGCAAAGTCGGCCCCAGCGACGAGATGTGCAAACGCCTGGCTATATTTGTTGTAGGCATATTCCTCAGGATCGTGGTTATGAATCCACTTTGGAAAGCGCGTGCGAATTTTGATGGGGTCGGCCCAAATTGCGTCCCAATTGGTTTCAGTCTTGAGTTGCGAGTTCACAAAGGACATTTTCTGAGCACAGCTCACACGCTCATAACGGAGGAGATTGTAGATCTTGGTTGACAGCGATGCATTGCGGGGTCCTCCTCCGAGCTGCAAGCAAGTAGCTAACGTGATGGCGTCCTCAAGAGCTTGTGTGGCTCCGTTCCCAGAGGTGGGCACGAAACTATGAGCGCTGTCGCCCACTTGCACAACATGGCCATGAGTGGACGTCCAATTGCGCCGTAGATCACGCCACAGTAGCGGCCAATGGACAATAGCTCCTTTGGGTGCAGTACGTATGAGAGCGGCGATTGCAGGGTCCCAGCCCGGGACCTTCAGGAGCTCTTTAACCACGTCCTCCGGATCAGTATCGGGCTCCCACGACTCGGTTGCTCCGCTATGTATATCTCGAGGGGTGAAACCCCATGATACAATGTCTTTGGAGAAGAAGACTCCAATATACATGCCTGGACCCAGCCAGTACTCCCAAATTTCCTTCGTGTCCGCCCATCGCTTACTGACGGCTTCGTCTTTCATAGCAATCTCGCGGGGATAAGCTGTGCGGTAGATAGACATGCCACTGGACTTTGTAGGAGTATGTTCTCCAGCTATCAGGAGTTCCGACGACGATCGAAGCCCATCGGCAGCAACGACGACATCCGCGATCTGAACCTCTCCGCTCTCCAGCACAACCCCGCCTTTCTTAGCAGCGACATCCTCGAAGTAACGGACTGCACGCTTTCCGTATTGGACCTTAAGGCCGAGCTTTGCAACCTGGCGGAGAAGCATGCGATAAAACTTTTCGCGGATTTGTGCAGGAGCTACAAAGGGACCTTTGCGGTCCGCAAGAAATTCGGGTTCATTGAATGATGGGACTGAGGGGCCATAGATGTGCCTGCCTGTGTGTTGTTCGTAGCTTACGGCGGCGTTGACTTGCTCGTTTTCCATGTCACGCATCATGTCCGGCCAGTGCCTTAATACTGCGACGGCCGATGGCTGTATGACAATAATATCTCCTGTAAAAGCGTCAGTACTAGCATCAGACCAGTAGCACACAGGATGCGATGTTTACCAGAGTAAACCGGGCCGTCGTTGCGCTCAAGGATACCAACCACGTTATGTCCCTTTCTCCAACATTCCAACGTAGTCATCAATCCTCCCATGCCGGCGCCAACGACAAGCACATCAATGCCAGTCTCTGGGTGACGTGTGGGAAGATGCGGCTCCGTGGTACCATTTGTGCCATTCCCCAGTTTGAGAGCCGAGAGGTCTCTCGTTACCCATTTTTCAGGGTCATATTCATGTCTGTCTCCTGCAACGTTGGTGCCGATGATTGTGACTGCCATGATATCGATGATAAAGATTCACAGATACGATGCTCAGACTGGTGGCTGCAAGATACGAACCGTAGGGCACCACTACGCTCATAAACAGAAGCCGTTGGTTAGGGCTACTCCGGCCGAGCCCTAGCCCTAACTGACCCGTTGGGGACATTAGCCCCACGCCGTAGCCCTTCCCTTTCTGGAATTCAGCCGGTCTTGCGGCCCATAGCAAATTAGCCCGAGTTGATGGTGTCAGCCTTCAAGATGATGGAAATTCAAGTCAAATCCCCCGTAGTGTCGAAATTAACCCCCCGGGCTCCTCCACTCGGATCACGCAACGGTTGATCTATATTCAGCCACGTAAACGAGTCTGTAGAGAAGGGAAATAATAGGAGAATAATAACATTGGGTGGCGATCGTATTGCCGGCTTGGTATTCTTGGCTGGACTGACTTGCTTACACCTTTCTTGAAGTTTCTTCTCGTGATTTTCACATTCATTATTACAGAGTGCGTACGAGGTAATCACTGATACCGTATGAAGCTGCCTCGAACCCGAATCCGAATATGAAGTTATTCCCGGAGTGAAAGCTGTTGCATGTGCATATACAGTGCACGAGGTTGTACATCTCTTGATATTATAACTATTGTGTTTTATCAATTACATAACAACATACATGACAGACATGTCGCCTGCGGTATTTTACTTTCACTGAAATATATTCCTGGTGATGTGCACCTCTCTAAAATACGGAGTACGTACCCAACACTACAAAGAGTGTCGATATGGCATTGTATCTAACGGACTGAAGTGCTAAGCTTAGGTCAAGAGAATCTTATTTCATACAAGAAATTATAGGTCTAAACTCTAAAGGGTGGAGATGTAACATCCATCCTCAGCTAAGCTGTAGTATACAGCTCACACAGACTTGAGCGATTAGGGATAGACTACTACTCCCTTCGGTATGGTGGGTATCCGTTCTTTGAGCGAGGATCCAGTTGCGGAAGGTCTCTGGTTATCTGATATACGTAAGAATCGTTACCTAATCTTTCCAAATTGCCTAAACTCTAAATAGATTGACAAATAGATTTGTATTACAGCTGTAAGATTGATAATACGTATCAAAAAAACACGCTAACAGCTCCTTCTCACCACTAGCCATGCGAGTAATCCTTGGCCTTGCCAACACAGCTCGTATATCAAAAATTGAGAACAGAAGTGGGACGTAATAGAGTAGTTCGTACTCCGTATTGTGTGTAACTTTCTAGAAGAGAAGAGGCTGCCATACATTTCGAAGAGGATGCTGGATCACTCTAATTCAGTAGTAGCTTGGTTGCGCTGCCTTCACCGTAAAGTAATTCTGTCAAAAATACGTTAACTACCAGGTGATTGATTGTCCTCGAAATCCGTATAAGCAGCCATTAGACGCCGAAAACATTCGTGTTGATGTACATAGCCCAATTCTTCGATATTAACATTTACCATGGATCTGAATATCGATCATAGCTTCTGGCTGCCGGCATGATGCTTCTGACTCGGATCTTATTCGCGCTCAGTTCGTGACGATTGATAAGATTGTGCCGGCCAATGGAGAGGCGGTGATTGATAAGATTGAGGCGAGTCACCGCGAGTGATGTGAAGTAAACCGACAGACTAACGGAGAGGCACCGACGAGTCGGCTTGGCCGTCTTGACTGGCGGCATGGATGGCATGATACGAACAGGAAAGTAGTACGTACATACATGCAGTATGTACGTAGCTCATTAGTAAGCCTCTAGACTTTTGGAGCCAGGGGTTGGGGTATTCGCCATCGCGGATTCGTGGCACTGGGCACGGCGCTAAAAACGCTATCCATTAATATTCAATAGTATTTATCATCTCGTGTCTTGCCCACTAATCAGCTAACGCTGATGAATCTGATATTTATTGGCTAATGCAACGCTAATGCATAATCAAAGCGAACAGAGTCTCGATCCCCCTCGCGCTACTCTAACTTAAAGACTCCTCAGTATTCAAAATCAGAGCTTCTATTGCAAAGCTGAAAGCTCAGTACGATACGCTGGGGACGTGAGATGCTCCATCTCTCCCGAAGCTGGACTAGCCCGCTACTATTACTGTATTCGAAGTCGACTTGGCCCCAACCTAATATATATGCTACTATAAAAGCGAGCAAGGAATTCGCGAAGGATGAAGGGGCCAAAATATACGAAAGCTAATATGCTAATGCGTAGGAAGATAGGTAGTATGTATGCCGGGGTATATATCTATCTATCTAGATCTCGTAGAAGCTGAATGTTGCTATCATAATTTCAATAGCTAACAGCTTACAAAGACTATCCAATATGTCGGAATCAGGATCAAACATGCAAGTCGACAGCGCGCCAACCTCCACAGCAGGAGCGAAATCCAACTCTAAGCTGCGAGACAGTTGCCACGCTTGCGCACGCTCCAAAGTTCGATGCCCCAAACAGAAGCCATCTTGCTCCAGATGCGAGGAGCGTGGCATTCAATGCCAGTATTTTTTTACGAGACGTCCAGGACGAAGGAGTGTGAATAATAAAGGACAAGCCTCCCCTCCAAAAAGTGTTGAAGGGAATCACGACAAGATTTTGTTGTCCGTAGTGCCAACGCCACCAAACCCCTCCCCAACACCCGTGAACTCCAATATCCCGACCACCCAAATTTCATTGCAAAGAGATGGCATTCTAGATGCCTCTGACGTCTTTTCCACTTTCTTGCGGGGAGATTGTGTGCTGTCCCCCTGGCAGGATGACCTGGGATTTGAATTTAGCGACATGTGCTTTACGATGCCATCAACGGACACCCCATTCGATCTGTCACCCTTACTCAATATAGCTCCAGACATGATGACCGACACCACATCATCCGCACCTGACGCGACATCATCTGCAAAATCATTCAGTTCCTCGTCTTCGCAACTCCTGCGACCATCGCGAGCCTCCAGCGTGGCCTCGGTGACTGAAATTCCGCTGTGCGGCTGTTTAACCACTGGCTTGGATCTCCTCAAGACTCTATGCGTGACGGGAGTGGAAAATGCTGGGGGTCAGATTCAAACACCAGCCCTCCTGGCTGAAAATAAGCACAGCATCGAGACAGTACACAAAATGATGTCCTGTCCGTCGTGTAGCGGCGATAGCTTTCTATTCACCATCATGTCAATGATTATTCTCAAGATCATAGAGAGGTACTCGGTGGCGGCGCGCGCAGAAGGCAGTAGCAATGGTCAAGACTTCACGGGACTGCCCAGTCTCACCGATGCCAACCATAGCAATCCTCCAGAGCGCACGGCAGCTCAACTTGTCCTGAGCGAGCTGCATCGTGTGCAAAGATTAGCAAACCAGCTCTCGACGTTTAAGAGGACCGAAGACAGTAGCGCAGATGATAGCGGAGACTCTGCGACAGCACACCTGTCTCCGCACACCCTGGAGCCGGTCGAAAGCGATGTGCGCAGGAGTCTACGGTTTTTGTCTGCGGGCATCATCAGAGAACTCCGGCAGCGATGACTTGGCTATCTTAATGTCCCTTTTCTTTTGTGTTGTTTCCATTGTCTGTTTTGTCGTTCCTCTGGGCGCATTGGCAGACTTGTTGGTTTTTTACCAAGCTTTTCTTGTCATTGCTTGACAATGCTTGTCCATATAGCGTTTCTTGACTTCTTCAGCTGGGTCCCTCTTTCTCTTCCTTGGCGGTTGTTCTGTTTTCGATACCCACCGCCCCTTTTCCACGCTTTATTGTTCCCATATTAAACGTATCAAATGCCAACAATACGAAACTGTATCAAATCTAACTGTCTAACTAAATATAACTTGTTCTATTGCCATTCAAGAATGTAATAATAACACACACTATGAGAATCGACTGCATTCAATACTTAGTAAAGCTAACTGCAGGGTGGGGTGTATATTATTACATATCCATGTATGTACCTAGAGACTCTGTATTGTCTTCAAAATTCAGTCAACCATGTACATGTGGATACAACGAATGAAACAAAAAGACACTTACTCCTATACAACATAGTGTTTTTCGTTATATCATCGCATTCGCTATACATATAACCTTCTTTTTCGTATCCTGGGAGGATCAACACGTTTATTATGTCCCGATTCGTTCTATCCATGGTTTACTGGGGCGGTCTTATAAGAATAGAAATTACGACTTGTCTAGCGATAGAAACTCGAAACTTAGCCCTTTGGTCCGGATGGGGAGACCGACACGAACTAGACCAACTAGGATTTTAGTCTGAGTCAGGCTCGTAGGGACGAAGGATCATGGGTGTATCTTAGTTCGTATGCATATTGATCAGATAAACAATTGACTGCACAGTGGGCCATTTTCCACCACTAATAGGTTGAAATTTAGTGAATGTGACCAATCAGGTTCTTCAGTTTTGAAAAATACTACGTATCGTATTCAGATCCTTCGCCCCCATTTGAAGGAGATACTCGGTTTTACTAGATTCAACTTTAATTCTATAAAGCCACCCCGGTACCACGCGTACCATTACTCCAATGAGGGAGGTAGTTGGCAAATGGAAAAAGGCACATAGCCCTCTGTCTTAAAAGACAGTGGGCAATCTAACTAAACAAGCCTGTAAGGTTGGTAATGCTGTGTAAGACTGCTGAGTTAGTGGCCGGATAAATGAATCCTGATAAATCGTACTCCGTTCGTATTAATAGTGTAACGGAAATATAGCGGACGCGCCAGGAAAAGGTGCTAGCAGGGCAGTACTCCGTAGAGGGGTCCATCCCTCGTCAGGTTTCTCGCAGTGAATGGAAAAAGATTTACCAACATATTTTGGTGCCAGTGACGTGCTAGAGGGAGATCACCTTGAACTAAGCTTAATTTCATATTAACTTTATCACGCAAAAACGTCTTGCAGGTAAGGTGTGCCTCGTAAAGCAATTCTCACGATTCGAGGCGTGACTGATTGCGATCGCTGCATCTGACATCCTCTTGTTTTCCTAGTGCCGTGGGAAACCTGGCAGCAGTTGTGGCATTATACAGCCCGAAAGAAGGCGGGGGGGCCAACTTCCCAAGCTCGGCTGAAAGGGAGACTGCCCTACGTATTTAGATTCTAATATTGACCCTATGCCTTCTCCATCAGACGGAACATAACAAAAAGCACATTGCAATGGCGACACTGGCTCAACTGGTAGGTCGAAGCGACCAGCTGCTTGCGGCAGTCAAGTCTCTTTGTGCCCTTGAATCCGGGGACGCCGAGTTCATGATCCAGAACCCTGACGCAGATACGGAAATCAAACAAGCCAAGGCAGCCATTTTTGCTAATGCTGAGGCCATCAAAACCCTCGTTCAGGTGCCAACAGACTTCCTTCAGCAACTGGCGAGCCAGGTTAGTTTCTGTTCTCTTTCTTTCCCTCCCCCCACCCCGCCCCGGGCTTGATGTGATATTAGATAAGCCCGATGGTTACTTCCGTGACATGGAGTTATACTGATTGATGGAAAAGGTCGAGGTCCTTTCGTGCCTTTACTGGCTAGCTGAGTTCCAGATCTTGGCATGCATACCTCCCGATCAGGACATATCGATTAAGGATCTTGCGGAGTTGACCGAAGTGCCCCGAGAACAGCTCTACCGCATCATCTGTATGACAGCCACCTCTGGATTCCTCCGAGTCATTCCACCGGAAATGGTGGCGCACACACCACTTTCGGCACAATTCATGGCCAGCCAATCTTTACTCGATGCTGTTGTGTTCATGGCTGAGACAGTGGCGCCTACTGCTTTACATATGCCATCAGCAGTACAACGGTTTAGGGATTCCGTAACCGCATATAACCTCGCCAAGAATGATCCCAGCCCATTCAGTTTAGCATGTCAAACACAGAGAAAGCTAGGTCGACAATGGGCCGCCTATCTACGGCACGCAGCTGGTCTGCATCAAGCGGATGAAGTAGTCAGCGTGCTTTCACAGCTAAACTGGTCCAACCTTGGCGACGCTTGCATCGTGGAGGTAAGCTATCTTCTTATCATCAATTCTACTTATGACTGACGTTGAACTAAATGTATTGCTTTTTCTTGCAGGTGGGCGCTGTATCTACCGTCATCGCACAATACCTCGCGAAGCAGTATCCTAAACTTCGTCTGGTCGTGCAGATGCAGGTCACCTCGGTGTTCCCCCAACTACCCGTGCCACCCCAGGAAGGAGACACTCAACAGCGCATCACAGTAACGTACGGTGCGAGCAGCGCATCACCTCAGACAGTCACAGACGCGGCGGCATATATCCTCCATCTACCCCCAAGATCTGCCGACGCCACCAGCGGTGGCACGATCCGAAGCTTGTTGCAATCCTATCTTGGCGTACTTCGCATCAGTGGCAGTGTTTTGCTCATTCCGACTAGCAGATTCCTATCAGAGCCAGGCAGCTTCTCTGATCCGGGAGTTGAGGCTGTTGCCCGCACCCGCGACCTCAGCATGCTGCAGCTGTTTAATGAAGGAGAGATGGCGCTTGCCGAGCTTCTACAGATCATATCAAGTGTGAGTGACAACGTGGGCAAGCTCGTTGTCGTGAACGAACTCAACGCGTCAAACGGGGCTGTCTTAGCAATCATCATTAAACATGCGGTTCATTAGCTAGCGAGTGACATAATTGAATTTTGTGACTCTCTTAACCTCTCGGGCACAGGTTGCCGTACATAGTATATAAGTACAAGTGTTGCAGACCCATATTCGCCCTAGTCAGACAGCGGTGCGTGGAGAGAATATGCCATAGTAAGACTTTAAGGAATGAAGTATGCTTTAGATAGCCACTGGTTCATATAACTAAGATACAACAGACTTCCTCTAACTAGTTGTCGGTTAGGCTTTTAGACATCCGAACATCTTGAAAGCGCTCACTGCCTAGGTATTATGTCTGAGTGGCTTATATTAAAAAGATATGAAGAATTCAGTATATAATAATACAGGTGTTACTCCCTACTCCGGTAGCTATTCTGATCCATGGCCGTTAAAAGTCGAATGGGCGAGAAAAATGCAGTCTGAAGAGAAACAGACCGAGAGGGAAATGATCTAGGGTTAGCCAGCGGAATGCCACTATGGATCAGAAAATTCTTGAGGACTACAAAAATGTTCTTCTTCAACACTTAATAGGCAAGTACATCTATCAATACATTTAAATTGAGTACTTTTAAAGTCTACGCCGCTCCACCATCGACGGTGATGATTTTTCCATTCACCCATTCACCCTCCTTGCTGGCCAGAAAGCCGACCACATTTGCGATATCTTCGGGAAATCCATTTCGATGCAAGGGGGATGCGTGTGCTGCCATCTGCAGATACAAATGTTAGCTCTCGGTAATCGGTATTCCATATCCGATATGCTACAATAATGCGTACCTGCATGCGTTCCTCGGCCGTGTATTTCTCGCCATTTGGAATATAGTGCTGGGAGACGTCATGGAACATGTCGGTGACAGTGCCACCGGGGGCAACGGCGTTGACTGTAATCTTTCTGGAACCGCAGTCCTTGGAGAATACGCGGACAAACGAGTCAATGGCGCCTTTGGAGCCAGAGTACAGCGCGTGATTTGGGACACTAAAGTCTTTGGCTGTGTTGGACGACATGAGGATGATACGACCTCCGTCATTCAAGTGACGGTATGCTTCGCGAGCCACGAAGAATTGACCCCTGGTATTGAGGCTGATAACGCGATCAAACTCCTCCTGATGATCCGATCAGTAATGATCCCCCATATGGCCATGTCAAGTACTCTAGACTTGAGCTTACCTCTGTGACGTCTCCAATATGCCCGAAGCTGACGACACCGGAGTTGCTGCACACGATATCGAGGCCACCAAAATGAGCCACTGCGTCGTCCATCAGCTTAGTTGTTTGGTCGACTTGGCGCACATCGGCCTTAAAAGCCACAGCGTCAGTGCCATAGCCTTTGATCTCGCTGACCACTTTCTCTGCTGCCTCACTCGCATTGGCATAGTTTATCACGACCTTGGCACCCAAGCGGCCGAGCTGTTTTGCAATAGCTGCACCAATGCCACGGCCTGAGCCAGTGACCAAGGCTACTTTGCCGTCAAGGCGGTAGGGAATGTATGTGCTTGACATTTTTGTAATTAGTAAATTGAGATGAAACCTGTGTATCTATCTATTGATCAAGAATTTGAGAATGGCAACAGCTGGTGAAGATATATAAATTCTGGCTAAGAGCCGAATCGACGCTATGTGTTATACGCATTCTAACTGAACAGTGGTTTGCAGTCTCCAGTTGTTGCAATAAGCCGAATCGGGGCCCGACTATATATGCCGACTTGCGGGAGCTGCTAATTATGAAGGTGTAAACAAACCTCGTAGAGAGCTGTTGGGGACTCATACTTGAGAACTTTAGGCCCCATAATTAGACGGAGCGATGGCGGGTTGGGGGACTGAATCATCCGGCGAGCACACCGGCGGCCTAATTCTTTGACACTATCACCCGAGCAAGTCAAAACAACGAGATGGACCGCACTGTAGAAATCATACATACAAGCATTCAATTCAAGCACAGATTAGACTTATCGCGACAATATATCTCACCAAATAAAGAAAGAGGGCATCAATTGATCAAACGGTTTCATCATGAATAAACAGCCAACGCCTGAGGGTTAGTACTCCAATCATTGACACAACGAAATCCGTACCTAACTATTTTCAGATATATTTGGCTGTCAAGCTGCCCTGTATGAGTGGGCTGAAAGTTATGATTCTAAAGACTGGGATCGTTTGGCCAACTGCATTGCACCAGTCCTGCGCGTAAGTCCATTATATTGTGAGCGTTTTCGAGTCTCTCTTCCCTAACCGAAAGGCAGGTCGACTATCGAGCCTTTTTGAACCAGCTATGGGAGGCAATGCCTGCAGCTGAATTTGTTTCCATGGTCTCCAGTCCACACTTCTTGGGCAATCAGCGACTCAAAACCCAGCACTTTGTCGGCGGCGCCTCCAAGTGGGTTCAACTGAATGACAGTGAAATCGCAGGTTATCACCAGATGCGTGTAGCGCATCAGAAGTATGCAGACGATGCATTGACTGAAGTGGCTCTCAAGGGACATGGACACGGCAAAGCCACGATCTGGTATCGAAAGGTAGATGGAGTGTGGAAGTTTGCTGGGCTCGAGCCGGGAGACCGCTGGGGCGAGTTTGATTACAACAAGATATTTCTTCCGGAATAGGTACATTCTGATGCTATGTTCACAACAACTACTATAATCATGGGCGATTCAAATGAAATAGATATACAATTACAAAAACCAGCAATCTGGTTGATTCGTATCTCAATATAGTGCGTCAAAAATGTAGAGCAAAAGCAGTATTCAGATCGAATCGGACATCAATATTTGCATAAAAGAATTTGATGTGTTAGTTCCATTATTTTCAGTTTTTAGCAATATGATAGGATGTGACTACCAGCAAGAACGATCTTCCCACAAATACTCTATGAAACTTGTGAGACGATCAGAAATAGAAATGAAGATAATTTCAAGGCGTGTTCGGAAAGTTATCTGCGATCAATATATATCTATATGTCGAAAAGGATGCACAATACGGAAACAACTGACAACTGACAACAAATACAGTACACAGACAATAGCAGAGTAAAAACAACATACTAATCGAACAAATTGAAGAACTAACTGTAATACTCCATCAGCCAAGCCTTCAAGTCGCCTACTGTTGGGTATTCCAAGAACAAGCTACCATTGACTGTGACGCCCAGTTGATCACGGAACTTCTCCGCAATGACCAAACTCATAAGGCTGTCAACGCCGAGATTGGCAAAAACGGCATCATCTGGAAGATCCGAGAGCTCCAAGGCACCCTCAGTAGCTACTATGGCCATTGCTTTGGCGGCAGTGCTATCCGAGTCCACTTCAACAGTGGGATTCACCTCTGCGACAGGTTTGACGACTGCGGGTGGCTTGACGGCGGCGACTGGCTCAGGCGGTGGAGTTATCGGGGCGGCAATCACTGCAGTTGGTGCTGGAGCCGTAACTACAGCCGGCTTGCTGGGGGGAGATTGGGTGATAGTGGTCGATGAGGCTTGCTTAGACTCATGGTCGCCTCCCGGAGCGGAGAAAAAGCGATTGAGGAGAATACGAGGGTATCGGCGGAATTTGATGGCACCAACTTCACCGATGATAACATCGTCCTGGAGGATGTACACATCACCAAGGTAAACAGAAGGATCATCCGCAGTGGGGATCATCTTGACATAGGAGCGATACTTCTGACCCGCGACAAGTGGTTTGGCAAAGCGCATCGAGCCCCAACCCGGTGTGACGCAGAAATTCTGTTTGGTATCAATGGCATCGGACACGTTCATGACAAACCCAGCAAGGTGAGCTACGCTGTCGATGAAATATGGAGGAACAGTCCAAACGCCGCCCTTTTCGGTCGTTAGGGTAATATCAGCAAAGGCTTCCAGCTGATGCATCACAACAGACTGCATTCCACGGTACTTCTGAGCGTAATCAACTAGATTGTTCGCAAACATTAGGTATGCCATTTTGTGAGAGAGTCTGTTGGCGATGCCTTTCTGTGCAAGCTGTTCGAGAGCTTCGATACGGCCTTGCACAAGATGCGTTGCGGGTATCCAACCATTAAGCCAGTCACTCGTAGAGCCATATAATACGTCAGCACTGGCGAAAGGTTCATCGACTTCTCCGTTAGCAGAGACATTATGCCACAAAAGGTGTGCGACACCCAGGTTCATGTCTTGGACCGTAGCGGAAACTTGGATGAACTGCGGTTTGTCCGCATTCTTTTGTGCAACGAGCCCTTTGAGAACCTCCAAATTGGTAATATTCATCCCAATATTCTGTGATTTTGGACGCAATTTCTTCAAGATGTACTCGCAAAGCGTATAAGCAATGTCCGCATGGATAGACTGTGAGGCCGATTAGTAATTGCACGATATCAATTATAGTGCTAAGGACTATCAAGCAAACAAACAGGGACAAGATGAAAGAAATAGTAGCAGAAAAAGTAGGTAAACTTACAGATGTTACGACTCCGCAGTCATTCATCCGATGCCCATACGCAGCAGCCTTGAAGTCCTCTTCCATGAGATTCGACCGCATGACGACTGTTGACGAATTTTCAGAGAATGTCTCCTCAATGATCTGTTGAACCGTTGAAGTCTTGATAGCGGAGTTTCTGTGGACCAGCGTGCCGGTGGTTGCAGCGGCCTTCTCAGCGTCATAAAAGGTGTTACCTTTAGTTAATGCCCAGTCTCCGTTATATTGAATCCAGTGAGTTTTTTCGTTCCATGCATATCCAGGCAAATCCTCGAGACGGAGGTTCTTCTCGAATGGTCGGTAAAACTCATTCCAGTCCAGTTCCACACCAGCGTTGTGCAAAAGAGCCAAGCTTTGAGCAATGGTCTTCATATTATCTTCACCCCTTCGAATTGATGGAACTGCAACATGCATCTCTGGGATAATTGACTTAGCGAATTGAATTGACACCGGATGAGGGCCAATTTCGATCCATGCCATTGTTTCATCAATGATAGACATTTTTTGCGCGACCTCAATTGCGCTCACGTACTGAACGCATTCCCTTGTGGCTCGACAGAGATAGTTGGCGTTGATTGTCTTTTCATCGAAGATGACTTTGCCCAACAGTGGCGAGATAATAGGGATATTCGGTGGCTGGAAAAGGATGCTTGACTTGGAGGTTTCTTCGAATTCTCCCAGAATAGGATCTGTCTGGGAAGAGTGAAAAGCGAAAGCAATATCCAGACTAATGCATCTGTAGCCAGCGCCCTGGAGGATTTCGCTTAAAACAGTGCAATCTTCCTTCGTTCCACTCAACACTGTGTCTCGCGGTCCATTGACACAGGAAACCTCAAAAGGTCTGTCCTTTAGAGCGGCTTCTATCTCATCCATTGAAGCACGTACCGCGAGCATTTGATAACTTCCGGCTTCGCATTTCTTTTCTAGAAGTGCTGCTCGCCTTCCGACCATTGAAATTGCGTCACTGGCAGATAGCACACCAGCTACGTAGAGAGCGGCATACTCACCTAGACTATGTCCAACGACGACATCCGGTTTGACACCAAGAGACTCCCAATATTTTGCTAGAGCAATTTCAACAGCAACTAGGGCAATCTGCGTGGCCGTTGGCGAATGTCTGTAAGACTCTTCATGGCTACCGTCAATAACCGGAAGGAATGAACCAAATCCCTGCTCTTGGGCCAGCAAATCTAGATAAATTAATTCTGACCTGAAAGTAGGACAATGTTGGAAGAGTTCCAGGTTCATTGATGGACGCGATGCGCCTTGTCCAGTGAAGGCAAAGACAACAGGAGGCGGACCAGTTGCAGGAATAGGCTTATGAGAGTCAACAGATTGGAGATACGAGCCGAATTGCTTCTTGAGTTGTCCAGCATCAGATGCAGCCACAGTTACTCGATGATTGTGATGACGCCGGCGGGCAGTAGACGTATAGGCGACGTTGGCCAAAGAAACATCCGGGTTCGCCTCTAGGTAAGCAATCATTCGCTCTAGATTGCCTTTGAGGGAAAATTTGCTTTTCGCCGAGACCGTAACGACATGGTTTGAGAGAGGAACTGTTTCTTTAACTGGGTCACGAATAGGTGGTTCTTCCACAAGGAGGGTGCTGTTGCCACCTGCAGCGCTGAAGTTGTTAACTACAGCGATGCGCTTCTGTCCAGGCACTCTTGGCCAAGACGCCTTCTCATAAGGGATACGTAGGTTTCTCTTGTCAAGATCTTTCGGGAACCCAGGGTTGATGCTTGTCTTGATGCCAACATGACGTGGGATAGCCTCCTTCTGGAACATGAGCATCAATTTGACCAAGGCTGTAGGGCCCGACACTGCTTCACCGTGGCCAACGTTTGATTTGACAGAACCGATATATAGGGGTTGCTTGGACGTGCGACGTCTGGTAAGAGGTGCGAAGACCTCAGTCACAGACAATATTTCTTGGGCATCACCAGCCTGAGTGCCAGTGCCGTGCATTTCAACTGCAAAAAGATGGTTATCAGCGCACGAATCATTGATATGTACTAGAAAGATTGACGTCCGACAAAGCACGTAGTGCTTTCAATAACCACAACAATAAGGGTGACGGATATACTCACTGTAACTGACATCCAGGGGATCAACTCCAGCTTGACGTACGACCTGGCTCGTAAGGAAAGCCTGCGCGCCGGCATGTGGATGTGTGATCGAAATCGCATCCGCAGAATGGTTTGTACCAGCGCCTAGAATAACGCCCAGGATATTGTCGTTATCTGCTTCAGCATCCTCGAGGCGCTTCAAGACAAATGAGGCAATACCATCGGCACGGCAGTACCCATCGGCATTCACATCCCATGTTTTGCATGCATTTGGAGTCTTGGTCAAGAAGTGCCCATTAGATAGACCAGCAAAAGCATCGCAATTTGTCAGCACGTTCACACCACCAGCAACAGCCGTGTCGACTTCTCCCGCCCACAGTGAAGTACAAGCGACCTGGTGAGTAGATAGAGTTAATCAATCTGGTTCCGGAATTTACAGTCAAGGGCGATTGAGACTGACCTGGATTGCAGCCAGTCCGGAGGAACAAGCTGTATCGACACTGTAACTTGGACCTGAAAACTTGAAAAAGTAGTTTATACGCCCTGGTCCAAATGCACGACAGCCTCCTGTGATGAAGTAGGTACTAATTTCTTGAGCGGTATTAACCTCTCTGTAGTCGTCACTGGCTTGCCCGTAATAGGTTCCAATTCGATGAGCATCGGTTGCTGCAGTTCGGTTTGGAACAACACCAGCCTTCTCAAGTGCCTCATATGCAGTTACAAGTGCTAAACGCTGCATTGGGTCGGTTTGTAGAGCCTCTCGAGGCGACATGTTGAAAAACGGAGCGTCGAACAAACCAGGCTCGTCAATAAAACAGCCGTACTGTGTCCAACTGGCGTTCATTCTCTTGCCGTTCGGATCATAATGAGTATCGACGTCAAAACGATCAGCGGGGATTCTCTGATGAACGTCGAGGCCTTTATCCAGCACTTCCCAGAACTTTTCTGGATCAGTTGCTCCACCAGGTAACCTGCAGGCCATGCCCACAATAGCGATCTTAGACTGGGCGGTCCCACTAGGGCCTGCTGGAGGCAATTGTGGCTTAACAATCCAGGTTATAAGGTCCTTGGTTGATGCCTTGATTTGTGTCAATTCATTGCCGAGAGCTGCTAAGAGCTCATGTGATGGTAGGGAGTTTCGGAAAAGTTGAACCTCGCATTCGACAGCAGCAGTATCCTTGGCTCTCTGGATTATACCGCCGACGACAGCATCCCACCGGATAGCCTTGGTCAGGATTTCCTCAATGATATTGCTAAAACAAGCCTTAGCTGTCATGCCGCTGTATGGGCGACCTGTGCTAGTCGAAAGCACCTTGATACGAGGCGTATATTTGGCATTGACGGCATCCATATGACTGCTCGAAACTATCTGTTCCACGTGCTGTGCGTTGTAGATATGTCCAGCATGACATAGACCCGCATATACTGGCAGGGCTACATACTTGCGATCTCGAAAGAACGCAGATGCTAGAAATAGGTGCTTCAATCTAGCGGGTGGGCCACTCACGGTCACGGAAGTTCGGCTCAAAGCGCTGATGAAGATTTTGCTGGGCTCGGGTATCTTCTGAATGTAGAGCAAAAAGGGTTAGATAAGATGACATACTTGGAGGGTAGCATGAAGTGATTTTAAGTCCAGGGATATTAACGTACAGCATCTCGTTGGATCGTATCCAGCTCATTCTGAATCTCCTCAGGAGAGACATCAGGAATCACATAAGCCCAACTGTCGCCTGGACCTGAGTCGGCTTTAGCCAAACGGGGTTGTAAGTTCTCTGACACACTGTCGACGAGTACGCCAAGCCGAAAGGCGATTGTCACCACGAGCGCGCCGGTAGTTGGTAGGTCTGCTAAGTTCGGAGAAAGAGAGAGAGCAACGGTCGATAAGAGGCCAGTACCCAAGCCAGTGAGGCAGGTATCAACAGCAGAAAGATTGAATGATTCTTGTGTTCCATTCTCATAGTGACTGGGTTGTTCATTGTTAGCATCAGTCTCATGTTGTCATCTGGTCAAGACAACTTCAGGAGTCCACGAGAACATCGTGAGCATGGAACTGCTTCACTTACCCAATAAATGTAGCAATTTGAAGAGCACACAAGAGCATTCCATCAATGGCACCACCTAGTGGGCCTTGTCTGAGTGCGGTTTGCTCCTCAAGGCTGAATATACTGTCAAATTTCGGTACTGTGGCCCTCAGCGAACTTGGTAAAGCAGCTACTTCTTCACGAAGCGCCGCTGTCGCCTCGGCTATGAACCTCGCCAACGTAGGATGGCGTTTACCCTTGCTGTGGACACGTAGGCGACGAAAGAGATCTTTCGTGTCGTCGGGAGGAAACTCGTTGCTGAAGTAAATGACCTTCATTTTGCCTGGTTCAATGAAACATTCAGAAGCCCCTGAGGATGGGGTTTTGTCACTGTCCGTGTCCTGTGACTCGGCCCAATCCTTGATCATCATGATCACAAGAACTGTAAATATGACTTGAAATAGGGGCCAAAGGTGAGTATTGGGTGAGAAAAAAGACAAGAAAGCGAAGAGAGGAAAGTACTAGCGAGAGTTGCCGGCTATATCTGTGATCTTTCTGCCTTTCAGGGACCTCTCTCGTGGTGAATGCCGGTCACCGGAAATGAACCTCCAGAGAGGATGCTTTCTTCAGTTAAAATAAAGTAGATGGTCTTAAAGTTGATACCGCAAGCGGCATCCAATAATCGTCGGGGCGGACTGATTAATCAACAACGTGCTCTTGCCCCGAGGCCCGTCTCGGTAATAATCATCGCTACATAGGCTCCATCAATTAACCCGGGATATCAGCCCCGGTGCAAATGCCCCGTGTCCATCGGCTTCCATTGACTTCTATTTTTAGGCATTCGATAGAATTATTTTGGCATTTGCAATTCTTCTAAGCTTGGGGTCTACTTATCTGCGTGAGAGCCTCTGTATTGCTCCGTTCTCAGGAGTCGGTTGTTTGAAGAAAGAGTCAATCTGCAATCATCATGCCTCCGGGAAAAGGTGGTTACAAACAGATCAACAAAGCACTTAATATCTGTGCTTTTGAAGATTATCTAGATGGGCAGCAAGCAACTCTACCGTCTATACAGGATGTGGAGCAAATTAGCCCTCGTGTGATTCGTATACTTGGTCAAAATCCAGGAAAGGTAGAGATCCCCACGAAGAGATTGACTTGACTATTCTTAACATGTTTCAGTTTACACTCCAAGGAACGAATACATACATTGTCGGAACAGGCTCTGAGCGTCTCATCGTAGACACTGGCCAGGGCATCCCGGACTGGGCAGACCTTATCGCCAATACCCTGCTCGAAGAGAATTTCTCTCTATCACATGTTCTCTTAACGCACTGGCACGGGGACCACACAGGTGGTGTTCCTCAGTTACTGAAACTATATCCTGATCTTGATTCGCGTATCTACAAGCACACCCCCGGCAAGGGTCAGCAGCCTATTGTGGATGGCCAAGTGTTCAAGGTCGAAGGGGCGACGATCAGAGCTGTTCACTCTCCGGGGCATTCGACGGATCATATGTGTTTTATCTTAGAAGAGGAGGGCGCGATGTTCACCGGCGACAATGTTCTAGGTCATGGAACAGCTGCCGTGGAACATCTGAGTACCTGGATGAAAGCACTGGAGACAATGAAATCGCACAACTGCCAGCAGGGATATCCCGCTCATGGGATAGTCATCCAGGACCTGCAAAGTAGAATCACGGGACAGTTGGCTCAGAAGCGTCGCCGCGAAGGACAAGTCCTGAAAGCGCTTCAACAGAGCAAGATGAAAGAGAGGACAACATCTGGAGGGCGTGGTAAAGGCAGTCTCACGGTAAAGGAGTTGGTGACCGCCATGCATGGTGACAATCTAGATGACAGTGTCAGAGAATTGGCTTTAGAGCCGTTCACCGAAGAGGTCTTACGAAAGCTGGCAGAAGATGGAAATGTGGCATTTGAGATCAGAGGTGGAATCAAGAAGTGGTTTTCTATAGAGGTTGTGTGATTTCAATGAATACAGTCCCTTTGGCGTTTTGAATTTAACCAATAATTTTCACTCTCAATGCAATTGGTACTTACCCATCAAGAGCTGCAGTCATGATGGCACTATTCCATGCACAAAATACCATGCTATGGTCAGTTTTATTGTTCAATGTCTAATTGCACCTAGCTTTCAATTCCAGATTTCGCGGCAATAGACTAATTGTATCAAACGAGATGAGTCTTACTCTGAAACTAAGTCGATCGCCTCGCTCCTACATGCCATCGAAGTTGAAGAAATACTTAATCCTTTCATTGGATTTCATTGTTTTTTCTTTTCGGCAGATATGGAAAATAGTAACCAGTTCCAACGTAAAGTGTTGTAAGAAGTTTGGCCCACCAAAGCTTTGCATTGCATTTTGTTGGCCTTTTCACCAATCAGATCATTTCTAGTATGAGACGCTGATTCAAAGATAAGTCTGATTACAGCGAGAATTGATATTCGGTCATCTACATTCCACTTTGCGTAAGTCAATCAGTAATAGTCTCTGACTGACTTTGTAAAGGCCCGAGACCCGAACAGGATCCGCCGAGGAGTTTGAAATAAGATGTTCCGATTGATGCCAACCCATCCACCGGGTCAATACTTTATATCTGCTGTATTTGTGGGATTATATGAAGATTCTGCTAAAGCCCTGTTGTGGTATTGTCAAGAATCCTTCCTGCTTGCAAGAAAGCAAGGTAACCAACCGCAGCAGAGATGTTTTCCTTCTCGTCTTGGGATCGACCCACAGAAGCTTACCACAGTAAGAGCTACGATCGTATCTCGAAACACCATGGCTTCGAGGGCCAAGGAAAGACGATCTTAGTCACGGGTGGCGCCAGCGGTGTTGGTTTCGCTATCTGCAAAGCCTTCGCAGGGGCTGGCGTTGCACGTATCGCCATTGTGTCGCGTTCAGCCGAACCCCAGAAGAAAGCTCGGGATGAGCTTATCGCTGCCTGGCCAGCCACGGAAATATTGACATACCAAGGCTCTGTCGCCGATAGCGCGCGCATGTCGGAGATATTGCAGCATCTCGGCACGGTCGACGTACTTGTCATGGGCGTCGCCGCCGTCCATCAACGGGCTAAAGCGACCTCTATCAGCACAGAGGATGTTCAAACAGCTTTTGATACCAACGTCATTGCAACATTCAACCTGACCAAAGCCTATCTCGAAACGCCTATGCCCGCGTCGGGTAGTAAGACAGTCATCAACATTTCATCCGCAGTGGCCCAGGTTTCGGATAAGTTGCGTTCCGCTTACGGGGCCAGTAAGGCTGCTGCGGCACAATTACTGCAGTGCTTTGCGGCCGAGAGAGAAAGTGATGCCGTGAGATTCTTCTCCTTCCATCCTGGGACCTTCTACACGCCGGTGGTCGCTGCACATTTCAAACGAGATGAAATCCCATGGGACGAGCCGGAACTTCCGGCGGATTTCACCTTGTGGCTTGCAGGGCCCGAAAGCAGCTTCTTGAATGGCCACTTTCTTTGGGCACATTGGGATGTCGACGAACTGATCGCAATGAAAGATCGGTTGGCCGAGCGCCCCACCCTTTTGACAATTGGACTGGTCATGTAAACAGTCAGAAGCTAGTATTATTGTATGTGTATCACAGTGTGAATAAATAAGATGGCGTGTTTTATGATAACCCTTGATGCAAAATTAGAATACTTGAAGAATATATGTTTTATCCCACTACTCAGACACTACACAGGTACCTAGCTAGAGTATATCTGCTCGCAGCAATTGAGTCAATTGTCTCTCAAAATAATCTCACACGAAGTCCATTATTACCGCTAAGATTCACTAAGATCCTGTCGCTCTGACGCATACAAAAGTTTGGAAACTCTCAAGCCCCTGCGATGTTTTCAAACAAGTAATCCTCCCGCTTCAAGGCAGCTTCAATGATATCCCAGTTCTGTCTTGTTCGCGAGCCACTGAGCCAATAATTACCCAGAGCATCTTTTCCAATAATAACAAACAATTCCATAGCCTTTCGTGGACTCTGCACAGCTTGCATGTACCGTGCCGTTATGGGTTTGTCTGTTGGGGTTATGGCTGCGGCTGAGAAATCGATAAGGTACAAGTTGGCTTTGCTCCAGTTGGAGAGGATCATGAAGTGCACTATCACCGCGGGGTTAGATATAACTAAATTTGTATGATAGATAGATGCAAGCTGCCAACTTACTATTGCTGTCACCGAACATTGGAGGTAGTTTATTCTTAGTTGACTGCCGTACATAGGCAAAGTATGCCTCCGTCTGTGACAGAGATGATTGCTGTTTGAGGGCTTGCCGGGCCTTTTGAGCCGTGTATGCCAGGGAGTTTCCTATTATATCTCTGGCCGGAAGCAAAGTATTGAAGAAGGCGGCACAATTGGCAAGGTACGGCTTGCCGAGAGGGAGGTAAGAGCCTTCAAGAACATTGCGGCAGGAGAAGGTGCTTGCTATGGTGACCTTATGGCAAGAAATTGAGATGATTAGAATCTACATTCAGCAGAAATTTTCTCCATTCCCTCGCATTTGCGCTTGCCTGTCATACCATGTCATCGGGTTATGGATAACTCACATTTCTGGTTGACGTCGCTGGTAGATGTGACAACCCTGCCTTGGCCAGCCAAGCAATGATAATGTCGCCATCAGAAACAAAGGACTTCTCAAGTCCGCTCTGAGTAGCAGCGAGTTCCTTCATCGCGGCTTTGCGCTGCTTTTCCACAAAGCCAGACGGCAAACACACGAGACGAGTCTCTGGAGTACGCCAAGCAAGGTCTAGTATGTTCTTTCTAACCCATTTTAGAAGCCCAAACGTGGAGAGTTTATGTTCAGCAAGCTCGTGAGTCACAGAAACGTCATTTCCCAGGCCACTGAGCGGATCCTCGTGGAAGTCACAAGGAGTAGGGATCTCGTGTTCTCTACCCTGGAGCATGAGCAGCCATGCATCCATGATATCCTTTCTCGCGATACCATCTAAGCCGGAATGATTGACGTGTGTGATGATGATGGTGGCATCATTGAATGAGTGGATGTGGAGACCGAAGACCGAGCGATCTTTATAAAGATAGTCGTCCAGCTTTTTTGGGCAATCGGACTCCTCCAAGAGAGGCTCGAAATCCTCGGTCGTTGCCACAACAGCGGGGGTAGTACTTGGTTTGGGGAATCGACTTGCAATGGGATGGTCTGCGATCGAGGTCGTGTGCTTCATGTGTGTAGTAGAAATGGCTGGCCGTGTCTCCGAGAACTGCGTAGGAATATGAAACTCGAGTTTCCCTTTCCCCTAAGCCAGAACAGGTCAGCATACAAATCTCACGACCCCCTGAATCTGGAGAAACTTGCATTTTTCCTGACTCGAGCACTCATTTTCCGCCAACCAGGGCGCTGGGCCAAACGCTCAAGAGAACCCGAAAGCTTCTCAGCATCCAGAACCGTGTCATAGACATACATATGGGTTATCACGTTGTTTGCCAGCAACAGAGTATCGTCGAAGAATGGAAGCGGGACGACCTCATCGCTCTCCACCTTGGGAGGGGTCGCATTCTTTCGAGAGAACATGGAAAACGAAGCTGATTGACTGCCATCGAACTTCTTTGAACCACCGTGCGGACAAGACCACGGCGTCTTGGAAAAGGCTGACGCATTCCCATGAAGCGCCGAAAACCTTTTACCGCCATGTGGATGAAGCCAAGGTGTATTATGAAACCCTGATTGGGCATCTGTGGGCTTGGAGTTGTCTTTACTCCCATGAGGATGAGACCAAGGGGCATTCGAAAACCCTGACTGGGACTCTATGGGCTTCGAGATTTTGCTACTGCCATGAGGATGCGACCAAGGCGTATCGGAAAAGACTGACTGAGCTCCTTCGAGCTTACACGCATGATGATGAAACGAATATTTGCTGTAGAATGCTGAAGGGCTCTCTTGCAACCCCGGAAATTGTTTACAGGCACGGAACGAATACCTGTGGGTAAACATGGCTAAATGATTGACTGCGGCCTCCCAAGACTCGAGAAGTTCCTACAAGCAATCATTCAATGTCTACCTATCCTCACCATATGTAATGCCAACCACGTGGAAGCAATAGAGCATCTACACTCCGATTGGATGGTCATTGCTGCGGTTCAGCTCGGTGTATTTTTTCGGGCAATTCCACCCTCACGGAAAAGACCCTGGAATCGTACGGAGTATTTTTGACACAGAAAAGTTGGAAGTTCCTTCTGTCGGAACCAAAATATAGTACAATTTCACCAGAAAAGGCGCTTTCAAAGGAAATCGGTATTTCAGGGTAATTACCAACCGTATCGTGTATGGTCCAACTAACCGCATCTCGAGCTTCCATGTCCTATCCCTAATGTGGAATGCTTCTTCGAGGTACGATGAATATAAACCACAAATTAATGATAACTTTCTTCAGACTACAAAAATCATTGCTTACTGAAGCTTTGTGATTCTACTTAGACTGACTCTTTAGTTTGCATTTACCTTATTTAATTTATATCGTTTTTTATTCTTTTTGATTTATGCATATAACTGACAAAGATGTAAAAAGAGTTTGAAAGTCAAGATAGTAATTCTGTAGCAGCTACACACCAAGACAGCGATTATTCTCTGGTTCTGTATTGGCGCAATGGTTTAGCGTAAAATGTATCGCATAGAATTCTAACCATATGTGAGCTGAAGAAGAACTGATCTACATAGAAGAAAGGATATCTAAGCTTATATAGAGCCGACACGCCGTCTCCTTGATTGAAAAAGGAAAAGAAATAGTAAATAGTTGGCAAAATGCTTGTATGGAAATTAAATCTCAATACATAGAAAACGAAACGTGGCTATGAATAATACAGTCTATATGCGATATGTTGAAGACATTCTAAACTTTGTATGCATCTTTACACATGGCAGGTGGCGAACGACCCAATACAGGTAGTGAAAGTAGCGTTGATCAGCAGGGCGAGGTTGAACAATATGTTAAGCCTTCACTTCTTTGGCACATTCTTCTCCGTGTCTTTTGCGGCAGGCTGATCCTCCCACTTGCCACGCTTTTTAACACTCTTCCATTCCATAGCGGCCAGACAAGGAACAGTTATCGCACACAAGATCACACCAATCATGAATACCTGACGTAGTGCTGAGTTGTAGTCCTCCAGGGCTTTGGCATATTGATCAGGAGGTAGTGCTTCCAACAAGGATGTAGCACCTCCGGAGGTAAATTGCTCTGCGGTAAAGCCAGGAATCCAGGAAAGCAGTCGCACGACCTGGTTGTCAAATACGTTGTCTCCAACTGAAACGAAAATTGCTTGACTAAATTGGCCGGAGAACATACTCAGTGATACTCCGGATGGCACGTCCATCTTCGGCAAAGAAGCCTGTATGCCAAGGTTAGGTGCTTGAAAAGACCAACCCAGGCCGATGCCGTAAAGGATCATGTACCCAATCCACATTCCCGTGCCCGTATCAACTTTGAATGTGTATATGAGTCCAGCTCCAATCGTCATTATGGTAGACCCAGTTACAGCCAGTGGGGAGTAATAACCGACTTTCGCGTTGAAGAATCCGCCAGAGAGAGACCCAACGATCATGGTTATCATGATTGGTAAAAGACGTATACCAGATTGAGCGGCGCTGACACCTTTGACTGTCTGGAACCAGAGGGGCAAGAAGTAGGCTGTAAACAATTAGAATCTCAAAATGCAGTGAACACTCTATGCTGCTTACTGAAAATGTAACTAGCGGCAGACGACGTGAAATTGGCGGATATACCACCAAGAACGCTCCGGTTCTTAAGCAGACGGCCAGGAATTGTTGCTACTTTTGGACGAAAAGCTTGAGTTGCAACGAACACGACGAAAGCCGCCGCGAAGAGGACAAGTAATGCAATAATACGCCCAGAGTTCCACTACGACGATTCGTGAGTTAACGGGGTTAGATGGGGTGATAGGATAGGCTTACCGCATAAGTGGTGCCTCCCCACTGTAGTGCTAAGAGGAGACATATCACACAAGGCAAAAACACAGCGGTACCAAGGAGATCTAGACCCTTGATCTTCTCGGACAGAGGAAGATTGGCTGTCGCTTTGTTCGGAACATTCAACCAGAGCGCACAAGCGAGGAAAGCCACACCACCAATGGGCAGATTAAGATAAAAGCACCATCTCCATGTTACATTTGTAGTAAAACCACCACCGATCAAGGGGCCTGAGATACTAGCAACACCAAATACGGCACCGAAGAGGCCTTGAGTCTTGGGGCGGTGGCGTAAGGGGATGAGGAAGACCATGCTGATAATCTGTAGACGACATAATTAGCATTTTATGAGCGCACTAGCAAAGAGCTTGAAACTTTTCGTTACTGACGGTTCCTGCAAAGATACCAGCGGCGCCCACCCCCGCAAGCGCCCTTCCCACGATGAAGACGGTAGAATTTGGAGCTGCTCCACAGATGGCGGAAGCAACTTCAAAGAGCAATAAATTAGATAAAAAGACAGTCCGAATGTCGAAGAATGTGTAGACTTTCCCAAACAGTAGCTGAAACCCACAGGAGGTCAGCAGATAAGAACTTCCGTACCAGCCAATGTCCCCAGCAGAGTGGAATTCGTCCGTGATTTGGGGTATAGCCTAAGGAAAATTCGTCAGCTTCGATGCTTGGATGTTAGATACTGAAGGTTCTCTTACCGTAGCGATGACACTCCTGTCTAGAGCGACGAGGAACATGCATATGAGAAGCAAGCACAGCAAGATAGCGATTTTCCACTTTGGATGTGTATCCTCGGCGGAGGGCATCTTGGGTGGGCCTTTCTTGATTGCAGGCTTCTCGCTAGAGCTGCTAGAGGTAGCTTCGCCGAGAGCATTGGCTTCCTTGGGCGCCTCTTCAACGGGCTTAATAACTGCATCCACCGCCTCTACCGATTGTACAGCAGTGGGGTCTTGGTCTGCAGTGCCTGGGGTCGAAAGGCGCGAGTAGCTATCTTTCGACAATTCGATTGCTGGTTCCTGTGTTTCCGTATGAGCGGAGGACATATTGCCGTCAATGTTGGTGTAGCTCGAGTTCAAGGGAACGTCGAGACCGAAGTGATGACGTTCAATCTAAATCAGGGAAATCGAATTGTTTACTCTATTCCAGTACGCACCTCGTCTGAGAATGCGAGGAAGGATATATCAACTCATAATGGCCCGACCTGGCAGTTGACAGAAATAAGAAATACCCCGTACATAGCGCCCGAGAACCCGAATGCGAGCAGCTCGGGGATTCTTAAAACCCGAGATCTGTGATGGAGGAGGGTTGGCTCTCCTTTTCTTTGGCCAGTGTAGAAAAATCTTAACAACTATCCTTATGACGATACTTTTTTCGTATTAACTTGTTTTCTACGTAATACATATTATCTAGGGGGGTTTTGCAACCGTGGGTTTGCTGCAGTTGCTCACAGCTTGCTCGCTAGTTGCGACACAAAAATATGCTATAAGTTGTGATACTATTATTCCTGCCTGGATACATTGCTCTAAATCACCCATCTCTTCCAAACCAAGGATGTGACGAGAACCGATATCCCAGCAGTCAAAGAGAGAGATGACATTCCGGCTAATGGATGATCTGGTCGATCCTTAAACCCATCTACCGCTTCACCTTCTCGCACAAATTCCTCCACCCAGCCGATCGTCATCATAGCAAGCAGGATCCAATCAGCATCTTAACTACAATCCCAGCTTCTAATACTCACATGCTTTTCTTCCTGTTTGCAAACACTTCATGACCGTGTATTAGATGGTTCTTGTACCATGCATCTGTTTTCATGCGCTTGTAATCATCAATATTCGGGAAATCGCCTGGCTGAAGCAGTCTAAATCGGCAAGGTTGCACATCTGAGGGTCGAAGAGCTGCGACATCAACGCACGAGTGGCGCTCTTGTTGTGAATCTTGTCGCCCCTGTCAGTTTCCATCCCAGACCAGAAATTTACCCCTCTGGAATTGATTCGAGTTCCCAGTCCGTGCCCACCTGGGTCCATCGCTTGACTCCATACTTGACCATCAAATCCTTAGTCATCGGCGCCGAAACGTTCACCATATGATTGCGGTAGTCGGCCCGCTCAAGCCAGGGTGCGGTAGCCACATATCGTCAGACATGGATATTTTCCTTCAGTGGGGAATGAAGGTGCTAGCAGCACCTCTTCATTGAGAGTTGGCATCTTTGATGGGTCCAGTGTACACAATGATTTGCCTTTCAAGACCAGGATAATGTGCGTTGGAACGACAAGAGAATAACCAAGGCGGATAGATAGCAATCCTCGAATTTGATGCCAGGAAACATCTGATCAGGCTGTTGAATTTTAACAGGAGACAACGATATGAACAGCTTCAAAGCGTGATATCCGACGAAGTTATCCCGAATGCGAAACATTCCGAAGCAGTGTAGACTAGCATTTCCGGAAGTATAGAAGAACATTAAAGTTAAAGCCATCCACCCAAGCTTCTACGCAGCATAATCTTTAAGAAGTGCTTATTGTACAATTGGGCTTTTAAATTCCATCTACGCTGCGGAACGATCATGTCACCACACACTAGGCGTGTGAATACTGAGCCCCCTAAGCTGGGGGTTCAAAAAGCTGCTGTGCTAGCTGGAGGATTTCTCTCAGGTAAAAACGGCCCTAAGCCCCGGGAACCGACCAGGTTATCTACTTAACCACGTTGCGCGCAACAGGCGCCATGATGAACATCTCGATGATATCCGTTCCGGTCTTGGATACCAACAAAACTGCCACTCACATGGTCGCGCAATGGTCTCGCACTTACGACTACGGCCACATCATTTTGCCGGGAATATGCATAGGGACATGTGGACTGTATGGCTTCTCGGCACTTCGCAGCCAGAAGAACTGGCGGCGCTATGCGATTGCAGGCATCACGACTCTGTCACTCGTCCCGTTTACGTGGATCGTGATGACTCCGACCAACAACACGCTGTTCACACTTGAGGCTAGCCGGAATGTCTCGGACATGGAGCTGGTGCAGGGGCTGATAGTTAGGGGGGACATTTATGCATGCTGTACGATCCCTTCTCCCACTGATCGGGTCAATTGTGGGGTTTTCGGGTGTCATGTCAGATATAGGGTTATAGTTAGTAAGCCCTAAATATCCCGAGTGGCTATTCTGAGAGCATGCCTCTAAGGGGCCGGATAGTCAATACGGGGGCTTCAAATGCCATTCATTTCATTTCGAAGTTAAAAGTGATTCCTGGTGACTAAGCTTCGATGGCGATTTGCATTCCGTATCATCGTCGGTCAGCTTAGTTGACCGGATAGGGCTATCTGTATAAACTGTAATACATCACAATGTAAGTAGTGCGTTAACCTCAAAAATCGAAGATATTTTTTGTTTAAGTTTCTGAAGTAACATAATAAGATCAGCCACAAGAATGCATACACCCCATCTGATCGGTCATGGCGAAGAGGGCTACCCTCTCAACATGCTCTGTCAGCAGCCGTTACTGCAGATGTATACGCAAATATGCCTCGCATTTCCAACATCTGATTATTTCGAGACCTCGGCCATGATCAATACTCTGACTGCGGGCCTAGAAAGATTAACCGACGGTTTTCCCTGGATCGCAGGACAGGTCGTCAATGAAGGTGCAGGAGAAGGCAACACAGGTGTATTCAAAATCAGACCACTGGACTGGACCCCTGCCTTGATCTTGAAAGATTTGAGAGATGATCCCACGTTCCCAACTATGGAAGCTATGGAAGCGGCCGGCTTTCCATTCACGATGGTGGACGAAAATGTCATAGCACCTCGCAAAACACTGCCAGTGCCATCGGACACACCTGAGATCTCGCCGGTCCTCGTTGTACAAGCCAACATTATCAGAGGGGGCTTGCTTCTCACCATTGCCGCTAACCACACCGCAATGGACATGACTGGGCAGGGTCAGGTAATTAGTCTCTTCTCAAAGGCCTGCCGCAATGAGCCGTTCACAACGGATGAACTGGCAGCTGGTAATCTAGACTGCCGCACGCTGATCCCATTGCTGGATGAGTCCTACAAACCAGGAGCGGAGCTCGATCGCCAGATTTCACAGCCTCGACCAGTTCCATCGCCCAATGACCCTCCCCAACCAAAGCTTGAGTGGACCTATATTTTATTCAGTCACTCCTCTCTCTCCCAGTTGAAAGCTATGGCTGAAAAGAACATCACTCTCCCATCTGGAAGTTTTATCTCAACAGACGATGCTCTTAGTGCTTTTATGTGGCAAGCAGTCACACGGGCCCGTCTCCCACGCTTCGATCCCACAGCGGAGACAACATGTGCCCGTGCTGTGGACGTGAGAAGCTATCTAGGCGTTCCAAGCATCTACACCGGCCTTTTGCAAAACGTGACCTACCACTCATCAACACTGCAGAATCTCGTCGATCAACCATTAGGGTGCATTGCCTCAATGCTCCGTGCCGCTCTGGACGCCAAACTGCCAAACAACTTGGGATATAGCACCCAGGCTCTGGCAACTGCACTCAGCCGGACAACAGACAAGAACGCATTCTCCTTCGCAGGCAAGGTAAACCCAGCATTGGATTTCATGGTAAGCTCATGGGCGAAACTGAACAGCTACGAACTTGACTTTGGGCTTGGACTGGGGAAGGCGAGGGGTGTGCGCAGGCCGCGATTCCAGCCGCTGGAGAGCTTAGGCTTCTTAATGCCAAAGACAAGAGATGGCGAGATTGCTGTTGCACTATGCTTGATGGAGGACGACATGAAGAGGTTGACTGCTGACGAAGAGTTCAAGAAGTATGGTGTAGTTGTTTGGTAATCGAGGATGCCTCGCTCATGTCATCGAGGGACAGAGATATGCCTTCTCTTCATTTGTGTGTTACTGAATTTTTCCGTTTATGTTTCAACTTTGCCTTCTTCCCATATTTAGAACATGAAGAGCTGTGAGATGAACGTACCGGTACACCTTGGCTCCCTCGTAATTTTTATACCAAAGACGAGAAATTGGTTATCAAATTGAACGAGATATATTAGAATTATAGGTATCCAGCTCTCAATGTATTGACGTTACAGTAACATATGATAAGTTATTGAATTGCGACGTTGTTGTCATACCCAAACGTGATGGATCGAAAAGTTCAAGTGAATACTGATGTCAAAGACGGAGATAGATCTAGAAACGAATCAAATATATATGTGGATATTCAAAGTAAATATGAACCTGACCCAGACAAGGTCATTTATATCACTTTCAGCTGTAAAATTTGAATATATCAAGGGTGATATTATTTGATAACAAATTGCACAACGACACTTCAATCGTACCTATATTATATCGTTCTAGATATATGAAATGTTGTTAAACTAAAGATGGAACAAGTTTAGCTGCTCACAAGCAACTCTCCTTTGAGGTCATATAGAGCCGATCCAAAAATTCAATGGTTGTCCTGTAAAGGTGAATGCGTGCCTTGTGGAATTTTAGAATCGATGATAGAAAATTCGAGACATAACATATAAATATATTGGTATACGAAGATGGGTAGGTATTTTGTTTCCCAGCACAATGACATATCAGTACTTTAATTTTGAATTACACAGGAGTCTCTAGATAATGTTTGCAGATAATTTAGTATTTCCTCTATGCTAAAGCTCCAGAGAACAATGGACAGAGCAGAATTCGAAAATAATGAATATGGTTTTGTCATAAAATCCTCACCATGGTCCGGGCCTCGCTTAGTGAGGAGGAAGACTGACATCAGTGTCTGCGGGGAAAGCTACATATCCCTTTCCTGGAACAAAAGTTTGCAGCCAAGGTCCTTGAGTCTTGTCTTCAGAGATCTTCTTGTAGAACTGGCCGTGGGCCTCGCCGCTGATGGTCTTGCCACTAAGTCTTCCGTCTGCCTTTCTCTCATCCGCGTAGTAGAACCTACGAAGGGTTAGCACACGAGCTACTGTAACTGGCCATTGCAATCTTACTTGTAACCCTTTGGTGCGTAGGCTGCAGCCGCAGATGCGATCATGTGCGCCGAGGCACTCTTTCCTGCACCCAAAGTCATCACACCATTGAAGGGGAGGAAGTTCATGGCATTTCCGGTGTAGATGAAAGTGCGGGAAGCAGTTTCCGGAAGACTCTTAAAGCTGGCAAGCGACTCTTTGATAGCGACGAATGTGCTGGTAGTGTTGATGTTGAGATCCTTTTCGAAAGTGGGCAAGTCAACAACAAATGGATCATCAGCCGCAGTGAAAGAGACGGCGGCGGCTAGTTCTTTTGTTAGCAGATCAATGCAATAGCCACATGAATGTTTAGTTACCATTGTAAACAACAACGCTTGGTTCTCCAAACTGCGAGCGGACCTTTGAGAAGATGTCGCTGACAGACTCGGGATCCGCAAGGTCGCCTTGGAGGTAAGAGAACCGGGGGTCAGGCTCAGTTGGGGCCTTTCTCGAGGTCAAAATGGCCTTGTAGCCACCTGCCACAAATTCTTTTGCGACATTGACTCCAATGTTGGCTCCCGCACCGAAAATGAGGACGATTGGCGATGGCATATTGCAAAATTACGAAATTGTCTGACTCGAATCAATTGATACAGAATGAGGTTTTGCTTTCTAGAACTAGGTGAACACGTTTACGTAGATGCAGAATTATATATATACACAAGAAAGCCAGGTTCCGGGTTTCGTATGTAATGGGCACGGCTCGGGAGTTCCAAGCAACAGCAAAACAATCGTGACGAAAACACCTGCAACAGTAGTCGGTCAATATCGGGGTTCGGGGGCTGCTTTGTCGTCGGAGAGAGAATGGCTTAGAAATAACGATCAGAAAGTTTGCATGCTTATTGACCATTACAAATCAACTACAGCAACCTGTATTGATTGATGAACTTGGATTTGCATCATTGGCCATTCTTTCTGATATTTTTGTAGAGAATTTGCACGTAGCAATACTGGGAATTGTGCATCAATAGATCCAAGATTATCGCCGTAACACTTCTTCTTTTCTGTGCTTCCGGACGTCCATCCGTGAACACTCTAGTATGAATTGGTACTAATATGCTACTACGGGGCATTGATTTCACTGTAATGCCCCATTTGTAATATTGATCCCATACTAACGTGCCGAGAATTTAATTTTAGGCCCGTTGATACGATATTGATTTTACTGGATCTAATCTTTCATCCAATTCCATGCTGCTTCGCTTGGGTTAACATACGGAAGAATGAAGGTAAACAGGATCTATATTCTGGTCATGAAGTTCTTTTGGAGAATTCTTACCGGAGGCATAATTGAAGATATAGATTGGTGCTGACGCCAGCGGAGATAGTTACATAATATCCATTAATACATATATGCATGTAATCGGGACAACATTGAAATATCTCGCAATAGCTCTCGGAGCCAACCGAGCCCCGTTACTTCCTCAAAATGCCTAGATAGACATGGGCTTGAATATCTCCATGAGATGAACCTTGGGTTTCCGAGATTTCCGCAAACATCATCCAACTCTTCACTCGCGTTCTAGTGACTTAGATTCTTGTAAGGGAGTCCGAAACAAACTGTGTCTGATCCGTCTAAAGCATTCCATTCGATTGCTCAATAGTCTAATTAACATTCTCGAGTCTGAGTATACAAACCACTGTACCATACTCCGAAGTGCGCAAGCTGTGATATATACCTCTCTTACGAACAGCGCAGCCATCACGATGTCTCTTTTGGCAGAAAATGCAGCGGTACAGGATTCCCCCACATATCGCAAGGATTAAACCTCCAAACACTGCTATGTTTCCTCGCAAACCAGTAGTAGACTACATAATTCACAACTTTCGGCACGGGCGGGAACTTGTGTTTGCCTCCCTCAAATCCCTTATCCATGCATCCAAAAGCCAGAGGGAACATTTCATCGAAGCTCCCGACGTCGTTAATGTGCTGCTCCGTTCGCGCCCAGATTTTCTTCAGATCTTTGCTTGGGTATTGTCTGAGTGCCAAGATTGTAGGGATTTCTTCGTTGAGATGCTTGAAGAGCTGTGTGGCGAAAGCGTCAATCATGCCTCGGAACGTGACATAAGAGTAATCTGCAGGAGAAGTTTTTGTGCAGTATTCTCCAAGCTTCTCCAGACCCCCGTGAAACGAAGCATGTTGGGCTTGATTGACAGCCATGATTTTTGGGTTTTTGGTGTATGCGGCCAGATCCGGAAACAAGTATTTCTCCTCGCTGTCGTGATGAGCGTCGATCGTTATGACAAGGGTTTTAGTATAGAAAAGTAGGTCTGCAATGTCTTCATGCTTTGTGACATAGGGACATTGCAAATAGATGCTGTTCATGGCGCGGATAAAAAGATTATGAACGTGGCACATATCCACTGCGATGAAGACAGAATAGTGCGAATTCTGTGAAAATTAAAATCTCGAATGGCAGAAAGCAGAAGACAAGGACTGTTCGTCAAATACTTACGATATCTTGACCTTCTGCCTGAGGAGTGCTGATCAGAGGCCATGGGCCTTTGTCTACCCAGTTATTGGGAATCTGACTGGTCGAGGTCATGGCGAGAGGCTCAGACGGTTTCCAAGTTCGCAGAGATGATAATATTTTCGAAGAAGCACGCTTTCGGCTAAAAATGATTGAACCACAAAGGTCGCTGCTTCACAAGTGCAGCAGTGAAATGTTCGGGCTACTTGAAATAGATGCTGCCTTATTGCATGACTCGGCTCAGAAGATTGATGAACCTCCGGCCAAGTATGTAACTAGTAGTACTGGAACAGCTAATAGTGCATTTGTAATATCAGTGTTCTCAAAAATCTCCCACCATAGATTCATCACCTTTCTTGCTTGAAATTTCTCAATTCAACTTGCATCGGTTCAATTACTGCTTATTAGGTTGCTTAAGCCATAATCCAGATGAAAGATGCAATGCGTTCCACAGGAGTTGTGCCAGAAACATCATGTGTGCATTATTCAGCCTTAGTTATCAGAGTTGATTTCTTTGGGATCCCAATTAGCCCGAAAATCTGCCGTTGCCCTAATAATCCCCCGAAAAGTTGGGGGCGGTGCCATGTATCATCACCGTCCATCATCAATGAAAATACCTGATATGTATGCGGACAAGGTATCAACATGTAGATCTTGAGTCCGAGCGATTTATAAGGAAGACTTAAAAACTGTACTACATTAAGTTATCCTCTCATTCTAAATCGGAAGCTCTATTTCTTTGCCTAGGCAGCTTTAAACCTCAAGCATCAAACCTGACGTCCGGAAACCCCTAGTCGATTTGCTTTGCAAAATGTCAACAGCCACAGCTGAAGCTCAGGCGGCAACTCTAGCCAAGTTCATCGACGGATGGAAAAAATTTACCCCCGAGTCCTGGACGGAGACCTGGACCGATGACTGCACGCAAAACTTCCTGCCTTTTACCATGGGAGTTCCTCCTCGAACAAAACCCGAGGTCCTCAAGCTTTTGCCCAGTCTCCTGGGCGTTTTGCACAATTACAAGGTTCCTAAATCCCCGTGTCTCTTTTCCTTGGATCTTCGTCGAAACCGAGGCTGACTTTTGAGGGGGGACATGTTGATAGTTGAACATCCATTCAATCCTTCACGACGCATCCAAGAACAAAGCCGCCATTTACGCAACGTCGTTTGCGGATACGCCATTTGGTGACTTCAAGTGGACCAACGAATATGCAGTTTTCCTTACTTTTAGCGAAGATGGAACGCAGGTCAGCAAGTTGGAGGAGATGGTCGATACTGCCTTTTACAAAGAGTTCTTCCCCAAATTTCAACAGTATATGGCGGAGAAGGGAGCGGGTACCCCAGGGCACTAAAAGACCAGGTTGATTTGGTTCAAGACGCGGTGTTCAGTAGAAAAGAGGGTAACAATATCTAGAACTTCGAATATGAATTAGAATCTTACCTAGGCCTACTTCAGAACCGCCCTAGAATCAACGAGGCTTCCAGATAAAACACGTCTCTGTCAGGCATTCTTGAACTCCTTCCTTCTCATCTTCGTATTCTCATTAGATGTACCTCGGTGTTCTGTTATCTCCGGAAAGGCTGGACAACGATGTTTGTCATCTAGCCACTTTCGCGATGTATTCAATTCGATAACCACGCTCATTTTGCTTAAATCAGGAATCGTACATGCTATTCCCAACTCGCTTAAAGCATATTTCACTCGTTCGGTACGACACATATTCCGAGGTTTGTGCCTAGTTGTTCATTTTGATTTCAGCACAACTGAGGGGTAATGATTATTTCTCTTTGTACCTTCATCCGTCATGTTAAGATTGTCTTGAGATAGCGGGGTTTGGAGTTCCTTGTCAAAGTGCCTGTATATAGTAAATATTTGATATCTGGTAATTGACAATATCTTCGTAGCTGCATGATTACCTAGGTAGTCTTTTAAAATCAAGGTGGGATCTTAGTCTTTGTAGTGTATGAGTAAGAATGAAGCATTTTATATGAAGAGATCTGATATCACATGCGTACTTGCCTGGGCCGGATCATTCAAATGTTTGATTTACGTTACCTGTCATGTCGTCAATGTCGATGGATGGCTCTACTCATATATACCCAGTTGCTCTTAACACGTAATCACTAACCCGGAGGAGTACTTTACGGCAATGAGACAGATGTTAAATATACCTAGGTACTGTACTATGGATGATTTGACCTAAGGTCAATTTGGTCTGCGTGTAACACGAATGGACTTCGCCGCTGAAATAGTGGTTTGGAACCGCCAGTACGACGACGTTAAATTGAATCTTCTGACAGATCTCGCAACGGAAAATAATCATTGTGCAATTTCAACAGTCCGTTTTCGAGAAGCAGCCTGCGGAGTATTGCTATAACTTCTAGTCTGCGGATTGACATTAGCAACTTCCTTCAGTAAGTCTTTCGGGACGTTTGAATAGCCATATGCAGAGGTCACTATATAGTATCGCCAAGTTACTTACCATCTATCATACTAGTATCAGCGCCGTATTCTTTCAGCATTTGAACAACGTCGTGAAATCCATGCAGAGACGCAGCCGTCACAGCATTGCCAAACCACCCACCCTGGGCATTGACGTCGGCCCCCTTCCTTAGCAGTCGGTTCACAACCTCAAGATGCCCCTCTGCAGAAGCAGCCTGTAGAGCGGTGCCGTACCCTGCTCCTTTAGTATTGACATCGGCGCCTTTCTCCAATAATAAATCCGCAATTCTGTGGTACCCCTTCCCAGATGCCCATTGCAATGCAAGTACACTTAAATTATCCAGTTGATCGATATCGGTAGCCGACCTCGAGATCAAGAGGCGAATTACGCTCATGCCCATTGAATGCAGCTAGATTTAGCGCATGTATCCCGTACGCCTGACTATTAGGCATCGCCGCGGCCCAAAAGTTCAGAAACCATATCCGAAATCGTGCAGTGTAAACGTCGTACAACTGTAAGGTGGCATCAATCAGTTCATTTTCAGGAGATGAGATATTTCGAAAATGATCGGGCCAGTACTGTGCTGAATATTCCAATAGCGGTTTTGCAGTTTGATATCCAGGATGGACCAGATCCTCCATCAGCAAATATCGTACACAAATCTAGGCCGTGAGAAGTTTTACCTCATCTGATTGAAAGCGCCATTTGATACTGGTATTATATTCAGTTTGTCTCATAAGAAATTCCCTCGCAGTTTGATGAATCAGGTATATCTGAGAGTCTTTGACGAAGATGAACAGCCAACATAGTCGTCGTAACTTGTCGCCATTCACCAGTATACCTGGCGTTTGCGCGGATCAAGCTGATCCCAAAGCCACTCCTAGAGCCATGGCCATTTCTTGAACAGTCAATGGACGTCGTGCCCCAACAGTGATCTGTAAAACCTTTTTAACAATGGGTTCCTACTTAGGATGCACTCATTCTCGGATCTTATGATATGCCTCATCAACATTCTTTAAGATCAACGAAATGGACTCTAAATCTGGCCATAGGCTATTTCTGAAAGTCAATTCGGTATCGTCGATTGCCAGGTATAGCCATAGATATATATAATACTTCATATCAAGAAGCTCTTTTTCCAATTTCTCATAGACCCAGGGTTCTAATTCCAAGTTCTCTTTCAGTTCCGCCATCTTAACTTTCACAACCAGATTGATTTCTTCATAGATTTATTCATTTTTCTCTTCGCCACAAAGATAAATCTGCGGAAAACACTTCGTCAAAGGTTAAAAAGGATCCTAAATATCATAGTACGGCCACCTTGTAGTAAGGAACTTTAACTAATTCACAAAATAAAAACTCGACTCACCGGCAGCTTCCATCTCAAAACATACCATGTATCCTTCCTTTTAACGCCCACTGGTCTCTGAGAATAGCATCCTTCATCACTTGATCTGCAGAGCCAATCGTCCCATCATGGATCTAAGGAACCGTTTCGGAGCGTTCCTTCCTCCTTACGATGTTTGCATTGTCGAGTCCGTAACAAGCCCTGCATAACTTTTTGCCTTCTGCATGAAGGACGTCCGCTCTAAAAAGGCAATCCTTTTCTAAGCCCGGATACCACCTGGCTGCAGGCAGCTTTAAAAGTAGATCAGAGATTATGTTTTCTCCTAGATCATAATTAGCCCAAAGATAACCAACAGCACTTAGAACGATAGACAGAGGTTTATTCAGCTTCCCACCAGTATGAACAAACTCTCTTTCCTACAGTGATTTGCCAAAATCATACTACACAACCGCCTCCATAGATTTGGTGTGTAGACTAACAACAACATCACTCAGCCTAATGTCTAGTATTTCATCCATCTCATCCTCCAACCCATCATCAGAACCACCCTCTGATCCATCCCTCATTATCTTATCCTACTCCACCACCAATCTCAACCATGAATCTAAATCTAATAAATAGAAAGCTATAGATTATATTTATTACTACAGTAGCAGCCGACACTTTGCCCATTATTTCTACTAGAATGTAAGTGATTACCACATTATAGTCCCCAATCCTACTGAAGGAATACACATTAGCGTCTTATACGTCAGCCGCTGGCAGCAATAGATGCCATTCATCTAGCATTGCTATAGCGGCTACGGGCTCGGTCTGCGGTAGGGCGCATATCCATCCCATGGTATAATCCTCCTTTGTATATTGTTGTCCAGGCATCCTTCACGTTTGCACGGTTTGCCTTTCATCAAAGATGTTATCGAGTGTGGTGTGTCGGATGGGAGAGTTGCTAGCATTGTACTGGGGGTTTTCCTTCGGTATTTATTCTTGTGGGTTGTCTTTTGAGTGGCCCAAAGTGGCTGGACATTGGCAAGGCTGACTCTGTTCCCAGAACTTTCAGGGCGATTATCTTGGTTGGCTATGATTTGCTGTAGCAGATCCAATCACAGATAGAGCCCAGGACTTTGTCGCGCTGTCTCGAAACGGTCTGTGCAGCATGTGATGTATAGACCTCACCATACGTAATAGGCTCTTCTCAAGCGCGCCGCCATAGTATTTTTAGTCCCCGAAATGGTAGATAATAGGCAAGGATATCATTTATCGGATATAGATCTTCGCGGACCTGTGGTTGTCCGAAAATACATGCATTTGGTAGAATCATACTGATATTTCATGAACCAACCGCCTTCGCGCCCTTCAAATTGATCACGCGCCCACCACCAGGGGCACCAACCGCGGGGAATGCTGCTTGGGTAGGGAGCGGTTGTTTTGCGATGATCCAGGCTGGCACGTCCTCGCCGTAATTATGCTGTTGGCTGCTGATCGTTTGCCAGATGTTGGGAAATCCCTTCGCCATAGCGCCTACATGTTTTGCACCGGGGATGACGAATCGTGCTGGATTATGCGTCAGGTAACCACCAAGCAGATTCTGTTTGATTAAAGAAGATACGATGGATTCGATTTCCTGCAAGAGCTTTGATGTATTTTCGGTGTCGGAATACCTTCCGTAGATTTCTGGATATAAGTCATCCAGTGAGTCGGCATATTGTTCATATTCGGGTCCTGGAACAAGTTGTCCACCAGGATTGTGGATCAATTCCCCGTTCTCGTCGTAGTACCCTTGGCTGAACATATAGTCATCAACTTCGGGGTCAGATGTGTTCAACGCAAGGCCGGCGAGGCCATCATAGTCACTGTCATCGGGCAAGCGGATTGTAATGACGTTTGTCCCTGCCAATTTCGTTGCTGGGACATCTGAAGAAGAGCTCTCTCCATGGCGGTTCTGCAGCAATCGCACCGCAGTTTCGACTTTGCTCAAATGTAAGATTGGTGGAGGTCCTCGGGCGGCCGAGGGATCTCCATGAAAACCACCAAGAATGAAAACTTTACGAATCAAAGACCGCCATACAAGAAGTTCACAGCGGTTCCGCATCTGATAAAGTAGTCCTTTCTGAAGAAACCATTGCCCTGTCGAGGTACCAGGATCGAAGTGTTTCCTGAATGCCAGATAGTCGCCGGATCGAATAATTAAACACACTGGATAGAAGATGTCATAAAGGCCTTGGGCTTCGGGTTTTTGTAAGAGTTGAAGAGAGGGAAACCGGCCCATGATGATGTTACAAGATATTAGGTATGTGAGAATGAGCCACTTTTGTTTCAGACATTGCACATGACACTGGTTGTAAGCTTCCTGCAGCGCATTTCGAGCGAGATAGAAACTGTTGTTTGCGAATAAGTATCGACCAAGGTAGTAGAGATAGGTGACGCGATGCGCTGCGGGATAATATTCAAGTGGAGGTGATTGCGCCGAGATACTTTTGAAGATTGTGTCGGCGCTTCTAAGTTTTCCGCACTGTATTGTATTAGCAAACAGTCTGCTCATTGAGCTGAAAGGTAGTCATACTTTATGGAGTAATTTCAGACAATGGTTCGCCATCAAGTATATTCCTGCACGCTTGCCCTCTGGTTTTCCCTTCGGGCCAGCCGCGCCACCGCGATCAGACAAACATTTGATGAATCCTTCTCGGACGACGTTGGCCGCGTCTTCAACCAGACTTGTCCTTTCAAAAGCATCTTGTGGTCGATCTAGTCGTAGTTGTGCCAGCAACTGCGGGTTTTTCTCAAGTGTCATGGCAAGACCGGCCACGATTTGGGACAAGTAGACGACGGTACGAAGGACGATTGCACCCATCTGAATATCTCCGAGGGCCTGCAGGCATTGGCTTGGTTTATGTCAGCGATTTCCGATTCCATATCGGGCCGGTGTTCTTACTTTAAAAGTCCGCTCAGAGCTTTGTATGCTTCCAGCAAATTCGAGACATTGCCGTCCCTGAGATAGGCGAGGTAGGATCGAATGAACAGAGGGAACGCGGGCCATGTTGTTCCATCGGCACTTTTTGGGACCAATGCTTCACATCGTTTTAACAAAGCGTCGTCGCCAGGTCCTTTGGGGTAGGCGTTCTGTAATTCCACAGCCATGAGTCGGTATCCATCTCGCATCTGCTCCGGCACGACCTGGAGGTAATCCTGAAGGTTGTCGCCTTGTCGTTTGGAGACCAGGTCTGCTATACCAGCGAGAAACTGGTTGAGCATTGGAGTCGCCATGGTCAGTGTCGTGTGCGTCGAAGCTATCGCGCGGATGCTCAGCTAACGGAAAAGCGATCAGACGGGATTGGAGGCAGCAGAGAGGTATGGCGCATGTTGATCAATCGTGGCTGATTGCAGGATGTAAATAAGCTAAGCCATTGCTCTGAAATCGAGGGTGCAGAGGAGTATTCCAAGGTTGACTCTCGAGACGTGAGCTGGTCTTTTCGCGCCGAAGGTCGAGGTGAGATTGTTTCGTGGCAGGTGCGACCAACGGCCACTTTACCGCTCGGCCACGACAACGGGCCCAGTCCGGGAAGGTCTGCGTTTCGATTCCCCCAGGGGAGAAATATTCCACACACATCAGCAACCTTGTCAACTCTATCCACACCACTCTGGAATGTCTATTATTGATTTTCTACCAAGAGTATGGTGGATACAGTCTATGGTTTACGATGAGCTCAATGAGTCAATGGAACCTGGAAGGACCCTGGCTCTCACTGACAGCCGTCACATGCAAAGGCTTCAATCGCCATCAGACTGAGAGGCACATGTCACAATGAAATGCCATTGCATACTCGAAGAATAATCTATATCCCTGTCGACTCAAACAAGGCACACGGCGGGTCTTGATGATATTATGCAATGTTTCCCAGAAGCATGGCCTGAGGCTTATACCCGCTTTCACATGCAGATACGTCATCGATTTGCAACTGCAATAAATATGGCTTCACGTCCACTCTGGAAAATATCACCTTGCCTTCTATCAATCGTATAGCAGACGGACCCGAGAGTCTTCTTGTGTGCTTTGCTTGCATCAATTTCGTTTTTGTTCATTTTCTCAACACTCTTGTCTTTTGCTTCCTCCAAAGCTGAGTCACAATGGAGGAAACCATCAACCATGCAAAATCCTTCCTCAGCTTCGCCATCACAAAGCCATTGAGCTTCGTCTATCTCGTCATCCAGCAGATTCTAAACTGGATTTTTGCTCCTGCACCTCCTCCTCCCTCGGAAAAGCTTCATCGACCCAGAATTGCCGTCATCGGAGCTGGGCTCACGGGAGTATCCTCTGCGGCTCACTGTGTTGGGCATGGATTCGATGTCAAGATTTTTGAGGCGAGATCGAAAGAGAAGGGATTGGGTGGTATTTGGAGTGTAAGCATTCTACCTGTTTGATTATAGATACATCGAAACTCACAATCTGTAGCGCGTGAACTCGACATCTGCCTTGCAAATACATTCAATCATGTTCCGCTTCCACCCATCTGTAAAATGGGATACTGCCTATCCTACCCAAGAAAACATCAAAGAGCAGATTGCCTCTGTATGGAAATTCTACGGCCTTGACAAGAAGACAGTCTTCGATACTCCGGTCACTTCCGTGAGGAAGGACTCCTCCGGCCGATGGATCATTAACGACAACGAAGCAGAATATGGCACATTTGACGGTATCATTGCAGCTGTTGGCTCATGTGGAGACCCCCAGATGCCCCATCTCCCTGACCATGAGCAGTTCAGTGGTCCGACTTTCCACTCTTCGGAACTAGACGGTAAAGACGTCAAGGGGAAGAAAGTGCTCATTATCGGCGGTGGAGCAAGTGCAGTTGAAGCTTTGGAGTTTGCAGTTAGCAACGACGCTGCTGAAATTGATGTCTTGTCTCGATCTGACAAGTGGATCATTCCTCGAAATGTCTTTGTTGATGTCTTGCTATCGTTGAATATATTCGGAGGAGAAACCTCGTTCTCCTGGATCCCTGAATGGTTTCTGCGAAAATTCTTTTACCGTGATCTGCAAGACATTTCACCTTCCAAGAAGGGTTTGTACACCGATACACCTATGGTCAACTCGGAACTTTTCGAGCAGATCCGCGCAGGTAAAGCTCGCTGGCTACGAGGGGACGTTCTCGCATGTAAAGAAGAAGGCATTCTGTTCAACCATCGCGCGCAGGGAGTGCCCAAGGGCGGCCCAGGTCATGAATCAATCGTGAAGGGAGACGTAATCATCATGGCAACCGGATACAAACGTCCATCACTTTCCTTCCTCCCGGACAACGTCTTTGAGAAGAAGTACGAACCACCCAATTGGTATTTGCAAGTCTTCCCTCCTCAAGACCCGACCATATGCGCTACCAACAGCACTTATTTAAACGCCATCGGCACTGTCGGCAACTACCACATTGGCATCTACACTCGATTCCTATTGATGTTCCTCGTCGACCCTCTAACGCGTCCTCGTGAGGGTTTGATGAAACTCTGGATCGACTTTACCCGTGTTGTCAAGAAGTTCGCGCCCACAGGAGCCTTTGACTTTTTCACATACGCAGAACTGATTTATTGGTATTGCTTTGTGAGCATCATCAATCCGTTCCGGTGGAAATGGGTGCCGTTCATCTTCTTTGGCTTGTTCCGAGGTTTGCCGTTGGCTATTGTCGAAGAGGAGGATCGCTTCAGACAGAACGGAAAGGCCAAGTGATTACAGTCTACAACTATTGATTGTTGTGGCGAATATACATATGATGGATTGATATTGGGCGGTGATGCATGATAGATAGTATGACTAAATGATAGACTAATTAATACAATAGCCACCTCAACATACATAATGATTCGATTTTCAGATTTTCAGATTCCGGGATTTTTCGCAATTAGTATTATACATTATGTTTTTTTTTTTTTTTTTTTTTTTTTTTTTTTTTTTTTTTTTTTTTTTAATTATAGAAGTGTACAAGCCCCATTATCATTAAACATTATACAACCCCAATATCCACACCCTCAATTCTCCGTAGTAACATCCTCATCCTCCGACCTATCATCCTTCGCAACCCCATTCATCAAAAACCGATACACATTCCTTCCCAAACAATACAACCAAAACAAGTTGAGGGCCTGCAAACACGCCAACAGCGCAAACGTTATAATCTGCGAAATCCAACACTTGTACTGCTGTGTTTCCCAATTGAGTTCATACGGCCCGACAGTCTGAAATGCGCCGCCGGGGAGAAGAGAGACGAGAATGCGGAGGTTGATGTAGTGTCGAAAGTAGAGCCATGCCGAGACGCAGACTGCAAAGGCCGGTGGGACGAAGGAGCTGTTTGTGTATTGGAGGGATTTTCCTACCTACATCAATCCGTCAGCAAAACATCACCCCACTGCACATTCATAGGGGGTAAGAAGAACTTACAGCGAGAAAAAAATCACTAACATCATGCGTAACATAAACCGCAATACCCATATACGTAAAATGAAACCGATAACTCAACCCAATCAACGCCAATGTCACAACATGATGCACCACAAGCTCCTTGAAATCCTTCCTTGGCTTCTCGAGTCCCAAGATCATAACGAGAGCCTGTTGAGTCCAATACGCCGCTTGAAACAGATAATAAAATTTGAACATTGCGTCGTGCGATCTGTGTGGGAAGGAGGCGTACATGCCCGGTGTATTGAAGTACCATACTTCCGGTACGCTGTGGCGCATTACGTACAATCCCAGAGGACCCATGAAGCCAAAGTAGATGACTGTGTACATCTGTTCCATGTAGCGGAGTTGTTTGGCTTTGGATTTTATGCCGTAGTGGATGGATATGGGGCGGAGAAATTCTTGCATTATGAGTTCGCGGGTGAAGGACAAGAAGATGGTGTAAAACAGGACGAACGCGATGTCCCATAGTCCTTTGCCATATTGCGTGGATTGGTTTTCTGGTTGTTGGAATCTGTAGGAGAGGAATAGGAAGTGGTGGACGATGTTTGACTCTGTTGGATTGCGGAGATAGGCGAGTATGAAAGCGATGAGGGGGACGAGTGGAACTGTCCAGCGATGTTTGAGAGAGAATCTTGCGAGTCGTTTCCAGACTGGACGGTGCCTGCGCTTGCTCTTTTTTATAATAGACTTTTCGTGCAAGGACTCTGCTTTGTCGGTAGCATCAAGGTTTCGACGTTCTCGTGTGCCGCCCTGCTTTGACTTGCCGGCAAACGACGATGTAGACGTCGACATGATGCCTTTTCAAAAAGATTTCATTTAATCGTGAAAGAATTCTTGTAGATGGCATCTATATGATATAAATAAAAATAGACTCCGTGCCCACGTACAAAGCTGACAAACATTCCCAATTTGGTGAATTAGGGCTAGGAGGAAAAAGTGGGGTCTCGCAACTGACTCGCAACATCGCAACCCAAGCGCTCGATGATGATTTGGCAATATTCAAGCGACATATAGATGGCTATTTCCTATTCCTGTGCTTTTAAGATTGAGTTTTGTTTTGCGGAACGATTACTGGTTGTACTCGAAGGCCATCTTAGGTACGGCTCCTGAATGAGTTAAGAGTAGGGTCTCTGGTGATGCTAAGAGGACCATAGTAGGAGGAGACGTGATCCTTCTGCCGCTTTGACATACTCATACTAAGTGTCTATAAGTCGAATTCATCATGCCGCTCCAATACTTGATACTCAATACTCCATCTCATTATGCAACATTTAAACTAAAACAGGCTGAAAGACACAGAGAAAAACGCAGATATCAAAATCAAAACAAACAAAGAAAACATCACACCATCTGAGTTCGATACGACTCATACGAATCTGTCCGATCATTCCTCCACATCGGTGACGAACTCGCATAAGAATTTCGCTCGACCGGCCTCAACTCCTCTTGCGATGAACGCGCACTATCCGCAGTCACAATCTTCTTCTTACGGCCACCTCCACAGCATCGACAACAGCAATAACCACAACACAAAATCCGTCCCAGCCCACTAGGTGGCAGCTTCGCATCTGGTCCAGTCAAAATCCTACCCGGGTGCATGACGCACCAGACAGCGCCGGCCAAAAACATAGGGAACGCATCGAACACATACATGAACCACTCATGCGTCGTGACGGGATTATTGAGTCCAACACCCGAAGTATACTCAATCAACCGATAAACAATCCGCACAGTGATAGCAATCAAACTGAAATACAGACTATACAACAACCCCCTCCACCTCATCTTATCGCCCTGCAACGCACCCAATCTTTCGAGCCGAAGCATCTGACGATGAAACTGCACTGCCAACACCAAAAAGCAGCAGATGAAAAACTGCTGCACACCAATACCGCCCATATAAATATCCAGACCGGTCTTGATGGTGGATGCGTCCGCTCCGGGCGTCGCCATTGTGCCGCCGGCGGCCTGGACCATGAAGGAGCCGAAATCGAGACAGACGAAGATGGTTGCTAGATGGGAGGGTTTGAAGGGCCAGATGCGCTTTTCGGGCACGAAGAAGTATATCATGCGTGCGAGGACCATGTAATCGAATGCATTGACCCCTGTCATCTTCATGTTAGTATTTCGTTCCGAGTGAATAGGGGCGAGGACGTACACAAAGGCGCGAGCAGGATCAGAATCTGAGTAACAGTCGCCAATCCCTCACTCTGTTGGTTTTTGGTACTGAATGCGCGCGACAGATAACCACCAAATTCCCAGGCGATACCCATGATGATCACCCAGACGAACCCGGACTTGTGCGCGAACATTTGCACCGTGTGCACTAACAGAAGCACTCCGAAGATCACGGTGAAGGCGACGGCGGCGTTGAAGGATGGGTAGTAGTTGTACATGGCATTACACTCTGTCGGAGGAACGTAGCCATTTTTGTCAGGTGCGATGGTGGGAATGCATGTATCGGTTGGAAGATTTAGGGAGAGACTGAGGGAGAATTGTGTGCGGGTGGATGTTGTAGAAGAGGAATCGGTTTCGGCGGGTGCTCGTCGTACCAAAGGGTCTGTAGGAATTGCTGTCGGCGTAGGAGGTCTGACTGGCGTTATGGCAGTCGAACTTGCGGTTTCGAGTGGTATGGCATGGATGGTTTGAAGTGATGCCAGTAACGGTATCAACAGGCTGATGAGATGCATTTTCATGGTGGAGCGACGATGAGAGCAATAAAACACGAAAAGGGAATTTGATGCAATATTAGAATGATGATAGTAATTGTTCTTTAGTCTTTGATTCTGATTATTCCCAGCAATGGACCTGGATCGAGACCCGGGGCCCTTTAAATAATGCATCCATCACGAACAATTCTATATACAGAACTATTTTTAGATAACAACCACCGCCAACCAAACTCTATTAGTTGTAAAAGAATAATAGATTAGATCTCTTGACAAAAGTAAACTCAATTCAGCCTCTACACCAGGCCTGACTGAAGGGCTTACACCAACATCTTCCCCAGGCATCTCCATAACGCGGCCCGCTGATTGGCTGCGCCGTCTAAATGCTAAGGCAGCTTAATTTCTTCACCATCTTATTGCCCCGACATAGTAGATCGGACCATTGAGCTGAGTGCTTGGCAGTACTTTTGGCTAATTTTGGTAGGTCTGTCGCATATCCGCTTCAGAATTGCTGATTCGTCTCGTTATAGGTTGAACTGAATGGTGTGCAGCTTTCGTTGCATCAGCATCACACAACGGTCTAGGTAACCACATTTTACGCTCTCTCAATTCGGATTCTCGAAAATGACATATCAAAAAGCCATAGCGTGTATATCCAAGTCTATTCTATCGTAGCCCTAGTAAAACCATCAAGGCAAAACCCACGTCGTCACACTCGAATTCGGCACATTCCCAACCCAAGCAACACCACTATTCAGATAAACCGTGACATTAACATCATTCTCAAACGTGTTCTCAATGACCACCGTCCTAGATCCATCCGGATTCAGACTTGCGATCGCCTGGATTCCGTCTCCGTTGTCGTCTACTGCGCTCCCGTCAGTTTCTAGGATCCGTGCTCCAGGAGGCATGAATTTGCTGAATTGTGACATGATATAGTACGAGAGGTTGAACGTGTAGTCTGTAGCGTCGTTGCTGCTGCTGCTGCTCTCTGCGCTGACGGTGCTATTCACGCTCACTATGCCATCGCATGACGAGCAACCGGACTCAAGATGAGGACCGGCGTTGTCATTTGTCCCCAACGTCCAAGCGGTAACGCCATTTGCCCAATTCTGAAGCGGACCCATGGTGAAGTTGACGACGTGCGTCCAGCTGAGATCGTTCGGTGTCCAGCATTCGGTCATGTATTGGCTGATGTTAGGGTATTGATTGTGGAATTCCGTCAAGACGGTCCAGTTCAGAGTCGATGCGTAACAGTGCCAGGCTACTGCATCCACGTAATCTGCTGCATGATTCATGACAGTATAGGCATAATCGGCGTCATCTTCCTCACGTCAGTGAATAAAAAACGCATTAAGGGGTAGAAGGATACCTGTATTGTCGTCCAGCGCCCACACGGTCGTATTCAACTTCGCATTCTGCAGCGCTGGCCCAACATACCCATTGATTAGTTTTCCCGACTCATCAGCAGCAACATACATAGTCGGATATCCAGCCTGACTATTCAACGGCTCATTCTGGATGGTGATTGCATCAATAGTCACGCCCAGATTGGCATATGCCTGGATATACTTCACAAAGTACTGTGCAAACGCGTGACTATGGCCGGTGCTCCCCAGACCTTTGCTGGTAAGGTACCCATCATCGAGATTATTATCGGTGGTGTTCCCGACGAGTTGTCCGTTGATTTTCATCCATCCGGGCGGACTCCACGGCGACCCGAGGATGGTCATATCGCTATTCAACTGCTTCATTTGCGCCAACAAATGCGCCATCGCGGTTCCTTGATCTCCTAGAGAGAAATTCGATAAATCATTGTCTGTCCTGCCATTGTTATCGTCATATGTATATGCTTCAGTGGATAAATCACTCGATCCAATCGTATGTCTCATTAATGAAAAGTTTGCTCCATCGCTAGTCACTAATTTCTGCAGAATAGCCTTTTGTGTCGCATTGTTTTGTGAGCTGAGCGTAGAGACCGTCGCATCTGTAACTGTAGCGCCGAACCCCTCAATGATCTGTTTGTAGCCGGCTTGTGTGTCGTCGACCGTGAGATTCCATGCCGTTATATTTGTATTCGTAGGCCATGGCGGCACTGTATTAATTTTTGCATCGCTACCAACGTCGAACTTCACAGGAGCAGTGATGTTATCGACTTTGTATGATCCGGCGGCATTCGAGCAAAACGCCGTCGCGTTTCGTGGTGGGTTGTGCCCTTTGAGTCCGACACCTAATCCGACGCCTAATGCGATTGCGAGAACGACGATGGCACCGATGATGATCCATAAGAGTTTTGAGCGTCGAGTCGTTGGCGATGGCAATGGCAATGGCAACCAGGAGGATTTGGCGGGGTTTTTGGCCTCCATTTTTTCGCTGTTTGTGATGGGCAAATTCGTTCGGAGGTTTTCTTATTTATTTCGCTCCAATCATTTTTTTGATTGCGAACTCAGCCATCTGACTGTTGGACTGCTGTGAAAAATCCGAATGTATCCCGAGTGACACAAGACAGTGTAAATAGTCAATATTCGAAAAACCGCGTCAGGATTCCCTTATCAGCGCATGAAGTGCGGTTTCATCGCCGGTCAACAAAGAACACTGTCCTATTGGCCCTTACCTTCCTCAGCCGCCTTGTTGAACCTGATTCCCTGCAACGTTGGAGTAAATCGAGTTAGCCAGTCTGAGATTTACAGAGCGTGGCTTGGCTTTGCAGATCGTTTTAGTCGTCGATAGCGTGAGCATCGCCCGCTGTCTCGGCCTTGTGAGTCAGGATACATAAGCCACTTTTCGGCGTAGCTACTGATTGCTTCAAATGTTTACTGTTTGGCCCGGGGACGGCATTTGCTTTCCTTTTTTCGTTTTTTAGGGCACCTCCATCTTGATGTCTGGTACGTCCACGGCGCGTTTGCCGAGGTACATATATATTCCTGTTCCAACCGAACCGTTAACACTTCAACAACCTGGAACCTTGGAATGATGTCGGGACCTTCAACAGTTAGAGACGCAACCCAAGACTTTTCCAAATGCATGGTCTGTCACCTTCCAAGGTTGTTATCAACCAGAAGATGGAGGCACACTTCTCATGGGATTTTATATGAATACACTGTCGATAAATGACTGTCAAAGGGCAAGTGGAGATGTTAATGGTACGCGGACTGCCAATTTGGGACAGTTATTTGGTCTTTTTGCCTTCGCTAAAACTATGGACGAGCAATACCTATCAATTTCGCATCGTCCGGGCCGCGTTACATGGCGAGACCAAAAAACCCAATGGCCGGTTGTAATGCAGAGATTATCTTATTACGATCCTTCAGACAACGTTCAGCTACTGCTGTAGTTGAGGGATGGTACTACACACATATATGCTCTGTTAGATGATAAGAGTCATCAAGATCAAATTCATCCGGACACATGCCAGGAGGATCTTGTATTTTCATAACCGGTCTCGTTTCGTTATTATACATAAATCATCAAGTAGAGAATTTCATAACGCATATTTCGACTTTTCTCAATCCCTGTAGCACGCTCAACTAGAGCAATTACTCCTCGGGATAATCAAGATCCACATCACCCTGCTCATATCCACCACCGGTACGAGAACCGCCCTTCCTACCGGCTTCACGAGCCTTGGGGTCTCCAGGCTTGAATGATCCGCTAGACGCTTTTCCGCCCATGGAGGAAATGTCATGCTATTATCGTCAGCTTATTCCATTACTTATGATATACCTAGGTAATGAGGCATACCTGCTTGGAAGGATCCATGCTTGCAAATCCGCCCGACTGGCTGGACTGGCCGCCCTTCTTGCCGATGTTCTGCACCTCTTCGCGAGCGCGGTTGGAGAAATTTCCGGGGTTGGTGTTGTCGGTCATTTTGTATGATTTCAATAGGTTTAAACGATGTAGTTTATCTGTTTGAGTGATTGGTTTGTGACACTAATCGAATCTCTTGAAGGGGAGGTAGAAAGGGGTATTTTATAGCTGGGATTGCGCTTGCTGTGCCTCAGGAATCAAGTCCTTTCTGAGCTACGACATACTCAATGAGGTGATACTTGGCATACTTCATCCTTCTGCAATGAGTCTGTCATTGTTGGACCTTGAGGTGCATCTGTAAGGCTATGAGGCATGCATTTAGTCACTGTTCGATCACCACCCTGTTGATCTAGACAATCGAGACATTTTGGACGAGGCTCCGCTATGCTATAGCTATACCTTTAGAAATAGAAGCGCAAACGAGCAGTCTAGTTTGTGTTTGAAATCACCTCAGATTCAGTCAATCAGAAACCATGAATCTCTACGTCTGGACCATAGACCTAGCTACCCAATCAAGCTACCTCGCCACTGATCCGTTGATCAACCTAGCTTTGTCGAATCACGGCCCGAAATACAGAAACGACGACCGTCTATTGTGTGATAGCATAGCTTTTTTTGATCGACGAATCTTTGTTTCAGCTGAATGAAAGAAGCAATTGATTCGATCTATGCCTTCAAATCGGTATCCGACTATGTAAGAGGACCCCATTCGACATCATAGCTAGGTAATATTCCGTGTGAGACTGGAGATGCATGCGTAGAAGGTTCGATCTGTGCTCCGGTCATCGATTAGGTTGCTTAACATAGTACTGTACTTCTGGTGAGCCGTGGTTGTGTCGAAGTCTACTCCGGATTCCGCGAGTTTAGTTGCAAGCTCAGAGTGTGCACCTCCAACTCATGTGTAGCTTAGCTTTACTATTCATGTGCTGCTATATCGTCGATTACATGCATTATGGCCAATATGATGATCCATAAATTGTCATATGTGCAATCATTGATTACTGCAATCTGGTATCTAGTATACATTCAATAGCAAGACAAAGAATCCATCGTAATTCATAAATATGCTCTCACTTCAGAAGGCTGTTTAGTAGCGAGTAGCATTTCCACCGACAGTGCGGCTGTTGTCCAAATCCGAATCGACACGCGGATCGAGCTTGTTGGCAACGTTCGAGTCATGAGGACCAGCAGTCTGCTGTGCAGCGCCGCTTCCAGGGGTGGTGTAGCTGCTACCAGCGGGCGCACCGGCACCGCCTAGATTCTGGTGACGAGCGCGGTTGTCGAGGTCAGAGTCAACGCGAGGATCGGCCTTGTTGGCGAGGTTGGAGCTGTGAGGACCGGCGTTGGTGGAGTTAGGATTGGTGTTGTAGGCACCGCCAGCGGTCAAGCCGCCGGTGGTACCGTATTGGCCGCGGTCACTGTCGACGCGGGGGTCGGCCTTGTTGGCGAGGTTGGAGTCGTGAGGGCCAGTGGTGGTTGTGCCGGTGCCGTAGCCGCTGGTTCCAGTGCCGTAGGCTCCGGTACCAGTTCCAGTGCTGTAGCCACTGGTGCCGGTGCCGGCGGTGTTGCCGGTACCAGCTGCGGAGTATCCAGCGCGGTTGTCTATAGCTGTTAGTTGAGTGGTATGTGAAATGCAAGCAAAGAACCCACCTCGGTCAGAGTCGACGCGAGGATCAGCCTTGTTGGCCACGTTAGAGTCGTGAGGACCGGCGTTGGTGGAGTGACTGGGCTTGTCGTGGTGGCTGGTCACCGCGTCCTTGACTTTGTGCACGATATTCGACATGACGATTGTGTTTTAATTGCTTGATTCGATTGACTTGATTGATTTGAGTTGTGATGTTTGTTCGTTAAGTTTGATGATTGATAGGTGAAGAGCTGAAAGTTTGGGTCCTTAAATATCCCTCGTCTTGAGCTCCAAGCTAAGGGCAGCTATGACGATATCGTCGTTGCAGGCATCTTCAACGGCGCTGATGATGGATGACATCATTCTGGCCTATACTGCGCGACAACGACTGCAGCAAGCTGTCCCTAGACGAGCTGCGAATCGCAAATCCAGCCATCGCGTGGCAGTCATTGGTCGAACGGGGGGTCTGGGGAAGAGGATGGAGAGACCCAGGTCGGAAGTGTGGCGTTGGACGTCATCAGCCTCAGCTCTGACTGGCCAATTCGGCGCCCTTCCGGATGCCTCAGGTTGCGAGTCGATGACACTGCGATGATGTATTGTTTCGATGTCACGTGATGCCATGTTTGTTTCTATCCCAAGTCTCGCCATGCGATGGCAGCCTCAGGCAGAACCTAATCCTATACCAAGATCTCCCCGCCGACAGACCAATGATACACACGCGGGTGGACCAGGCCTGAGGCAAACAATGGCTGTTTGTTTATTTTCGGCGTTTGGCTTCATCAACGCTTATCTGCTACCCCTGATCTGTTACTCTATACATGTTTGCATAGTTATTTTCATACCCGATGCTGAATAATGCTGACACTGCCGAGTGTACACTTGTTTCTTCTCAGCACTTTCCCAATGGGGAAAAGCATCGGACATGATCGACACCCCACCAAGAAAAGCCGAAGCATCCGATGAAGTCATTAGGATTGCTGGCTGATGCCTCATTCAGGTGGTTTCCTCTGAAAACCACTCTGACTACTCATAGTACAACTCCCCTGTCATTTTCCCTGTGAACAGCCTCACGACTTGTTATTGTACAGAAACTAGGCCGTGGTATTGCCAAGTTTGTTGGTCTGTCTAATGGCGTCGGTGCAACAGGATGGGAAACGGCCGAATTTCAAGAATCTGCTGCTGCCGTCTTCGCAATCAGGGATATCGACTTCGATTACCCTCTTGGAGCAGGCCATTTTTGTGAATGCCTCCCTATCCGCGCCGTCTGTACTGCGAGGATGCGTCAATTTAAACGTCTCAAAGGATGTGCAGCTTCGAGATTTATGCATCAAGTTTACTGGAGTGAATAGAGTGCAGAAATTTGGTCGTATGAAATTAACAATTTCGTACAGGGATAAAGCTAACTCTGGCAGGCTTCTACGACAAAGAACGAGTCATAGATCAAACATGGATTGTTCCCCGGCTCGAGGCTCGACACACTACATCTCAAGTACATATCATCCACCCAAGCGAGACCGACCAGAAAAAATGGCCAATCCTCAAACCAGGCCATTATGTATACGACTTTGAATTGTCTTTCAACGAACCCCTTCCGGAAACATTCAATGTCGGTGGATGCAAACTCAAATACCATATTCAAGCTATAGCCAGTTCCGGGCTTCGGCAGCAGATCTCGCCAAAACAAGAAGTCCCTGTTGTCCACTGTCCGCACGACGATATCTATCTCCACGATTCGAATCAAGTCAGTCTGTCGCGAATATGGAACAGACAGATCATGTACAGCGTCGAGTTGGCAGACAAAGGCGCGGCTATCGGTGGGAATATTCCTATTTCCGTTCGCATTGGAAGTTCGGAGATTATGTATCTTGCAGTGCAAATATACCTCGCTCAAAAGATAACTTTCCCCGGAATTCCAAGAAGGCAGTCACAATTACGGAAAAAGCTGTTACTCAAGTCGAAATGCAATGATTTGTCGACGGGCAAGTTTAGCGAAACGGCATCGCTGAATGTGGATCGAGAGTCGAATGTGACCATAATTGCGGGCAGTGTGCCTTTGCTTAATGAACCGAGTACGCAGTTGAGGTTGCATCCAGATGTGAATTTTGCAAAAGTAAAGGCCAGCCATACGATACTCGTACGCTCCCTTTGTGCTTTCCGTTTGCTCAAGATCGAGTTGGCTAATATACCGCAGTTCCTTATCGACATCACCATCCCAAATCCAAATGACAGCAAAAAGACCACCGTCTGTCGACTCACTGCCGAAACACCATTCTGTGTTCGCTCGTCGCAGACGCATTTGTATGATTTATCAGTCCCTCGATACTCGGAAACTCATAATCTGGCGATCGACTCGGGTGATTTCAACAGTTCTAGGCTGTTGCCGCCGCCTGTCCCTGAAACACTGTATCGGCAGACATCGGAGTCTGCTGCGATAGATTTGGAAGGTTTCCAATATTCCCGGCCGACGTCGACATGTTCTCTGCCGACTGAAGAATTATCAACAATTCCGATATACCCACCACCTGCATACAACTCGATTGTGGCGAGTTGAGTGACACGACGTTCTGGAGAGTATAGCTATTATGACCGTTACTGCCGTCGTCGGCCGTGTCTTCCGGGTCCGATATAGAAACACATCAACTGCTCATGCAAACAATGTGAACACCGCGGTCTCTGTCCGTCGCACGTCGCATTCCGTTCATTGCAAGCTTTGCACGCCACGTCGACAGTGGTAGTCGACAGGGAACGACCATGGAGTAACACCGTCGAAGTCGATCCCGTCGACGAAGAGGGGACGATAGAGGTAGATTCCGGCGGAGACGAAGAAAGCCATTCCAAGACCCGCTCGATACTCGCCCTGGTCCTCATTTTGCTGTCGCTGATGCCCTGCTCACGATGGCATTCCCGTTGTTCTGTATGTGTTTAGGAAGTTATGTCTGGTTTGGTTAGTTGTCACCCGAGTGGTGGCGGATGAGTGACGACTCGCCTTCATTATTCATGAATCATAGACATAGAATTACAGACCATCTCATTCTACTCTCCCTTCGTTTGACAAATATAAAGATATTAAGAGAAACAGAAAACCAACACATCAATCCCCCTATACGAGAGAGAGACAAACAAAAAAAAGAGACCCCTCAATTCTGCCAACTTTCCAGGTCTGTGTTGTCGCATCGAAAAAAACCCTAGCCCTTACAGTCCCGAATAGTGGATCGCATTCCCCGCATCCAATGGGCCATATTGGGCGGGAATTAGATCCGAGCGTCGATCCACTGTTGTACGATTGCTTGGAAGTTGGATCTTGCTTTAGGGTGGTTGACACGTAGATTCGGCTGGGCGAGGTCTATTCGATACTGTACGTAGTGACGCTAGACAGTAGGCAGTGATGGTGTGATTGTTGGCTACGTGGTACGGCGCGGGGTTATATTCGATATACGAGATCGAGGAAAGTGAAATCCGACGGAAGCATAATAGAATGAAATATTCTTCGTCGCTGTCAATGAATCTCACACAGACCTTTCTTTCGTGCCATGTATATTTCGTGGGGTTAGGGTCTAAGCATGTACCACACTTTTTTTAACACTTCCGTGATAGCCGTTGAACGAGGACCTGGTGAGAATCGGAGCCTCTAGCGGAACAATCCCACAATATTCTTTTGGTAGATAGAGGAACCACCAGACAATCGAAAGGATTGATGAGACAAACCTCGTATCGCGTCTCCCCCGGCCCAACGGGAGGAAACGGGAGGAATGACATCCTTCAACACCGTCTTGATTGTGTCGATGCTAAACGCCTCGCGGCCTATCCCGTAGAGGGGAGTCAAAAGGATGAACATGAACCAGGGTTAGGGTTAGAAATGACAACCTCCGGCATTCTTGTATCGTACATGCTGTCCCTCTTGATACCTGGGATGGGTCACACGTGTACCGGGCTCGCTGAGGTCTGGTGCCACGTTGCTGTCTCGGGTGAGTTTGCGAGTTGACATGTTTCATTGGCTAGATAGTGTATATGAGGTATGCAAGAATTGAACTTGGGCGACGTTAGACGATACTATAGTAGACGTTAGCAACTAAATTAGCCACAATGTATCATCGTTGCGTATCAGCCACCATACGTAGAAGTTCGTAGCAGATCGCAGCAGAGACTCGTGGAAGAATTCTCCTGAATCTCGATGTTGCATGTCGATCTATTGGGTTCAAGCTGAACATACTATGTAGGAAACACAGCATGATTACATTCGCTGACGACAGCCGTGAAACATTCAAGAGCACGAGGCGCCTCAGGCCGGCGTAAGGATGATTCAATAGGCGGAAAGGGATTGGCCGGGACAAGGAACCGACCCAGAAAAAGGATGACATAAGCAGAGCCTGCCTGTTTCAGACTAGTCCATGTTGATCATGTCGGCGCGCTCTGATTGGCCGGCATCTTTTATATGGCAGGCTCGCTCGACACGGGTCTCTTCTCGTATATCTCTCATCTTCACTATTTCGTCGTCGCTATGGACATCTTTTACCCACTTGATCTCTCTCACGAGTCACGACAATGATGTCACAGGCCGTATCTGATGCGCCAACCCGTCTTCGCGCCCACACTGACGTCTCCCCTCTTCCTCGTTGGCGCTTGTAGCGATGGACCAGAATAGCGAGCAATCACGATGAAGGATCTTGCTTGTCGAGGTAGTATGTGGTTAGACCGGGATGGTGCTGGGTTGGGAGATATATAAACAGTGCTTGTCGTAGACGAGTTTGGTCTATCACATATTCTTGATTGAAACAACGTCTACAATTTCATCTACTACGCGACTGATCAATACCAAATCCATCGAAATAATCAAAAATGGCACCCGGCAAAACAACCACCACTACAGAAGCACATATCCAAGAACGCCTCCCCCCCGAAACCCAAGCAAACACCCACCAACGCTTCCGCGAATTCGACCTCCAAGGCAAAGTCTTCGTCGTAACCGGCGGCGCCCGCGGCTTGGGCCTCGCCATGGCCGAAGCCCTCGTCGAAGCAGGCGCTCAAGTGCACTGCGTCGACCGTCTCCCCAAACCAGACGAGGAATTTCACAAAGCCCAAAAACGCGCAAACCCCGCGTTTGGAGGCTCCCTGCACTATCGACGCATTGATGTGAGAGATAAAGAAAATGTGGCCAAGACGTTTGCCGAGATTGGAGAGTTGAATCATCGGTTTGATGGTATACTGGCTGCTGCGGGTGTGAATCATGTCGATAAAGCCGTGGCGCATACGCCGGAGGAAGTCAATGAGGTGATGAGCATTAATTATACCGGCGTATTTGTCTGTGCGACCGAAGCCGCGAAACAGATGATGAAATATAAATGTCGAGGTACTATCTTGCTTGTGGCGAGTATGAGTGGTATGATTGCGAACAAGGGCATGACTTCGCCCGTATACAACTCGTCAAAAGCGGCTGTTATTCAGCTCACGCGCAGTCTGGCCATGGAATGGGGTAAAGTCAATGAAAAGGGCGAAGGCGGTATTCGCGTCAATTGTCTCTGTCCAGGACATATCATCACTCCAATGGTGCAACAAGTGTTTGATGAAGAGCCCGAGTCAAAGGAGATCTGGCAGGCGGAGAATATGATGGGTCGTCTGGCGCAGCCGGAGGAGTTCCGAGGTGCGGCTCTGTTCTTGTTGAGTGATGCCAGCAGTTTTATGACGGGGGCGTCGCTTGTGATTGACGGAGGACATACGGCTTGGTAATTTGATCTTGGTCATCTGCTTTTTTGAGACTTGTACATACCCTGTTGTGGATGGTTTACTGCATGATGGCGTTGGTGGATATGTAATCTAATTGTCAAATTGAGATACTAATCCGTTCTCGAGTAATCATCTGGTTTGTTGTCAGTGTAGAACCAACCTTGGAACAGATTTGATATCACATTTGTTCTACATTTGTCAAATAGATTGCATCTTCTAATAGAGGAAACAAAGACCTTTCTGCTACATATGTATGTCACAAATGCTCTTTCAACATTTGGAGCAGATGATGAAACATGACATTATACACCATATGCAAACTCCCTACTTAACTTTGAAATCGACAAATTCTTTATAGACAGGTTAGGAGCGGGTTCTTGAGTGTGGATTTCAAATATGGAATATACTATCATGTGAAGATAGCATAGAATATATGTAGTTTTGAATGTTCTTGTCTAAGCAAGTCTCTGTGGTCTCTCTCGTCAAATATGCAAAGGATATACTCTCGTCTATATGCTGCTATGCCTGATATGGCACCGACGTCTACAAACAGAAAGGGGTGCCCCGTCAAAATACAATGCCCTATGACATGTCAGTAGTCATGATTTGACTTTACTGTGCTCAGATTGAGACAAAAGCTACAAGATACTGCCTTACAACTCAGCTCTGATTGTAGACAGTAACCAGTCACCATGTTTATCGACTAGAGATATCATCCATAAATCAGTCAGATATCTCCCTGATCAACCGTCAACCATCATCTATCCATCTTCTTCACCTTTCATCATCTCTTCTTCAAATCCAACCCAGCAACTCAAAATGAACATCTTGTACCCAACATACAACCGCGCTGGCCCCAGTCGAGACAACAAAGTCCTCACTGGAAAAGAATCCAAAAAAGCCATCAAAAAGGTCCAGCGAGAAATCAAATCGCGATTCGACAAGGGCCAACCATTCTTCACCAAGGACGCGCTTCGAGACGTCCATGACCAGCTGCGTCGATTTTCTGAACGAGGAGACAAAATCACCGCCAAGGGGCTTGATGGCGTGGCCGTAGAGTTCACCTTGCCGAACGGGACTGTCTTTCCATATTACAATTCTGATAATATCTACGATGATGACCCCGCTTATGATGAGCTGGAGCAAGTCTTGTATGATTCTGTCCGTCTCTGATTTGTTCGAGTCGTTGTACTAACATGCACCAGGATTGGGCCACATATCGATCACCAAACCCTAAACATGCTCACCACCTACACGGAACCGGTAATCAAGATGCCTCTCGCCTGCTGCGGCAATCGAATCGGCCATGAAGGGCTCATTAGAGAGAAAAAGACCGGCAAGATACTGACTGGAAACGACGCAGCGCCCAAGCCGTCAAAGCGAGACGCAAAAAGCCTTTTTCAGAAGAATCTTCGCGCGTGGAATGACGGTCAGCAATGCCGATCTCTCCTGTCCATCTTGAAGTCCAAACAGGACTATCTCAAGAACGGAGTCAGTAACATCATCTCCTTTGGCAGCGGCACGTTCACGGGCGACGTCGAATCCGACCGGAAAACTCGAGCATCGTTCCAACACGCGGCTTTACTGACCCTGCACGCCTTTCTGCACGATACACATGGAGATGCCGATGCTATCAAAATCCTGACTCAGGATCCGGCATACACCCAAGCGGACAAGGATATCCTCCAAGAGCAGGGAATTACGACTGTTGAAGACCCAGATGGTTTCCTCGAGCTAGACGACCGCTCAATCGTGTTTTCATGCGCGGCAGCGGCTCCGATCAAACAAATCGTCATGGACTTGTGTCGACCCCTGGTCTTGATCTGTGACACGGTCGTGGGGCGGGATTCGGCGTTGTAAGTCGATCTCTCCCTACCAAGCACGGTACACTGACCTTTTTTTGCTCATTTTATAAGTAGAACGTGCAACGACGACACTCCGCGCATCCGGGAGTTGATATGGAAGCACTACGAAATCGTTGATTTTCCGCAGGATCCTGATAATTTGGGCCATATGGACAATTTTGGACGTGTCAGCATCTGTGTGCGTCGGATGGAGGATTGAGATGGCATTCATCTCTGGAGCATTCGCTTTGGACAGTTCGACTATGGGGCATACTACTAAAACGTGAGTGGCGTCACTTGATGCAAGATCACATTGTCGTAGAGTAGAGATTGCATTGGATAGAGAAACGGAAAGATAGGTTCGGCATCTCAGTGTAAATGTGTAAGCAGTCAACTTAGCCCTAACCGGCGGCTTCTAGCCCTAACATTGACTCGCCTGGAACATTGAATACACCAGCATCAGGCACAGAGTATAAGAATATCAAGGAATAACCCAAGTCCGGAATAAAGTTACGTACATACAGTCGGAGTTCAGCCGCATCATTCGGAATAGCAATCGGAATTCAGCAAGGTTGCACTCATTCCGCGAGAGTGTACGACTGTACGTACGAAATAACCAACCACCATGCACTGCCATGCAGACGTAAACATCCAATCATCCGCGAGACAATAATCGTAACATGGCATGGTGCATTGAGATGTACGTAAACCAACACCACCCGAGCACGAATCGCACGCCTAACTCGGGCTGAACAGATACACGGAACTACCCAATCCAGTAAACAGTCTCCTTATCGGCCTGACTCAAACCGACTCAAACCGAATCAGAACAAAACAAAGAAACACGGATAAGACATACGACTATGACTAACGAGTCAGGCAGAATGCTTATCTCCCCCAAAAAAAGCCAATTATATTAACTCATCTATATTAATCGTACGTATTAATTAAATGGGGCTGAAACTACGTATATAGTACTACGGCAGTCAAACTTGACGATGTACGTGACGGCGCCACTGACGGCATTCTGGTACGGCAGCCGTCATGCAATAAGACTCGTATTATCATTACTATAGTATGAGCGATTTGATCTTGGAAAAGCATGCAGTTCAGTTCCAGTAGAGATAATAATAGAAAATCTTACATTCGCTTGTACGTAGTCAAAACAGTGCTGGATATATAAAACATGGAAGTGAAGTGGATGTATGCATCGTAGTCAATCAGAAAAGCAAGCTGTCTATTGTGACAATCGTGACGCTGCGGACGTAGTCTAAACAAGATGCAAAGGGTGAGACGCTTATTCAGGACTGGCGCAGGTAAAGACACCTCTGACGGAACCGTCGTTGTAGTTGTTGATCTTGAGTAAGGGTTAGCATAATTCACTGGAATGAAGAGAATGGAAAAACTTACAATATCGGTGATACTGGCATAAGTACCGCCAACCAATGTAACAGCCCCAATGATGAATGTGATGGCATTGATGATGGCCCACGGCAGGTTCTTGGAAGAGTACCATGGTCCCTCTCGGATCAGGATAAACCACATCAACGCCGGGAAGTAGAAGCTGAATCCGGAGATAAAAAGTGCAGACATGATAGACAACAAATCGGAGAAGAATGGAATCACTTCGGCAATGACAAAAGCAAGCACAGTGATGCATGCAATCAACGCCATCCATGTAAGCCAGCCCATCTTCGAGTTGATGAATCGAATTGGAGAGTTCTTGTAGACGCGGCCATGAATAAGGCGACCGACGACGGTACCGTTGATGGAACCACTGATGAAAATAACCGGCAGCGCAAGACCATATGCAACTTTGCTAAGCAGGTGACCAGCCGAAGTCAGCGCAGGACTCGAGACGTCTTGTCCGACAAAGGCATAGACCAAAGCGCCAGTCATGGTGTAGATGATGATTTCGATAATTCCCAAAGCCCAAATCGACTTGACAAAATCCTTCGGCGTGTGCATCTCATCCATGAAAGAAAACTGGCACATGGCAAAACTGTAGGCGAAGATGATATTCGAGACAGCGATAAAGGCGTCGGTGAATGTAGTGCCCTCCTTTGGCCATGCGGACCAGTTCACAGCAGAAAGTCCACCAGGAGCATTGCTTGCCTCGACACCGGTGCCAATGATTGTAATGCCGATGGCGATGACGATGGACGCAAAATCGACGTATCCCAGGATGGCGACCTCGGCAAAACTAGGAGGAAGAGCGAGAGCAAACAAGATAATGGCCGAGACGACAGCCCATACAATCGAGCAAACACCGCTGCTGGTGATGTTCATCCATGCGATGGTACCGGTCAGACAATGCGAACCGACCAAGAAGATCAGAATGCAAATCAACATGGCATTGATCAATTCGAACCCGAATTTACCAAACATCAGACGACCAGCGTCGGGATAGTGGGCGACATGGGGAAATTTGAGCTTGACCTGGCCGACGACGTAACTAGTGTAGATGGCGACCAGACCCAACCCGACACAGGTGATGACACCTGCGACCATTCCGAGAGTCGCAAACGAGGATGGAATAGACAGACTTCCAAGAGCAATTGCCTCGACTAGAAGCACGACAGTCAGACGCTTCCAGCCTAGACGGTTAAACTTGGCGTGACCGCGACGTTCCTCCTCCGTCATCTCGCCGAGTTCCTGGTCGTAGGGGACATGGGTCTGAATGTCCCTCTTGTCCTTGTGGGAATCGGGCAGCGAGGCCTTGGTGGCCTCGTAGTCGGAGGAGGAGATGTTGTCTTGGGAAGACATGGTGTCTTTGTTTGCTGGGCTCCCTGAGGAGAGGCCGTGAAGAGATGAGGGTGGATGGAGCGATGTTGCAAGTAGTGAGGTCAAAAAAGAGGAAGGACGGGTGGCATAATAAGGATTCCGTCACTGGACGACCTGCTGAAAAGAGACACGAGACATCCGCTGACAGCGCTGAGCGGCTTCGGAGGAAAGTCTTCCTCCATGCCATTGCAGGCAGGAGCAGATCCATCCATTGCGTAACTGTTATGGCCTTGATTGGCCTGGGTCAAGGTACAGGGAAGGATCGATTACTACTATGAGTAAGTTCGGCCTGGTGGCGTCGTAGCGGCGGATCCGCCCATCCTCTTGATTTTGTCTCAGCCAGTCAAAACACAAGGAAAAACGGATAGAGACCCACCTCGGCGCCGATCCAGGATTGCGCTTGCCTAATACGGCCATTCGGAAGGAACGGGATCCAGATTTGCATGCCCTAAGCCCTAAAAGAGCAGATCTGCGCCACCTGATTGGCGGCATGCTCGTCATGCTGTCGGAGTTTTCATCTGGTTACATTCCTGCTGCTGATATTGACACCAGACAATGACTAACAACGGAGTCTGACTGACATACGGCAGTGCTCCCAGACACAGTAAACGGTTCCCCGCTTGACAGCTTCTTCGAAAGTGCGATCGACGTCTACTCCGTGCTTGATGCGGAGTACAGTATGGAGTAGTAAGTATGTACGTAATAAGAAGTCCGTACGTACATACAGCGCGAGTAGAGAGTAGAGCAAGGCAGACTAGGTACAAAAAGGCTACAGGACACGCGAGCTGTCGGAATAAGAGCGAATGCGACGTCGTATTCCAGGATGGCACGCTATTATCAGCTCTGTCGATCAGATGAGGATGCCATTTTCTACCGAAATTAGAGTTTTTCTAGAATCCTTCCGTATCTGTCAATATTTCAGGCACAATCCAAGAATTTCGGTACGAGGCGGTTTCCGCCGGGCTTAACATGATTCATGCAAGAGGCAGAATCAGGAACGATTCACCATCTTGGTAGGCACGGGTTTCATGATGCGCGATTTTCGAATGGGAAATCCTATCAAGACAACAAAGTCCGCCGTCAAACCGATTGGAGCCGTAGGATCAGTTCACCGTCAACTGGTGTGACCGGAGTAGATCTTACCAGACATATTTATGGCTCATAAGGTAAACATGATGTATCGATGTGCTTATGAGCCGATCCTTCATAGGCAAATATATCTACGTACCTAGCTAAGAAGTCGTCCATAGATATAGTTAGAATCTTTTTGCAGCACTGAACAGATTGACTTTGCAATCCAAATAAGTCGCACACTTTATATATGCTCATAACTCCTATGCTTACCAAGATTCGTGGCTTCCTCTACGGCGTGCTTAGGCACGACCGGGCACATTTACTATATCCGTTAGTGCATAGAACCTTCGAAGCAGCCAAAGACGGCGCTTGACCCTGCCGAGTTTATCGAAGCATGAAACGCAGTGATTAGCGACTCGCGAGTATAAGCTTTGCGGCGTAATCTGATTCCAGCCGCTTGCTTGTTACCCATGTCTCTTCCATAGTATTATTGCCTGCGACTTTAAAAAAAGAAGTCTATCGGCAAACCGAGCGATTGACATGCCATATTGAGGGTACCTCGACATACCCTCGTGACGTGACAATGACATTGGTATAGTCTGCTGCACAGGGGTTTGGCTACATAGCAACAGGAGCACAACAAGTATGTCGCATTTGGAGGGATACAGTGTCCACCTGCCACCTGGGCAGGTGGAAGAAAAAGCAAAGATGCGAAACAGCCGCGTCACGCGACACATAAAACACTTGGCAGGGAATGGCGTGCTTGAAGATGGCGCTGAACCAATATGCATAGTTAATTGCAAAGGGATGAGATGAAGATACTTGGACTTGGTACAAAATCGAGTATGTGGCTCACAGCAAGTCTCCTACATACTATATAACTGTGTCTTGAAGATCCGCCTGTTTGTCAAAACAAATGCCGGATCACATGCAAATAAGTGCATGGATCATAGCTCAACAGAAAAGCATGGCAGGCTAGTCCTATCCTGGGAAAGCAGTTCCTGACCGCGCAATTCTGGCCTCGCTATTGGCTCAACATTTTCTTTTTCCATCTGAATCTAACTATTAGTGGGCTAGCGCCATCTTCACTGGCCAGTGTGGACGCTTCTAGAGCAGCACGGGCGTTGTTTATTTGATCCAGAAAGCAAGATTTCATCACCGCTCCAGGGCCAAGGCATCAAGGCACCCCAGCTCTATCGCTATCGTGTTCCACAAAGTTTTCGTCTGTGTTGTTGCTGCCCCTCAATCTGAACTCTGGAGACAAGCTTCCACGTTTCTTTTCCTCCCCCATCATCCCGTCAATCGCTTTTTCAGACTGTCCGATCTGATACGTCGTCTGCTATTTTTCTTAGTCAAACTTACGACACGATTTCTATTTCCAGACCGGCTTCATATACCGCCATGCCACGTATCGCCCTATCACAGAGCAATTGATTTAACTGCAGCCGCCAGAATCGCACTTCGCGATCACGCCAGACATACAGCTCGCTTTGCAGAATCGTCATTTCATATATATTGATCACGCCTTCGCCAATCCATTGAAGACGACCGAACGATCGAACGAAGTTCATAGCTCGCAATTGTTAGTACAACCTATGGCTAGTGTTCGATTGTAGACAGTGCATGAAATATATCAAAACACCACAATGACGAAAGGATTGCCCGTGATCGACACCACCAAAGACCTCTCGGCTCTTTTCATTAGGCAGGTCGAAGTCAGTCCCGATGCCGTGGCCCTGGAGGATGGCGACGTTACATACACCTACGCCCAGTTGGATGCCGAGGTAGACGCGCTCGCTGGGCGGCTACGCGGCTACGGCGTGGGCCGCAACATACAGGCCGGCGTGCTTTTACCGCGATGCGCCCATTACGTGATTGCCTGTTTGGCCATTCTGCGTGCCGGTGGTGCTTTCCTCGCGCTCGAATTGGCTTACCCCCCAGAACTTCTCTCGGACGTGATTGAGGATGCGAAACCGGTGGTCGTGATTACACACTCTTCTGAAAAAGCCAAAGTCGTGAAACAGGTACCCGTGATTTGCGTCGATCAGCCTCCGACAGAGCCGAATGGCAACGCCAAAGACCCCGGTCCTCTGCCCACGGATGACGACTTGGATCGATTGTGCTTTGTGTCGTACTCATCCGGAACAACAGGCAAGCCCAAAGGAATCGCCAACCCGCACCGAGCTCCCGTCCTCTCGTACAACCTACGGTTCCTCGTGCAAGATGTCAAGCCCGGCGACCGAATCGCGTGCAATGTGTTTTTCATTTGGGAGATAATCCGTCCGCTATTACGGGGAGCTACTGTCGTAGTGGTCCCCGATGAAGTTAGTTACGATCCTGCTGCATTAGTCGACCTACTTGCTTCGAAACATGTTACAGAGACTTTGATGACACCAACTCTTCTGGCCACCGTTCTTGCTTCTACTCCAGATATCAAGACACGCCTACCAGAGCTACGAACACTCTGGTTTAATGGTGAAGTCGTCACTACCGATCTTGCCGGCCGGTCGATGAAAGCCCTTCCTCACACCCGTCTGCTGAACTGTTACAGCGCTTGCGAGACTCATGAGATTGCATGCGGAGACATTCGCGAAATGTACGACGAGAATTCTCTGTATTGCCCTGTTGGACCGCCCATGGACCTTGAACACACTTATATTCTTGACGAACAAGGAAAGCGAATGACCGCTAACGAAGTCGGAGAGCTCTTCATTGGCGGATCTATGTTGGCTTGGGGATACATCAACCGTCCCGAGACCACAGCCGAAGCTTTCACCCCCAATCCATACGACACAACACCCGGTGCTCGCATGTACAAGACAGGCGACCGAGCGCGTATTTTGCCTTCTGGCATACTCGAAATCAGCGGTCGAGTGGGTACCATGATCAAACTGCGTGGCTACTCTGTGGTACCAGGTAAAGTCGAGAGTGAAATCTTGAAACACTTTGCTGCCTGTGCCTGCAGTGTAGTCGCTCACGGTGAAGGCCTGGAAAGACAGTTGGTTGCATATGTCGTTCGCGACCGCGAAGCCTCAGCAGATCGTCCCGCTATCGTTATCGATGAATCTGGACGGAGTCCGGAAGCGCGCCGTGCCCTCGCTCCGTATCTTGCGCATTACATGATTCCAACACTCTGGGTCGAGATGGATGCTCTACCTACAAACGAAGTATCCGGCAAAGTAGACATCAAAAGCCTTCCGCCGCCACCGAAACCCGCTCAAGTCAACGGCAACCATAAGCGAACTGTGTCAGATTCGGTCAGCTTCAAGGATGTTGCTGCGTTCTGGGCGGCAATTCTCAAAGTACCGGTAGAGAGTCTCAAGCCCGAGGATGACTTTTTCATCCTAGGCGGACAGTCATTGATGTTGGCGGACTTGTCCTCAAGGCTTTCAAAGAATTACGGATTTCGCATATCCATTGCACGACTGGCTGAGGTGCCGACCCTGGCTGGTCATCTTGCGGCAGTTCGTGCAGCAAGAGACGGTCACAGTGCGGCAGTACAGGCAGAACTCCCTTCCATTCTACGAAAGGACTCTACGTTAGATGATGACATCAGGCCTCACAATTTCAATCTTCGACCCATTGATACAGCAGATACCGTGCTCTTGACGGGTGTCACTGGGTTCCTTGGTGCTTTCCTCCTGAACGACTTATTAGAAAGCACTAGCGCACAGATCATTTGTCTCGTGCGTTTCGGCCTTCCAACACTAGAGGGCCAGCCGGAAGCAGTTGCAAGAATACGCAAGAACCTGCTGGATCTGGGCTTGTGGCGTGATTCGATCATGGAGAGGGTAGAGATCCTTCCGGGCAATTTGCCTTTGGATCGGTTCGGCCTTTCTCACGAAGAATTCGACGATTTAGCATCTCGTGTCCAAGTGATAGTGCATGCCGCTGCTACCGTCAATCTCGTATACCCATACGCTGCTTTGCAAAAGGCCAATGTTGAAGGTACAAGAGAGATCATTCGTCTCGCATGTAAGAGCGGTGCCACATTACAATACGTGTCCACAAACGGAGTGTTACCGCCATCAGGCAAGGACGGCTGGCCAGAAGATGCCATTCTTCCCGTTGAGGATGTACCTGAAAAGCTCCCAGATGGCTACGGGCAAACGAAATGGGTGGCCGAGCAACTTGTTTTGGAAGCTGGGCGTCGTGGACTGCCGGTCAAGATTCATCGAGCAGGAACGATTAGTGGACACAGCACGACTGGTGCCTCTAATGCTTGGGATCTACTTTCTGCGATCATAGTCGAATCAATTAGACTCGGATATGCTCCGGATGTAGATGGCTGGCGAGCTGAGATGACCCCTGTAGACTTTGTCAGCAAGTCAATCATACATCTTTCTTCTCAAACAGCTGCCCAACAAACTATATTCCACTTGGGTGATCCCGATCCCATCACCATCAGATCAGTTTTCGACCAGCTTGAGCAATTGGGATACCCTACAAAACCTTTAGGATGGGATGAGTGGGTGGCTATATGGAATGAGAAGCGGGGTACTGTGAAAGGTGGGGACGGCGCGTTTACTGTGGATATTCTTCGAAGTGGCATGCCGACCGTGGACTTTCTGAAAGGTATTGTCGTCTTGAACAACAGCAAAACAAGGCCTTTTCGAATTGCAGTGGAAAGACCCAAGGTCGATACTGCGTTGCTAAGCACCTATACTCGCCATTGGTTCGCTAGAGGCTGGTTACCGCGAGCTCCTCGAAAAGGTGTCGTCATGTCCGCAAAGCCCACGAGCAGATCGCCACTGTTTGGGCGCGTCGCTGTTATTACCGGTGCATCTTCTGGTATCGGTGCTGCAGTTGCATCTGCATTGGTCAAACAAGGCTGTCATGTCGCACTAGGTGCTAGACGGTTGGAAGCTTTGGAGGCTGTCCAGCGCAATTTTGGTTCCGCTGAGGGCAAAAGCATCATCCGGACGACCGATGTAACGGACAAGAAGGAAGTGGAGGAACTCGTTCGTGCCGCAACCGATGAGCTTGGACCGGTCGACATCCTTGTTTCTTGTGCCGGTGTTATGTACTTCACCATGATGGCGAATGTGCAGACCGAGGAGTGGGAACGTACCGTGGATGTCAATTGCAAGGGCCTACTGCATTGTCTGTCAAGTACTGTACCAGGAATGCTCTCTCGTGGCAGTGGTCATATCGTCGCTATCTCATCCGACGCGGGACGAAAAGTGTTCCCTGGACTAGGCGTGTATTCGGCCAGCAAATTCTTCGTCGAAGCAACTCTGCAATCACTACGTCTCGAAACCGCGGGCAAGGGACTACGTGTCACCAGTGTACAACCAGGCAACACCGCCACCGACCTTCTCAACATGTCGACGGACGCCGAAGCTATCAAGAAGTATGGCGAGCCAACCGGAGCTCAGATACTGGACCCGAGCGATGTTGCCAACTCCATCATCTACGCGCTGTCGCAACCGACACATGTCTCCGTCAACGAAGTATTGATCGAACCTAGAGATGAGCCTATTTAAACGTCCGTTACATTTTTCGTTATTTTTGTCCTATTTCGGGTGTATGACGATAGATAGATTGGATAATCGATATTGCCTACTATAGAAAGCTAATATAAGAAACTTATTTATTTCAACAACAAGACATGGGGATAATTCGTCCCTATCAGGAGTCTAGAAATACACTCAGTACGTATCATGCAGGAACATTGCCGAGCTGGAACGCAGCCGTTAGCCATGCCTGAATCTGTTCGGATCATCGGCTATGTTCCGAGGGTCTTATCAATCATGCCACTTTTATCAGTACAATCTCCAAGAGTCATGAATCATCGCAGGACTTTTTCTTCTTTATAGATTCTAAAACCTCAGTTGATCCGTAACGTCGGTCAAGGCAACATCTACAAAGACAAACCCCAATCATACAATAACAACATGTACGTCGACATCAGCAAACCTCCTCCCCCGCTCCCCGTGCCTCGCTGCACGACAATAAGGCCTGGAGTCTCTCTTCTCCAACCACTGTCTCGTCGAGGTACAGGGCCGGGTACGATCATCGTGGTACCGGACTCGACTCTATCAAATCTTTCGATCATTAATGGTGTCCCATCGCCGCTCATCAAATGGGCCGAGGAAAGCTATACGGTGGTCGAGATACAGGAAAGCGCTTTATCAGCCGATATTCTTCAGCGTGCAATTAAGGCGATTTTTGAGTCGGAGAGTTGTGCTCCAAAGGAGAAGGTTGGTCTCGTTGGTGAGTCGGGTATTTGCCTGGGTAATTAATACACAGACTGATGAGAGGGTATAGTCTACAGCGGCCATCTGTGGAATCTCGTAGCTCCATTGTTATCATCCACAACCGAGATTTCCGGAGCTGTCATTTACGCTAGCTCAGAGGAAGAATCTTCATTATCAACATCACCAATTCCATGTCTAAAACATCTATCCAGATCCCCATCATCCACAAGCGATAGCACACCCACAAACCGACTCTACACGTACCCCAGCGCAAAATCATCATCCTTCGCGCTCCCATTCCAAGATGACTTTTCCTACTCCCTTGAAGCGCTATCTCATACACGAAATCTGATCTTTTTAAAGCCACTGCTGAATGGCCCATACTTTGACCTAGAGCAGATATGGGATGAGCATACATACTTTGAATTTGAGAATCGATCCGTTGAATGGACCATGAGTACGATGGTGCAGGAGCCGTATGTTAATCATATTCCAACTGTAAGTTTTACCTATCATTTCGATTGTCCCTACGGAAAGAAGGCTGACCTGGGTGCTGGGTAGATGACCGGCGGTGTTGGACGAGAGAAGCTGTCCCATTTCTATGCGAATCATTTCATTTTCAAGAATCCGGCAGACGCGGAGTTGGAGGTCATCAGTCGAACGGTTGGCATAGACAGGGTTGTCGATGAGTTCATTTACAAGATTACACATGACTGTGAGGTAGACTGGCTGTATGTCCCGTTTCTTCTACCCAGCATCTCTATCATACTAATTGTCCATGTATAGTATCCCCGGCATCCCCCCAACAGGCAAAAACCTCCAAGTCCCAATGACAGCAATAGTCAACATCCGCGGTGATCGCTTATATCATGAGCATATTGCATGGGACCAAGGCACGGTCCTGAATCAGCTCGATCTGATGCCGGAGTACCTACCGTTCGCGTATCCAGTGGCAGGCCAAGTGGCCAAGGAGGGGAAGAGATTTGAGATTAAGGTCCCTGTGGCTGGAGTGACGACGGCGACGAAGATGAGGGATCGGAATGCGGTGGAGTCGAATGGGTTGTTTGAGTTTAAGGTTCGAGAGATTGATAATTGATGGTAATACGTAGCCACGAAACGAAATACTTTATGCACACAATTATTAGAGTGATCGATCTAATTACCTGATTATATACTTCAGCCAACCCTAGATATCGACAATAGTAATCATCTACATCACTTAGAATCAGGTTTAATCTCCTGCTCATCCAACGGCCAATTCTCAATCGTCACCGCATCGCCCGTCAACTTGATATCCCACACAACCGACCTCTCCACATTCAACTCCACCTGATAATCACCAGGATACACGATTCTATTCCCGTTTTCGTCTACACGCGCAATTGCGCCGATAGGCACGGGGATGATGAGATCGGCGGACTTTCCGGGCTCGATGGTTGCGAGTCTGTCATAGCCTACGAGCCATTTGTTAGGGTATGGTGCTGGACCGGCGTTGGTGGTGTTGGCAAAGAGCATTGCTGTGTACGGAGATGCGGTTTTACCGGTGTTCTTGATTGTGGCCGTGACATTGACGAAGGGCACGAGTTCGCTGTACTCGTAGCTAGGCGAACGGGGTGAGGAGATGATTTCAGAGATGTCGAAGGATGACGATCCCAGTTTCTGCGCGGTTTCTTTGAAAGTGGTGTAGAACAATCCATAGCCGAAATCATAGACGGGTGTGCCGGTGTACCACATATATGTCTGGCCGGGATTTGACGCGCCGTCCGGTCGAAGATTCATGTCTGTGGCGGGGAACTGAGTTGCATATTCCGCAGGGTATTGAGTCGACACAAGACGACCGGCTGGTGCACGCTTGCCTGACAGAATGTCAAAGATGGCTGTGCCACCGGACTGACCTGGATACCCGCCCCAGACAAGAGCATTGACCTTGGAGTTAGCCTTGATGGATGAAGAATCAATCTGTCCACCGCCCATCTGCAGAACAACCAAGGGCTTTCCTGTCTGACTAAGCTGTTGAATGAGATCAAGTTGATTCCCGGGCCATGTAACATTCATACGATCAGTACCTTCGGCTTCGATGGTGTTGTCGATTCCACCGAGATACACGATGACATCCGACTTCTTCGCTGCACTTAATGCATCTGCAAAGCCTTCCGTTGTATTACCCAATATGTTGGTTCCGAGTGCGTAGTTCACCTTGTATCCAGCGTCACTGGCACCTTGCAAGGGAGTAATCAGATACGGAGCAGTACCATAATAGTTCCCTTGCAACTGTGTAGTTGCATTTGCCCAGGGTCCAACGACAGCGATACTCTTCACATTCTTAGAGAATGGCAAGACTCCGTCGTTTTTGAGGAGTACGATACCCTCGACGGCTGCCTCATAGGAGATGTTCCATGCATCTGTAGTCACGACATCATTCCAGCCCAACTGGCGATACTCGCTCTTATCGCCGTCAAAGTATCCAAGCTTGACGAGATTGGAATACAAGCGGATTATAGAGCGCTCAATCTCGCCACGAGTCACGGAACCTTCGATGAAAGATTGATTCAAGTACCAGGGGTAGGTCTGTCCGCAATCAATATCCGTACCAGCTTTGAGAGAGTCAGCGGCAGCAGCGGACTGGTTGCTAGCGTAGCCATGAGGATTGAAGACATTGTAAACAGCATCACAATCTGACGAGACATATCCGTATTCAGGGAAGTCCCAGTTGTCTCTTAGCAAAGTCTGCAACAGGAAACTGCTGGAACAACTAGGAACACCATTCACCGAGTTGTATGAACACATGAAGCTCCGCGCCTTTGCATAACGCGATGCTGCCAAAAACTGAGGAGTATAATATTCAGCCAGATCTTGTTGGGTGATACTCGCATCAAACCCTAACCGGGAATTACCGCCCCAATTCTCAAGGTCATAACCGGCGAAATGCTTTGCTGTTGCTGCAATCTTGAGGTGTTCCGGATCAACTCCACCCTGTAAACCAGTGATGTATTCGTATGCATACGACGAAGAGAGGAAATTCGCATCTTCGCCGGGCGTCTCTTGTCCTCTCCCCCAGAGCGGACTTCGAAAACCATTGATGTTCGGCGCATAGGCATCAAGTCCGTACCGACCAAAGTTGTTGAACGCACGAGCCTGGGTTCCAATGATGCCAGCGATCTGATTGATAAGTGTACGATTGAGCGCAGCCATAGACAAAATCGGCATTGGGAACGAAGTCGCCCACGTCCATTCATCGCCGGATTTCGCAAAGTTAGCGCGGTCAAGACCGTGTAACCCTTCACTCCATACTTGATAGGGCGGTAAACCTAGGCGCGGAACCCCGGGAGCAGTGTTTTGTGTGTTGTTGATCAATTCTTCGAGGGTGAAGAGTGCGATAAGGCCTTCGGCACGATCGACGTAGTACGCGGATGTGTTGCAGACAATGTTATCCTTGAGCGGGCCATTGACGCAGTCGGGGAAGGAGAAATTCAGATGTGCTAGGGTCTGTGGATAGAGGTCTGGCTGAGACTGGGAGGAATAATTGGCATATGTTTGGTTGTTCTGGGCCAATACTGCGCTGGGCAGCATGGCCGCAGCCAAAGCCAGAAATTGCGCGGTGTAGACCATCATGAAGAGACTGTGTCTTCATCAGCGAGAAGTAAAAATGGCTTGGATTCTGATCCAATTGACTCTGGCATGTGAGAACAGGATGGTATTTATAATATCCCTGCCATTGCCGTGTCACTTTTCCCCAAATCTTGCCCTTGCTACTACTACGTACGGACGTATAACCACCCCAAATTATTGCTTACTTCTCCACACTCCAACCCCATCCGCGGATCATCACGGATAATTCGATGCGATAAACCTGTAGATCAGCGTCATTTTATTGCTTTTGCTGCATTTAGCCTGAAGAGCCCTGCTTACTACATAAGCAAGCATGTCTGTCTCCCCATATGCGGCATTTTAGTATGGCAGTTGAAGCCGGCTTCATCGTGATGATGAGGTGATGAGAACAAATGCAAAGTCGGAGAGCAACAAGCGGGGTGTGGAGAAGAGATTATCTTGTAGAAGAGTTTCCTATTTATGGAATAACGTGTCCGGAGTCGGATTACCCCCGCGCCTCTCTAGGTCTGTATATGCAGTAAACTGAGAGGGAGGTTATCAAGTTTATCTCGACTGAAAAGTATTTTTCTGTGTTTGACGTGAATCTTGAAAACATCGTGGCTCATGAGCTGCCGTTGTTACTTTGAGGGGTACCTCGGAGATGCTCCGAGCCGAAGCAATCCGACAACTTCCAAAAACATGTAATATCATTTAGCCTAATTATCCAATTTGGAGAATGTTCCGTCGATCAATGGAGCTTGGTTTCTACGAATGCTATGCTACGGCCGCGTGGCATGGCGTGAGATCATATCATTGTGTATTCTAATGAATGTGCTAATGCACACATTTACGTATGTACTGCGCAGGGAAAGCTGGCAGTCTTATTATTGCCTATATGCTTCAATATAAACGGGCAGCAGGAAAGTCAAATATATCGATAGACGTGTTAAAGTGTTCTAGACCTCCTCACTTCGTAGTTTTCGTTGTTGACAAGGGATACACGTGGTTCCCTCGTTGCTTGCAAGGGACCAAACGATATATTGAAATTACCTATTTAGGAAGGTATTCATGACGCAACTAGCACGCCCAATGGCAGTCCATCTGCCGATTCTATTCCAACATCATCAGCCTAAAGTCAAACAAGATTGAGCGGGTAAACGTCATTCACTTACCGGCAAATGTTCATCACCACCCAAGGTAATTACGCTATCCAACCAGTCCCAGAAATTGCCATTGTCCCATCCACCAACGCTGCAATACGGCAGATTCGACGAGTCAGTTTCTTTATCAGTCCAGGAGGTACCTCCAGCGGTGATGGCCAAAATCCAATCCTCCCAGTGTACAGTGTTTGTTGGTGGAGGCCCGACCATTCGCTTCTTCTTTGACGACACTGAAGTCGACCTCAAAAAGTCAACGTCAATATCGTATGGGAGCTTTGAATCACTGGCCGAGACGGTAGCGTTATCTCCCCACTTCATTTGGAAATTTTGGCTGGCGAGGAGGTTGTTGGCGCCATCTGTAATGTTTAGTTGTACATACAATGGGGCTGCGTAGTTCTCGGATGCCTCAAAGACATGCAAGTCGCAGGTTCCTGTTTGATACGGAGGCGGTGGAATGGTTGAGACGGTGGAAATGATGGGCCAGGGGGTGGCAATCTCGCAGCCTGCAAGAACAACGCTGCCACTGGTGGTGGTTCCGATGCCAGCCATAGTATCGCCGCATTGACAGTAGGTATCTACGGTAGTGCTTGCAGACCCTGGAACTGTGAATGTGCCTCTTTTCGGTGAGTTAGCAATGGATATTGCAATGAATATCTTACTATATATGGAATACTTACGTCGTAATAGAGCATGTGGTGGCAATCGACGTGGATATCGAAGTCAGAGAAATAGTCTGCGTGGGTAACGTGGAAAAGTCGCAATACGATGTCGTTGCCGACAGAACCGTTGCGAAAGGTCCGCGCCCTCCACAGAAACACCAAGATGCAGGGTCATTATTCACTCCCATGAGAGAATTGTTTCCCTCGCTACATATCGGTGCTGGTGACGATGAAGCCGATGTAGAAACTACGGCCGTGCTGGACGCTGATCGTATGCTTGTGGCAGACGCGGTGGTAGCTGACGAGACGGGCATAGTTGTAGAAGTTGGTGTGGTGACGGTTACAGTTGGGCTTGGTGATGCTGATGTCGCAAAGCTTGATGATTGGATAGCGACAGAGGAGCTACCATTATCCATTCTGCTGATAGCGCTACGGACCTTGGCCAAGTAGGAAGATATCGACCCGTCTGCACTTACGTAGTCAAACATATCCGCAATGCCCGCAGGATAGACGGAAATCGAGACACTCTCTGAGGAGGAACTTGATGAGCTTGAGGATACTGCGGAACGCGACGAGCTAGAGCTGGAGGAGCTACTAGATAAGCTGGAGGCCGTAGACTTTGCCGTTGAGGTGGGCTGTGTGTCTGTATTCGTTGGAGTGCTGCTTGGTTCCTCAGGAGGATCAGTTGGAAACGGAATATCTCCGCCAAAGGCGGAACCTCCACCTCCTCCGCCACCGCAGAAGAGAATACAAGTCCACCCTAGCCCTCGTGGCCAGATGATCAGGGGTACGATGTGACCATTTGATTCTGTAGTGCTCGAGGTGGTAGTACCTGATAGAGTAGAGTATTGGGAGTATGTTGTCTGTTGGAACACAGGAGTGATGGTAGATGTTCCGGACGTAACAGCATAGCTTGTCGTTGCTAGCACCACTCCTGAACTACTAGATGCTGATGAGCTTATCGTGCCACTTGATGTGCCGGATGATGCACTTGATGAGCTGCTGCCAGTGCTTGAGCCTGTAGCTGCGGTAGAACTTTGAGAACTGCTTTTGGCAGAACATTTCAATGATCAACACTTGATCCTGAGATTATCTTCTTTTAACTTACCTTGGCGTGGATGTTTGACTCGTTTTTAGTATGACAGGCCGCGAAGAGCTAGAAATTCCGGTCGTCGAAGTAGACGAGCTTGGCGATGTTTTAGACGAAGGAATGATAGGTTGAGAAGATGAACTGGGTACAACTGTAGAGCTTTGATCCGTACTCGAAGAACTTGTAGAATGTTACTAGGTTGTACAGCGTAATTCGCATGCTATTACTCACCTAATACTCGAAGTAGTCGATGAGCTACTAGATGTTGCAGAAGCAACCCCTGAAACGGAAGAAGAGATCGTTGATGTTGATAGAGAAGTAGAAGAAAAAGAACTGGAAATTGGAATGATAACAGCTGACGAGCTAAAGCTGCTTGAAGTACTTGAAGAAACGAGTGTAGATGTTGTGCTCGAGCTTGATACAACAGACTGAGATGGAGCAGGAACTGCAACCGAAGAGCTTGGGCTTCTTGAAGAGACAGCAGCACTAGAGGCAGAAGAGCTCGATGCAGATACCGCGCTGTTCAAGGCTACGAGCCATACTAGTGAGGCCTGAAAGAGTGACATGTGCAACATCTTGACAAAACAATCATCTGATGCCGCAAAATCAAACGGAGGGAAACGAAGGGAGTAGTGGGTGATTGAGAGGATGCAAAGGAAGGAAAATTGGCCGGAAGTGGGCAGCTAGAGTTGTAGAAATACCCGATCAAACTGATGAAATTTTGCATATCCAAGATTGCCACTATAGATCAGTGGTTGGCATACAATTGTCCCCTGAAACGTCCCATGAGCCTTATGGCCCGTCTCCAGAGTCCACCAGGTCATGCTGTGAAGCCTGTAAAATTTGAAACTTCTTCGAATGCCAAAATACGCGTTATTAGAAGTTTTTATTGGAGCAGCAGCTTGTTCCTTGCATATTAGACTTTATATCTGCTGACAACTATAACTAGATGCTCAGGCAGTGGCCGGGATAAGGTCAGCCAACATGAAGTCCACCTTACTGGGGGCCGAATCGGGTTATTTTTAGGGCTAGAACGTTAAATACTACATGCTTCAACCTTGTATCACAGATTCTGCACGATGTTTAATTCCAATTGTTAGTTTCATTTGCTGAATGATTAGCGATTTTGTCTTTCTCGCCCCTTTCTGAAATTAATTCTAATTCAAGGATGGCGATTCTGACATTGATCATCATATGGAGAGAGACTATATCTCTTGAATGCTCCTGTTGATCCTGAAATCCTGGTTGACCTGAGGCCCTACAGAAGCATAATATCGGTCATCTTTCACGTAGAAAGCTGATTACTCCGGTTGGGGGAATTTGAGAAGAACGTCTGTTTCGGCTCTCAAAGTGTCCAGCAGTTGGCCTCAAAATCCTATCAGCCCTCTGGTCAGTTTTCGAAAATAATTTTCGATTCTCAATCTTTACGTTACAAGATACCTTTTTGGTAGTATTCATTCACACTCGCTGTATATTGCCAACATGATGTTCTTCAATGGCTGCTTTCTAGCGTCGGCTCTTTGCCTAACCATTTCCTATACACCATTGGCATCTGCTACTACGACGACCACTACTGCACCTACAACCGCTGCAAGTCCCATTGGAGGTGTATGGACAACCATCCCATCTCCGCAGTCTGGAAACTGCGGTGGCTATGATGTGGATACAATGGTCAACGATGCCAAAACTCTAGCCCAGAATGCCATCACCGTAATCCAAAGGATGCTTAATGGAGGGCTAAAGAATGCGGACAAGACACTCGTTGAGACGGCATTTACTTCTTGGGGAGTGAACTATCGACAAATCAGTCTGCTGAACAAGATATGGATCACCAGTGGGCAGGATACCCTACAAACAGCTTTGAGTTAGTGAAATCCGTTTCGTCAAGGAAGTTGTATTGTACTGACGAGAGTCAATTGCAGCCAACTACCAAAACGTGTTGAATATTCTTAGCGGTTCAACTTCGACCCGTGCGAGGTTGATGTGTACCGATGCTGGATGGACATACGCAACAAAACTGGGGGACGTCGGCCAGACACCCGCGGATGACCCCCTTCCAGGAATTAGTAAGAACTACTCTAAATCCGATGTTTCGAAATGTCAGGACTGACTAGCTTATGTGCATCTAGCCACCGATCAACCTGGATTTAGTTGGAATCCATACTTCTCTGTCCTGATTCCGGACATCGAGTACGATAGTTCTGGGCAATACGGCTCAAGTATCTGCACACCATACAATGCAAACGGGCAGCAACTCGCCCGTCCGGACGGTATAACATGGTGGCAAGCAAATCTTATCATGATGTGTGCCGGTGCATTCAACGGCGCAACACTCTCGGATCGAATTTCTGGTCAATCTTCGCTGGCTGTAGGAACGACGCTTGATTCTCAACAGATTCCAGGAGGAGTCTTCTTACATGAGATGATGCATTTTATCGGACAAAACAGTGAGTACTGGAACTCGTATTCTAATTAGTAGGGCCAATCTAACCCTCGCATCTAGTCATTGATGTAGTCATCACCATGGACAATGGTAGTAAAGTCAAGGCCTATGGATTTGATGGTTCGCTTATGATGGCTGTCAATCCGGATTATGCTGGAAAAGCGGTCTCTAACGCTGACAATTACCGCAATTTCGCCATGGCCGTGACCCTGAGTGCTGTTGATTGGAGTGAGACGGGGGCCAAAAAGTCATGAGCTGCACTTAGTTTTAAAGACTTGCGAAGAGGATTGTGTCATGTGTGATAGAACATACTATCCCTGACTCGGATAGAATATCGGATAGTCTGGACAATGTGTTATGTAAAATGAGACGCATACACTCAAAATTACTAGGCAAATAGTTGTATCAACAGACCTGCCTTCTATAACTAGCATCTACTGCAAACCTTATTCCTATGTCGCCTATCAACTAGACAATTCTTTGTTGTGCTTCGAAACGAAGAAAATAGGGTTAGTCCTGAAACAAGGGAGGGGTCCCAATGCCCCATAAGCAATCCTGCTGATCTCTGACTAAAAAGCTTATATACGTGTCAAAAAGCCTGAAAGAGGTGGATTAGAATTAGCGATTCATGCTTATTTGTGGCGAGATATCGGAATGCGGGAGTCTTATCCCGGTCAAGCTGAACCTTTGCCCTAATTGCAGCGATGGGGGCTAAACAAACAACTGCCAACACCAAGAAGAAGGTGAAACAAGGAATTCTCATCGCGAAATACGTACTATGAATAGAAATTAATAGTAATTTCCGCTGGGCTATACGTATTTGAATTAGAACGAATCGACTTGATCAAAGGTGGCCGGGGTCCCTTTGCTGACGGTGATCAGCCTTGTCTGATCGCATGTGGGCGATTTTGTCAGGCTACAACTTTCTTTGCTTTGATACTTTACTATCGAAAGTTCCTACCCATACCATCGATTCAATCTAGTCGCATGCTGCCTAGAACCTGATTCTGTTCGCATGCTACAACAAGTCGAAACATGTCAAGCCCTAATCAACGAATACGGTTTTCCGCGCAATTGGTGACGTACCGTTTGACCCCAAACGCGCCCATAGAACAAGGCTTTCGTCGCGGAAGAATATTTAACAATTTATCCAAAGAACCTGGGTTTCAGGAATTATTTTGGGGTCGCTGGGCTGAGGACGAATATCGCATTGATATTTTGATAAGTAAGTACTTGATTTCTATGTTCTTGGAAGACTCAATGCTAAAAACGAGTAGCATGGCGCGGAGATGTCGACACTGAGAGGACACTCCAACATCTATCGCCTTTGAACACTTATCTTCGACCAGGCTGTGTACCGATATCGATGAAGCTTGATTCGTCTCTTGAGAGGCTCCACGTCCCAAGGGACGGCGGCGCGCATGTCTCGATTACTTCTTTTCGCATTCCTGCCAGTATTTACGCGGCCGATTCAGGAATCAAAGATAGAATAATCGACGTATTTCATGCTCTAGCTCTTGGAGCACCCCGCCATGGATCTGGTTATATTCCACCTCCAGAAGAAGAAATTCCTTTGGCTCGCAGAATCGGGACCGCGACAAGCAGTTGGGATAGTGCCTGGGTTGATTCCCAGTCTCCCAAAGAGGAAGATGGCAATACCACTGTTGATAAGAATTGGGTAGCATGCATACAGTGGGAAAGGCCGCAGTTTGAGACAGAATTCAAAATTCGGCGGGACCGGCATTTTAACATACGGGTGCATAGACTGAACGATGTCCGAGGTCTTGACTCATCTGCAGATGCCGGCCGCGAAGAAAATGATCCGGTAGCCGCTATTGGTTTCTGGAGACCCATAACGGAAACATGGGATGCTCAATTCGAAGAGCATCATGTTGTGTTTCATCGACTTGACAAGCATAATAGTATGGCCGGGGGAGGTAGCTGGTCATATTGTATAGTACAATAATGAACTAATACGTATTCATGATGAACTATCAAACGCCTTGTATAGTACAGAACATAAAACACATTCTCAGGCTGTCAATATAGCTCTGAGGCATCATAGCCTGTTCAAAAACAAGACAAAGTGCCTCTAGTCGTCACACGTGTAATGTACAAAATACAACAATCGTACATAAACTCAAATCTCACCCACAACCAGACAGCAAGACCTCTTTGAAGCTAAAGCTGAAAAGTCCTCTAGGGTTACTGCAAGAACGTCCGCATAATTTCAATAAACCCTTTCAATTGAGGGAATAGCGTGATGAAACGGGGATGAGTCCTCGACTTTGATTTCAGCTTCGTCCTCATATACATCATCCTCCTCGTCTTCTTCCAGTCCTATCAAGACTGGGGGCCGGTGGTAAGTTGGTGGTGGAATCTCCAACTTAGGAAGATAGCTGTCGATTTTCTCCTTATCCCACTGGCACTGTTTCTCTCTGGAAAAACCAACGGGATCGACATTCTCCTCATACCATCGAATGTGCTGTTTCATGTCCTTCGATCGCTTTTTGAGTTGTATGCCCTTTTGGCATATGCAAACGACTCTGGTGCCAGGGTATCTTCCACGGGTCCACGGCCTTCCCCGACATTGCAAATGAAGTGTTCTGTCGGCCCCGATCGTCCTACATATTTCACGACATGCTCCCAATTATCCTTGAAGTGGTATGTGTACTGAAGCCTGATATTCCAGATAACAAAGCTCCCTGGAATTGAACATTAATTGGTAATCAATAGCTGAGTAACTGCCTTCTAGGTCATAAAGCTGTTCTAGTATCGAACATGTATGAGTATGGAGATCAAATTCCCTCTTTAAGTAATATTCCATCAAGCTAATCCACGTCTTGCTTGTACAAGCCAGAGAAAAGCCAATCAAAACCTCTCATACGAACGGTCATGGAAAGAATTAGATCAGATTACCATGTGCTCACTTCTCAAACATGTAGGATAGCATTTTGTAGTGCAAGCTAAACACAAGCCGTATTGATTCTTGAGAGTGACTCGGCGACTGCTTAGAACGGGAGGGAACTGATTGGGGCCGTCTGGGGCCAACCAATTTGGATCGGCGAGCACCAGAAGAGGTCTTGAAAAATCATATCAAGTGACTACGTTTGTGTAGTCGCGATATTCGAACTGCCAGGCGTGTATGTTATGCCAGTCAAATGCAATTTGAATGGCTTTGTTAAGTTGCTCGAATGTAGAATCAACGGGCACGAGAGCATCCGCCAGACGGGCGGGTCTTCGATGAGTCCGGGATGGAGGTCGACCCTGACGAGGAGGTTATCGCGAGAATCCGACATTGTTGGTAAGTTTGTTTCGTAAGCTGTGAAAGAGAAGGAGAGATCAGACGGAGAAAATGACTTAGAGAAATAAACACGCGATCCGCGGTCTAAACGAGTTGGCTAATCAGGTTCACAATCAGGTCTTTTATCTCACTATCGTCCCTAGTTAATTGCTCGAATCGGGCATAGCAGCCCTAATCAATAGCCCTAAGACATACAATTATCTCATTAAGCATACATTGAGTGAATATTAAAGCTACTCCTTTATCTCGTTACAAATATTGCTTAAACCAAGCGACCGCCTGCGCAAATGCCTGTTCCTTGCACCAATTCTGGTGTCGAGTTGGCAATTCTCTCTTGACAGCGAAGCCGTGAGACACTCCACTGAACAGATTGATCTGGTATGGCTGGCCTGTTTTGGAGAGGATATCTTCCGACTTGTATCGCAAGTCTCGGGTGAATATGGTGTCGGTTTCTATAGTCTGTTAGACGGTCCACGACCTCATAAAATCGGAGATACGCACCAGATGCACTAATTGCCAATGGCTTTTGGATAGCTGCAAGTTCGTCCTCGGCGACAAATGACGGGTGAGCGATGTATCCTGCTTTGACAGCAGTACTACGTCCTTCTCCTAAAAAGCGAACAACCCACTGTGAAGTAAAGTATGGTTAGTGAGCATGATTAGACAAGGTCTTCAGTCGATCATAGACATACCTTCCCGCCAAAGCAATATCCAACAGCACCAATCTTCTTGATTTGTTTCTCTTCTTGTAGATACCTGATTGTTCTTTCAATAATAGGATCAACAGTATCCACAGTATGCTTCTCCAGAAACGGTTTCAAATCAACAGGTCCCTTCTCGAACGCATCAGCCGCGATGGCTCCTCCATTAAAGAGATCTGGCATGACAACGGTGCATTTCAGCGTCTGTGCAAAGAGGTCGGCTAGTAGTTTGGCATTGATGTATATCCCCAAGATGTCGGTGATGAAGATTATTGCGGTGTCTGAGGAGGTATCAGTACTGGCGTCGGGGTAGGCAAAGTACGTAGATACTATGTAGATATTGTTAGTATTTGATGACAAACAAATCCTTGATAGACTGAATCGCCGCGCTATAAGAGGTCTTTGAGGGGAAGTAACGCACTCTCATCAATCTTCTCTAATTGGCCTCTAGGAACTCCGTCATGTTTAAAGTTTGCCACACAACACTCCCCTGGAGGATTTGAAGCCATGTCTAATCGTGTTGTTCAATTAACTTGTTTCCAGGAAGTAATTTGACCATACAGTCTAGGTCGATAGAAGTCGGTCGATATCAGCCTTCTGGTCTTCTTCGTTAGTGGGGGGACCAGCTATTTAATATTGTGCAGCTGAGGACATGAACATTTGTAAAGCTCCTAACTCCAGAAAGTGATTACTCAATTCAACTACCGTGTGATAATTCTAGTACTATGTACATATGCGGAGAAATATACGATCGAATCCAGTGGAACACATCTCATAGTTGTCGTGGAAGATTCCATTCATCTGCGTGCGGACTTGCGGACTTGCGGATTTATGTGTCATGATACCGACTTCCATCAGTCTTGGTTAGAGACATTGGGCGAACACATAAAGATAGATAACTCTTTTCATCGGTTATGACGCATGCTTCAACTCCTCGTCAGAAAATGTGCCAAAGCAGGCCATCGAACTGGCCGTTACCGTAGGGCTAGGCTCCCCATCCTCGGTTGTCTCGATCAAGGCTGTCCGGAAAATATGTGAGTTTCATCAAACATGTTATATCGCTGGAAAATTAAAGATCTTAGGCACACGGCATTCTGCAATATTTATTTTCCATCTCAGTTTATATAATTCCATCAGACAGATCTCAAGTTCGATCTTCCGCTCCCAGCCTCCGCATTATAGGGCATCACAGCTATAACCAGGTTTCATATACACGAGCTACGATAAATTACCGTGCTGTTTTTAATAAACTATGTTTCAACTTTGCAATTAGCCTAAAGGATCAGCGTCGCCGTTTTGAAGCATATGCGATATTTCTCCTTGACGGGTGTTTTATGTTCCACCAAACAGATCCATGGATGTCTCGAATCGGAGCAATGTGTCGACATAAATGCGAAAATGATCCATTGCCATATGGTACCTGAAGAATTGGAGATAATTGTTCACAGCCAATTTAAACATCGATCTTCAACCCTTGTACGGTTATTCAAAATGTATCGATTATTTACTATAACGTATCTGCTTGCAACGCATATTGCGAGCAGCACAGCTTTCCCGCCATCCAAAACAATCGAGAAACGTGCCGTCTGTACGCCCAGCAGTTATGGCAACACTTCAAAAGACGACACACCAGCCATTGCTTCCGCCATCGCCTCATGCGGTAAAGGCGGTACCATTGTGATTCCATCCGGTACAACTTACAGCATCAGAAGCACCCTTGACTTCACCGGCTGCTCTGGATGCGAACTGCAACTAGAAGGCACATTGAAAGTATCCGATGACTACGAGTACTGGAGTAACTACAAAGCAATCATCCTCATTAGCGGCATTACTGGTGCAACTATTACATCGACAACTGGTGCTGGTGTCATCGATGGTAATGGCCAGGATGCATATGATGCATTTGCAGCTGATAGTTCGCTTTCTCGACCTACCCTTGTGTACATCACTGGTAGCTCGGATATCACCATGTCGAGCTTCCAGGTTAAGAATCCACCAAATGTGTTCTTCAGCAACACCGGCTCTTCAAGCAACGTTGAATATGCAAGTTTGACCATGACTGCCTCATCCAAATCTACCAATGCCCCCAAGAATACCGACGGATTTGATGTCGGTACTAGCACACACACTACTATCAAAAACGTCTACGTCAGCAATCAAGATGATTGCATCGCCTTCAAACCCGGCGCAAACTACGCCACCGTCGACACGGTGACCTGCGCCGGCACAAACCATGGCGTCAGCATCGGCTCCCTGGGCCAAAGCGGCGACAGCACCGTGAAGAACATCTATGTCACCAATCTCAGCATGAGCGGGTGCAGCAAAGCCGCCGGAATCAAACTCTATGCCTCGGGTCCAAATTATGGAGCTGCCACAGTTGGTAATGTCACGTATCAAGGCGTGACTGTCGATGATTGTGATTACGGTCTTCAGATCCAGAGCTGCTACAATGGCAATACCTCGTACTGCGCGGAGTATCCCTCTACCGCATCGCTGACGGATGTCCATTTCAACGGTTTCTCGGGTACGACTAGTGGTAAATACGGGTCTGTAGTAGCGAACTTGGACTGCTCTGCTGACATGACCTGTGATGTCTACGTTGAGAACTTTACTGTCAAGCCACCCAGTGGCACGGCCGAGGTTTTGTGTTCAAACTTTGACGTTAGTCCAGGCGTGACGTGCACATCAGGGGCATCCGGTTAGTTAATATATAGTGGATTACAAAAATAGTTGAAACATGTCTGAGTTGTTAAATGATATCATAGTGCGTTCTTAGTTCAAGTAAACACGTTACCCCCAGATACGTACTCATAAATCGTACATCATATTAAGCTATTGGTCATTAAGTACCCACAACGCCAGAATCAAAATTCCTCCTGCAAAAGTAGGTAGCCACTTTTATATCTTCACAAGCACGACCCGTCTTGTCGAGCGTACTAATTTTTCCTCCTCCGAGGCAAAAGATTATCTTTGAGAATCCGGACTTCACCTTCCAAGACACGGCTCCTTTCCTCGAGTTGCTTGATATATCGCATAGCTTCACTCAGGACTTCACCCTTATTCCGATGCTGTTGCACCGGCTCATCGGTTTGATCTTGCCTTTCGAGCAAACTCTGCACAGTCTCTGATACCGGCAATATATTGTTGAGGGCAGCAAATTTGGCATTGATATTTGACCGATACCGCTTCTCGACTTTGTTGTGTGCCGCTTTATTGACCACAGGACTGCGTTTTCTTTTTGGTTTGATGACTGTACGAAGCTCCTCTGAGGCTGGGCTGGTGCTTCTGCTGCTGCTCCGGCTGCTTAGTCGGCTTGAGCTGTGAGTCAAGGAGGGAGATGAGAAGCTCATGTCTGGGCTGGACAGGGAGGTCTGCATGGCGTAGTCCCATTGATTGGTGGTATCACATTGGTTCTACGTCTTATTAGTATTGCTTGGAATTTCAAAAATTCGGAAGCTAAGAACGTACCTCGGTCGATATATTATATGAAGTACTATCAAAAAGTTTAGAATCGGCGTCATCATTGACGGCGAAATTCGTGTAATCGAAATTCCACAACAGGTCATCCATGCGATCGACCGTGGCGTTGTTACTCAGGTCGAGTATATTGTCGACGGAGTTGTCGTAGAGGAGAAAGTCGTCGTTTGCCATCGGAAGATCTTGGAGATCAAACGGGAGATTATATGAAGTCATATTGAATTATAATGAATATATAGAGTCAATTGAATGCTGATACGAGTTCAATGTTGTGGCGATGGAGGTATGTTTGTTGCCACTATATCAATTGATGGAGCTTGAAGCTTGATGATGGGTGTACTCCACCATATTCCGAGTGTCTATCCACTTCTACTTATACTCGAATGCTTCATTGTAAATATCTGTAGCGTGTACAAAGATAAAAAGCATATGCCGAGAGCAACCCGACAGAAAGCCGAGATGCAAATCTCGTGTCGATAGCACACAAGGCTAGGATAAGAATAATCGTAGAATCATCGAATCGCCCATGGCCTGTTCTAGCCTTCTCGACACTGTGTTGGACAGACAGCTCGCTAGACTCGTTCTTGGTTAGTTGCACGCTGACAAAGGCGTTGACTCATCGGGAAGTACACAGCCAGCCAATAATGCGAGAAACAATCATCGGCTGGGCTTGTCCACGTTTAGAATGTTTTGCCGGCAGTCCCGGCACTGAGCATTGGCTCGGGCGACAAATGATACTTGCAGGGATGGGCTCATATAAAAAAACTGTTTTTGTTAGCCGGGGATAACTCGGCGAGGATCTCCCTTGCAGTCGATGGACTGCCAACTCCGAGGGGATTTGCTTTCCCTATTCTCCTCGCCCGAATTTAGATCGTCTCGCTGGCCTGCTCAGAGCTCATCCGGGGTTAGGCGACAAATAGCCATCGAGCGGCTCTGTTTATCCTGTGCTATAGCTGCGCCGATTCGTTCGGCATACAAAAAAAATTTTTAGAATCGGCCCCGAGCTCACGGAAAAGAGATCTTTAAATCTTTACCCCAGCCTGTCAGGGCCCTGTTTTATCAGGTGTCGCACGTCGTGTAAGTACTAAGGGTCTCAGACAAAGTTAATACGTAGTAGATTGAGTTCGACGTTGTTCTAAGTTCTCGCTATCGGAACTCGCCGTGGTCCAGTTGCACCGCTCATGGCGTCCTCGTGCAGCCGGTTATTCATTTAGGAGTCGATACATCGTGAATAATTCGGAATATGCTCGATAATATTCGGACGAGAAGAATAATAATACTTCATGAATCGTTTTCGAGTGCATTGGTGAGTGCTCCGTCAGCTGATGATGTCGCGGATGTCGCTTTCGGATGGATGGATTCCTTAGCAACATCACGCAACGGAGAATCGCATGGTGTTGCAAACACGAGCGCCCTTTTGACATCCTGCCATTCAATGTTTTATATATAATAGTATAAATCTGGAAATATGTAAACAATTAGAAAACACAAGCAACTTGAAAATACTCACTGGCGAAAACAACTACCACTTCAGCACTTCAATTAGAAGAGTCAAAATGTCAACTGACATTCTCCACCCCGAACACAATGGCATCCCCCAACTCTTCCACGTCCTCTTCATAACGTACCACCTCCAAAAAGACCCCAACGCCATAATTCAAAAACTTAGGGTTACCGGCTCCTACACTTCTCTCGCAGCAGCAAAGACCGCCGCATACAGTTGCCTCTTTGACGCTGGGTACGAAAAAGAATGGTTCTCGGAGTACACGATCTTACACGACAGCAACGACGGGAAAGTAGTCTCTGCCACAGCTCCGGATGGGACTACGTTCTCCGTACAGATTCTGAATTCTGTGCTTGACGGTGATGAGCCTCAGGGCACATCAAAATTATGGAACTACACCGTTGAAGAGCACGATCAACGCATCTCGACGGAATTATACTACGTCGTTCAAGTCAAGACGCACTATGACGACGAGCAACTTCGCGAAATCAATATTGAGGGCACGTTCCTTACATACAATGCAGCCCGGGAATATGCAAAGGGCGTGCTTCTCAACCCCACGGATGGGATCGACACAAAGAGTTATGCGCAGTACGACGAAGCAGGACCCGATCAACGGGATTGCGGTTTTGGCGCCAATGTGATTGTGCATGCTGTTGGCGTTAACGGGGAGAACTTTTTGGTTAGTGTTGTTAAGAGTCAGACGATGGAGAGTGTGAGGCTGGCCGAGGCGGCGATGAGGATTGCTTAGGGTTATTGCTAACCCTAGCCCTAAAGGGTTTGAGCGATGGTATGGGGTGAGATTATTAGCTAAATTGGTTTTCCTATGCACTTACTAGATGAATAATGATATCTACATTCTTATTGATACTCGAACATGTCAGACTGCCACGATCAACGGTCATGAGTTAGTCCATCTTGACCTCGTCCTTATCCCGGGAAGACGAATGCTCCGCAGGGCTGACATGGCCACTGGTAGGACTGGTAAGAGGCAACGTCTGTCCCTCGGTGATATGTCCGCTCTCCAACCCAGCACCATGCAAACTGATATGACTCCTCTCGCCTTCGAAGAAAAGAGCATACGCCTCTTCACCGTGAACAGCATCATCGCCAACCATCAGATGCTCATCCGACATACGCAGCGGGATCCGCAAGACGTATTTGATAAACAGACAAATCACACTGGTGATGAACAGATTGTATCCGATGACGAACAGGGCGCCCACGATTTGCAGCCAGACTTGTTTACCGTTTCCTTCAATAGCGCCACCGGGATTCGTCAGGCCGAATGCTGCGCAACCGTCGATTGTTGCGAATATGCCGGTTAGAAATCCACCCGTGAACCCGGCGACCATGTGTGTATGCACTGTGCCCACTGCACGTTGTCAATTATACATATTCAGCCCAGTCAGGCGGGAAATACTTACTAACGTCATCCACCTGCTTCATCCACTTCTGCCGGCCAAGAACATTCATCGAAATCCACGGAATAGAACCAGAACAAGCACCAATGATGATAGCACCCCAGCCGGTCACAAACCCAGCAGCGGGAGTGATAGCCACGAGACCGGTAATCTCACCCTGCACCGCACCGATGACGGACGGTTTCTTGAAAAAGATGTAGTCTAGGGCGGTCCAGACCAAAAGGCTCATGGCAGTGCAGATGTTTGTATTGAGCACGGCGACACCAGCATCGGGACTCGCGGCATAGGGGTCACCGCCGTTGAAGCCGTTCCAGCATACCCAGAGAATACCGGCGCCGACTAGCATGAGGAGGATGTTGTTGGGGTAGAATGAGTCGCGGTCTCGCTGTAGACGTGGACCGAGCCAGTACGCAGCGGTGAATCCTGATCAGTCAGCCTGAGGCTTCCCTCACTCGGTCGATAAACTTACCCGCAGTCCCGGAGCTGAGATGAATGACATAGCCGCCTGAATAGTCGAGCACTCCCAGCTGATACAGAAAGCCTCCTCCCCAGATACTATCCGATTCATGAGCTGATAAGTTACAGATCGCAATTTGCAACAGGAAACTCACCTAAAGGCTCCAACAGTATATGAAAAAGTAATCCACAGCGGGACGAAGACCATCCAAGCCAAAATATTAATCCTACCAAGCAACGAACCGCCCAAAATGATCACCGTGATGGCCGCAAACACAAACTGGAAGTAAATCATAGTCGACAAGTTGAAGTTGGTCGTCAGTCCGGCAGCGGGTAGCTGGGTTTGGCCCAGGTTTTGTTGCATCGTCAATACAGGGCCGGGGGCCCCGACGAGTGGGAATTTGCCCCATTGTTCGCCGAAGCCCATTTTGTAGGCCCAGATTACCCAGCAGATGAGCGTGGCGGAGAAGGCGTAGAAGACCTAGATATCGCAAGTGCATCAATAGAGTAGCTTTTGAAGATGTGGTGGTGAGACGAACCATGAACGCAGAATTGATAGCCCATTTTCTTCAAAGACATAAGTTAATCTTTAGTAATGACAAGGTCAGATCATAACTCACTTCTTAACGAATCCGGCGTAGAGAATGGCGAGACCGGGGATGGATTGCAGTGCAACCAGCGTACCTGCAGTCAACTGCCATGCCTGATCGCCTTTATCAAGCCATCTACATAACGCAGTATCATGTTAGCAAATGACCACTTGAATGATATGCATAGGAACATACGCAGGAGCAGGGCTCGTCAAATCCGAAGACGACATTGCTGCTGTCCTCAACCGCTCAATCCAATGTCTGATCAATTGAAACCAATTCAGTAGTATGTGAGAACCACTGCTAAGAGTCGGATGGCAAAAAGTAGAAATTATTTTCCCCTATCAGCGCGATAGAGGAACGTTATATACCCTTCCGTTACCGATGACAGCACCATTCAACGTCCCCAGCTAGCCAATCCAGCTCAGACCTCAATCAAAGCTCCTCATCACGTCTTGGGTACTCCGACTAGCCATCTAGCAGGATGCAACGTGCGCATGGCATGGCACGTTATCAACCATGTGTCGATTTGGGTTCGTCCTTGACTGTATAATAGCAAATCCCACGGCATGGTCTACTCCGTTTCGAGCAGTCATAGACGACAGAGATAAGAGTACACATCTCCCAGGACCAATGGCAACGAAGATAGATCATCCTGAACCAATCCCTTTGAAAGGCTTCGAATGCGTCATGCCGTCTTTAGAGCGTGGATGACATACCAGGATGAGTATGGGGTACTTAGTTCAAGCACGACTAAGGAGCAGGGAAGTCTACAATGAACCAGTCATATCTCGAACAGCTATCACTCACGACTAATTGATTGATGCCAGTGGTTCATAGTGTATTGCTTAGTTCGCTAGATTGGACCCTTATCGGAGCCAATTTGTGAAGAATAGGTACCTCTGTGATCGAGAAATTGCTTTGTTCAAAAAGCAAAAAGGAACGGGTTGAAGATAGATAACCTGTGAGGTCAACGGAATTCAAGCAATCCATTACGAGCACGATTTACCACATATCATCCTCAACCTAACCAGGACATCAGTCGAACATTGAAACATGATGCTTATGTATCATGCTCTCCGAGACGCCAATCCAATCCCCTCGAAGCTTAGCCAAAGCCTCCATGCCAGACGACCAATGACCATCGCGAATGTTATCTCTGCCCATGTCAATCCCAGCACGGGGAAATCAACTCCATACATTATTACCTCCTGTGGTAAACTTTTACCTACCGTGTTGAGTCTGACTGATGGCGATCGTGATTCCCCTTGCACGCCCGTACATACATACGTAGGGGTATCATGGTGGGAGAAGCGATCAAATGGCAGACGTAGTCCGTGTCCGTGTTACATTGTACAATAATACATTGCACACGCAACACTAAATACCTACAGTACAAGTAAAATGATCGCTTGCGTAACCAGACAGGTTGCCCGCAAAATATAAAATCGGTTGTATGACCATATCGCTCGTCGGGATGTAAATATGCAGACGAATGTCTAATCTGGCAGTTTATGGGAACGTCTTCCATTCTCACTTCGAAGTTCAATGCCAGAAATATCATCAAAAATCCGGGGAAGCCAAGCAATGCTAAGCCTTTTGTTCCCACTTTCATCAGATAAAAAATCCGAGTCTGATCTCTGTCTGTCATCTGAAATCATTCAGCCCCTCCACTTAGCCTAACGACGAAAATGCTTGGCTTTCGCTGGCCAATGTCGCCCTCTTCTTGGCGCAGGACGATATCCAGACGCTACAACAATACTTCCCACAGTTACGGGGATAGTAACGACGACGACGTTCAGGCTCAGCGGCTTTTGGTTTCGAAGCCGGTTGGTGAGCAAATGCGATACATCGGGTTTGGAATTGGAGGGGCGGGGAATATTCGCAGGTAGGAACCAGGCACTACGAATGGTTAACTGTTAGTGCTAATAAATGTCTAGAGTATCGATACACAATGGACAGATTGTATGTGAATAATGAGAATGATCAAGTTGTACCTATTTTCTATCGATACAATATAACTAGTCAAAAATATACATCAATCCCACGCCTGCAATATAAACAAAATCAAAATCGCCGAGATCGTATGAAATGATGAAGTAGATGAAATGGGAATAAATCAAGTGTATCCAAGTGAAAGAAACCTAGAAGTCCAGTCCAGTCTATAAATCAAGGGAATATATAAAAAGATCATCAAAAAATGACAAATCGAATATATCGAGCTTATTCGCTGCCCGCCACCGTCCAGTAGACGACTCCGATGATGGCAACAGCAAACAGCGCAGTCAGGATACCAGCACCGGCTTTATCGGCGGTAGTGACAGCTTTCAAAGTCGAGGGTTTATCGCTCGAATCTGTCGATCCAGCGTTAGGGTCACTGGTACTGTTTCCTCCCGTGCGCGACGTCACAGGAGCATATGCACTAGCATTGGACATCATGATCAGATTCGACCAGAAGATGTTCAACGCGCTCATTTGCTCTTCCAGTCCGATCTCGCCGTCCCAACTGTTTGTGTACCATTTCACTCCGCAGGTGTTGTTGTTGTTGCCCGTGCAGGATGCAGCGGCGGCTGCGCTGGATGTTTTGAGTTTCGGCATGATTGTGTTGTATGTCGACGGGACGATCAAAGCAGTAATGGCCATCCAGCCAGCAGTGAGGCCTTTGAAGAGGATTTCGTTACGGTTGCAGATTTCGGTGGTTTCGCATTCGAATTCGGTGAGGATGTTGCCGTAGGTGTCGGATGCAAACGTGTCCCAGGTTGCGGTCAAGAGTCCGTTAACCGCGGTCAACCATTCGGACGATCCGTTGGTCTAGAAATATGAGTATGGATAGATACAAAGAAACGGGAAACTCACATAGTTGTACATGTATGCCGCTCCACTGAGATACGTGCCGTAGTTATATGACCACCGAGTGGAATCGACAGTCGTACAATTGTCGCCCATACTAACCGAGTCGCCAACTTCCCAAGTCGCAGTGTCGATCAGCGGACTAGCAATAGTCCAGTTCCAGATCTTTTCCGCCCACTCGGCATAGGTATCGTTATAAGTATATCGTGCCAATCGCGCGGCCAACTGGAAGAGACCGCCGTTGGAAATACTGTTCTTCATCGTATAACCGGCCTCCCAGTTCCAAATCTGCCATCTCATTCCTCCACCGCAGGCCGTCGTATCCCATCGTGCGATCTGTGTGTTGAAGACACCTTGTGCGAGCGAAAGCCAAGAATAACCGGTGGAAGCTTCGGGGTATGCCAGCTCGGCAGCCGTCATGGCAGCAAGACCCCAGAACATTTGATCGTCGTTACCCTAGACAAGCATAATTAGACTTCTTCTAGAAGCGTGATCCAAGACTTGATCCACCGCCAAGATGCCCAGATGTCAAGCCCAGGAATGTCAAGCCCAGGAATGCAGAAACCCAAGAACATCAAACTTACAATATAATTACTGTAATTCGACGGCATATAATCGCCATTTCCCGCCTGAAACTCCATACCCACAGTCACTTCATCGTTGTAGGTTGTGTCGCCGGTGAAATGCCAGTACTGAATAAGCGCCATGAACATCGCACCACCTTCCCACCAGGTATCAACCAGCTTTCCGGGAATCTGACCGGTCTCGTTACCGGCATACCATGTCATCATACCGTACGCGGCCTCGCTCGCTGCATTGATGACCGATTCTGTCGAACAAACAGTCAGTCAGTGTGCATTAGATGGACTGTCACCCATCACGTACGGCTGTTGGAGGTATCAATTGTAATGGCTTGTGTCACCGGTGCCAGCAGCAGTGACAGCATTAACGAGCGACTCCGCCATGATCCGTTGGTCGGCATCATGGCCAATGTGAAATCGAATATCGCACGACGTCGTAGACTTGTCCTCCTTTGTAAGTCGCACTACCGGATGACTATCGGATGAACGGGAGACAGCATAAATCGAAAACGACGAACTGTTCTAGCGAGAGCGTAAAGTATATAGCGAGTGTAGACGTAAAGACAAGCAAAGACATCAAGATCAAAGATCAAGATCAAAGAATGAAAGGGATCTAGGTCAGTTACAGAGGGTGGATCAGCGTGGGTGCCGGAGAAGGCAGGGACGCGCGCTAGGCCTAATTCGGCTGGCCAATCTGCATCGGGCTCAGCGCAACGCAGAGTGTCTTACACGGGTTTCAGCCTGGATGCCTTCATTCCAGATATATCAATGAATCTCTGTCGCTAGAGGCATCTTTCTGGCCCTCAATGGATGCACGGATAGCCGTCGAGTACGCGTCCAAGCACAAATACGTACAAGGACTCGTCAGCCAAAACTGGGGCTATGCGATGTTGATGCTATCCACGGCAAGCAAAGGGGTTGAGGGTGAGGCCTTAGGCCGCGTCAGCCATCGGTAACATTACCGTACGAAACAAGCTGTGGTATTGCAGGTGGGGTTGTGACTTGCTTCTTGGCCAATGAGATCCTGAAGACTCAGGTATTTTATATGATTGGCCACTCAGTCGATGATGACGGCGCTAATTAGATGGACTGTAGCCGCATTTGGTCTAGCGGTATGCACTCGCGTATTCAGTGTATGCTGTCGATCTTCTGTTTGGCAGCGAGTGAGACGATTTGGCAGTTCTTGCTGGTGTCTCCGTCACATGACCAAGGGTTAGGGTTGTGCCTTCCGCAACGCACATGTGCAGTTTACAGTTGTTGACACGGTCGTCTTGAACCTTACTTTTCAGATAGGTTTAACATATGCATGCTACATAGCTACGCATTCATCCAGTTTGTACAGCAAGAAACATCCATTCCCATCCCCACCGTTGTCGAGTCCTGGGAAGAAAATGGCCATGCTTTGATCCTCATGAAGCGCATTCCCGACGAGCCTCTGAGCACAGCCTGGCCGAAGCTCTCAGCGGAAGAGAGGGAGCATATAGCAAGACAAACTGCCGACTATCTTTCCCAACTACGCGGACTCCAATCCAACAGCATACAAGCACGGGGCGGTCGTCCAGTTTATTCCAACCTTCTATTTCCGCGAAGAGATTCAGAAGTCCCGCATGGTCCTCTGACATCTGACGATGAACTGTGGGCGGACATGGAGCAAGGTCTGCACGAAGCTGTTCCCCAGACCGCGCGCACGCAACTTCGAAAATGCATGCCACAGGCCACACCCTATACTTTTACCCATAACGACCTCACCCACGTGAATATTATGGTGCAGAATGGTACTCTTACAGGTATTATTGACTGGGAGATGTCTGGATACTTCCCAGTGTGGTGGAAATACGTTTGTACTTGGGTCCCCGACAGCGAGGAGGACAGGGGGTGGAAAGCGCTATTACGAAAGTATATGCCTGATCACAGTATTGCTCGTGAGTTTTGGATAAATTATTATTACCTTTGTAAGGACACGGAGAATGAAAGAGCAAGAAAATTCATTGAAGCCTCGAGGTGAGAACTCTAAGTCGATCAAGAGCGAGCATATAGGCCGCACTATTATATACAAGGTACTTTCCTCAAATTCAACATCCCGGTATTGCAATCACACCTCCAAAGACTGATGCAGAACGCTCGCTCGGTATGACTCGCGTCGCTGGATCAGTTCCGCATGGGTACCCTGATCAACACAACGCCCATCCTGGATCAAAAATATTTGATCAGCCCGATAAATCGTGTTCAGCCGATGTGCAATGGCAAGGACGACAGTCGCCCGATCACGTGCCACCGCGGCGAGGGCATCTTGGATGCGCTTCCCTGACTCAACATCCAATGCACTAACTAGTGGATTCATCAAGCAACAGCAGACGTGGCTTTCGTACCAAGGCACGTGCAATAGACAGTCGTTGACGCTGACCGCCAGAAAACTGCTTACCATCCTGATTACACACGGTTTGATATCCTTCGGGTAGTTCCATAATTGTTTCATGGATAATGGCTAATCGGCATGCTCGTTCAATCTCAGCCTGAGATACCTCATGCCCTGGTCGCGCTCCAAGCCCGATATTGAAGGCGACAGTCCCCTCAAACAAGACGTTATCCTGAGGGACAAGAGCAATAGCATCTCTAAATGATATGTCGTCGTGCGCCGCGATGTCGATCCGGTCAATGACAACGGACCCAACCGTAGGGCGATAGAAACGCTCAATCATATTGAATATGGTGGACTTGCCAGAGCCGCTCGGTCCGACTAATGCACAAAACTGTCCTGGCAGGAATTGCAAGTCTAATCCTTTCAAGACCGTTTTGTCCGGTCGGGAAGGATAAGTGAAATGCACTCCACGGAACTGGACGCCAATACCACCCTCTGATAGCGACGTGGAGCGACTTGACACTCCAGACTGTGCTTCATAGTCAGGCAGTTTCTCATTATGGGAATCTACAAGCGATGTGCCGTCGTTTGTTCGTATTCAGAATGATCAGATATCAACTTGACGATATTAGAAGCCGCGAGGTGTGCCTTGGAAATATCTGGAGCTAGTGCAAACATCTGCCCGCAAGATTGCGTACTGATTAACAATGCTGGCAGGACAATGAAGAATTGAGTTGGAGAGTACAACCCGGCGGCGATCTGTCTCGATCCCCACCAGTATGCTAATGCATAAACAAGATTGCTGATATTAAACGCAAGCGCCAACCACACATTGCTCCAGGCAATAGCTTTCATAGTCGCGTCATATGGTCCTTTCAAAGATCGACTGTACACCTGGTAGACTTCGTTCTCTAAGGAAAATGCTGCAATAATTCAAATCTCGTTGACCGCCTCTACAGTGATAGCAGTGGCATCGGCAAACGCTTTCTGATGTCTTTCGGCGAACTGTGCTTGCGCTCGCAGCTTCACAATTCCAGCGGACAGCAAAACCGGAATAGTGGCCAAGAGAACGACCGCTATCTTCCAGGCAATGATATGTGAGATGATAATGCCTGCTATCAGGTTGATAGCTGTGGAGAATAAAAGACCGATTGTAGTGCCGGTCAATCCGCCTAGGGCCGTTGCGTCGCTGGTGATGTACGAACGCAGACTTCTAGGCTTTCGTCCATTGGAGTTGTGCCAGTTCAACGATTTGCGAAGAAGTGCCCGCAACGACATTACTTGAGTACGGTAATGCAGCTTGTCTGCTACCTAGCCGAAAGCAGATCCACTGACGACTACTGCCGTTAGTTTGATCAGTGCAAGAATGAAGAACCATAGGCTATAAAGATGGCCGCTGTGTCGAATACTATCCTCGCCTTTGCATGGGCTCAAGCTGCCAACAGTGTGTCTGAAAAGTATTGCTTCGCCGGAGTAGCTACCACCGACTACGGCAGCCGCTGTCAGTCCCAAGAGAATGAATGCCATGTTAGGACGGATGATGGGATCAATGTTTCTAGACACCGACCAAGCGTTCAGCTTTTTATCTGTTGATGGTTGTGCATCTTCTGGTTTCTGGCTTCCATTCTGATCTTTGCCAGTTTGATCGGAGCCCTTTTGGATGCTATGTTCGTTCTCATATGCAATCATGGATTTCTCATCCATCCGCTTGATGAACTTTCGATCGAATCGCATGACATTGTCTCCTTCAATTCCACTTTTTTTAGATTCTGCAACCTGACTATCCCTGCATATACGCCGTTGTCTGCAATCAACTGGGAATGAGTACCTTGCTCAATGACTTGGCCTTTTTGGCCAACGACGATATTATCAGCGTCCTTTGCTGTAGCCAAACGATGTGCGATTGATACAATCGTCAGTCTATTCGATAATTTCTGCAAAGCTGTTTGAATAAGCTGCTCACTTGTGGAGTCAAGTGCAGCAGTGGCTTCATCTAGGAGAAGTATGCGAGGTCGTCGAACAAGCGCACGAGCAAGAGCGATTCGCTGTTTCTGGCCACCACTTAACATATGACCGGCTGCCCCGACGCTTAGGTGGACCACAACTGTCTAGCGGCTATCTTGGACTAGAAGATGTAAACAGAGCAAAGTTCGTCTGGTATGAAGAAGCAAAGCAAATACTATATTACACTGGTGACTTCGTTCGAATGCTATCTGATGGTTCAACGGAGTATCTCAATCGAAATGATGACCTTGTTAAGCTCGAAGGTATACGGGTGGAACTGAGTGAGATCAGCGCAGCACTCAACAATAGCCACGATTCAGTGGATCAGATTGAGACTGTCATTCTTAATCGGCCCAATCGCCCTTCAAACGTCATTGTTTCATTTCTAGTTGCTCCAAGGGCAGACCAGGGAAAGGACACTGATGGGGTTGTAATCTACGGTCCAGCAGCCGTCGAGATTGCGCGAGCAGCCTCTGCTAAAGCTCAGGAAACCCTTCCAAGCCATATGATGCCATCTGTGTTTCTTGTTGTCCGTACAATACCCGGGACTCCTGCCAAAACAGATATGAAAGCTCTCCGCCAGGCATATACATCTTGCAGAATCGATGACTGGGAAGAGAAATTAACCATGACAAAGTCCCTTGTTAAAGAGCCACAAGATGGCCCCGAGCAGAAACAGATTGCCGAGCTCGTAGCCGATCTCGTTGGCCTTGAGCCGCGTGCCGTCATAGAATCAAATCGTCTTGTTTCAATGGGTCTTGATTCTATACGTGCCATTAGATTGGCCGCGCGACTCAATGAATCTGGCTATAAGCTGTCTGTCGTAGACGTTCTTCAATGTCAACAATTCTCTTACCTATTCGCCCTGACACAAAATATACGTCAAACACGTCTGGAAAATATTAGTGGCAGATCAGTTTGACCTCGAATGGCATGATGCTGTTGAGTCAAAAGTCAAAGAGTCGTTCCATGTGTCCAGAACAAGCCCTATACAAGAGAGTTTGCTCAGCGAAACTATGAACATGGCGAACCGCTATTGGAGCAATCACCTGTTCTCAGTCGCTAAAGATATTGACACGAGCAGTCTCAAGAAGGCATGGCTGGATGTTGCACAGAAAAATGACGCCTTGCGAACTGGCCTCCTACCGATTGCTGAGATACGAGGTCTTGTGCCAGAAGAAACGACAGAGTCCTCAATGCTGCAGGTAACCTATGATCTAGCGGCTTTAGACTGGGATGAGTACAAATGCGAGCCAGATCAATTTCATGAATAGCTACGAGCCAGAGTGGCTCAAATAACCCAGGTCCATCAGAACTCCTATTTTATCAGACCGCCATTGGCAATTTCCTGTTTTGATTTGCGCGTTGAAACGGTGGTTATCCTTACAATACACCACTCGATCCACGATGGGCCATCTCTGGATTTCATCTTTGAAGATGTGCAATCATCGTACTTTTCTGAATCTTACCAGAGACACCGATTAAAGAATGCTTTCTCTCTCATATTTCGTGGTGAAGCTGGAGCAGAGGGCAGGAACACCTTCAAGATTTTGCGTCACTCGATTCTCCAAAATGGCCTGATTTGACAAATACTCGAGAGACCGGCAATATCAATCAAAGTGCCTTTGTAACTGCTGGGCTAAGCTTGGATCATAATATACAACAGATTCAGTCTTCCATGGGTAATCTCGGTCTATCATCGCTCAGTACCGTTCTGCGATCCGCGTGGGCATGTGCTGCGTTAAGCTATCTAGGAGAACAGGCGGCTGTTTTCGGAGAAACCCTTTCTGATCGCGTCTTAGATCCGTCACTCGAAGACGTCGTGGGACCCCTGATATCTGTTGTCCCTTTCCCAATTCATATGAAGGGAACTGCACGCTATTTACTGACAAGCCAACAAACGTTGACTTCGCAGTCCCTCAAATACCGTCATCTGCACCCACGCTCAGTACGAAGAATACTCAATCAATCACACGGTCAAACTTTGTATCCAGGAATATTTACCTTCCATCCTACTATTGATCGTACCCATCATGAACAAACCGCATTATGGACCAAATTGGAGGATCCCATTGGCCTGGACGTAGAACATGCCATGGCATTGAATGTTTTTTATACTTCCACAGACTCCTTGACCATGGAAGCTTCCGGTGTGAGAAACATAATGGATCATACTCATTTATCTCTTTTTCTTGAACAAGTTCACGAGTTCTTGATGGCGATGTTGGAATATCTAGACAAAGATTTGACTAATTTAGTCCCGCATCTTCCGCGAGGTCTCTTCTCCGTTTCTGGGCCCGCTATCAGCCCAGAAGTTGCTGGATCTGCTTCTAAAGGTCCTGAATATTGGCTAGAGCTTCACGCCAGGCAAAACCCAGACTGAACGGCTGTCGAAATAATCGAGGAACTAAGCACAGATAGACTCGTGAAAGACTCACTGACATTCGGACGATTAAATGCAGAATCGGACAGGGTCGCGGCATACATTCTGACTAGGGGTATTGAAAACAGAATGATTGCATTATGTGCATCCAGAAATTTGGCGTCATATCCTATTATTGTTGGCATTTGGAAGTCTGGAAATACTTACTTTCCCATCGATGAGGCCTTACCCGACGAAAGGAAGTCTTTTTTGCTAAAAGATGGCAATTGTTCCCTTTTGCTTAACGAGTCTGACTTTTTCTCTACATTCTCCGATATCTCAGACGATTGCCATGTCGATTTGATCAACGATGAGTCTTTTGAAAGACAACTAAACGAAGTGAGGCCTGTGAAAAGATGCACTCCCATCTCAAGCAGCGACACAGCTTACTTACTATACACTTCCGGCTAAACCGGCAAGCCTAAAGGTGTATTGGTCACCCGAAACAATGTATCAGCTTTTGTTGAGGCATGGTCAGTATTCATGTGTTGCGTTTCACCAGACACAAAGCTTCTTGGAGGGCATGGCAGATATCTAGCTCTAGCTAGTCGTGCTTTTGATGTCCACATTGGCGAAATCCTACTAGCTTGGAGGCACGGACTGGCCACTGTTACCGGTCCTCGAGCCATGCTTTTTGACGATCTTCATCTAGCACTAACGAAACTGGAGATCACCCATGCCAGCTTTGTCCCATCTTTACTGGAGAAGGCCAATATTATTCCGGAGCAGTGTCCTGTCTTGAAATGTTTCAGCGTCGGAGGAGGATCAATATCACAAAAAGTACTCGACACAATGGGGAGGATCAGAAACAGTTGCACTTGTAAATGCTTATGGTCCAACTGAAGCGACGATTGGCTGCAGCTCCGCTTTAGTGGAGAAGAATACATCTGTCAAGAACATCGGCAAGCCTCTAGGCTCAACTGTTGCCCATGTCCTCGTTCAGAACAAGCTGGCATACACACTGCGCAGTCAGCCGGGAGAGCTGTGTGTGACTGGAGATCTTGTGGCAAAGGGATATTATAACAGAACAGATGCCACTGGGTTTGTTGACGATTACAATGGTCACAGAATGTATCGCACTGGTGATATTGTGCGATTACTGGCCGATGGTTCTTTGCAGTATCTTGGCAGGGGGGATGATCAAACAAAAATCAGAGGACAGCGCCTTGAACTTGGAGAAGTATCTGGAGTCATTAGATCCGTGGCTGCTACTACCTACGGACGCAAGGTAGACGCCATTAGTATAATTGCCAAACACCCAAATATCTCTCGAAGTCAACTTCTTTCATTTACTTCAAACGTGACTCAATCTTCGAAGACTCAGGCAGAGAACGTCTCTTTCTCGGAGCCTGAGTTCTTAAGCTTCGGAAAGGCTTTTCAAGATGGCTGCGGAAAGGTCCTGCCTGCTTATATGGTTCCCGAAGCAATCGTTCCCATCTCCTATATACCATTGGCTCCGATGTCTGGCAAAGCGGACGTGAAACAACTCCAAGCCTTGATTTCAAGTATTCCGCTAGCGACCCTCGCTCAGAGTACTCGAAGTAACGGCCAGCTAGCTACAATCGATCAAGCAAATCGTGCACTTGCTGATGATGAGGAAATACTAGTCGCTGCAATCGCCAAACTTGTGACGGTGGACAAGTCAATCATCAACCCAAACACCAATATTTTCGAGATAGGTTTTGACAGTCTAAGTGTCATTGGCTTGTCAATAAAATTGAAACATCTGGGATATTGGCGTCGGTGGCGTTGGTCATGAGTACCCCTACTGTTGAGAAGCTGGCTCTTCTCCCACGCTCCACCGACGAGGCTGAAATTTCACAGAAAGTCCAAGGGGCAGGGAAAATATTAGAAGATCTGCATGAAAGGTTTTTCAAGTCCCGGTCAAATAAGGATGTGAAAACTGAAACTATCGCTGCGGTTCGACCTTGTCTTCCGCTCCAAGACGGATTAGTAGCACGCTCAATCAACGCGGGGAATGAAAGCGAGCTCTATGTCAATAACATCACTCTAGAGCTGGAATCTGATGTGAACATAGAGCTTCTTCAAAAATCGTGGATTGAAACGGTAAATGCAAACGAAATACTAAGGACTACTTTTGTTCCATTCGATGAAAGCGGTGGTACTTCGTCCAGAATTTCACTCCATCATATGGGAGGAGCAACGTGAGAACCAGCATGGCCATACAGACCATAATATTATCGAAAGAATTGGCTCAGTACCGCCCATCAGATTTAAGATTGCCACGAAACAGGATGGATATCGTACTCTTAACCTCGCTCTACATCATTCTCTATATGACGGCGAATCATTCAATATGCTCCTGACTGAGGTATGCCAACGCTACCATGGGGAAACAATCGTTGAGAGAGAGCCACTTTCTACGCTGTTAGATTATGTTCTCACACAAGACATGGAAAAATCCCAGCAATTCTGGACTAGCTATCTCGCCGGACATAGGCCGACGCTTTTCAACAAAATCCATCAGGACAGTCCTCAGGTAGCACTACTCATCAGAAAGACTACCAAAGTCAGTCTCACCGGCCTGGAAATTCTTGCGTCCAGTCTTCGTACCACAACAGCTTCCTTGATATCAGCCGTCTTCGCTTTAGTTTTGGCTGACATGGTCGAATGTTCCGATGTCACCTTTGGTACAGTACTATCCGGAAGAGCTATTCCCGTCCCCAAAGTGGATACAATATTATTCCCATGCATCACGACTGTTCCAACTCGCCTGAATACTACCGGTCTGACGAACATCAACGAGATTATAGAATCTATCCGAGACAACAACGCCAAATGTCTTGAATACCAGCATACTCCCATCAGACATATTCAACGCTGGCTAAAATCAGATAAGCCATTGTTCAACTGTCTATTTTCCTTTATTCGAACCAATGACCTACCCTCGCATGATATTTGGACAGAAGTTGAGAGCCAAATATCTGCAGATTACCCATTTGCAGTGGAAGCTGAGGCTGATGGAGAAACCAACGCACTACATCTCAACGGTGGCTACAAGGCTACCTTCGCCCTGGTTTACGACGTGGAGGCATTTTTAGAAGAGATGGATGTTATTCTGACCAGCATCTTCAATCATGAAGATATCAAGCTTTCCAGCTTTACTCTTCGCGGCTATGGTGAAAATGAATATGTATACCATACTACTACTGCATGGGAAGGGCCATGGACATCTACCGAGTTGCGCGTGCGTGACCTCGTTACTAAACATACTGATATCGCCATCGAGGATATCCATAAAAATCTTTCCTTCCTTAGCCTGGGTATAGATTCCGTGATTGCAATTTAATTTTCTCGTAATTTGCGCGAATCTGGTTACAGGGTATTATCCGCCGATATTCTACGCAATCCTTGCATCGGTGCCTTATCCACGATGATTGACGAGCAGGAACTAGTCAAGAATGGATACGAAATATTGAGCCCTGACGAATCACTCGAAGAACTTGTATATGATCCGTTCTCTTCAAGAATCCCGTTACTGGGGCACAATGACTCCGTATCCAAGCTTTTCCGATGTTCACCCTTGCAGTCCGCCATGATAACTCAAACAATTGGGGCATCTGGCAATATTTACGTTCATCCACACATTGTCCGCTTATTCGATACAGTGGACGTCGCAGCTGTCAAATCAGCTTTCACTCAGGTGATCGAGGCAAATGATATTCTGCGGACTTCCTTCCGTTCCCTTCCTGAATTAGATTTCTCGTGGATTGGGGCTATCCGTTCGAATCCTCCAATACATTGGCAGGAATTTACCGTCGAATCTAGTACGAACCACATAGATGGATCGATGACCAATGTGAAGGAACTCCTTGACCTATCTCATGAAGAAAACTTCCAGACACCTCCCCTACGTTTTTGTGTTGTCTCGAGAATCAATACCAAGTACCCCGTCGTGTGTATGCATCATGCGATATATGACGGCATTTCTGTTCCTTATATTTTTGATGTTGAACAGATCCTGATGCGCGGCCGAGATTCTCTTCATTCAAGGCCACAGTTCTCTGAGGTGGCCGGCCATTTGGGCAGGAACCAGGATACGGCCATCGAATATTTGGGGCAGTCGTTTAGAAGGATATCATGTCGCCCACATACCCAAACTGGCCAATGAGAGTTCGTCGGACCAGGCTCATATTGCGGAGCATCGCATCCAGACTGATATGCCCAGAATTCTTGATCGATGTAGGCAAATGGAGATCAGTTTGCAAACTTTATGTATGCTAGCTTTTGCTAAAGTTCTCGCTTGCTTACTGGGCCAACGCGACGTTGTCTTTGGCCACGTTATGGACGGCCGCTCACTATCGTCTCTTTCATCTACCGTCGTTGACGTTGAGCAGACTATTGGGCCTCTATTCAATACGGTGCCTCAGAGAATTGTTTTCGATTCGAACTTAACGAGCAACAAAGATATGGCTAGACATATTCAGGGAGAACACGCTTTGGCACAAGAATATCAGCACGCCTCTCTACGACTCGTGCAGAAAGCTTTTCTTCGAACCAAGTGGGAGAATAACGAGCCTTCGGAATCTTCTATGTTTGATGCACTGTTTGTTTTCCAGAAGACCGCAGATGCATCGTCCTCTGAGAAGGCTTATCAAGCACTGGAACAAAGCAAAATTTACGAACTATATAGTCCGGCCCAGGGTGTACTATGAGACGTTGATCTTGATTATAATTTGAATATTGAGATAGAGCACCATCACGATGGTGTAATCATCCGGGCTTCGTGCAAAGGCCAATACATGTCGCATGCTGGCGTGCAGTCATTCTTATGCGAGTTCGATCGGGCCATCAGAGACATTATAGAACATCCAACAAGATGCGTTACATTGACGCCCGAAGCCCTTCAAAAACTCCCTCTACATCTACCAGATATCTTGACAGATGCTAAAAGCCTCACTAAAGTCCAAATCTTCGACGAGAAACCCGTTTGTGAAGATATCATATGTCAGGTATTAGCGGAGATGTCTCATCTTCCTACAGAGTTTATGGAGCCTACTACGAATATCTACAACATCGGTCTTGATTCAATTGCAGCTATTCGCACAGCGGCTGCCTGTCGGAACAAAGGACTGACCGCGACCGTTGCAGATGTTTTGCAAGGCCAAACACTTCGGGGAATCAGCCAAATTGTCACGAAAAACCTCAATACTCGACGGCCTGAACTACTCCAACGACCAAATCGCGACAACAAGCGCAATATCAAAAAGCCATTCGACAGCTGGGACTATCCGAAGAAAATGTGGAAGCCGTGGCCCCATGTTTATCTGGTCAAGTGTAACATCTTGCTAGTTGGCTCAAGTCCAACGCAACGCTGTTCGAAGCAGCCTGGACATATTCCAGCAATTGAGAACTACTGGATTCAACACGATTGGAGAAGGCTTGGTTCAGACTACGTGAACGGCATTCTATTCTGAGGACATGCTTTGTTGCGATCTCCAAGGTTGAAGTTTTCCAAGTGGTACAAAAACAATTACAGTCGGACGATAATTCATATCTTTTCATCGATCATTCACAATTATCCGTGGAAGAAGCTGCCAAATTACAGGCTCGAGAAGAGGCTGCCAGGACATCGTCTTTGTTTGGAGCCCCAGTTCGCGGCCTCGGAATACAAATCGTCGTTCTACTTGCAATTGCTCGAGTTCTTGCACGGAAAACACATGTTAACAACCCGACTTTCGGACTCTACCAATCCGGGCGATCAGGATCATATCCTGGCATTGAGTAGCTGTCAGGGCCATGTTTGACTGCCACTCCATTCACAATATGTGGTGTATCAGCCTTACACTCTACAAGCGCTGTTGCTGAGTCTTGCAATAGTCTGACTCCAGGAACAATCAAGCAACTGGCACAGAGAATCCAATCAACACTCACGGGTCGCATACCCTATGAGCAGAGCTTCCTATCCCAGATTCTTAGACGCTGGAAGTCAGATCCGGATAAGTCGCAAGGACAAGACCTATTCAATGTATGGGTCAATCTTCTGCGGAGCGAAAGCTATATAACAGCTACTTCCGCCTCGAGGGACTCTAGAGATTTCCCGAGAAAGGATCTATTGACGCCTCTCGCTATTGGTGTCCCAACGGAGTTCATTCCCAAAGAGCAACCGACACCATTCCATAAAGACCAAACATCCATTGGAGCTTTAGACACATCTTTTCTATCTGATCATAATATCTACATTGATATTGGACCGGACGGTGCGAATGGGGAGACCCTTGGATTCGGTGTGCGAGTCGAAGGGCATGCAATGCAAGAAGATGAAACTCAAGAGTTTATCGGTGATGTTGTGTCTGAGTTGCAACTAATAATTGAAGCCTTGAGTGGTTAGACAGCTATTTCGGGGTCAATAGCTTTCACGCCTGTTCAGATTAATTCTACGTCTTTACCTGATTAGCGTCGAATCCTGGCAACGTATCAACCTACTTGTTATGGATTTGCCACTATACGTACTAAAGATAAACAATACTTGCCGAACTTCCATTCCCAGCTATAATCAAAAGCTCCTCAATCGTGGATTTGCCTTACGAAGCATGTATTCCATCAACCTAGTCTACTAGACACTTCGCCCCAGACATCGATTTCCAGCCCCCTGCTTTGTGGGCTTATAAAGGTAGGTTCTTATAATCATAATGAGACATTTTAGTTTACATAGCTCGCCATCGTATATCTAGGTATGATCAACTGAAACTGCCGGCCCAGGTGGTTTGTACAAGGTGTCAATGGAAGTAGATGGTACGGGACAGATATATATTAGGTACTTAACAGTGAAAGGTCACCACATTTAGGTATTCCCGACGAGAATAGTCCGTGAAAGTCTCTAATTATTATACCTAGGTAATTACTCATCTAGATACGTCAATATGCACAAAGACATCCAGAATCAAAATTTCCATGTCTATTGTCAGGAGCTACCTGTTTTCATGTCCGGAACCAATTGCGAATATTCGGTCTTAGTTCTAAGTTTCAAAATTATCTGAGCTTTGCATATTTGTCAGCCTTCAGAATAGAGGATTAGTTTCAAAGCGAGAGCTAATATCTAGATCTGAGACATGTTAGTTTCGTATCTGGCGTGGCATGCTTGCCTAGATTATTACACCATCATATTTGCCCAGGTGACACCCAACGGCTACTTCATAGTAGGGTTACGTTCGGGCTGTCAGATGAATCAATTTTGAGTACACTGAGACAATATTCAGCTCAGAAGCCGATTACCAAAAAGGATAATTATGCAAGAATTCATTCGTTCTATATTTTATGCACAGTGGCTGATCTATTATCCTTCATGACATTGGTATAACGACGAAACTATAAATGGTGAAACTGTAGGCGTGTTGCTTCTACAGCATGATATTGGCCTTGCGTACCCTATCAAAGGCACTGTACCAAGAAGTCGCCGTGTCCATCTCCTCTGTGAATCCCAGAGCTTTAGCTCGTCCCAGATCGAAAGGACGATCGAAATCCATCAAGCGCAAACTTCCCATTCTCGCACCAGTGTTATGCATACTCCTGTAAATGACGTCTTCCTGAAGGCCCTTCTCGCGACATAGAGCCTGCAGCTTGCCCCAGTGACGGTCCATATATTCGGTTGGATGCAGGCTGGAGCTATCAGGACCGACACCCTCGAGACCGAAGTATTTCGCGAGAATGGGCCAGCGTTGCGACCACGAAACGGGAGTTGCTCCATCTGCGATGTTGAAGGCGCGGGTGTGAACCTTTTCGCGGGGCTGCAATGATGCATAGATACAGAAGCGAGCAATAATGTCTTGATTCGAATCGGTATTTGTGAGTTTCCAGCTAGTCTCATTGCCGGGGAATGGGACGCGCGCCCCTTCTCCTTCTAGGGTACGGTACAAGCCAAGGTAAATGCCCATTGTTTGAGCCATACAATTGGCATTGCCGAAAGGAGCGACGCCAACCTAGATGATGCGTTTCAGCACGAAATCCTGCATCAAGTTTGGGAAGGATACGAAACATACAATGACGTCTGGGCGAACCTCACACCAAGACCATGATTTGCCCTCGGAGATCTCATGGAGTAGGTCTACTTGATGATAGTAAAACAGGTCTTTAGCATACTCGGCAGGTACACGAGGCAAATCCTCTCTTAGAGGTATCTGGCCTCGGAACGGGAATTTGTCGAGTAGATAGACACCATACGCCTGCAGAAGGTAGGGGTTGGGTAAGCAAGATGTTTAAGTCGTTGAAAATGAAAAAAAAATACCTTGGTACCAGTAATCAAAGTGACAAAAGAAAGCTTAGAAGAAAGAAATTCAATGCTTTGCACGGCCGCACGAAGCATTTCCTTGTTGATACGGCATTCTTCTGTAGGAATGTCGCTAGCCCGATATGCTAAAGATGATCGACATTAGCACGCGCGTAAGTCGATACAAAACGACAACAGAAGAAAGGTTAAAGTGGTCATTCTTACCTGCATAATAAACATGACTTACGGTCTCCACGGAGGAGACCTTGTCGGCCAAAGCTTTCGAGATTTGAGCATCTTCACCGGCCAACAGATCGATCCCAGACACGATCTGCAGACGATCATCATCGGGCCACCTTGCCTCGTGGGCGGTGAAGGGGCGATTTGCTATCGCAGTAATCTTCGAAAAAGATCCGGTTGATGGATACCCAGATAGCAGCTGGTTCACGAGAGCCCAGCCGTTGATACCAGAGCAACCAAAGACCACGGCGTGGTGGCCAGAGGTCTTTGTTTGTGAGTCGGCCATGACGGGAGAGGTTTATGTCGTCTCTCGCATAAGAAGTTAGTTCAAGAGCGAGAGAGCTGATTGACTGTGCGTTCAGAGGCCAGGGGTAAATTGAGGTCAGGTGGATGCAGGGCAGAAGTCAACAACTACTAGGTGCACAGTCTAAATTGGATGGGAAGGTAGAAACGACAGTTATGTAAAAATACGACTTACACTTTGTAGCTATTGAACAGCAAGTCTATTTCCAACGGACTATCTCTGTAGAACTGCTGGCCAAAATATAGCAGAAAAGTTGTAGTTTCTATAGTGTGTGAACCGCCTATCCTACAAGATGCAGTTAGTTATTGAAAAAGATTCGACATGAAAAGATTAGAAGATGGTGGAAACGGGCTAGTTCTACCTACATACAGACACTAAAATATAACCCGATATCACTAACGTCACTGTTTTCATTAACTCTTGAGTCGAAAATTCCACGGCAATTGACACACTTGCCGCTATCATAAAGGTCCGTACTTCATAAAGCAATTGAGATGTCGACGTGGACAGTGGACACCAGCCAGCCACCAACACTAGGACCTAGGACCCTACACAAAGCGTATTCATCAAATTGAAAGCGAAGCAGGAAAATTAACAGTGGATTCTACGGTAGCATGGATTCCAGGGAATCCTGTGCCCCTCAAATTTTAGAATGATGCGTGATTTCTTTCCTGATCCGGTAGGACGGAGAATTCCGAGGCTCAGCGAGTCAGAATCAGCGGTGATCAGCCGAGCTAAGCGTCTAGATTGCAACATGTACGTACTCCTGCCTCCCTGGAAATAATGCTAGTACGATGGGGCAAAGAAAGCTGTGGAAATAATTCGAACCCACCCGCCCGTTATAAACACGCACAACATCTCTCTGATCCCCTAAATGTACTTTTACGCTTTAATCTCATAGTAAAGCTACATGGATCCCACCACTCCAGTACGCTATCAGTTATCCCGAGATGAACGGTTGCAAATTCAAGCTCTACGGACCTACGGCAAGCTCACGTACGAGCAAATTGCTCAGTCTACTGGTCATTCTATACGCCAAGTCCAGTTAGCCTGCCAGGAGACCCATCCGACACCAAAAAAGAGAAAGGGCAGACCTTTATTTCTCAAATCCGAGGATATTGACAGGCTTATTGAATATGTGACTAGATCTCAATATACTCGTCGCCTCTCGTATACCGAGTTAGCTCAGCATCTTGATTTGAATTGCTCAAAACTAGCAATCAAATCTGCGCTCAATTCTTGAGGCTACTATCGTTATATTGCACGCCGGAAGCCTCCCCTTTCTTCGATTAATAAAGCTAAACGACTTAGCTGGGCTCAAGAGCATATCAATTGGGCATATAACGACTGGAAAAATATACTATGGACGGATGAATCTTGGGTTCTTGGTAGTCGGCATACTCGTACTTAGATTACACGGCGGAAAGATGAGATATATGAGGATACGTGCGTTACTGAACGTAGACCTCGAGGCAAAGGATGGATGGTTTGGGGAGCCTTTTTTGGGAATGTAAAAGGCCCTTTTATTATATGGGAAAAGGAGTGGGGGACAATCAATTCAGATACATACTGTCAGCATATACTACCTACAATTCGAGATTTTATGTCCCAATATCCTTGTCTATCGCTTATGCAAGATGGTGCACCTGGCCATGGGGCTCAAGCAACCCAAAATAAGATACGAGAATATGGGATTAATATGATATACTGGCCCCCATACTCCCCGGATTTGAATCCTATCGAAATGATATGGGATTGGATAAAGGACTTCCTCCAGGCAAATTTCCCAGACCAGATGAGCCCTATTGAACTAAGAATTGCCTTACAAGAGGCATGGGACGTTGTTCCAGAGGATTTTCTGGTGGAATTGATAGAATCGATGCCGGAACGGTGTAAGGCGGTAATTGAGGCTGGTGGTGGATTTACGAAATTTTGAGCGTGTATTTAACTAGAGCGTACTAGATAGGAATAGTGCCTAGTGGAGAAGACTTACATTATTTCCAGGGAGGGAGGAGTACTCCGTAGTATGTACACGTCCACAGTTACAGTCTCAAAGATCGAAGGGGATTGGTCATTCAAATGGAGTGCTCATCGAATCGGTAATAGTCGGTTTTCTCGATGTGTAATACGTAAGTGTTGAGCATTCCTCTCCCGTACAATTGCAGCCTTCAGCACACTGATAGAAATCATAGAATAATCCTTCCCTAAGAATGCCTCATCCTCCAGGATTCTGGACTCGGCGGACTCGCTTCCGAGAATTCTATATAAGACTCATAAATCCTCCGTAAACTTTCAATCAAAGTTTTACACCCAACATTTAACTCGTATCCGGACTTAAGGAGTAGACAAAGCTTCTTTCTCCTCGTTACACATTTACACTATGAGACACCACACTGACCACAGAGACCACGCAAGCCAGGATTAAACTTCATAGAGAGTTTTTCACAAGTTACCTGTCCTGGCCTAGTATCAGTCACCAATTCACCGCGCAGTGTAGACTTTGAGTTTGATGAGGGCTTTTTAGAGCATTCCCGCTGAGTTGTCCAACAGAGTCCATATTCTGTCGATTCTATTTGATAGTGAGCCAAGCATGAGTTACCTTGTTGTCAGTGCAAAGCTTAAAGTCCACATCCTTTCATATGGCACTTGTGATTGGAAATTTTGGGTTACATCTAGAAGGCATTTCGGGTGTGCTTCCTTTCTTGTGGATCACGTAATCACTGGTTCAAAACGATCTCTGGACCCAGAATTTGGGCCTAATAAACTCAAGTTCCCCAATGTAGATAGCCTATAGGTCAGTGCTGATATGAGCTAACTGGAACCCACTTAAGTGGATTGTGTAGTTATTTTAGCACGAGGTGTGGAATCCAGACCCATTAATGGCGTTACTCAAGGTCTTACTCTGGTAGTATGTCCGTGTCTCGACTTCCGTGAGCATTTCGGTTTTCATAAGGGCCATCACTCATCCGGATTATTGTTAGCTTAGAATTCAAGGACACTAGATTGTAGAGAAGGAGCCTTCTATTACTCGGATTCATCATTCGGATTCCTTGCAGTTGTAACTTTTCACCACTCCGTCGCCGGCCAGTCATCAGTCTCCCTCGTATTTGGATGCTTACTTCTCCGCAATTATTAACGACCGCCGCGGAAGGAATGATAAGCCGATGGCATCCTACGTAGTACTATGTAGACTACATAAAAGGCCAAAAGCCATGTTGACAAGATCCGAGCCGCGCAAGTGACGCCACAATATATCCCGGGCCCAAGACCTTAGCCGGCCGTGTCTTATGCTTTAGGGCGTTTACTCTCACTCATAAGTCAGGGGTTTGCCAAAAAGAAGCAATAATATTAATGAATTTGCTATGAGGCGTTTAAGCCCTGCAGACAAGCCACTGTGAACTTGCGGATGTTTCCCTAAAGCCCTAACAGACGTGACGTTTGAGCGAAAGATGCGCGAAGAAAAGCACATCGATTCATCGACTACAGGGCCAGAGGCAGACAAGATCGTAGAAGGGAGCTCGGAGCGGTACTGATAATGGGAACTTTGGAAAGAGGAAGAAAAAGCAATCAAAATTAGTACGTAAGGCTAAACGACAACATACTACGTATGACCAATGAAATTATGTGCTGTCTAGTAGATTTTCGGAACCCATGCTGTGATTTCATTGGATCTATGATCGAAATCGATCATCTAGTATATGCGAGTTCCCTAACCAACATTTGGAGGCGAACCGTAAAATCTGCAGACAAAGTTTTTAGGTCGTTTTGGGACCTCTAACAACCAACACAGCACGTTCTTACATCTGATACTACCATAACCCCTTGTTTTATTTGATCCCAACCATGCCCTAAAAATTATTGAAGTATTCTTTCGATCTGAAACTACTACGTACGACTGAACTAGGGAGTCCCTCGGCGACTTGAGATCGATCGACATACACTACAGATGTGTGGAGATTTCCTTGCGTGTCTGTGTAGAATTAAACACTGAATATCCCCTCTCGCTAGCACAGCTCCGTTTCTTTTGTTCTAAGAACGATTTGTCCTTATCATCAATTTCGATCTTTACATACGCCAATTACGGGGACGTGAGAGGAGGCAACCGGACAAGATGGTTGACGAGGCTTCACCTGAATTCTTGGCCGAGTCCAAAGTGCAGTCCATCATCGTCTGCAATGCGATCCTCATTGCCTTCGGTGGAGTAGGAATGGGTGTGAGGCTCTTTGTGCGCTCACGGTTTCTGTCTGGTATTGGCTGGGATGATATTTTCTGTTTGATTGGATATGTACGATCGGCCACCCTGGAATACTATTCATACCGATGTCGACTGACCATGTCTTGTTGCGCGACTTTAGATCTTCACATTTGTGGAGTGTTTGGTATGCATTTTGAGTAAGTCTCCATTCGTTTTTAGACGATCTGAAGTGCTGACAAGGATGAAAGTGACAAATTATGGCTTTGGGCATCACTATCAAACTATCATGAATGATTTACACAAACAGAACATGTTTCTTAAGGTATAGCACAGTCCTATACTACCTATAAAACTGTGGCTGACTCGTATTTCGATATCTAGCTCGACTTCGTGACCGAGATTACCTATCTTATTGCTCTATGGGCAGTCAAAGTCTCTTTTGGCTTGTTCTACCTCAAAGTCTTCCCCGGCCGATGGTTTCGCATTATTTGTTGGGCTCTGATCGTACTCGTTACCGCCGAATGGATTGAAGAGACATTTGTGGTTATATTCCAGTGCTCGCCAGTACAAAAGGCGTGGGATGCAAGTGGAAATACACCGGGCAAATGTCTCTCGCTGCTCAGCTTCTTTTACATTTCTTTCGCTATTCGACTTGCGACTGATTTGATTATCTTCGCCCTCCCGCTTCCGGAATTACTTCGATTGAAGATGCCACTGGGAAAGCGTCTTGGTTTGGTTTTCATGTTTGGCCTGGGTATCGTGTATGTGCTTGACGGGCAAAAGTTGTGGTCGTGGATACTGACTGAATGGCAGTATTGTGGTGACAAGTATTATTCGAGCAACTTATTTGAACAACTTCTCGATCGATCATACATGTGCGTTTTCTCGTCTACTGGACCTATGTGGGAAAAATACTAATGTAATTTCAGGGACGCTTGTTAACCCCCTCAACTGGTCATCTGTGGAACTTGGCGTCGGCGTGTTCATTGCTTGCGTCCCTTCATTCAAGAGCTTGATCACCTTCTGCTTCCCCTCTCTCAAACACGTTTTGGGTTTCTCCAGCGGTCGCAGCTACGGTCCTCAGTACGAACTCTATGGAGCATCAGGCCGACGTACAGACGACCCTCGCTCATGGAATGGAAAATCCCATAACCACACCAAAATGAACACCATCACCCGCACAAACGTTGAAGCCAGCCGGAACACATCCGAAGAGCGCATCATTTCGCATACCCCAGTGGGTATCCAGGTTACCACGGATGTGAGCGTCGACCGAGCGACTAAATCAACGGACCCTCACCTTCATCCATGGAACCAAGAAGATTAGGGTCTGGTTCTGGGATTGTCTCGAAAAATTCAGCGGAATCAGAGAGGAAGGATTGGTGTGGGGGCGTTTAGGGATCTTTTACGTAGACTTGCCGCAAACGGAGAACGGAGATAGTAGCACCTAATCATAGTACTTGGCCTGTACAGTATGAATCATGAATCCTTTTTGTTCTCAGTATCCGAGGCCTTTTGTTGATTTTCTATGTACTATGTACTATGAGATTCTGAATGTATCTATGAAATCGCATGCTGATTGACCAGTGAAGGCGAGACTAGACTAGGATTGCCGGCATGGTTTCCTTCTTCTGGGCTCCTTTCTGACTCAGTGGGCTGCGTCAATGATTCATTCAGTGCATCTAGATCCGACTATTTCCACGTGGGCTTTTTGCTTTTTGCTTTTCCCCCCCCCAATCTCCGGAGTATTCGGCTGCCGAAGCGACTATGGAATGAAAACTTCCCTTTGGCTTCAATCGAATGCTAGGCCTTCGTACCTCCTCTTAGTGCCAACACAGCGCAGATAGGTGAGGGTTAGAAAGTTCAAAGCACCAGTGTGGTTGGACTAAGCGAGAGACAAAAAACGGGGCAGAAATAAAATGGATTCCAATGCGGCAGAGGATTCCGGCACCAACCGCTATGCTTAAACCGTCTTAAGGCGCTATTGACCCCAAGCCCGGTGGGTTTTCGTCTCGGCGAATAACGCCACCAAATGGAGGAACACTAGTACGTATTACCGTGTTAGGCAATCGAGGGGGATATGCGAATCAGAAACCTCACCTGTTTGACTGTTACCTATCCTCTCGCCGGCTGGGTCTTCTTCCGCATTCCGTACTCCGTGGATGAATCATTCTCGATGTACGCCACATTGCGCTTCATTCCGAGATCGAGATTGCCTCTGAAACGGTGCATTCGGGCCTTCAGAATGAGGGTCTTACTATGTATAATGAAACAGCCCATGTGAGATGTTGTGTTATCATTTTGTTTCAACGTGCGATGGCACTGTTTGATCAAGTCCAATCATCCTTGAATTGCTTAGGATATGACATATTATCCGCTCAACAAATACAATACTCCTTGCAGAATCCTAGTAAAGCATTGCGGCAACTTTCCGGAGCTTGCTGAAACTATTGATTGATGGGCACTGATAGACAGTGATAGTACACAGGATACACCGGAAATGCACAAATCCCGTAGTCCAGCCATTAGTACCCAGTTAGGAACTCTGTTGAGTCCGTTCTCGACATCTCGGGTCGTAAGTTTTTCAGCATACTCCTATACTAGGGTGCCTAGTGTACGGAGTACTATGGCTACAAGTGCATAATCTAGTCACTTAGTGGTCTTTAGTACCATGCACATCAACGTATGGCAATACAACAGGTGGGCCGACCAAAAGTCTTGGGTGATATTCGCACCTCCCACTGGACTTTTTTGCAGAACTTAAAAATTCCTGGAAATTGCTCCGATTGCCACGTTCTTTCTCTACGGGGTGCATGACCACCCATCCACTCTGACTTATCAGATATCCCTCTGGGCAGTAGTGACTAAGTGTACTCCATTTACATGCACCTACGGAGCGCACATTCGCCGCTTTTCTATTTCGATTCCAACCCGTCCTAACCGTTCAACTAGAAGTTCTTTCGAACTGGGCCCAGAATAGTAGAAGCCCCTTCAGAGTTTCTCACTTGCGACGCCTCCAGGCACTGGTTCCACAGGGAAAATACGGACTTATTCAATTGACTCCATCCGAGATTCTACCAATATCTCTCGTCGAGGCACTTGTTATCGGCTGGGTCAAAATTTAATTTATACCTCGCCAACTACCGTTGTTTCTCTTCAGGTAGCGATCTTCAGTTTTTATTTTCTTAGATTTTTCTTCTTTCTTCCCCCTGTCTAGCTTTGCTTTTTCGGTCGTGTTTCCCACGTGTTTGTTGACGCAAGGGGTCTGACCGTACAATCCACATCTCCTTGCAAAGTCAAGCATAAGGCAGGAAATAAACCTTCTTCTCTTTCCTTCAAGGATGACGGACGCAAAAACCTTCACTGCTGAAGGTACCTCGGTGCCAACAACTCAAACCATGTCGTCCTCACAGGAGGCTTTGGACCTCGATCAGTTGCCAAATGGCTACTATCGTAGCAAGAACTTCGTCGGGTCCTTGATTGCTGTCTGTTTGATGGCTATCAGTTTGTACTTGGGTTATGTCCTGCCGGTACGTTATTCAATTGTGTTGGAAACTCATCAACCGGTCAGTACAGCAGAATTGACGGTTTATTTAGGTCAACAGTTTGGCAGCTATCAACAAGGACCTCGGTCCCGATCCCAACTACACATTGATTTCGACTATGTTCACTTTGATCTCTGGTGTATGTCCTTTCCATTGATTTCTCAAAAACAAAGCAAAATTACCACATACTGACTTTAACAGGTGGCCGTCCTTCTCGTAGGTCGTTTTGGTGACATTTTTGGTCGTCGATACTTCTTGATCGGTGGACAGTTCCTCGGTTTGATCGGTGCAATTGTTTGCGCTACAGCCAAAAATGTCCCAACTGTCATCGGTGGTAGCGCTCTCTGTGGTCTTGCTGCCGCTGTGCAGTTGACTTTTACCTTCGTCATTGCAGAGCTTGTGCCAAACAGGCTTCGTCCTGCCGTGAACGCTGGTATCTTCCTTACCACTTTTCCATTCGCTGCGTTTGGCGGTTTGTTTGCCCAGCTCTTCATTGCCAACACCGAGAAGTCATGGCGCTGGTCTTACTACTTGAATATCATTACTTGTGGTATTTCCGTCATCTTGTTGGTGTTCTGCTACTTCCCTCCTGGCTGGGATACCAAGCATAAGGGTGTATCCAAAATGGAAGGTCTCAAGAAGTTCGACTACATTGGATTTGTGCTCTATGCCGGTGGTTTGATCTTGGTACTTTTGGGTCTTTGTAAGTTTGGGATCTTTCTAACATGAAAACAGTCACTAACATCATCCAAAGCCTGGGGTGGTTCTTCATATGCCTGGAGCTCCGGACACGTCGTTGGCTGCTTGGTGGTCGGCTTCGTCGCTCTGATCGCTTTTGCGCTCTATGGTACGTTTTTCTGTCGCTATCACAGCAACATGTCCACTGATCATCCGTAGAAATTTTTGTCACCATCGAGCAACCTCTTTTGCCCATGTCTTTGCTCAAACACCGCGGCTACAGTGCTACTGTCTGCTCTGCTTTGGTCGGTAACATGGTCTATTTCTCCATGAGGTACGGAAATTTTTCAGATACTCAATAATTATGATACTGACAGCCCCTGTAGTCTGCTATGGCCTGAAGCCATTGCCGCTCTCTACACCACCGAGACTATCAAAGCTGGTTGGCTTTCGGTATGCTTCCATATCGAATTAGAACAAGTCTAATCAGAAGGGCTAACAATAAATCTCCCTGCCTAGGTCTCCACTGGTACTGGTGTTATCGTAGGCGAGATCGCTGCTGGTATCATGATGAAGCCCCTTGGACATAGCAAGTACCAGCTTATTTTCATCACTGTGGGCATCACGGCCTTCTCTGGAGCCTTGGCTGCCATCAACCAAAACACACAGGCCATGGGTCTTGCGGTATGACTCCCTGCACTCACAGCCTCCGACTGACGCTCTGTCCTGACTTGTATTCTTCAGTTCACTGCCATCGGTGGTTTCTTTGTCGGTTACCTCGAGCTTATCACCCTCATCATGTGCCCATTGTACTGCAAACCTGAGGACATTGGTCTTGCTAGCGGTTTCCTCGGTTCCGCAAAACAGGTCGCCGGAACTATTGCCGGTAAGTGTTAATTTCCGGCTGAAGGCATGGATATTTCGTTCAGTGTCACTGATATTTCCTCTCAAACAGCTTCCATCTACATTGCCATCCTTACCAACCGTCTCACCACCAACTTGGGAGAGATTCCAGAGGTCGCCATCTCCGCCGGTCTTCCCGCCTCATCCGTCGCTACTCTCATGGAGGATATCGCCGGTTCTCTCCCCATCAGCACCGTGCCTGGAATGACCGATCAGATCAGCGCTATTATTGTCAACGCCGTCAAGACAGCATACTCTAAATCCTTCCAGACCGTCTTCCTTGCCAGTATCGCTTTCGGTGGTATGGCCGTCGTTGCGGCCGTTTTCACTGTTCCTGTCGATGAGCAGCTCAACAACACTGTTGCAGCCAAGTTGGCTGGGGCTGGTGCAAGTGATGAGGCCTTGAATGACATTGAAAAGGCACACTAGTAGAGATTGACGGGTACGAGTTGTCTTTGTATATGGTTTATTGCATGCTACGATCATGACTGTTATGCATTAGGTAGCTTAATTTTAGAGACAATAAAATGACAATGGCATCGTACTGCGCCATTGCGTTACGACTCATCTATCTTCTTGCTTCTCAACCGTAGATCATGACTTTAGGTAGGTGATGATCCCGTCAGAATATTTCTTCTTTTCAATAATGCCATGTTAGTATTAACGAATGTCCAAGGACGATAGCTAAGGTCTTAGTATCAGGGTATTTGTTAAGTTGTTCCTATCTCATTCAAACTAAGTCCAGAGTCTACAACATTAGATGAAGAGGGTAAGTCATAGATCATCGGGATATAAAGGCACGATTTGATATTTGTTCAAATATACCGAACTTTCATGACGGCACCGTGACATTTGCAGTTGCACCCGATGCCGACACTGTCACATACTATCTGCAAACGCAGTGTTGGAGTTATTCACAACCTCACCGTTCCAAACAACAGCTCCATCAAGCAATACCGAGCTGCTCGAACTGGTCACCGGCACGCTGATATTACCCGAAGTTCCAGAAGGAATCCCAACACACACGGAAAGCCGCGACCCTTGGCTAGTCATCCAGCTTACATTTAACGGGCCGCTCGGAGTATCTAGCACGGCCCTAGCCCAACTGACATCTCCAGGTACTGGTTTGACAGACCAAGCCTGAAATCCGGGTCCAGTCGGTATCACGCCCAGAACAAAGTTTGTAGGGCTAGTAACACTCCAATGCTCCAACCATGTGCTGCACTTGTATATTCTCGCTCCTTCATACATCGACCCGTTTGTACCGATGCCTTCCCAGAAAGTGGTCGCTGGGTCATTATTGGCATCTAGCCGTATGTTCGTCGTATCTGGTCTAGTGCTGTGGTGGCATCTCCGGAGAGAAAGCGAGATTGTATTTAAAAGTAAGAAATAAATGCATACCGCGCTGAGAGTACCCGGATGCGATACTGTCATTGTCATAGAATGGATTGCCATAAGGTAGCGCAAGAGTGTCTGAATATGCCAGCAGACTTAATGTTTTTGAAGGGTAGTGCACAGCGGCAAGCACGGCGATGGAATTTCCATCCTGAGCGTGACTGGTAGCTTCGTCTAAAGAGTCAAGGTAAGCACCAGTCGTGTTGTCCCAAAGATATTCATTGATAGCTGTTAATACAGTCTGAGCTCGCTCAATCCAATTATCGGCATCTAATCATTGCCAACGAAGGTGGCAATATTCGCAGCACTTTTGAGAGCTATGACGTAAAGAGCGTTGAAGTAAGTAAGTTATTCGGCCAAGGAAAGCATAGTCGCCGTAACTTGAAGCTCCACGGACATTTTTGTCAATGAGTGACTTGGTGCTATTGGTAATCCATGGATAGTAATCGTTGAGAACGTTCCGTCGTGGCGAATAGTAATTTTGAACGTAGCTGGTGTTTCTGGTATACAAGAACAAATCGTAACTGCAGAGCACCCAGCACAGTGGATAGTCCGTCAACGCCAGAGTATAATCGTTGATATTAGCAGGTGGGATCCGGCCATGGGAGCGTTGATGATCTGCCACGTCTCCAATCGCGTTGTAAACGGCCTCAGAAACGTTATGGGTCAGATAGAGACTTCTCCCAGATACCGCAATATCTCCTACGTATGGATCACGACCTCGCTTCACGCCGTCCACTAAAACAAGTTTACCAACAAGGCTCGGACTTGCAGATTGTCTCGGATCGCTATCATTGACTTTGAAAGTGTCAATAACCATGTCATTTGTCTAAGCGGCGCCGTGCCAGAACTGGTTGAGCTGCTCATCAGAGCACTCAAGCCACCCAGTAAAGGTGTCCGGAGTTCCAAGGAAGGCCAAATACTCAAGGAAAGAGAGTCAATAGGGGCCTCGCCGAATACATCTGTATAAGGCGAGTCGCTTGTTAAAGCGTCCAGGTAGATTTTCACTTAGCGAAATCCATGCAAGCTGTCTGCACAGACTTGGCTTCTATGGGCACAACCGTAGAAATCAACCCATACAAATGGATCGGCCGGAACTGCAATCTGATCCGTACCATTGGTAATGGCATTGCCATTATCAGAACGAGTGAAATCGGGCAGGTTTGCCAAATATGTTGTAGTTTCTGGGAAAGCAAGTCGAATCCCGGAGCTATTGTCGGATGCGCCTCCAAAAGTGATATTCACGTGGCCGATGACATTGACCCCAAAATCAAAGACGATAGTCGGAAGCTCTGTATCAGTGGGAGACCGCGTCAATATGGTTGGGCCCTTCGCAGTTGCAAAATGGTAGATGAATTTTTCCATGCTCCATCCATGAACAATCTCGATGTAGTCGTAGATTGACGTAGACGCTCTGTATATGTCCCAGTCCGATTTCCTCTACGGCGCACGTGTGTAGGAGGGTTTTGAGTAATAATTGGAACTCAACAATCGACCTGTTTGTTGTCTGCAGGATCTGTAAGTTCTGTAGATATTGTCGTCGAGCAAGAGCCCGACCGTCCCAATTGAGTCTAGCGGCCGTCATCGGCAAAACGTCGGCCCGGGCCCGCGGTGTTTTCTTCTCCTTCCTCCTCCCGTCTGGACTTCCCTTTGCTTCCTGACGACGTTAGCCATTGATTTCTATCGTACGGAGAACGGCCAGGGCAATGTCCATCAAGCTGGGGGAGCTATCGCGGCTCCTCAACGCGCGCTATGTGGTCCATCTATCCGATGGAAAGCGTTTAGTGCTCTTCCGCTTGCCATCAATCGGCCCATCATCCCACCAGAAGCCGCATGATTCTTCAGATGGCTGGTCATACTACGCCATGGAGGCAGAATGCCCACATGCAGGAGGGCCCATGGAAGAGTCAAGTGTGGATATAGAAGATTCGGCATATGTCGTGTCATGTCCCTGGCATGCCTACGATTTCAATGTGGAGACTGGTGAATCTAGCGTGGGTATCAAGACATGCACCTACCCTATTCGTATCCAAGACCAAACCGTGTTCCTAAACTACATACAAGACAACCGTGACGTGGCGCTTGTCAGGCTCGAGCCCATTTCCGAAAAGGTCAAGTTGAAGCACCATCAAGATTCGGACCATCTTACAAAAACGCACACTAGCACGGTTGCTTCACACCATTTGGATGAACATTCCTCATTCTGTGGCTGGGCCGTGGAGATCCTTAATACTGCGGATCCAGAACGCAAGATCGAGCTCACTCATCGGTTGTACACCATATTCAACGACAAAGAGACCTCTCCTTCACCTATGCCATTAGGAAAGGGTACGGTAGTCCCCCCTGATCAACCTCCTCGTCAAGGCTTGACCGAAGTCAAGCCATGGCAATCCCAATATCACGGACGTGGAGGTACCGTGAAGAGCAGAATCGCAATGCTACACGCTCTGGCAAACATTGAATTATGGGCGATCGACCTTGCTATTGATATATGCGTTCGATTTGCAACTTTTCACACAGAAAACATACATGAGCTACCACGAGCTTTTTTCCAAGACTGGCTGAAAGTGGCAAATGACGAGGCGAAGCACTTTTCGCTCCTCCGCACTAGAATTGAAGAGCTAGGCTGCCACTTTGGCGCTTTATCGGTCCATCATGGTTTATGGGAATCAGCAACTCGGACAGCTCATGATCTTCGAGCCCGAATCAGCATCATAGCTCTGGTTCATGAAGCCCGCGGCCTCGATGTCAACCCGATGACCATTGAAAAGTTTCGCAAGGCCGGAGATCTGGAAAGTGTCAAGGCTCTGGAGATCATTCATCATGACGAAATCACCCATGTTACCACTGGTCATAGATGGTTGACTTGGATTTGCGATCAAGAAAAGACCGACCCGATTCAAGTCTTTCGCAGCAACGTTCAAAAATACTTCAGAGGTACTATCCGTGGGCCATTCAATGAGGAAGCGCGACTGCAGGCCGGAATGGATCAACGATGGTATAGCCATGACAATGCAATCAAAACTTGAGGCTATTTGTCAATTGAAGTTGAAAAAGGACCTAGGTATTACCCGGCAAAGGTTTACTTCGCCAGCTTCACACGCCATCCCACTAGATCTCATCTCGTAACAGCACAATGCTCAGACTTGACACGGTATGACCTTACGACCAATTCTGGCGCAGATAATGTGATGAATAGACGTCAGAAGAGCAAATTCAAACAGCACGTCGCCAGCCAAAGTGAATTACACTAATTGGTATTCCATCCATCTTGAAACACTAGGCACCGTTCTGAATGAATGAAAGCCTGACGACTTTATAGTTGTTCCAGCGTATAACCTGACCCGATAATATCGTTTCTCGCATAGATGGCACAAGACCGTTGGTTAAGAAGGCAGCAGCTAGCGATGTACTGGTTACTATGCTATAGTATTACCTATCTCACAATAACGTTGTCCTAACACGGATGATATTCGATCACATTTGCAAAACCATTGAAACATATTATTGAGGGCAACTAGATTCATCAAAACCTCTCAACAGAGTTCTGATTCTTCTCATGCAGGTCTTTGCACACTAAATGCCCGCAACCCAATCGTGATATGACGAGGGCTCGTTGGAGCACGCTTTTGGTATCTATAGCTTGTGTATTAGCTACTGTCGCTGCAATACATGTATTACAGTGCTGTCACTTGGCTCTTACAATCCAAATATATTCCCGCTACTGTCCACATCCACTCCATAACAGAGTGCATCGTTCAGGATTAAAGTTGTTGAAAACCCCAACATGATGCCAACACCTTACAATTTCTTTTTAACTACATCATTTCTGATTGGAGTATCAGAGTTAAAGAATGCCTGGAGTCTACCCTTTGTATCGTCTTCGCGCTGCGGTTTCAGCCACTATAGTTGTTGTTCCTAGTTAATAATATCCTGCAGACCAAGGATACAAGGAGTCTCACCCTGACAACAGCGAGTCCCTGTGGTTGACCTGGGTTTGGTATACCCATGCCACTACTGCCTCGGTAAGGTCGAGACCTTATATTTTTCACTTCCACTTCCACTCCCACTCCCCAGTTGTCTTCGAGCGTTAGCCAGCCTATAATGCTTTGGATACCTGTGTTAGTCCACCCGACATCATTCGTATTGTAGATTAAGTCGACCCGAGTGTTCTCGGTATAATCATGCTATCAGACAATTATTAGCATCAGTCCTCGGAGCCTGAATCTGGATCTTCTTGGACGTTTTACCTAATCTAGTGCAGGTTGAAGTGTCTGGGCGAGCCATTTATTAAGCGTTGGTAGATCGTTGATACAGATCTTTCCCGTGCTAGCCTCTTGCTGCATGTGAGCAACTGTGCAATGTATCAGTAAGAGCATGGGCAAACTAAACCATTACCAGGTGTGTTTTGTCAAGGAATGGTGCGTACCAATGATGAAGTCTGGATCGGAAATCATGAGAGCTGTGCAGCCATAGAGATAAGTGATACCCCAGGCATTGTCTACCGACTGATCTATGCTGAAAGCCAGTGCGGAATGACCCATTGCCTTTTGCGTGTTTGGAATGCTCTTCCATATCGTATATAAAGAATAATGTCGCTTTGCGAGGTGCAAATCCTCGTCGCTATTGTCGATTTAGTAATTTAACAGAGCAGTTTGTTCGTGGGCATTCACGATTCCAAAGGAGCAGATAGGGATAGTGAGCAGAGAAGGGCTACCCATACGCCCAGCAGCAAGTTTAACAAAAGAGAAGAGCGTGCCATGACCAGTGTATTGATCGCATACGTTGCATGTACCAGCGTGATAACTATTGAGATTGATGGTGGGAGTGGTATCATACTTATACCTGCAGGAGGTGCTTCCAATTGCCCGCAAGCAAAGCGACAATAGCCCCTAGGTCCCAGCTATTGCTCGACTGTAAAGAACTCCAAGATCTAAGATTGCTTTCCTCTACAAAGCGGCGCCGCCACCGAGTCAGCATCCTATTCCAATAGGGGCAAACCGTGGGTTTGAGAGCTGGGGTGATCGATTTGTAGCTGGCCATGCGTTGGTGATTTGGAAATGCGATTCATAAGAGCATTATTATACTACGAAAGCATCGTAATAGCATAGTGCTATGACAACGTATTATAATATAATAAAGCATAATAATTAGACCATGATCCTAGATATTTACAGTGATTCAATAGAAGTTAATTATACTACAATATAATAGGCTTGCCGTAGGCCTGTTATAGGCCAACAGAGATATTACATCGGTAAAACCTCACGCATTCCTAATTAGGCAATGTATTAATTGATGTACTAGCTCAAGGCAGGAAAGCTATCGTATATATTTGGGAAAGTTAACGCGTTTCGTGGTTACGTGTAATGATAGTAATAGTAATTTGTTGGTTTAACTACCGTCCGTATCACGAAGCATACTATAGCAGACGGTAGTGAGGACGGTCCAACTGCCCTACGTAGTGAGCCTGCTTACGTTATAGGCACGAATTCTGTTATAACGACTGATCCCCAAGAATCGGCGTATCCGAGGCGTCTAACTAACTATGTAGGGGGTCAACGCGTATATGCTAGGTACAGTAGTTCCTCTCCGAACGTACGCGTTTGCTCCAACAGTGAGATTGGTAGTCCGACAATAATAATACAACGTAGTCTCCCGTAGGATCGCACGATCGTAGCTAGTACTTATGCACTACCGCGTCGTCATATCACGGCGCGCTGCAGGATCACAGTGCTGCCACCCAGATCTTACGGTTACCCATATGTTCCGGCTCATTGATGATAGGCTGTGCGAGTCAATGTTTCTTGCGTTATTAAGTCGCAGGAGGGAGGGTTGGGGCGGGGCTAAGCACTACTCCAATCGGACCGTATAATTACTGCATGGAACATTGCCACATTGCGTTGCAGCTGTGCATGCTCAATTATTATAAATAGAGCCTTCTTCGGCCTCAATCTTGCACTCACCTTTTAGTCAGTAATATAACGCTACTACCGTGTAAATGAAGTTGGTCGCCCCTCATCAAGTTATCAATTTGGACAACAGCTAGGATTACCATGAGCGACTCCAATCCATCACAACCTGCATTCAGACTGGTCTCTGCGAGCATGGTCGACGAGTGGTCATATCTGCTTCCCGGTCCGGATCGCAGTGCATTCATCGCGGCATGCACAGAAGCTGAAGCAGATGATCAGCTCCTCCAGGCTGTACTCAGTCACTATTTCTCAACATGGAAAACAAGCCTGATGGCCGATGATCTGAGCAGGCTTCAAATGCTGGCTAGATATATGCAGATACGAGACTATGTCAAAATTATTCAACTCGAAGACGACACTGATGAATTCAGGGAGAGGCCACCTTCAAAATTCTCCATCATCTGGCCGCGACATGAAGATGGACGGGTTGTGGTTGAGGCGCTTGGGGTAGAGTTCCTCAAGTCGTTGCTTGCTACCCGGCAGCTTTGCCCTAACAGGCTCGAGATTAAGGATAAATACACAGTACCTGAAAGTTCAGATCCAGAAATAGCAGCAATCCTCGCGCGTGATATTTTGGATGGTGCTGATTTGGCGGTAACCGATTTCGTCCTAGACAAGACATCACCAACAACAACTATCATCACTGCTGAGCTGTCAACTGAGGATCAGGGTCTGGGTAGAAGATTTTCGATCTTGCGAAAAGCGCAATTATGTCTTAGTCGCAATCTGATCTCAAACTCTTACTGGGCCGATCAAATCCTCCTCCATGCACCACTGCTTAAAGAGCTCTCACTCTCTTTCTCGCGATCTCATAATGTGATGAATGCTCCTTCCTTCATCCTTCACAGTACAGCCTTACCAGTGCCAGCACTCGAGAAGCTAGAGCTCTCTTCGGGCAGGCTTTCTGTCCAAAGTATCTTGGCAATCCTGAGCAATTCGAAACAGAGCCTGACGGGTATTTCAATTCGCGTAATCACACTTAGCACAAATTCAACTTGGGCGGAGCTGCTAAGCCGCATTCACAAAGAATTCCCTAACTTGACTTGGTTTAAGTTGGGATTTCTCTATGAAGGGCCCACTTCAGGGATTCAACTCACCTTCCCTGGTCTTGACGAAGATTCGGGGGTTGGAGAGCCTTACACAAACGGGCTGAAACTGCTAAAGAGAGGCCCTGCAGGTGCCAGACGCATCCCTGGGGTTGAGTATAGGGGGCGCGATGCGAGCCATGTGCTTAGGATCGTTTCAGAATATGCCGTGGCTGCACGGAAATAACACTATACGTAACAAGTACCTTACAAAGATGGAAGCAATTTACAAGCATGATGCATGACTGCACACATCGGTGAATAACTATGTTGTAACTGGGATGAGAGCTGTAATAACTCCCGAGGTCTGCTTTAAGTAGTTTTAACAATCTAAGCCACGGCAACATACCCAGACTAGAATTCAAATCATTTCAGTTTATCGTGACCCGGCATATCTTAGTGGAAGTCTGAGCTGTATACTGGCCAGAACTATAATAGCTCCATTTCAGGTGATCAATTTTTCTTTTTCATGCGCAGACAATCCATCCGACTTTCAATCACCTCAAGCCGCCTTTACTATGATTAAGGTCCTCTTGCATGAGGGAGACACGAAGAAGACAAACGAAGTTCGAACCACCATGTTCGATCAGATCATACCAGTAATTTACCTATTTAATACTCGAAATTGCGCCGCCATCTGACCAGGACTCTGGTATAGGCCGCTCGAGCCCTGTCTCTGACTCACGTCAAGAGCCCTAACAAGAACCTTGATATCCTGCCACTTGACGATTGCAAATGGCGAAAACTCTGTCTAGCAGAGACTCAAATAAGGTATTATACCCAATCCATGTTATCACGAGCACATGCTAAGCACAAGTCAAACTTTCAGACTGATATGGGGTATCTAATCACGATGCAAGTTTCACAGTCTTCAACAATACAACCACTCGTCTTCTTGTGTCGGAGCTCGAATTCGACATGCCTTGCTCTGTACACGTATTCGATGCACGAGGCTACCAGGAATGCACCCGTTCGTTTTAACCGAAACACATCTCAATTTCCTTCACCAGCATCTCTGATCGAGTTGTACTTTAGCGACAAATGGAATGGTTGTGAGGCAGTTATACTCCCTGAGCTTACTATACTCCATCACTTTCTTATTGATTTGGGTACGGATTTTCAGTATCAGCAAGCGGGAATAGACAAGAGACTTACTGATATACTTTTTGTATAGGCGTCTTACAGAAATGGACGATGAGAAATGTGCTCGGAGATGGGCTGTCATTCAATCGCATGCGAACTGCCTTGGACAGATGGAAAATCGGATGGAATTTATGTACCGGTCCTCTATTTCCAAAATATGTAGAACGAATTGGGTTTGTAAAGCATGCCGCTATTGAGCTGTGGTATCTTGCAAGAAAGACAGTCGATGGGGCGGCAACAACCGAGTCCGATCAGAATCATTAGATCATCAGACGTTAATTGCACCGGTTACACTCTGATCCTCACGGAACAATTCAATGAAGGGTGGGAAGACATTCAGACATTCGCACGCTACATCGTAAGCGAGATCTTCCGTTGATACTTCTCCTACATCACGCATTCCTAGACGGTTAGCGACTTCGCTCCGATCTATCGATCGATTAGTTCTCCTTCCAAAGTTAGTCAAGTGAGGCAGTTCCGAATCATCTGTCTCCGCGTATCGTCGAAGATGAAAAGAGGATTTGATGTCATGACATGTAGTTGATACTTTAGATATATGACCTCTGACTAGGATTCGGAGCAACTTTCTTTGCGTTAGCCCTCTTTGCCTGAATTGACTCTTGAAGGTTAAAATACTAATGCTACTATGCGGCGCTTGCTTTTTACGTTTCAAGTGTTGATAAACACGGCTATCCCTAATATGAGAAAGACGTAAATTTCGATACCGCAGTCATTCTGATAAAACAGAATGGGGCCGATTAGTGGATCCTTTCTAGATCACACGTATGATGTTTCGATGAAAATGACCAATTAGGTTCAATATATTATTACATACTAGGGGAAGATCGATCGTCGTGCCTTACGGAAGTAATAATGAGACATATTTCTGGTGGTCAATGAAGGAGGGGTCGTCTTGATAACCTTGTCTCGGCTCTACCATATTGAGTATCGCCTGCTTATTGCACAATTCTAATTCGTCAGGCTTGCAGTTTGATCGGAGAATTATATTAAATCAGATTATCATGGGTTTTTAATACGCCAACGTCCGGTTCGTATAAGCTGAACTTTCAGCTGATGGATGAAGCTGAATAGTATCCGAATGCAGCGGACCTATAAATTGCAAAGTATGACTCGTTGACAGATTGACTTTGTAACTCTCTGTATTTAAAGTGTTGATTGCTGAAAAAATTGAGCCTTTGTGACAAACATGTGAACATCCGACCTTAAGCATATAAGGAGGAAGCACCAGTTTCCCTGTATATAACCAAGTTTTTTCAAGCCATTCCCCCTTTTCAATTCACAATCCTATCCCAACCAAGAAAATGGCCTCTACAAAGCCAAATGTGGCTATTATAGGCTCAGGTCTTGCTGGGTTAAGCCTTGCATTGGCCCTTCACCAACAATCCATTCCAGTCACTGTCTACGAATCTCGTCCAGGTCCTCTCAACATCGGCGGAGCAGTTATGCTGTCACCCAATGCATTACGCATCCTTGATCATCTGGGAGTTTACCAGACCGTGAAAGAGAAGGGTTACAATTTTGATACCCTCCATTACCGGGATCTGTCCGGCAAGCTGCTGGAGACTTATGATTTCGGAGGAGAAGAAAAGTACGGATACAAAGGTCTTCGCATCTACCGCTACGTCCTCATCAATGAGCTGCTAGTAGCGATCAGAGAGAAAGAGATTCCGATACATTTCAGAAGAAAGTTTACAGAGGTCATTGAGGAGACTCCTACTCATGGCGTGACTTTTGCATTCGCCGATGGCAGCACGGAATCCGCCAGCATTCTTGTCGGGGCAGATGGCATTCATTCAACAGTTCGCAAATATTTACGTCCAGATCTAGAGCCCAAATTCATCGGTATGGCTGGTATCACAGCAGCTGTACCAACGGCCCAACTCAAGCTGCCCGAGGATTACCATATCCCAGTGACAATAACGTCTCCACTGGGAGGATTCGTGATAGCTCCGCAGCAGATCGATGGCTCTGAGGTCCTGATTGGCAAGCAGCAACGTGTGGTTGCAGGTGAACCTGGCTGGGATCGTGAATTTGTCGCCGATAAACAAGGTGGTATGGAATTTCTTCAAGCGGACAACGCGCATTTCCCAGAATTCGTTCTCAATGCCGTCTCTAAAATTGATCCTGTCAAGGTCAATAAGTGGCCGTTCTTTATTGTGCCTAAACTCGATAAATGGGCTTCCGATACGAGACGAGTACTCATTGTCGGAGACGCTGCACATGCTATCCCCCCATCCGCGGGACAAGGTATCAACCAGGCTTTTGAAGATGTCTATGTTCTGGCATTGTTACTCGGCAAAGCAGACGAGGTCACTAGCATGCCATCGGCTCTGAGCTTTTGGCAGACCTATCGCCAGGAGAGGGTTGATAGAATTCTGGAGCTCAACAAACAGATCGATTTGCGACGAATGCCATCCGCTGGTGCAACGGCTGGTTCTAGAAGTGGCTTTGTCCAGGAGGAGTTCGATTTGACTTGGTTGTACAATCCTGACTTTCAGAAAACGGTAGAAGATTGGGTTTCTGCAAACAAGAAATAGGTCATTGATCTAAGAAACCTTACGTGAAGTAACTGGATGTCAACCATTCTGTTAGATATTATGCCAGGATATGTAGATTCCCTTTGTCAGATGACCGTGATTATGATCCCTAGTCCTAGGTAGAATAGTACTGCTACAAGTATATATGCTGGTTATACCTTGATCAAATGATCGATTGTCTAAAATTATACGAATCAGTAGTATCGGCGCCGCTCGCACCATGTAATATCTAAGGATGTGGACCGAAAATCCGAGAAAATCCCGCAAATCCATAATCCAAAAAAAGCTGACTGTGAGTTGTCATCGTCGAGTTTCCATACAGAATGGCCCATCTCGTGGCGGTGGTAGATCCCGACTAAGCGGAGGCTTACCGGTAGTACATACTACTCGAAAACATTCGAAATAAAGACTGAAAATAACTAACGCCGTCATCATTAGCAGCCTGAGTAACTTTGAGTGCATGATTCATCTGTGGCACTATGTAAAGGCAAAACAGCTTGCGTAGTCATTGCTTGTCCTAATCTGTCCCTAACCCTAATCTACCTAGCACCTCCTTTCCGTTTGGGGTCGTAATATTCGTTTGCTCTCGATAATGATCCATTCCAACCTTGGAAGGTTTCGTAAGGAGAACAGAAGTAGCAGTTGATTGTGATTAGGCCAACATTAAGGTACATCTAGTAACCAGACACACCACCAAGAGAGAAAACAAAATAGTCTAATATCTCAAAGCATATGTAGGCAAAGTTATTGATTTCAATATAAGCTAACCCAGAATAGATACAGCTGCATGTTGTGGAATTGCCTCTATAGGAAAATCGAGCCATGAGGTCTCCTGTATATACCAGGCAACTCATATCCCAAGTCGTATTAAACCGCAGTAGCAAAGCCAATGCGAGAGTTGGTCGAATCAAAGACAGAGTAGTAGTTCTCCAAGAACTTCTGGCCGATGATAGTATTTACGCCAGAGCTACCGCCATCGCTAATCCAGGCATAATACTTGCCAGAGCTTAGGCCGTAATAGCTATACTGGGCGGTGGGGATCAAATACTGCGACGGCGTAAGGGTGTATGTAGTAGAACCAAATTTGATACCAAAGTTCGAAGTGGGCTTAGTAGTGAACACAGCCAGGCCAGAGAAACTATCGGTCTTGCCTCCAGCAGCAGAAAGGAATTTGTTGTAGGCTGTGGTCGGGATGTAGATCAGCGTGGTGCCGGTATCGACAATGCCCGAGGCAGAAGACGCAAGGGTCGTCGAGCCAAAAGTGAAGCTAGCAATAGAAATGCCCCAATAATAAGAAGCATCGCCACTGCTCAGTTTGGAGAAGTATGTAAGTGAGCCAGAGTATTTTGAGCTATCGACTCCACCGAGGGTAAGCTCCCCATTGGTGTCATCACTGTCGCTTCCGCTTTCTGGACGGAATGAAACACCAAGAACCTCCTCTGAGATAGAGCCCTGGCTGTACAAATTGTCCATGAAGGTTGGGACGGTGTTGGCGTTAGAGACAGTACCTTCAGTCAAATCGACCGGGCCGAAACCAATGATACCATCGACGCCGGTAAAGCCGGACGATGAAGTTGCAGCACCGATTGACTGTGATGAGACAGTGAAACCCCCGAAGCTGACCTTGTCTTTGTACTCATTGCCAGAGAACGAGCCGCTACCATAGCTAACCGAGACCGTACCGCCGGTGCTCCTGCCTGAGGAGCTCGGCTCGCATGAGCTTTGGGCACCACACCAGGTGTTTGAAGCTGAACAGGATGACGAATCAGTAAAGCAATTCTAAAGTCTCTTAAAAGAAGCAACATACATCCAGTGTCGACTATAAGGTCGTAGGTGGTACCCCCAATTGAGACTGGAGCAACATAGCTGACGTCTTCATTCGTGACTGAACCAGAGCTGACCGCAGAGACGGCGTCGATGGCAGCGACACCGTTGACCTTATTGAGGCGAGCTTGGCCTTTGCTAACGAGATTTTTAACCGACGTGAAGTTCGAAACACGCTTTAATGGCAAGACTGCAGTCTTGACCTGGCGCTCAATCGGCGATGCCAAAGCTGCGCTGGCAGCTAGAAGTGTAACGAAGGAGATCATGGTGGAAGAGACAAATGTAGAAATCAACGTCAACGTCTAGAGTGAGTTGGAGGATAGAGAATCAATCAGTCGTTTCCGGGGCGAAACACAACCTTTTATATACCCAGGCATTTTAACATGATGTGTACTTCGCGGATTGACCGTCACGATACCAATAGTAAACATTCATGGTTTTCAAAAAAGGAAGGTGACATTTAGACCCCGATTCAACACCAATTGGATTGAATTATGGCTTGTTTGCACTTTAATCTTAAAGCCATTGCTGATCTTTTTCTGTATATAACAGACGCCACTTGTTAGGCATACTACCTTATACTCAGAAGAATCGATCACATGAGATTTGTTAATCAAGCTTATTAGGCCATGTCTCATTCCGATCAGTCAATATTAACCTTAGTTTGCCCACTAATAGCATTCAACCTAGGGTACTATCTTTAGCCTAATGCAAGTCGTTATCTCTCTTGTTGTAGGGAGGGAAAGGTACCACCTTCTATTACTAGTTAGGCTAGGAACTAGATCAAGCTTTTGAAATGGGCCTAATCACTCGATCTAATACCTACTTACTAGTGGGCATGAAGACTCGATTGAATGCTTACTTATTGTACATTAAAACACTTGTCATCAGCTGAACAAGCCCGGTACTCCTCATTATGCCGCATTTGAATGTTGGTGAACGCCACGGATGCCTCCAGAAAGACATTACCTTGGCCCTCGATCGCGGTCCTCGTAAGAGCATCCTATGCTTAACCATGTTTGGAACATAGACCGAGAATCTTTAGGCTCCTAGAGCATCCGTGCCGAGATAAGATTAGACTGGTATTGCCCTGAAATTTGCATCCATGATAACGCTAATATGATTTAGCTGCAGATCCCTATCGCGGGATTTGGCAGTCATTCACTGAAGTACAACCACGGGCATGAATCTCCATCTGGGGCTCTGCACGGTCTGGATGGCGAAAACACCCTGGTCATCTAACGAAAGTTGCAAATTTCCCTCGCCGTACATTGGATCAAAGTACTTGCTGGGAAGGAGCAACTTGGTCCCGTCGCGGTATGTGTTGCAATTTCCATTGAGCTAAAAAGATGTGCTTTTTAGTAATTCTTGATGATTGAAACATGTAGCTTGCGACCGAATGCTCTTACTGAAAAGGTGGCTTTCTTTCCTACAGCGTACAGGGTAGCTCAATGTGACGGTAATGCCGAGAACAGTTAAACTATCAAGCCTCTGCCCAGTCAAAGCAAGTAACATGCGGAAGCGCAATGTTCTCGAGTTGTGACTCCATTCATGCATCGGAAATTTACTACCTTGTGGCTGGCGAGGTTGCAATGTTCTATTTCCAGCTTTTCGACAAGTCTCTTGGCAATTAGGGAGCCCCAATAATACTACCAGAATACAGAATGTTATTCGCCGCTATTTACCGAGTCTCGCGCTCAAAATAGTCTCGCCAGAAGACACTAGCACAATATCGACGAAAGATGAGAGAGCAAGCTATTAAATGCCTTCGGCATAGGAATGGTACATACACTAAAAGTGGAAAGCGTTCCTTGGTGAGGGACGTCAGTAGGATCTAGTAAAAGTCGAGAACACTGTGAATCAAAACTTCAGTGCTGAAGGACTATTCTAATGGCTCGCATACACTTGCAGCTTTTTCTCTACATGTTGTGGAAAGGTCTTTAGACACTGAGTGCTGGCGCGCTCTCGGACGTAGCTTTTTTGCTATCTCACGACAATGCCGACCTCACCTTGTTGTATCTTCAGGTCGCAGGAGAACCATCCTTGGGCGTACGATGATGGCTTTGCCATTGGCGTGTGGATGGTCGACAGTCGTGGCTATGTGGGAGATGAGCCTTTCTACCGTTCTGTCGAGTTCCGTGATTAAAAGGATCGCGGAGAGATGGGTTATCTGGATGTAGACCGCGTTCCCTATCCTTTTCCAGCCAGACCGGTCATAAGCTTACCTTGGCCTTGGTTCTGCATTCCGTACTGATTGAAGGATCATTTCGTGTAGGTGGCTCGGTGAGCCAACCCATAGTGATCATGATACAGGCGACATTGAACGACGCTCCCCTGGTGGTTGGTGACCGTGAGATCGATAGCTGTGATTCCAGGCTTACTGGCCAGTACATGGGCGTGCCCCGGCGGAGGCATAAATGAAGTCCGACTCCTTAGAAGAAGCCAACCAACCGCTCGGCGTGTTCAAGGTCTAAAGTCAGGCTTGATCGGCGGTGCTGCCAACGATATCCTCGCAAAAGAACCAGCGTCATCAGCAACCAATCCAGTGTTAGCAGCGGATGTGAGAAACACCAACCTCATAGTCACACCGCATTTAGCATGACTGGCTCAGTCAACGATTGAAAACTATCAGCGAGTTTAGATAGAGACTCCGTGCGCATTCTTCGACAATAAATCGATATATGGTAGCCGCAGCAACATAGCCTTGAAACATCTTATATAGTGATCCATCTGAACTATTGAAAATGTTTCCTTGCCGTTTTCCGAAGTGCATCTAGCACTATCCTTGTCCGAATAATCATCGAATTGGAATCTCAGTGAAGCCCGTCCATTCAGTTGTAGTCATTGTTTATTCGATATGCGGCCATTTTCCTCCATGTAAACTAACCAGTCATCTCATGACATTCCTTATGGTAAATCACCTCCTTGAAAATGAGCTTCGATCATCTCCGACTGTAGACGAAGCAGATTCGACCATCGGATATAAGCTCCCGCCATTACCGCGAGTATCGAATTTTGTTGTAAGTTTTTTTTTTCGTATGAATGGGAAAGACGCGTCTATAGCGGCGTCTGAAATAGACAAGGGCCGGTGTAGAACACTGCATACTGATCGGTCCAAACAATATGCAGACCCGAATATCTGGTCCCCTGCGTGACCGTGCCCACAATTGCATCCTGTACTTTGGATTGAGGATAAACGATGTGAATGTCGATGGGCATGAGGCGTGTTGCTGAATTGGAGATTTTGAGAAGGGACAGCAAATGACAGACGTTCAGATGTTGCCCTTGCCGTGGACTGATCCTGTAGTGATTTGTTTGACTGAAGTTTTCTTACTAATCATAGCTTTCGGATAACTATCACTCTGCTGAGATTGGATCGGTACAAAGTCGACGCCCATCAACAAATCAGTGACGTTACATTGTGTTCGTGGAAGCAAGCCATTGTGGTCCAGGCTTACCTGTTTCTTTGTTCGCAGTCTCATAGCATCAAATTGTAGTTAGAGCCCGTCCAGAGAAATCAACATCCGTTGTCAGGAAACCAAAATTCGAAGCGTTGTGGAGATGCCGTAGATGCCGTGGTATGGATAATTTCATAGAATGACCCCAAGTAAGCAGTAGGGCCATCTTACCAAATGGGACTAACCAATCCACCACACAAACTTATTGCTCAGTCCAAAGAATTGTTTTTTTTTCTTTCTTGCTCCAAGCACATATCACCAAATCATTTAACATCCCTGGACAAAGCCTCCAACAAAGCCTCAAGATGTAGCGATTCCCACGCAGCGAAGCTCACGGAACAAAGCTCTCTGAAAAACCTCACACTTTTGCCTGCTTAGCAGTTTCGCCGCCCAGGGCAGACCTCTGAGGACTTTCCTAGTCTATGTAGCGGTGACTTCTAAGCAGAGCGAAATAAAGATGATATAAGACATCAAATAAAATGTGTTTCGGTTAGTGAAAACATACAAGGAAACCTGATGTCTCCTAGAGAGCTAAGAAAGGATGACTAGCTCATAGTCGCGAACAGAAAGCTAAATGACAATGTCCTTCTCAATGAATCCTTTCTATACTGACAACTCAGGCATCTAAATCAAGAATTAATGAAGCAAGCATTGAAGATATGAACCAACCCATTCCAGAAATGATAAAGGAATAATGAAATGGAACAGCTGTTGTAACTTTGCTCTTGGGTATATATATAGATCTCTCTCTCTTGCCAGGAAGTTTGAACTGGTAATCATCTCCCTTCACTTCAACATTCTCATTATCTTGATTGGTCAACACCTCTTAGTCTAAACCTTGAGACGGAAAGTACAGTTTCCACAATCAAACATCCAATGGCTGGGTTACTACAGATCCACCGGCCTGGACTCACTCTGTCGACCTTAGAAATATTGTCAAGCCTTATATTACCACTAACATTTACCACCCATTAACGGGGTCTCGTTTTTGGTCGTACGGTAATACTGTGGGTTTTCAAATATTCACCCGCCCTTCGGCATATAAGAATATGCCGAAGACTTCTCACTATCGAACAGTTCTTCAAAAAGTACGAACTATTATCAACATAGAGCATCGGGCACAAAGTCAAATCACCTATATCCTTGACCGAGTTCGCTCATTGGACGACCTGTCCATCGATGATGTTCTCGAGTTGAGGAGTCTCTCTGAGCAGTCTATTGGTCTCGACAAAGTTGGCGACGATATCCGCGGCGTGGACGATGCACAAAATGCATATATTGTCTTGAAAGGATGCCCAAGCTGGATGCATGAAGCTGCTGCTGGTGTGGTCTACGTGTTTCTTGCCAAGATACGAGAGGAGCTGGGTGCTGCCACTGGCTTGGACTACGTTTTGACTGGCAGCTAAAGTGAGTATTATATTAAACCTACTACTTAGCTTTACAGAACTAACTATAGTCCTAGGATATCTATTGCGTGGCAAATCCAGCCACTCGTTAAAAGAAGCAGATGCGTCTGTCAAGAAGTCTAGAGTATCAATCTCAAGGAATCCAGCTTGTTGGCAGCCTTGAGCTATCTATACAGTTATACTACATTAACGGTAACAATCAATATATCTGAACAAGGCTGCGTTTTCACCCAACAATTTGATCGATTTGACGACCATCCAGGATTTTCCTTTAAGACTAGACCATCTCATACCTAAGGGAAGTGATCTTGATATGAGCCAGCCTCTTTTATTTCCAGTAAGATGCTTGGTCCATACACTGCAAAATGGCTTTAAAGATATAGAAATCTTCAGGGCAAACAACTTGGTGGCTAATGAGCTGAGAAATTATTATTCATCGTGAAGACATGCTATTCTAGGAATGTCGGCACTTTGCCTAATAAAGATTAGGCTAGAAGATATTAAACGATTGAAGTGAGTCTATTTTTGTAACTGTCGGTTTATCCCGGTCCTAGATCAGCTCAATAGGATTGGGGAAAGGGCAGTCCGACGGCCCTACGAATCGAAGCAAAAGGGAATATTCTGTGTATTCCTATTATTCTGCTTGCTAACTAAGAAAGGGGGTGCCGAGGGTCCGGCGCACTATATAAACAACACGTACGTGCTCCGGAACGGGATAACCACCGTTCCGGGATACGTACGGCAATAGAGAGGTGCTCAAGTGCCGGAGGTTGATATCAACGAACCGACAGTAACCAACTAGATAGTTCTGTAAGAATAGTAGTAGTAGCGTCGCATTGATACTGGCTAAAGCAGCTAAGGTCTAGAAGCTGCTATCCCAGGTGTGCCTGAGCTGGCAGGTATCAACACAAAGGTGGCGCAGCCACGGCAGGCGCTGCAGGAGGAGGAGGAGGAGGAGGAGGAGGAGGAGGAGGAGGATGAGAATGTACGAATGGGTGAGAATTCGCACGTTAGGGACGTACGAATTGGCGCGTGTACTCGCGCGATTGATTTGTGGGATTGAGCGCACGCGAGCGCATGATTAAAAATGTGGAGGTGCTCACGTTAGTGTAGTTGGCAAAATGTGAGAATACGCGGGTGTCGAAATGGTGGGACTTGGCAGGATCATCGAGGACGTTGATGGCTTCTAGACCTTAGCTGCTTTAGCCAGTATCAATGCTACTACAACTACTATGTATGTGTCCTCATACACCTTATTCTAAAATCGCCTTCTATATGGGGACGAGAGTGGATGGCGGCCTCCTATGACCATGATCGATATGATTCATCCTATTGACGTCTAAGCCATGGATATCTTGATGCAAGTCCTCCGGCATCCATGCCGCTCGCCTGGGATAGCCCCGTTCCTAGGGATGCTATTTCGTCCTCCAGACATTGGACGATACTTCGGGGGTACTGTGGCTTCTCGCCACGAGGGTTGGAGCTAGTACATTTAGCCTTGGCTTTGATACACTGCGAACAAGATGGGATCCTTCGATCGCACTAGACTCGAATCGTATCAGAGTGATCAAAATCTGTAAATGTTAGATGCTGGAAGGACTTCTGTTCGTTATAGCCAGGTTCTAGTGTTGATGTAAATGAAGAAAAGAAGAGGTCGGCATCGACACGGAAACGCCCGGAGTTTATCTTATCGTTACCGAGGTAGTCTTGTCGGCGTCGAACTGTTGACTGGCCGAGGCTGGCCTGATAAGGAGAGGGGTCTTGGTTGAAGATAAGCTATTCTTCTACAGAAAAGCAAAAGCAGAAAGTATCACACGGGCAAGAAAGACAGACAAAAGAAGCGCACTACTATCCATCAGTCAATAACATGGCCACGCAGTCAGTACAGCCCAGCGACGTAGCCGAGTTATCACCCGAATATGCAGAACTCACCATCAATGCCGAGCGGTTGATGAGTACGTTGGAAGAGTCTTGCACATGGGGAAAGTAAGTTTGTCAGGATCTCTCGTGTCAAGTCGCTAAACTACCGAACGCATAGCACGCCAGACGGGGGAATGAACCGCCTCGCCTCGAACGACGACGACAAAAAAGTCAGAGACTGGTTTATCGCAGAGACGGGAAAATATGGCTGTCACCACAAGATCGACGAAATGGGCAACATATTCGCCATCCGACCAGGACAGAACAATGACCTACCACCTATCGGCTTAGGTTCGCACTTGGATACTCAACCGACCGGTGGAAAATATGACGGTATCTTGGGAGTGATCTCCGCGATCGAGGTTCTCAAGGTACTCCATCAGTACAACATAACTACTTATGCACCGGTCGCCGTGATTGATTGGACAAATGAAGAAGGCGCGCGTTTTCCTCCCGCCATGTTGGCTTCTGGAGTCTGGGGAGGCAATTTCAATGTCGACTGGGCTCATGCAAGAGCGGATCCCGAGGGTCGTACATTGAAGGAAGAACTACAAAGGATCGGCTACCTTGGAACAGCTCCATGCTCATACGATGCCAACCCCCTGTTTGCTCATTTCGAACTACACATTGAGCAGGGCCCCATACTCGACCATGCCGCGCAGCCGGCCGCCGTAGTCACAGGCGTCCAGAGTATCCGATGGTATAACGTTCATATCACTGGACGAGAGGCACATACCGGAACAACCCCCATGGAAAGTAGAAGTGATGCTCTCCTGGGAGCCGCAAAAATGATCGTTGCTACGAACAAGATCGTCACCGAGGGCGCCATCTTTGAGCGTGGCGGTCGTGCGACTATTGCAGTCATCGATTCTCTGCCCCAAAGCATTAACACCATCGCCGGTAACGTCCGTCTTGGACTGGATATTCGCGCCCCCGCAGACTCCGACGTGGAATTGATTGAATCTTTATGCAAGAAGCAGTTTCAAGAGATCTGTAATGAGCATGGTCTCAAGATGGAGTTTGACAACTTTTGGGTTTCACCGGCTGTGAACTTCAACCCTACTATGGTTCAGTGTGTTAGGGAGTCATGCGGCCACGTAGGTTGTGACAGTATAGAACTGGTGAGTGGAGCAGGACATGACAGCGTCTATACCAGCCGTAAGGTACCAACTGCCATGATCTTTGTGAGATGTCGCGATGGGGTTAGTCACAATCCGGCTGAATATGCAAGACCAGAAGAGTAAGTGTCCTGTTATCTGAACGCATCCATGGATTTTAAGAAACTGACATCCTGCTTTAGTTGTGCAGTTGGTGCTCAAGTGCTTCTCGGGGCATATCTCAGATATGACGAACTCATTCGGAGGACTACTGAAGCGAAGATTTAATTTCTCACTCATTATGTCAAATTTCTGGGATGGGGGTCGTCTAGCGTCACCATATGATCATCGGAGAGAGAGATCGAAAAGTCAAGGCATCGATGACATATACAATGATGTTCAATCAACGAATTATAAGTACCTACCGAATAATTTAAGGTTAGAACGAAAGTATTATGGAAATGCTAAAATATGAGCCTGTGTGAGAACTTCGTTACCCTATATGCTGCAGGTGGCATAAGCATTCAAGACTGATATGTAAAAGAGTTAGGTCATTTAAATCGTTGGCTAATACAATCAAAGGAAGAGGATCGACTATTTCCAATCAAACAGCCACATTTTGCACCGTCGAATCTGCCTGTCCTTTGGTAGGTGCCAGTATTCTCATATAATGCATCATGTTTCGTAGCAAGGTCTTGAAATAGATCATACTCCATCACCTATCGGGTACGCTCCCGCATAAGGGAATAGTTGAAAACTTTGGGCTACTTCTCCTCTGAAATTTCGCAACTCGCCATCTTACCTGTCTCAGCACTGGTCTTTGTAATTCTGTAGTGCAGGGCTTGCGAATATTGGAAGAATTGAAGGGCGTCATCGAGGTTGGGCGTTTTCCATTGCTCGAGAACTTGGGCTAGAGCGAAGCCGGATTCAATGGCCATGCATGCGCCTTGGCCTATTTATTGGAGTAAGAACTAGTCCTCATCTGACATGTTTATAATGACCTCGGGGACTGCGAGACAAACTTACCTTGATGCGGCAGGGTGGAATGTATGGAATCACCAATCAGAATAATTCCACTGGATTGTGGGCTAGATTCAGTTGTAACCCAATTTTCTATAGGCTGCCGGACGTAAAAAGTTTGTTTCAAGATGCGATTCCATCAGGGTGGCCTTTACGCAGACCGGCGACGATTTCCTGTATGGCACCAGTCCAGTCTTTTATCCATGGATCTGTTCAAAGAAGTCATCGATCGACGTCTTATCAAGCCAACTCTCCGATATCTAGCCCTCGAGGAACACGGTCATAATTCCAATGATTCCAACTCGCGAAGCATTGCACTCGTCGTTTCCGAGACATACATACATACGTAGGTATCGCTAGGCAAGCAAGTACCTTAACAACGAATTGCGCCAAGGATGGATATGAAGGACCATTGACATGCCTATAATTCACATAAACTCAGGCCATGCTCATTAGACCGAATTCCCTCTAGAAGAGGATTGTGTGAGCATAAACCGTCGCATCTAAAGGATTCTCTAGCTATGTATGTAGCATCCAGACCGTAGGACTTGTCATAGTGGGGCATAGCCCAGAAAATAGAGGTGAAAGCTGCCTCTATGATGATGATAGTTAGTAGTACAGAATCTCGGTCCCCATCCTGGAGAGGAGATTGGACACCAGGCGAGTAGACTGCAATGGACGATAGAGTATCCACTACGAATGTATTTCCTGACATATATAGAAGCCATCATTGGAAAGGGCGAGAATAATGGAGAAATCAATTTTTGACTCCTCCACGCTGCGCGGTGCCTGACCCGATATGGAGAGCAGGATGGTGACCATCTTTTCGAAGGACGAGAACGTCAATACCCTGTCTGGTCCGGGAGTGTCTCAAACCACTCAACAGGAGATGGTTCACTAGCTTGTATACCATGAAGAAGTCCATGACAGAATATAACGCCGAGAGACAGAAAAAGGGACGATAATTCAAGTCTTGTAGATGCTAAGGCTGTAAACCGGGGATCAAGCGATACACCCGCGGCATTCAGTCATCGCCAACTGATATCGAGCATGGACTCTCTAGGATGGTCTTCTTGTGTAGGATTCGCAATCCCCGATGAAGAACAGGGGAAATCTATGGTAAGGACACACAGAGAGACACCCAAATAGATAGCCAGAGAGACACAAGAGACACGGGGTTGACGAGAGGCACGAGGGACGGCGAGAGGCAGCAGAGGCAACGAGAGAGGAGAGATAAGAACGGAAGAAAAGGGGGACATTTGCGGAATTCATGGGAATGATACGCCGTTCCAAATGGAAGGAGCGACTATGTTGAGGCAGCTACAGCTACCACAAGTCATGGACGCGTAACCCTAGAAGCCTGTCGCTGTCGGACCATTTTACCACTACACCAAAAAGGGACCCCTTAATGGGGCTTTTTGGTAATGGTTTATATAGACTTTATGTGACGGTCCGTATCACGTGATTTTATTCTAACAGTCGCCGCCCTAAGGAACCCTAAGTTGATTTCATGAAATGCTTACAATAGAGCCATGCTATAACAAACAGAAGGCCGCCCTATCACTATATTGATATCAGTTTAGATATTATTCTGTTCATATGAACATGGAGAGTGCTCCGAATCGTTATCAACCAGTCAGACTACGTAGTATCTTGGAGTGCTTTCCAGTCCTATATGAATCGAAGTCTCTAAATATCAGATCTCGATGTCGGAAGGCCTTCTGTTCGTTATAACCAGGTTCTACTATTAGCATGTCACTGTCGCTTTGTCCCATCATTGATATGCCTAGGTAGATTCACGGCTATTGTCGGCTCAAGAAAGGAAGTCCAATCAGAAGGATACAATAAACCCCACGTCTCCCCGCATATTTCCTGGATGATTTCATGTAAATTACTCGAGTCCAATTTCTAATCCTGCGAGACACGTACATGGTAACTTCCGAATTACTCTTCAAGCTGTCCAAAGAGAAATGTCAATCAAAGTAGCAGATTACCTATTCACCCGCCTCCGCCAGCTGGGTGTCGACTCCGTCTTTGGCGTGCCAGGCGACTTCAACCTCCGTTTACTGGATTTTGTGGAGCCTTCGGGTCTGCAGTGGATAGGCAACTGCAATGAGTTAAATGGTGCCTATGCAGCAGATGGATATGCTCGCATCAAAGGTCTCTCGGCGTTAGTCACTACCTATGGTGTGGGAGAGCTCTCGGCAATCAATGGAATTGCAGGTGCCTTTGCCGAAAAAGTATCATACCTTTCGAATTGCCTTTCCTACATACATCCAACTGATAGAACCACCAGTCACCCATCGTTCACATCGTCGGAACTGTACCAAGACCAAAACAAGAAGCTCAAATCTTTGTGCATCATACTTTTGGAGATGGAGACTATCGGCACTTTGCAAACATGGCCACACATGTGACAGTTGCACAGGCGAATTTGATAGATCCACGGCTGATCCCGGAGCAGATTGACTGGGTGTTGAAACAGGCGATTTTGCATAGTCGACCAGTCTACCTGGAGGTGCCAGATGATATGCCTGATGTTCTTGTCGAGGCCAAAAATCTTGGGAATATAATCAAGCTTGAGTCTGGACCGCAGGGTGAGTCTGATACCCTGGCCTTGGAACAGATTATGGAAAGAATATACCAAGCCAAACAACCCTTGATCGTAGTTGATGGGGAGACTAGAGCTATGGGCATATCCACCGAAGCTGAGGCATTAGTCAAATTGACAAATTGGCCGACGTGGACCACTATGTTTGGAAGGGCTTTAATCAACGAACAGCTTCAGAACGTGTATGGCGTTTACACTGGTCAATTTGGTCACCCTCAGTGGAAGGAGTACCATGACACTGCTGACCTGATCATAATCCTTGGGCCGCATTACAGCGATACCAACACTTCGATATTCACAACCTTGCCTAACCCAGCAGTTTCAGTCGCATTCTCCCCAAGCACTATTCAAATCGGGGACCACGTTTACCGAGACGTATCCAATGATTGCCTCGGCCACCTCGTCAGCAGTCTAGATGTTTCACGCATTGCAAAGGTTGAAGGCCCTTCTAAGTTGATTATAACGGAAGAAGCTCTGGATCCATCGGGCCTCATCACCCAAAAACACTTTTGGAAGAAAGTGAATTGTCTGTTTCAAGAAGGTGATTTGATTCTCGCAGAAACAGGAACTTCCTCGTATGGGAGCCAGACTTTCTCAGTCCCCAAGAACGCACGTCTTTTTAACGCTGTCACTTGGTTGTCCATCGGATACATGCTACCTGCCACCTTGGGAGCCACCTTGGCCCAAAGAGACCGGATGAAGGACGACACGACACGTTCCTTTCTTTTCATTGGAGATGGCAGTTTACAGATGTCAGTGCAAGAAATTAGCACAATGATCAGGGAGAAGTTGAATGTCATTATCTTCGTTATCAACAACGGTGGATACACTATTGAGCGAGCAATCCATGGTCGCACCCAAAAGTATAACGATGTCGCAGTCTGGAGGCATACTCAAGCTACCAGTTTCTTTGGAGCAGATGAAAACCACTCCATGAACAATAGCTTTGTGGCTAGAAGCTGGTCGGATCTAGAGCAGATACTGAAAAGTGAAAACATCCAAAGAGGTAGCGGTGTCAGGTTGATCGAGGTCTTTATGGAAAGGGACGATGTGACGGGAATTTTATTACCACTAATGAAGACGCGGATTGCCAATGGCGATTAGTTAGATACGGTGGTCTGGTGAATAATTGTTTAATTAGATACATGTTTTTTTCTATGACTTTGGCATCCTTATATGGGTGCAAGTAATCAAATGCGATCACCATGCTGCATAGTTAGGGCAATCCCTGCTCCAGCCCTAAGAACCCATGAGCCGATTTCGGTAGTCAAGAATTTCATGACAGACATATTCTCCCATAGCAAACGCTTTGTGTCAAAATTGCAAGTATCTGAAGAAGTCTATTATGGCATTCATATTCTCACATAGACCCATCGCCTGACAACTGTCACGTTGCGGTGGAAGTCGGTTGTAGATAGATAGTCTGAGCACCTATTCTAGCTTGAGAATGTGATCGCTGTCCTTTGTGGCTCATTTCTGCAGAAGTGACGTCGTCTGAATAATAACTTGGCTCTCTTATAGACTAACACTAAATACAGAGGAGTACAAATTGTACAATATAATAGTGTTTTAGCTTAGAGCTCTTTTACTATGCTATAAGGGGATATACTAGTTGTATAGGAGAATGATGGATAGGTAAGAGGTAGTGGAATTAAATATGTGGTGTAGGTTAATGTAGTGAAGATAATCACTGCAGTAAATAGGTTGTGTTGTTAACTAAGCAATAATCTTATGCCACTAATGATAGACTAGTATAGTATTAGAAAGCTTGCTTTCACGTATTATAGCCTAGTCTAGAAGATAATATTCTCTGTGAACTGAAACTGATAGAATTGAGTGATTATATTGGTGAGGTGTGTGGGTAGTGCAGCTTGGCTAGACCGGAACTGCATCATGGCGTAGGTGGGTGGCGCCATGATGGTGACCAGCATGGCGTGGGTAAACAAAAAGCAAAGGGCCAGCAGATGTAAGGCCTCGGGCATGGTCGAGGAAGCGTGCCATGCAGAACACATTGGATGGTGCGTACGTACCGTGCCGTATCGGACGCTACCTAGCCAAGAAAAGGCTTTCCAGCTAAGTAGCCTACACTCATTAGCTGCATCGAATTTCAATACAGTAAGAAAGCCCAGCCAGTCTACATACGTATGATACGTATCAAAAGCATGTTCCATTGCAAAGTACGCCAGCGGGCACTAGTACTACAACTACTATATAAAATTCTGTTGGAATAAAATCACGTGATACTGACCGTCACACAAGCCTTTACCAAAAAGCCCCATTAAGGGGTCCCTTTTTGGTGCGGCGGCTTGCTTTCCCGGACAAGGGGATCCTGACTCCTGAGTTCAAGTGAGTTGAAAGTTCCAGCTTCCCGAGTCGCCGACAATGCCCGACATGCGTGATATGTACCGGTACGTTCTGTCCAGGTGCCACTCGACATGCGCCACAGAGCGAGCCCACAGAATGTAAACAATCAATAACTATCACGCCAGCTCTCCCAGACGCCTCCATCATTCCAATTCTCCCACGAAACCCATGCTCTAACGTATGCAGGGACCTGCGCTTCAATGATTCAATAATCCACCAATTCGCTCCTTCCCCACGTGTCTGTACGTACATCCTCGTCCGCGTACTGCAGTACGTGCAGTACGCGTGCTCATACTAGAGTCATTGCTGGTTATTACTGATAAGTGAGAGACCTCGCGCTCATGTCACCTGCTTGTGCATTCCTATGTCTTCCCGAATCAGTGACTTTCAGTGCCTCGTTCGTGTGGACCTGGATCAGGATTGACGATGCGCAAATACGACCAAGATTGGACAATTGCGTTTGGCCCGTTTGGGGGGTTAGGTACAAGTCTTCTCCCATGTATTCTTCGCTTCTCATCGGATTCGGTGATTTTCGGCGACTCCGAGCACAATCCACATCTTTGATATCTCCAGGTACGATGTGACGATGCGCCCGTCAGTGTAGCCAGCCCGCTTGGCAGCTCGGTTCGCTGCCTCATTGCCTGGAATGCTTCGTGCCCCGGAATTCAGAACCACGTCGATGTGGTTGTTACGCATGCCCAACATGAGTTTGACCAGAAATCATTCCTGGGTCCTGAATACCACTGAGCGCCGATTGACTAGGTATCCGAACAAAAATCTTCACTTTATGAAGCCGTGAATCGTCCTCGGCGAACCGAAGCAGCGTACTGAGCGCGAATCTAATTCCGCAAGCCTCCGCCGCACATACCATTGACGCATCTCCTGCACCGAAACACCCTGTCATCTGTCGCTGGAACTGACGGATAACCATTGACGTGACCAACATAGCCTTGGTAACGGCCCCGGTCCCTGCACACCAACATACACGAATCTTACTTGACCATGCGATCGTTCACCGTTGCCGTGTTACAATGAATAGTTACATGCTGCTAGAAACCCAAACGAATGTCCCTCCCATCAGCAGAGGTCGGAAAGTGTCATATAACCCTATATATCTCAACGGAATTACCCAATACATTGCGCCATCAATGCCACAAATCCATCGCGCGAATTCGCGCACCAACTCGGTCGTCCCCAGCGTACGAATCCTCCAGTCTGTACGTTCACAATATCTCCATCCCCATCCTGCACTGCGAGCCGGCTCCTCTGAATCCCCCAATCCAATGCTCGCGTTCTCGTTGCTAGTTCGTATTGATAGCTGCGCTGACCTGGTGCGAGCGTCATCTACATGCGCGCTCGTGTTGGTTCCCAAGCCAGTGCCCTGATTGTGTCGTTCTTATTCGGCGTTGTCATACGTGCCAGTCGCTTTCTGATACCCTGCAATGAACTGCTCCAGCACTTTCGTTTCAATTCAGAACTTGGAGATTCAACTGCAGCTGAATAATTCATTCAACCATGTCTGTAGTTCAGGCGATGGTCGTGATTCTATATTTCCCTCGCCACCTATAAAAGCGTCCATTAGTAAAGTCGTCGTCACCTGTGCGAGCGTCCGCATCTTCATTGTAGTCATTTTCGGACGTATCATCAGACAATGCTTTAGTCTCATCCTCCTCGTCTTCTGAATCAGTGCATCACCCTTCCTTTTCGCCAACTTGTTAACTGTGATCACGCATTCCACTTGTAAGGTCCTTCCACTTCCCACCTTTAGGAACCTCAGTACGAATTAATTCAAGGGATGTGATCTCTCTCAAACGCTTGTCCAGCGCCGATATTGAATTCATTTGATGCTCAAAATTTGTATCCAGCCCATATTTTATGCTGTCAATTTGCATGTGTGTATCAAAAAAAAAAAAAAAAAAAAAAAAAAAAAAAAAAAAAAAAAAAAAAAAAAAACTAAGATCAGTACAATCATTTTAAATCCTGTCATAAATCTTCGTCTCATCCTCCTCCATTACCCCCTCGATTACCAATTGATCCGAGTCTTCCTCTTCAAAGACGCTTGGAACAGCTATATAATAAATCGAATTAAGCCAGCTTTGTGTCGACCCATTTTATCACGAAATCTGGCCACATGCTTAAATTTGTAATGATACCAGTAGAACTTGGTCCTTCAATAAAGAACATTGCGGTATACTTCATAGATAGTCTCGTTCGTGCGGAGAAAATTGGGATGTTTCCGGGATGTTTTCTCCTGGTCCCTTTCCTTTCGCTGGTTGCTAAACCCGGAGTCAACTAGAAATTCGTAAATCGGTTGTTACAGCTGACATGAGAGGCAAAAAGTAATCCTTGATATAGCGCTGCGGTAGTCGGGATCCTTTCGAGATCGACCGCAATGTCTCATCTTCATTGGATTTAGGATCAGCTTGCGGCTTGACACAGAAGCAACAGAATGTGAACCAAAAATAGCACGTCGCCAAGTATGTTATCTGCATAACCCATTCCACATAGCTTTGCCTCCGCAGTCGAAGCGGTGGAATTTGATGATTGCTGGAAGAGTGTAAGAAATAGGCACGTCTTTTCTCATTATCGGCCGATGACTTGGACAACGAGTATATGATATTCTGTCTTGTGGATCCAATTCTAAGAAAGTCGTACATTCCCTTGAGCTGTACGTGAATTGAATCCATTGGCAAGCACGCGCATTGGTATATCGACACGATAAGGTAATGAGTTTGGGGGAATGGTGTACGAGGCAGAGTCCAACGACAACCGATCTTGCTGAGATATTGATAAGTTAGTAAAGGATTAAAAAAGCAACAAACAAAAGCAGCAGGAGTCTGATCACAGTCTCAACGATTTGCACGTCATACCGTGAATGATTGTCTTTGCTGATCAGATAAGCAACAACCAATCCTGCCACCCTAGAACCAATAACAGCGACGGTTTTCTTCTCTTATGGTGCTTCTACCATATGCGAGTTGACGGACGCATTATCCAAGACTCGGATAGTATTTGGGATACCTATATGGTAGTATCATATCTAGTCCTGATACGACCCAAAGTTATTACATGGTTCGCCGAGGCTTACTTTTGTCGAGGCCAAATGGAGCACTTCTCGAGAGATATCAATATGATATAAGTTGACCTTCCTAAAGTTGCGACATTATCTACCATTTGTGTATCGAACACTAATCACGACATCTGGAACACAAGGGGTTCCATAATTCTCCCTCAACACGATTTACCAATATCTCCGTTCCCATGGAACGAGCCCCAAGTCTCGCCCAGGCTGCCTTCATTGCGTGGCATGCGTATACTTGACTTACCGCTCATTGCGTTCCAAAAGAGAAGTCGAAGCATTTCATTGAGCCATTTATGTTTGCCACACCCTCGCCGCTTAGTGCACAAACGGCGGTCTCAGATAGCATCCGGATAGCGGCCCTTTGACACTCACTATGTACTAGCTAGCTACAGCAGGTAGGTATATCAAACATAACCAGCTATGTACTTAGCGTGGGCAGAAGACCATATCGGAACTAAAACGGTAAACCAAATACCAATTGTACCAAAAGGAAACCCCCCTAGTGAGAGTTTTTGGTGATGGTTTGTAACGACTGCGAACGTTCTGTATTCGCACGAAATATATCTCTGACAATACAATCCGTGGACTCTGGTTTTACGCCGAAACCGAGCGTTGTTGAGAAACTGAAACATGAGTTACGAATAAGCTACGTCTCACGCCAATTCATTCGAGACTGAAGATCGACGAGACAATCTTTGCTGCTTGCGGAACACAAGACACTACATGATGAATAGTTGTCCGGGTTGAAAGCCGTCGGCCACGATTCACAATCGCCCGACTTCGGCTTGAGCGTAGCCAGCACTGCTGTTGATATCCAGTCTGCATATTTCAGTCTATATGACTCCAGAGTAGGCTTCGTGGCCAAGGTAGCCAAGACAGCCAAGTATATGTCGGATTTCACTCGTCGTTGGGGTTTCTACGTATCACCAAGCCTTCGATTCGAATACGATGTGAAATAAGAGTTAGGGCTTGATGTTAGGGCTGACCTGATCAGCCCCACTTAACGGGGTTCTAAGAAGCCATGAGCGATCTACTGCTAGAGGACGTAGTGCCAACACAATCTTTCAGGTTTCTCGAGTCTACGGAGTGTGTTCCGAGTAAATCTGACTGGTCGGTTCAGGAATACGCCGTCGTGTGTATTAGGACAGACTACTTGAGGCTACGCGCAGAGGACTTGATGTCGCAACGTAGTACTGCATTGTCATCAAGATCCTCATTGAAGTAAGTTTCGATTACCTTTTGGTGATATCTTCCGGTTCCTTGCTCAATCGAGCGGCCGATATGAGCGGCGGTTGGGAGGGTGCCACTACACCAGTTCGTTGATTGATCAACACGATCCATGTCGTATTTCCGTACAGAATACGTAGTTATCGTGGTAGTTATGCCGTCGTCATTGATAGACGCCGTGCCATGCCATGTCGCGCCTACATCGCATGGGCAAATAAACGCTGCGAACACTCTTATGTAACGGATGTACAATTTGCTGAGAGGCAATGAGAGCACGTGTGCCGGAGAAGAGATGCACGTGGAGCGGTGCTGGCTGCTGATTAGCTGGAGTGAGCCAAGACCGGGCGCTAAGCCACGGCGCGGACGTTCCGCTCTTGGCACTGGGTCCCCGGGGCACGTGTGGGCAGCGACGACGCGGAGTGGAATGAACGGCTGCTCTCAGACCGCGCAGTATATATCTTGGCACTCTGTCCGTCGTCCACACACAGTCCATTGCATCGTGAAATTGGAACTCGTTACTCGGCGTTCAATGAAAAGCCTTCCATGCATACAATATGCCCCGATCAAAGACAGCAACAACTCCCGAGACACGACTAGGCTTTGTCGCCCATCCCTTCTCATTGGCCTTGTAGCCTCGGGCTTCGCCAAACGTGTATGCACGTGGTGGTTTAGGAAAAGGGTATCATGCATGCATGGAAGATGGATGGCTGAAATGCGAACGACAACATCGTATGCTCACGTTACGGCTGAAAGTACGTGGCTGTTGAACTGTTGTCGGGTTGCATCGTGAAGGGCAAGATAATGCGTTCGTCATTGTCATTGTTGTGTCAGTCAGAATGATTAGATTTGCTATGACCCTCGAGATCGACATCGTGATCTCGACCCGGAATACAAGTTGACGGCTATTGTCCAGGGTAAACATCGAACCCAAAACACAAGCGCGGACTCAGGACTGAGTAGATTTGCCTTTCGCCACATCAACGAAGCTTTGCCCAGATAATATTGGCACAGGCAAGCTTCCTGGGCCCGTTCTGCCTCACCCGGATTAATCTATTGGTCTGACTTTCGAAACGCCTTGCAGCTGGCGCGTCTCGATCAATCGATAATATTGACCGAATCAGACGCTAGCAGGGTTCACATGGCTGCTGCAATCTTCGTATTTTCTTGAAGCGCCTGGCGGATCCTCCCAAAATTGTCGTGTCAGACACGTGCCTTGGCGTTCTCACTATTTATACGAGCACCTCACCCCTCCCGGCCACAGACTTTCTCTTTTCTTTCCTGTAGTTAGCTTCTCCTTTGCCATCCCTCTTCTATTTGACAGCTGAGATCAATCCGTCCAGCTTCTCTCACAATGGCTGATCAAGGCAAATTGAACGACCCCGTCGTCGAGACGTACTCCGCCCACCCTTCTCCCGTCATTGATCCCAATGAGCGCCGTCGTCAGGCCCTCGAGCAGATTGACAACGCGGAGTTCGGCTGGCGCCATGTTCGTGCCTGTGTCGTCGCCGGTGTTGGTTTCTTCACAGATGCCTACGATATCTTTGCCATCAACATGGCATCCGCCATGTTGGGTGTAGTCTTCTGGGTCGACAGCAACAAAGGTATGATTGCCCTGACGACTCACCATTCCTTTCGTATCATGGCCCTCGTTCCCTAACTAGAGACTCAGGAAAAATCCCCAGCAACTCCGATACGGCCATCAAGGTTGCCACCTCCGGCGGTACTGTGATCGGTCAGCTCGCTTTCGGTTGGTTGGCTGACCACGTCGGTCGTAAGCGCATGTATGGTCTTGAGCTTATTATCATGATCTTCGCCACCCTCGCTCAGTCTCTCTCCTCCGATTCTCCTTCCATGTCTATTGTCGGTGTCCTCATTTTCTGGCGTGTTATCATGGGCATTGGTATTGGTGGTGACTACCCCTTGTCTTCCATCATCACTTCTGAGTGAGTACCAATCTTCGGGTTCTTGATATACCAAGGCTATGAACTAACGGAAATAGATTCGCGACAACCAGGTGGCGTGGTGCCATGATGGGATCCGTCTTTGCCATGCAGGGTATTGGTCAGTTGGTCGGTGCCATCATTGCTTTGATCGTGACCGCTGGTTTCAAGGAATCCCTCCAAACCGCTAGCACTGTCGCAAAATGCACTGGCGTTTGCAACCTCGCTGTCGACAAGATGTGGCGTGTGGTTATCGGCTTTGGTGCTGTTCCCGCTGTGATTGCTCTTTACTACCGCTTGACAATTCCTGAGACTCCTCGTTACACTTTTGATGTCAACCGCGACGTTCTCCAGGCCAGCCAAGACATCAGTGCTTACTTAGAAGGATCTCGTGAAGGTCATCCCGACCAGGTTCAGCGTGCTGCTGCTCTTCAGAAAGACAGCGAGCGCCTCGCTGCCCCCAAGGCCAGCTTCTCCGACTTTGTCGCCCACTACAGCCAGTGGAAGAATGGCAAGGTCCTTCTTGGAACAGCTGGTTCCTGGTTCTTCTTGGACGTTGCTTTCTACGGTCTCGGTCTCAACAATTCCATCATCCTGTCTTCGATTGGCTGGTCCGGTGGCTCCAACGTTTACCATATCTTCTACAACACCGCTGTCGGCAACTTGATCCTTATCTGCGCCGGTGCCATTCCTGGTTACTGGGTTACCGTTGCTACCGTTGATTCTGTTGGCCGTAAACCTATCCAACTCGGTGGTTTCATCATGCTTACCATCCTCTTCATTGTCATTGGTTTTGCCTACGATCCATTGAAAAACTCACACAACGGTCTCCTTGCTCTCTACGTCTTGGCTCAATTCTTCTTCAACTTTGGTCCCAATGCCACCACCTTCATTGTGCCTGGAGAGTGCTTCCCTACCCGTTACCGTTCCACCTCACACGGTTTCTCTGCTGCCTCGGGTAAAGTCGGTGCTATCATCGCTCAGTGTGTCTTCGGACCTCTCATTCACCGTGGTGCACCTCCTGGTTCCTCAGACACTCCCTGGCTCAAGCATGTCATGCAGATCTTCGCTCTCTTCATGCTTTGCGGTGTCTTCACCACTCTCTTGATCCCCGAGACCAAGCGCAAGTCCCTCGAGGAACTCTCTGGTGAGACGCTTTACTGGGACAGCACTCCCACTCTCGCTCATCATGAGAAGGCGGCCGAGGAGGGACTCGCCGGCAATGGTAACGGCAACTCTCACTAGACTATCTCGACTCAACAGCACACTTAGATACACTAATTTCTTTCTTTCGCTACTGTTTTACATAACTCTTTTACTGATTGCATGTCGCATCGCATACGGACGGGTTCCATTGACACGACCCAAAAGACCGGAGAGGAGAAGAATCAAGATACCCTATACGCTTAAACACCCGGTCTTTTTAGTTCGATGCGGTAGTCTTTACTAAATCTACTAATCGAAAAAAGAGTCTTTTCCCTTCTGTCCACATTTGTAATTCCGCCTGTATCTTCCGAACGAAGCGTAGTCAACTACAATCCGATCGCAAACCTTGACTTAACTTAATCCATCCCGATAGATAACGCGATGCGACGGGATTTCAGGATTGCAGTAAATAGAAACCAGGGATGAAACGAGAAACTACGTTTCTGGTAAGAACCAGCAATTGCCGAATTCTGGATTGGTTGAGTGCCACCCGCTGGCATTGGAGCATTTAAACCGTTCGCTCCCCTCAACTTGGCGAAATTTTCAGTCACTTTTCATTCCACTGCTGTTGTACGTCCCAAATCACTTTCGCGGCATTCGTTAGAACACTACACTTGGATTTTTTCCCCTAACGTGACGACAAAATCCTCCGGTTTTTCTCGACGATCTCGAATACTCATTACATCTCCGCTGCAAAGAAGACGAACAACGATGGAGTCCTCGATGACCACCACTATTACGCCAGAAGTTGCGACTGCAGAAAAGCAAATTCTACCCTTGACTACATTTCAAACGCAACCAGACAACGACGAGCACCAAACGGATCGCATCAACGCATTGCGCTTGATTGCCGACAGCGTAGCACAACAGCGCCAGGAGGCAAGTCGAGCAATGATCACTCATCCGATCACCATCGCCGTTGTTTTAGCCTTGTGTGCTGTATTTTCCCATTACATCGACGATCCTGCGACTATTGTGACTACGACCGCCGGTTGTTTGATGGCAGGGATGGCTGGAGTGGGTTATCTCACTTACGGATACTTGGAGCTTGCAGAAAAGACGGGGACGTGGTCATTTTTACGCCCGGATCCGAATTCCGACGAGGAAGACATTCTGATAGTCACTAAATACGGCGAAGATATTATCGGCGCACTGGTTTTGAGATTGTTACCCGTCTTCGAGAACAAGAAGAACCCCAAAGTCAAGGGGGTCATTCGTGCATGGACCGTGAAACAGCGGTATCGCAACAAGACTTTCGGAACGGCTCTGCTGGAAGAAGCGATCGCTTTGTGCAAGGAGAGTGGGTGGAAGGGCCCTGAGTTCTCGTTGGATCATGCGAATTCGAAGCGTATGCTTCCGGGGATGTTTCACAAGAACTTGGATCGGAAGGAAGCGAAAGCTTGGAAGTTGTTGGAGAGGTTGATGGAATCAAAGAGATAGATGTTTGCCTTGTGTACGGAGTAAAGCGCGATATCCTAGAACTAGCAAAGTTTTCCATCTGTATTGTCAATTTATCATTGACTTTTCATTCGATCTCGAGATAATCAATTTGCCAAGACCTTTGGCTTGGCGCTGACTGACTAAGCTGGTGCCGCCAAAATCTTCTCATTCTGAATCACGACAATCAGTCGGCTCCGATCAATCATGGACGAAGACTAACCCAATTTCACCGATTTTCAAAGCCCGTACTTCGTTCAGCACTGGTATTTGCTCTCGGCTGAACTGACCTGAAGCTCATGCCGACTGTTTTCGGGATGATACGCATTCCACGTCAATGTTGTGGTCGCACAATCCGGCAATCGCCGCTGTTGCTTTCTTTTCTATGTACAGGCTCACGGATTGGTTGCAAGCTCTATGAGCAATACACTTTGTCGTACGGAGTTCAAAGGGAATCGATGACGTGGATTTTCGCATCCACGGTCGATGTTGAAGAGTGCGATCGGAAGCCTCGGTGACAAGTTCTTCCTAGTCTTTTGTTTGTTCTGGGACATTTCCTAATAATCATTCTTTGCTGATCGACGGATTCTGCGCTTCGAAGCTGTCGCGAGTAGACTACATATCGACTGGTATTCGCACACGATTTGACGACGAGCTCCCATGGGCGCAGCACGCTTGGCTGCTTGATCCGCCGCATTGTTCCTCGAAATCTCCTCCTCGACCTGAATACAGTGAAGAACTACATTGATATCGTTGTTCATACCGTCCGTACCGTTGTGAATGTACGTTCGATTAGATACCGTTCATCGCCCGTTCCAGGCGAATCCACGTTTATGGCGCGCATTTGACACTACACCCCTCGTTACGTAGACTGCTGATGCGCCCTCTCTACTGGCACACTTGGCCATTTGCTTTTCGAACTGTTGTAGCCTTGATCGCTACTGTCGACTCAGAACACACGCTCGTTGTTCTTGACGACATCGCCATCCGAAGATACTGCGATTTCTGCGCTTGTTGACTACAACTCGTTGGTTTGTTGCTGTCAGTAGTAGTAGTAGTAGTAGTAGTAGTCGTACATTGTAGTACATGTGTAGCATGGAGCTACGTTGCTGTGGTTGGCGGCGTTGCCCATTTCGGAAACACCAACTGACTCACACAACGAAGCACAGAGAACGTCAACAAAACAATCAAGTCTCCAACTCCCCGAATCGCTCTTTTCCCCTCTCATGTCAAATCACACGTCTCAATTCGACTTTTCGCCCACTGATTCATGCACCAAATTTCTCCCCTCTCAAGATCGAGTTCTTACCCATTTGTATGTTCCCGTTTCCATAACAATCCTGCAGCGGACCTCGCAACTGGTTCAATCTGTTTCTTCAAATCTAAGCCTCATGTCAGTGTCGATTGTTGCTGGTTCCTACATACTTTCAAGCGACCTGACCTGACGCTCCTGTTAAGTCGTCGACTGCCTGCCCATTCGTACGTATTCCCAACTAATCACCCTTCGGCGCGATTTTGCATCAGGCATTGCTTGCTGCTCGCAAGCACCCATTCCTTGTTACGAAATTGATCTAACGCCCCCGTATCGTGACAGAGACTATTCACGGCCGCCTTCTCGTTCAACCACGCTTGCAAATCGGTCGTTCGACGATGCCCTGAGTTGCGCTCACACAAGCTCCCTTTCGTTTGGGTACAACGGGCAATCAAATCCAGCATTGGCGGCGGAGGCCCTCAACGCCGAGCTGTTCCTTCTCCCGATTCGCTACCAACTGGACCAGCTAGTCAAGGCCACCGCCATTCGGATTCGTACGGGACCAACTCACGCCATTCCTAATGGCGTGCTATCGCAACGAATAAATCAACAGCTCATGCTTGGTGGTTACACTCCTATGGAGGCTTATGCTTGGAAAATGAGTGGATACCTACGTGCTCCCCCCGGGAACTTTAGCAGGTGAATGGGAGAGCCGTGAGGCATATGTCTAAGCATCATGGCGAGAGCCTCCAAATGTGATAATCGATGAGCGCGAGAAGGCAGTCAAAGTATATAATAGTAAATCGACAATGAAGGCACCGAATTGCTCGAAATCGCGGACCGCCATGAGTTGGAGCTCGCCACCGAGGAAGGCATCATCACGTGGGAACGTGGCCAATCAAAATCGACGATCGATCTCACATTCTATCCAGAAGCCTCTTCCACCGTATGGTCCTCATCGAACGCGCTGACACCGTACAACATAATTCCGACCACTGGCCAATCCGGACGCAGATCAATATCCAGACACCAATCAATGAACCCTCAAAACACTATAATTGGAAGGCTACTAATATTAAATTATTGACTAAGACCCTAGAACGGGACCTTACCAGATCTCACAAACGCCTCCAAACCCCTATATTAAGCTATCCACTGTGGCCTTCACCTCCACAATATGCTATGCTATTGAGAAGACCGTTGATGTAGAGAAGGAAAACATCTCTTTCCACATGAATCGAAATTTTGAAATTGCGCGCCCAGATCCAGCTGGAAACAGCTATAATTTCATTAGTTTATTCCTTGAAGCTAGAGCTATTAAGATATATATAATGTGACTATAATACTATTATTAATACTATAATAAACTGAGTAATATTTAATTTAAGCAAGCACTACACTAAATAATAGATAGATATACGAACTTTTATGTAAGGCCGTGGAATGGATGACGCTGCGGATAGCTTCATGTACCGGTGGCACGTGACCCACGTGACCTCGGCTAGGCTAACGTATTTCACGGGTCAATGCGCCACCCGGGTCAGTGGGCCACCACATCAAAATTCTCTTCCGATTTCTTATAACCACTTTCTCATCAACCCCCGCACATCAAAAAATAGGTAAATCGCGTGCAAAAAGTGATCCTAGTTATAAAAGAAGACTTTTACTAGCTATTAATATAATAAATAATAAAAAAGCTAAGAATGTATGTAAAGTGGTGCGCCTATATAATATAATCTAGTTAGTTCTATAAAGACGCCTCTAGGGCATGAAGCTAAAGCATATAAGTAGTATTTAATGCAGAAATTTAATACCTATAAAAGAGAAAACTTTTTAGTGTTAGATCTTCTTCTTAAAGCGCTATAGCTACTCTTTACAGTCTTATATGCTTATAAAAATTGCCAATATTTTACTTATTGAAAGGGATTTGAATTAGACCTCTGCAAGTCCCATAGGACTAAAAGAAATCTAGTCCCAGTCCCATAGGACTACTTTCCATGGAACTCCCATAGGACTCCCATAGAACTCCCATCAAAAATTGTAATATATATTTTTATATATTTATAAGCATATATATTGAGCAAAGCTCATAAAGAAAGAAAAAGGCACTATATCCAAAATCCACAACCAAAAAGCCTTACAACAGAGT